>OU898281.1:148310513-149052288 GCA_918026665.1 Diabrotica balteata
TAGACAATATTTTTAACATTTTTAACAAAGGGTCATTAAAATTAACCAAGAATTATTTAAAATCACAATGGATTTAGCTGTGTTAGTAAACGTAAGTTCAGATGTCAAACATCTTTTTTTAGGTGTAAATTATAGTTTAAAATTAGAAAATTGAATAGATAAATTAAAGAAAAATCCAAAGTTAAGAAGAAGAAAATATTAAAAATTGTAACATAAG
Organism: Diabrotica balteata; assembly: GCA_918026665.1. Lineage (NCBI taxonomy): Eukaryota > Metazoa > Arthropoda > Insecta > Coleoptera > Chrysomelidae > Diabrotica > Diabrotica balteata. The sequence goes on from OU898281.1 coordinate 148,310,731, forward strand.
TTGTTATGTACGTTGACGTACAAAATTCGATTGCGAAGTGGGTTTATCTTGGAAGTCATAGTATCATGATTGCGTATTAACTCTACTTGTTCTTGTGAAGATGGATGAACAATAAACAATTGGCCAACGCTTTAGGGGAAGAATCAGCTGCAATGTATCAAGATTTTGAACAAAACTTGATAATGAGCATGTTAGCATGTTTACTTTATAATGTTAAAGGATGCCTCCACACATTATTAACTGTTTTTGATATAAATATGTATGTATTTTTAATGATACATCCAATAAGTCATGGAGTAGAGGAACCTTCAACTTTCTTATCGCTTCTACTTTTTTGTTGTCAGCTCTCATCCCATCTCTTTCAATGATATGACCCAAGTATCTAACACTTTCAAAGAAATATTGTATACAAGGGTGGCCCAAAACCTTGTCAATAGTGAGCGATTCAATTAGTTATTAGGTATGTATTATTATATAAGAAATGAACTATATTTACTTGACGGACTGATATTTTACAAAGACAGGGTTATAGTCCCAAAAATAATGAGAGAAAGCATGCTAAGATTATTGCATTCGAGTCATTTTTGCATTCAGAAAACCCAACAGAGAGCAACACAGATATTACATTGGCCACAAATGAACAAAAGTATAGAAGACTGGGTAAGAAATTGTAGCAAGTGTGAGATATTTAAAAGTCACAACGCCAAAGAACCACTACTACTTAGAGAGTTGCCTCAAGCACCTTTTGAAAAGATAGCAAGTAATATATTAGATTATAGTGGACAGTCATATCTAGTTCTGATCGATTATTTTTCTAAATGGCTTGATATAGTGAAAATTAATTCAAAAACTTCTCAGGTGGTCATCAAAGAGTTAAAGAAAATTTTTTCAACACACGGAATACCCTACGAAGTCATATCAGATAACATGCCTTATAATTTGTGGCATTGTCATCAATTTGCTAAAGACTGGGATTTACTGTTGGTAACGTCCAGTCCCCGCTATCCACGGTCTAATGGGCAGGCAGAACGAGCCGTTCAAATTGTAAAAAACATGCTTAGAAAGTGTGACGACTTAGATATGGCGCTTCTGGAGTATCGCAATACTCCGATAAATGGAACACATAAAACACTGGCCCAATTAGTGAATAACAGGATTCTTAGAGAGAAGCTACCATCAAATAAAAAGCACAAAGACATAAATATAAAGGGAGAGTAGGAAAAACTAGAGGCAAAAAGAAACGAATAGAAAAATTATTATAATAGAAACACCAAGGTAAGAAGGGAAATAGGGTAGATGGGTAAGTGGTCAAGCGAAACAGTTATCACTTGAGGCCTTCCCTAGTTAAAGCGGAAATTAAAAAGAATATTGATTTTGCACATAATGATAGATATTGAACGCCTCTATTGGGAATCAGAGTCGTGGAGTAGACGAACCTTCAACCTCCCAGATGAATGCTGAAAATAGAATTAGCGCTAGACTCAAAAGGGCTCAGTGCGTTTTAATGAACGCATAATGTAATGCGTTCGGGCCATCATTGTTAGAACATTGGATTTTTGATATTGTTGATTCTTGCAGACATTTGTTAAAAAGTATGTTTAAATAAATGTATTGAATACAATGAAATATTATTACTGATTTAGCACACTTTAGTAGTTAAATCTGACAGTTGTCAGAATCGAAATGTCATGAAATGATTCGCAACATTCTTAAAATCCTATATGACGTCAAAATTAATGACGCACTGAAAGAAGGGTATAGTTTGAACTATGCTTTATAGCAATATTTAACACGTACTTATGTGAGCTTACTGTCAGTTCCACGTAGATGCGATCATCATCACTGGCTCGACAACCCTTTTTGGGTCTTGGCCTGTTCAAGGATTCTTCTCCATTCTGACCTGTTTCGTGCTTTTTTTTAGTTTTTAGTTTTTAATGTTGTTATATCATTTTTTATTTGTTCTACGTATCTCAGCTTCGGTCTTCCTCTTGTTCTTTTTCCTATTGGCACTTGTTTGAATATTTTGTTTGGTATTTCGCCTTCTTCCATTCTTTCCACATGTCCAATCCAACGTAGCCTTCCTATTTTAATGAACGTTGATGCGATAAGAATACGTAAAAAGTTAGGACCCGGCTTGTAGTAATAGAGATATGTAAACAGAGTTCTTCTTCTCTTCTTACGGTGCCTTATCCTTAAGGACGTTGGCCATTACATTTGCCCATTTAATCTTATTTGTAGCAGCCCTGAATAGTTCTATGGAGGTCATGTTCGTCCATTGCCGTAGGTTTTTAAGCCAAGAGTTGCGTCTTCTTCCTGGTCCTATTTTGCTATTGACTTTGCCTTCGATTATAAGCTAGAGCAGTTCATACTTTTGATTTCTTATGATGTGACCAAAATATTGTGTTTTCCGTTCTTTTATTATAAGCATAAGCTCTCTTTCCTTATTCATCCTCCGCAAGACTTCCGCATTTGTCGTATGGCTCATGTAGGATATTCTGAGCATTTTACGGTAACACCAGAGTTGAAATGCTTGGATTCTTTTTTGTGTTGCTTCTGTCATTGTCCAGGCTTCAACACCATAGAGCAAGGTGGAGAAAACATAGCACTTAAGTATTCTAGTTCTCAATGAGATGCCCAGCTGGCGGTTGCATAGAACTTTTGGCATTTTGTAAAACATTGTACGTGCCTTTTCCAGGCGTATTCTTATCTCTAGTGAGTGGTCCCAAGTTTCATCAAGATTACTTCCAAGGTACGTTGTTCTAGTTACTCTTTCCAGATCTGTTCCGTCGACATTGACCTTCACCCTTCTGTTTTGGTGCTTGCTGATGACCATCGTTTTTGTCTTCAAACAGATAAACATTATGTAAACAGATTAAGCGATAAAATTAATATTGTTCAGATTTACCAAAAACAATAATGTTCTTCGTGTTTTGGAAATTGTTGTTTTGAGATATAATAAGCATAAATAACAGATTATAACAATAACTTAATTTTAGTATTTAATACTTTTTAAGATAAACAATGATGAATTAACAGTGAGCAATAGATAATTTGACATAAAAAGTCTCAAAACGCTAATAAGAAATTTTGAACAAAAGAGAAAATAACTACCTATAATTATTGTTCAACATTGAGATTGTAGTGTGTTCTGAGCACAAGATCCTGATATACGCATGTATGATTTTGTCATCAATAATGCGTAATCTTGTAGAGTTGATTATTTAAAGACCACATGAAAAATATTACAAAATTTTATACAAGACATATAGCAGGATTGCGGGATATGAGATGGATAAGGACGATTCGGAAATGGAGGCCAATGTGTGTTAAACGCAGCAATAACAGACCTTCCACCCGCTGGTCAAATGACATCAAGATAGTCTCGGATTCATTCTCGAATATCTACTGTTTTTCTAAAAATAAATGACTTCTAAGTAGCATTTTGAAACCTTCTATTATCACAAAGATATAGGGACCTATATACTATGCATTTGTCTAACTAATAGGCCTCTTACGTAGAAAGCAATGTTAATAGATATATTAAATATATAAGTAATAAAAAGACGAGAGTTTCAAAGTTATTTTTAGAAATTACTGCCAAATGCAGTATAAAAATGTATAAAATAACAGATATGTATATATGTAAAGTTGCGTATTCACTTGCAAAAACACATCTTACAATGAAATTCAATACTTATTTCGAAAGTTTTGTTTGTTTTCAGTAACACTACACAATTTTCAGTATTTCGTATAAGGTGTCATGCTTTTTTATTAGATTATTTTTTCTGATTTCTCTTACAATGAGTCCACCATCAGGTTTAGTCATCCAGCCGATTCCTACAATTATTGTTTTTTTTTTATTTAAAATTGCTTGACCAAGGTAGTTTTCAATTTACTGCGTTTACCATAAAGTTGAATGTTTTTAATGAGTTTTAGAGATACTGATATAATTGAGAATATGTGAGTGGTCGAGAAAACAAAGTGGACACTTTAGCTACAGATTTGTATTTGGGAACAAGTTTGTCTTTATTGACATATAGTTAATTTTAGTGAAGTATATGTATTGTGAATTTAAAGAAGATCTTGACCATGGCTGTGATAACAAAGAAAATAGAACTATATTCTTTGGTGATAATTTCGGTACAATCTACCTCGTTCTAACATATACTTATACTTTTCTACTGCGCCATCCTTCCGGTCTCCTCCTTGTCCCTTGAGTCTTAACTTTTTGCCATACTGACCGTGTTTGCGATATTTTATTGCAAGCGAATACGCAGGTTGAGAAACATGTTGAGGTATTTGTAATACTATGATAAATACATTAAGATATTCTTTATATTTTAAATATACTTAATAATCAAATTTTTTATATAAGTATAAGATGGTCATTACTATATAATATGAATATTGTTTCTTTATTCATACATGAAATAATACAAAAGAGTATTGGACAAAAATATGTATATTAAGCTGTAATCGATTGTTAATTACAGCTTAATCAGTGATGGTATTGATTATAGATATAAAGGAAATAATATACAGCAATTTTTTCTGTCCCAATTAGCTCTTACATAGGTAGTATTACGATAGCTGCCTGTTCAATTACCCCTTACCTTCTCAAACATATAAAGTGAAGGCAGGTCTTACCGGCGTTCAAGATTACGCAGATGTTTTCAGAAGTGGCCAAATTGAAGTTTCTAGCGATAAGGATTGTACGATGCATGACGTCACGAAGGTTCCCCGGCGAGATTTCCAAAACAAGCCACAGTAGATGATCCGTTCCAGTAGGTATGTACATTCAAGGAAACTCCAGATAATGGTTAACTAAATATATATAGAGAAATTTTGATGTTTTTTAGTAGGTTTTTAATACAAAATTACGTTAAAGTAGTGAAACATCATTTTTAATAATTCTAATAAACTTAAATCACAGAATAATAAACAATTGTTTATTATTTTGTGTTTAAATAGTGAGCGTGTATCTTATGCCTATATTTTGATAGTTCTCCAGCTATTGCATCCTTAATAAATTTGACAGGTGACGTTTAAGAGCACAGGTAACACAGGTAAGGGTAATAGAGAATATTTCAAATCGAGTTGCAAGCACTTTCACGAAATAATTTACCACGTAGAGAATAACAGAAATAATTGATTGCTTCTTTATTTCATTAGGTACTATTTATTTCACTTAACTTATATTTTATATATACCTAGATACCCTTTTTATTACTTTTTTAAATAACTTTTTATTAAAGAGTAATGACCAATAGCAAAGAACCACTTTTTAAGCAATTGTATATAACTCTAAAAGAGTTTTTAGTAATTATTTTTGGAATTGGTTAAAAGAGCGGTTCTTAAAAAACAAAAAACAGACAAATTACATTTTATAAAATATCAAACATAAGTATATACGATAGTAACAGTTGTAGTCTCCTTATTTTCGCTCTTAATAGATTGATAGGCATTTTTCATCACAAAACTACGTGTCTCGTTGTCTACCAATCACTTTTTAACATATTCTTCACGTTTTATTCGTATTGTCATTGAACTGTAACAACAAATTTACGACATCGACTAGCGTATAACATACAATTTTCACAATATAACATTAACATTTTTGGGTTTTTAGTTTGATTTATTAGTAGTTAAAATATTACAGTTGCAATGTAAATAAATGTCAATGGGTATGCTTAGGAAAGTCCATATTTCAAGTGTTAAAGAAAAAATATCTTTCACAGGTCATCAGATCAAAAATATAAAAACAGTTGAAAGATAAGCATGCGCAACAGGTGCTTTACTAAAGTATTGTTCTTCTTCTTAAGGTGCCTGTCTGTTTTGAACGTTGCCGATCATTCTGGCTATGATGACTTTGTTGGTTGCTATACGGAATAGCTGTGTTGAGGTCTTTCTATACAATGCTCTCAGGTTAGCGAGCCAGGACATTATTCTTTGTCTTAGGGCACTTTCCCTTCAATTTTACCTTGCAAAATGCATTGGAGTAGCTCGTATCTGCCTTTATTTCTCATTATAAGTACCAAGTATTGCATTAGTATTGTGTTACATTTAAATTGGCTTAAATTGCTCAATATAGGCTGTTGAACCTACAGAAAATAAATTCAAACTCTTACAGGAAAGAGTAACGACATATATGTAGATACGAAGCAGTTCATCAGCAAGAGGTGTGTACTATAAGGGGTAACAACGAAGAAAACATCAAGTAGCTCAGATCTAAACAGACAAGCTAATGTTCTGCGGCATCATAGGGGTAAGTAAGTAAGACTGTTGAAGCTCCTCGAAGATATTGTTAAGCTCCTTCATCAAATTGTGCCGCAAATTCCTCTTATTACTATTTAGACTAAAAGTTTTTAAGACTGAAACAGCGGAGTGTGGTAACTACTTTATTGAGTTAATGATAGAATTTAACAGAAAATTGCTTAGACTTAACAATGGTCAAGCTTTTAAATAGTTATAAGGAGGAAACAAGTCAGTGGTGCTTAATATTCCAATAGAAAATTTTTAATTGACAAAAACAATTTGTCATCCGCATTTACCCATTAATCCTGGCTAGTATTATACTGTGTGTCATTATTTTTTTCTGAAAACTATCATTATCTTCCATTTACCTCGACTAGGTGCAGTTTTCTTTCACCGGTAACGCTACAATCGATGATCTCTATAAAAACAAATAAAGGAAGTAACATATTTTTCAGTAAAGGTATATATTTTCATTAAGTCTCTATATAATAAAGTATTTCGCAGTATATTTTGTACACTATATCCTAATTAAACTCTTTTTTATTTTCTGTAGTACTGCCACTATTACTTACCAACTTATTTTGGTTTACGAAATCTTTAGAAACAATAAGCATGCTTTCTGCAGTTAATCATTGCTCAGTTTTCTTGGTTGCGAAACTTACGCCAACTAGCTAGACTGTCAATAACCCTTGGACATACTATAATATTTCAAGCGGAACTGTTAGCAACGATATTTGCGCTCAATAGTACCTGACAAATGTCGCAATTCAATATTTCTTGCAGAACAAATGCAAACGGCCATTTGATGTGGGTATCACAGTATAATATTGCTGATAGTGTTGTTAAAGAATAATCCGATACTTGTTTTATCGTACTAGAGTCATTCTGCTTAGTGTGGGATATCTAAAATAGGAAAAGGAACTTAGTGAATCCTACTGGTAAAACATTTCAGATCAAATGAATGCAAGAAGGTTATGACAATCTTTAGCTTTATAGTTAGACTGAACGCAGTTGTTCCATTGGACGCTGCTCACTTTATTAAGAACCATTTTCCAAGTACAAAGTTTTTTCAGATTACAGAGAATCAATCACCCTATGCTGCTGTTTTTCCCTATTAAGTATTTTCTACTTTTATTATCTTATCTAGTAACATGACCTGAATATAGCTTTTTTCAGACCGCTTCATTCTATTTTGCCAACTTGTTTATAGGTGCCTCAATATTAAAAGTAATTTATAAATGGTTGCTTGCGCCTATTGATGTTTTAAAAACCGTAAATAAAACATTTTAAATCATTCCTGATTTTACATTTGGTGCATTTGCAGGATCCAGATCTTCATGTAATTGAAGAGACACCTTTTATAATTGTCTAATGTCTAATTTATCCTTCTTTGAAATAGACTTCCACTCATCTTTTAAACTTGTCTATACCCATTATTGGTATCACCCATCTAGCACTAGTATGGTCACTAATGGGTTATTTACTTATTCCTCATCCACCGATATCTTCTTAAAATGTCATCTGTCTTCCTCATCAACATAAATTTCCATTTAAATTCTATCATTTACTTTCTTTCTATCTCACTTTCGATATTTCTTTTCATTTATTACACACACACACACACACACACATATATATATATATATATATATATACATATATATATATATATATATATTATATATATATATATATATATATATATATATATAATTTGAGTTTAGTTCTTGAACCTTAATATATATTTTTTAGTGGATTCTCTTGGGCTTAGGTTCATAAAAAAAATTTTAGTTTGATACTAAGACATGTTTATATATATTTTTTCCGACGTTTCGGCAGGAAATCCATGCCTTTTTCAAGAATATATATTGACTAAAAAAAACATTCTATGACAGACATAATATGGTTTAAAAAATAAACTTTTGACTTACCAAGCATGTAAAGATTTGGTGTTAACAATTAGACGTCACAATTAAAATAATTTTAAAACATAGGACATACCCACTAAGTCACTAAAAGTAAAATGTATTTTAAATCTAATGTGTTGTTTATTGATGTTAGCTTATCGTTTAAACAATCAGTTATTTTAACATCATAGGCGTTCTGAGATTGACTTATGTATATTTAAATTAAGTTAAAATATATTTTGTTCAAATTTTTGACATCTTTTTTATCATTTATTGCGTTATTATTTTTTTTATTTGTATAGACTCTAGAAGCTCTCTCTTCTTCCTGTTGGCTTCACTTTTTAGGATCTTGGTTTGCTCAAAATCAAATTTATGTTTTTTTTCGTTTTCATGTTTTGTGAGGGCGGTTGAGTTTTTTTTGTCATATTTGTGGGAACGTATTCTTGAATTAAGTAGTTGACTGGTTTGTCCAATATAAACTCCATCACATCGCCTATGATGTTAAAATAACTGATTGTTTAAACGATAAGCTAACATCAATAAACAACACATTAGATTTAAAATAAATTTTACTTTTAGTGACTTAGTGGGTATGTCCTATGTTTTAAAATTATTTTAATTGTGACGTCTAATTGTTAACACCAAATCTTTACATGCTTGGTAAGTCAAAAGTTTATTTTTTAAACCATATTATGTCTGTCATAGAATGTTTTTTTTAGTCAATATATATTCTTGAAAAAGGCATGGATTTCCTGCCGAAACGTCGGAAAAAATATATATAAAAATGTCTTAGTATCAAACTAAAATTTTTTTATGAACCTAAGCCCAAGAGAATCCACTAAAATATATATATGCTGTATGTATATATATATGCTGTCACTATTTTTCCGGGTTTGACTCCGCGTTGTAAAGTGCTGGTTTTCTTGAAAACCATTGTTTTGGCGACGTTTCGGCAAGGTCTCACTTGCCATTCTCAAGCCTGGTGGATCTACTTGTGTGGGTGTAGCTCCCGCGGAAACCTCAAAACAAACATATATATATATATATATATATATATATATATATATATATATATATATATATATATATATATACCAGTTTACTTGCCATATGGTTGTGTTGTGATATATATGTAAATGAAAATATTTACACTAGGACTATGAAAACTTAGTAAAAATAGAATAAAAAATAATTTCAATAGAAATATTAATTTTGTTAATCTAGTGCTAGTCTGTATGACTACTAGTCTTCTAGTTGGACTTCTTACTAAGAATACCCATTGATAGCAACTATACACATACGAAACATTCTAAATCTTATGGAAGATACCAGTGAGACTCTAATATGCATTTTTTCTAAAGTATTTTCGCATTTAAATTACTACAATGCGTTAATAAAAATATTTTCCAAATAGATTTTTATATCACCAATATAAACGATAGGCCCAATAACCTCAATCTTTTACTTTTATTTAGTATGGGAGAAAAAAGGAATCTTAAAGCTCTACAATATGTTTTATATAATAGTATTTTATATTACATGTAATAAATTTTAAAGTCTGTTGATAAGATGCTGTATTTTGTGTGCCATTTTTAAAAAACAATGTGTCTTCCTAGAGATGTGTTTTCATTCCAGTAGCTTTCAGAACTTTAATAGTTCTCGAAATCTGTTTCTCAATTTATTGACTTTTTTCCCTTTAGTTGTTAGACTTAACCCTAAGTACGCCAACTGTTACATCTTGTTGAAACGACTTTACCTTCTGTCATTTTTGTCGCAGTTTCCATAATCTCACCGAGTGCATTCTGACCTACATATTTTCTGATATTTCACAACTGAAATTACACAATTAGATTACCTTAAAGACTCCAAAGTATATCAGAGGAGCATTTGACTGTTTATCTATAAGATTAAATAAGACTTCACTTGTAAGCACACTAATATTTAATCAAGCAAAAAGCTTATATATTCAAAGCTTAAAATATCCAAATATATTGTCGAATAGCGATCGAAAATATGTGTAGTCCTTACTGACCACCTACATAGTGCAAATTGAACTGCTTATATTGCGAAAGAAGTAATTTAATCGCGAATATTGTCTTGAGATCAATGATTTTTAACACGGATTAAGTAACAGTTTTCCTGATCAACGCCATTTGACTACGAATTTCGTGAGGTCGTCTAAAATCAGCTGTTGTGCCATAAAACAATTATGCTGTGAGTGAATTAATACTGAAAGACCGTCGCGTCGTGTGACGGCAGTGTTGCATGACACGTTGACAGTGTTTGTAATTATTATTAAAAATGGCATACAAAATACGATATGTGTATATTAATATGTATATTCAATTTAAACACTGTTGGTATGTTATGGATCATTCCAAACAGGATCTAAGTTATTTATAATCAGCAATGTTGTAACAAACAACAATATTATTACTAATATCAACACTTACAAAAAAAGAATTCATTTTATATTGTGTAAACAAGAACAAATTGAAACAAATATTTTACCATATTATTCTAACCACTTTCGCATAAAGTTCCAAAATTATGTTCAGCAACCATAATGCAGTCATCTGTCCAGCATGTCGGTTGTCTTCCTCTATTTATTTTTGTCATTTCTCGGTTATCATTTGAATATTATCCCTCCCAGACAACTCGTTAGTTTGACAATTCGTTCGATGATGTCGCGTATTTGGGTTCTGCTGATCAATAATTTTTTCACTTTTTCTGAGCCACTCTCAATTTTCTTGTTGATCTTCTAGTGATAGTAAGTGTTTCTGCTACGTATATCATTACTGGCAACACACATTGATTAAACAATTTTTACTTTTTAATGAACTTGGGATATTCCTAAAAATGTATCCTAGTTTTCTATACGCTGCTCCTTAAACCGACGAAACAAAGTAATAACTCCCACTAATATATCATGTTCATATCTCAAACTTCTTGACTTCATCCTGTCGCAAATACGCTTAGAAAGTGTGGCGTTTTAAATATTTATTCTTCATGAAAATAAACAGTAAAAGAAGAACTGGAGAGCTCTGAGATCTGTCAATCCTCCATCATGACAGCTAGAGAATCAGTATAAGAAATACTGCGGTTCGAGTTCATTGACAAATAAATACAACGAATTTAGGTTGCGTATTTCATTTGAAATTGACAGTGAAAAACTCACTCATGGTACTGCAAATTTATCATAAAAGTCGCCTAAAATAGAATTCTAATAAACTAAACCTGATTTCAATTAGATCAAGGTACGAAAAATTGGATACCTCGACCATATTCTGAGAGGAAAAAAATACGCAATCCCTCAACTAATCATCCAGGGAAAGATTGAAGGCAAGAGAAGTAGGTCGCAAACAAATGTTGTGACTACGGAACATAAAAAACTGGACAGGCTAACTGAATAGACTAAAAATATGTTTCATAGGTTCAAAGATATATGCCTCAACATTGCAAGAAAGAACTGTACGTTGCCTACATTTGGCGCAACTCAGTAAATATTTTAAGTGAAGTTTACTTACTTTTTTTTATAAACCTAATAACTTTCATATAAAAATCGGCTTTAATCCAAATTCAAACTGATATTGCAGTGCTTTTTAATAATATTGAGTTTTTGAAATAATGGATAGAAGGTATAGGTAATAATAAAAGTGATCAGTTAAACACTGTTTATCTACCATAGGTCAGGTCATGCAAAATTTACAGCGAATAGGAAGACAAAGCAGTTAAGTATTATTCGACGGCGCATTATTGTATCATTGTTACTATTGTTTTTTAGATGAAACTGTTTCTCAGCGGACAAACGACTTAGTGACCACCTCGTTTTGCCGATTTGGTGCCAAATGATTTTTTTTTTCGTTGAATTTCTTCAAGTGTCATTTCCGCGGCGGAGGTCGGCAATCATCATAGCTATTCAGACTTTTGAGACGGCTCTGAAAAGTTCATTTGATGTACATCCATACCACTCTCTCAGGTTGCGCAGCCATGCCACTCTACGCCTCCCTATGCTTCTCTTTCCTTGGATCTTTCTCTGAATAATCAGTTGGAGCAAGGTGTATTTCTCTCCACGTGTAATATGTCCGAGATATTCCAATTTTTGTTGTTTTAATTGTATTTAAAATTTCTATTTCTTTATTCATCCTTCTCAGAACCTCTTTGTTTGTGACGTGTTCTGTCCACGATATTTTCAGAATTCTTCTATACACCCACTGCTCGAATGATTCCAGTTTTTTCATTGATGTCACATTCAAAGTCCAAGATTTCATTCCATAAAATAAAGTCGAAAAAACATAGCACCTCGCCAACCTAACTCTTAGTTCCAATTTTAAATTCCTTATTCCCGAGAATTAGAAGATTCTCGTTATTTCTTTGAGTTTTCGATATTCTCATAAATTTCGTTTTCTTGACATTCATTGTTAGACCATAATCTTTTCCATACTCCGCTATTCTGGTCACCAGTCTTTGAAGATCTTCAATATCTTCGGCTAAGATCACAGTGTCGTTCGCATATCTAATGTTGTTAATGGGAACTCCATTTACCTTTATTCCAGCTGTTTCACCCTCAAGAGGGTTTTTCGGGATCTCTTCGGAGTAGGCATTAAAAATAATTGGCGACAGTAGGTACGCATCCCTGTCTCACTCCACATCTAATTTCAATTTCTTCTGACAGCTGTTCGTTAACACTTTGATTTCAGGACACTCATTAATTCTTTATGTCGTATTTTATCGAATGCTTTATTATAGTCAACAAAACATGCGTATATATCTTGATTGACGTCCAGGCATCTTTGTATCAGTATATTAAGTGAAAAAAGAGCTTCACACGTTCCCAGGCCTTTGCAAAAACCAAATTGTGTATCATTATTCGTTGGAATAGGTCGAGGATAAAATTTATAGTAATCTTAATGACTCCATTAATGTTGACACACGAGATGTCTGTGTATGATCCTTTAGGGATTATGAGATTAAAATATGCGGGGTTTTTAACTTACTTTTAATGCAGGTCATTGAAAAACCACCTACTAAATATTTTTTGTGTATTTCTTATTCGAATAATTGTTTTATCTCTTTTTTGTAGCCAGAAAAATAATTAAAAGGTAAAATAGAAATAAATATTTGACAAACTAAGGCGATGCAATATTTTATGTTATTTTAGCACAGTAAAATACCCGTAAGATATCTTACTAGAGCAATTAACTTTTTAATTACCTAATATTTATATTATCGCAGCTTTGTTGAGACTATAAGTAGAATTAAATACAAGTTGTATATTCCTTTCTTGTAATTTCTTGTATAAATTTTCATATAGAAAAATCCGTAGGGTGGTTGATTAGCCATTTCCTGTTTTTGTGACAGTGACAGTTAAGAGATTTTGTTTTGATTTGACATCTTGACATAAAATATTGATATTCTTTCAATAATTCATAAGAAAAAAAGTTAATTATTGTTAAAAATAACTTGAAATAAAAAAATAAGCGTGTAAATTTTAATATTACATAAAATATTTTATTAATAAAAATTCTCATTTATTCTAACCTAAACCCTGTTTGAAGTGTATTAACGAGACATCGAAAAAATCGTAATTAGAGTATGTTGAGGAATTTACATTTAAATGATGCTTGACAAACTATAAATGTCATTTTAATTTCACAGATTTTACTAATCAGGATTTTTTCGATGGTCCTCTAAGAAAAGGTGTAATGAAAAAGCATCTAAGATATTTCTGCTCTTCTGGGCTCTGTTTATGCTCACTTAAGTAATAACAGTAACTACTTTTAATATCATGATTTTACATAAGTGGTCTCGACTGACTTTTTGTGAACAACGTAGTCTCAGTATGATATGTTTGGATAATAAATATTTAGCCTTTAACAACAGAGTTAAATTCTTAAAAAACAGGACGATCTAGAGATGAAGAGTTAGTACAAGGTAACACTTCGTCTAAGGGATCATCAAAAGCCCTAGAACAGTTGATACATACAACAGAAGTTGAGTATGTATTTACAAGTTTACTATGAATAAAAACAACTAAAATATATAAATAAATATTTCTTATTGAGGAATGTTTGAAGTACTAGCTAGAAAAATTGACTTAAATCAATTAGAATTTATTTATATAAAATAGTAAAATTGTTAAAAATTTAAATATGTAAAATGTAACAAAATATTAACTAGATAATCAAAATTTGAAATATAAACAATGGAGATACTGCTAATGGGGATTTGACAGATATATTTTTATAGCAAACACGACATTTGCAAATATCCACAAGTTTGTCCAAATGTACATTGCTTTCGTCTATCTATCCGTTCAGTTTCTATCTAGAGACTGGATTATGTGAAAAATGCATGTGCATGTATATGCAGCATATTTGTGGGTTTATTTATAAATGCATATGCTATTCATATTTACTTGATTAAGAGCATATGCCATATATTTGAAAATATCACATAAATAAAATGGTTTCTATACATATTTAAATAATAGTTTCTTGGAATTATTCATAGCAGGTACTAGGTAAGGTAACTACGAAATAATTTTATTACAAATATCTACTAAATCTAAGTTTTATTGTTTGGGAAAATCCATCTGGGAATTATTTATCAGAAAAAAAAAACATGCAGGTAGGTATTATACAGTAAATTCGTTTTAAATTCTCTTTACCAGCTGGCAAAGCAACTTGTGATTGTGAATATAGTGCTTATAAAATAAAAATTATTTTTGGACAATATGCCGAAAGTAGCGAAACAAAAATTAAGTCTATTGCGGAGTTGGGTTGGTGGCAACAGTAAAATGAAGATTATAGACAATGAAAGTGTTTTCAGTACTATTTGTGATAAAAAGGTGAGTCCACTTATATTTTAACGATTCAAAAATTTAATTTAAAACCTCATTTTTGCAAGAAAATCGGTATACCTATACTAAACATGTAACAGTTTGACTATTGGCGGTAGTTTTAGTTTCGAGAAAAAAAATATAAGTGATCTTAAAAATTTGAAGTTCATATTACATTAGACTATTGATTAGATTAGATTATTGCATTATTTACTAAACCGTTTTATTACAGATTCCATGTGCAAAAAAATTCCAAATTTCCCAACACCTGAAAACGGCTCTCCACCAATATAAACTATCTAAGGACTTCAAGAAACCACGCCAGCAGCTTCTGTAGAACAACATTATTTAAAATCGTCACATATCGACGGGCAAGAAATGTTTGCAAAAAATGTATGCAATTTTTTTGTTAAGTTGCAATATCCCACTGTATAAATTGGATAGCAGGGTGTGTCAAAATTTGTTGAAAACATATTGTAAAGTTGAAAATAAGTCAGTACAGGTACCAAGTTCTTCAACTCTTCGCAAGAAATATGTGAGGGCATCTTACAAAGATGTTATTGAAGGTATTAAAAGTGGGGTAAGCGATGAATATCTGTGGATATCTGTCGACAAGACTACTGACGCCAAGGGTCGGCAAATCGCGAATTTAATTATTGGAGTTTTAAACAATTCAGCTGATGACTCCAACAAGTCGTATTTAATCAGCGTAAAATGTTTAGAAAAAACTAACTATGCAACAATTGCTCGATTTCTTAATGAATCTTTGACAAATTTCTGTTTACCGAATCAAGTACCTTGTGAAAAAATTTTGCTACTAGTTAGCGATGCCGCTTCCTACATGGTTAAAGCTGTAACTAGTCTTAAGATTTTTTTTCCGAATTTGATTCATTGTATATGCTTAGCGCATGGTTTAAACAGGGTGACTCGAGTTTCCAAATGTAAACACTTTAATCAACAATGTAAAGAAAGTATTTTTAAAAGCACCATTGCGAGTAGAAGTATATAGGGAGATGCTTCCCGATATCCCTTTGCCAGCGGAACCAGTGTTGACTAGATGGGGAACGTGGTTGAATAGTGCCATATTACTTGCAAATAATTATATTGGTATCAAAAATGTTATATCAAATTTTGATCCTTATTGTTGTATTGCTGTTCAGAAATGTCAAAATATTTTTAGTGAGAATTCTGTTCAGAAAGAACTGTCCTATATAAAAGCAAATTTTGACATAATTGTAAACTCTATTACAAAACTAGAGAGTCAAAAATTATCTTTAAATGATAGTATTTACATTGTTGATTCTGTCAAAGAAAGAATAGTAAACCTTTCAGGGACAATTGGAAAAAAATTAAAGATAAATTTAGTGAAGTTTTAAACCGGAATGAAGGCTTTTCTTTATTGCGATCAATAAATAACATAATCAATGGAAGCTTTAACGAAGTTATTAATATGTATCCCTCGCTAGTGTCAAATTTTAGATTTGCGCCAATTACATCCTGTGATGTTGATCCATATTAACTGATAGAAGGCATAACATTACTTTTGAAAATATTGAACATTTTATGATTATATACTACAACAGCAAGAACGAGGACATTTTCTTGTTCATTTTTATTTATATTTCTTTATTAAATGTAGTAATTAATAAACACTCTCCAAATTATACTATAATTTTATTTCTCACCAAATCTCAAGCCCTAAAAATTAAAAAATATATATTTTTTAAAGTGCATTATATAAATGCATATTGCATATAATAAAGGCATATTTGGTTACTTTTTAAGTGCATGTTGAATGCATATTTTAACCATTTTTTAGAGCATATAATCCAGTCTATAGTTATAACATTTACAGTATAAAGGAAGAAAACTTCTGCAAAAATATTTTGTTCTGTATATCTTCCATATTATCTCTTTATATTATTTTTATCACGCTCATTGTTTTAAAGTTCTTACGTATACTAAAGTAGCGTGAGTTACAGCAAATCTTTAACAGTTTTAAACCTCCATAATTACTGTAAATTAACCAAAATCAAAATAGAGTCGTGGCTCGTTGTATTCCCATTCTCCACTGTGACAATTTCATATTCTGAAAACGCCAAAAAGCGTGATGTTGTTTACACATTTCAAATGTAGCGCTTTTTATATATTTAGACACAAAGCAAAAGAAGTAGTAAAAGTTAGACGAGATTTCAAAATGTACAACTGAGCGATTGTGACGTGACGTCAAATTGCACGACGTGACGTCAAATTGCACGTACACTTGGCACCATCGAGCAATAAGACAAAAGAGGGAATGTAAAGGTAGAAGGGGTAAACATATTGATAGACAGGAAGTGCCATCTTGAGAGGCCACTTTAAACAAGGAAAGACAGTCTCTTTCCTTGTTTAAAAGTCAAATTTAGTTTGGTTATGTTATTGTTTGTCCCAACTGTCACATGAAATTTTATTTATATTGAAGTTTTTTTACCAATTATGTCACTTTTTAGACTATTATCGTTAATATTTAATTAAAACTTTCCTGTCTGAAAAATATTTTACAGCTATTGTTAACAAGTGTTGGAAAATTTAAATTTAGCGCCTTTGCATTTCCGGATATGTCCGCCATCAGAGGCCACTTTTTTGGTCTCCTTTTCATAACGATTAGATTCCCTCTTTTATCTTTTTGCTCGATGCTTGGCACACATATGATTTCGTCCACGCATTTCAATAGGTGACCTATGACGTTTGACGTATCTTTGGTTGTCTATAGTTGTCATTTCAGTGTTTAAAGTTTTGGAAGAAAAATTTGTGTAAAACTGTTAGAAAAGCTTTAACAGTATCTCCTTGTTTTCCATTAATATCAATACAAATCCTAAATGACTAAAAATCTTAAAATATGAGTTCCATAACTCGACAAGAAAAAATAACATACCGGACGTCCCATATTCAATGACTTTTAAAATATAACTACATTTCTGCAAGCACAATGTACACATGATAATAAATATTAAGATTATCACCTTTACTTAAGACTTTTTATAAAAGTCACTATTATATTCTATATAGTATGGGACGTCCCGTATTAGCATCTTATGCCCACAAATATTTAAATGCAAATAAATATAGTTTATTCAAACGTTTGGGATTCTTGTTGTACAAGTTTGAAACGTCTTGGACTCTTCACAGCCATAGATCCGTGTCCGTCGAATGATATTCGTCCTTTGGTTTGTAAATACCTCTTGATGTACCGGGCTACTAGTATTTGTGGTCTGAGTTGCCATTCGGTAAGTACTTCCTTTGGAGTTGCTACCTGGAAAGTAATGAACATTAGGTAGAATTCATAAAGTGTCATTTTTGTTGTATCTATTTATATTTTTTTTATTTTGGTGGCACTATTTAAAATCTTAAGATAAATCAATGCAGTAATGACTGTGTTCGTCATTAATCTTTGAGGTCATCATTGCTTTACTAGTAAAAGGGAAGCTAAAAGCTTGAGTACCGCTAAACCAAACAATTATATCACTAGAAATACAAAAGTATAAATAAAAGAACATACCTGATCTCCTTTTAATCTATCCAGGAGGGTGACGCAAACAATTGCTGCGCTGATTCCAGCGTGGTGAGTAAGAGCAGCAAATGTAGTAGCTTCCATTTCAATGTTTTTGATTCCGTTGCTTACTAAACGTTCCAAGTATTCCATTTTTTCGGCTTCAGTATATTCACAGAATGCTCCGTCTAATCTTCCTTGGCCTAAAAATTATTATAACAATTAAAGAATTATTTAATACAGTGGTAACTTTTTTTCTAAAATTTATAAAAAATAATATTACACTGCAATAAGGTTATTGTTCAAGGAGAATTCTTCCATATATGATGTTTCGTGCAGCCTTTCTACACTTCTTTTGTTTTAATGATTGTTACGTAAAAATATATGTAAAACAATGTCAAAGTACATAGTTTGTGTTAATTAATAATTCGGTTAAAAATGCATAAAGCTGTAAACAATTTAAACAATGGAAAATATATAAAAACAGTTTTTTTATTAATAAACTTTACATTTAAGTTGAAATAATTAGATACACTAGATATTTCTGTTTACTGATTGTAATTTACATCTACTAGGTTGATCAGTAAACAGCACCTTCCAAGACACAGAACACTATTGAATAAAGCTAATAGTACATTTGGAATGGCGGAAGATCTTAAAACAGTTCATTACTCACAAATAGTTGTCGTGCAACTGATAATCATGATTCTTCTTCTTCAAGTGCCGTCTTCGTTCCGAAGTTTGGCTATCATCAAAGCTATGCGTATTTTTGATGCTGCAGATCTAAACAGTTGGTAATTGGTGCAATTATACCATTCTCTCAAGTTTTTCAACCATGAATGCCTTCTTCTTCCTATAGATCTCTTTCCCATTATCTTTCCCTGTATAATCAATTGCAGCAACTGGTATTTATCTCCCCTCATAACATGTCCCAAATATTGTAGTTTGCGCTTTTTAACAATAAGTATCAGCTCTTTCTCTTTGCGCACTCTCCGCAAAACCTCCACATTTGTTAATTTCTCTGTCCAGGGTATTCTTAATATTCTACGATACATCCACAACTCAAATGCTTCTATCTTTTTGGTATCGATCTTTTTCAATGTCCATGTTTCCATCCCGTAGAGGAGAACTGACATAACGTAACATCTCAAAAGGCGAATTTTAAGTTTTAGACTTAGATCTCTTCCGCAGAACACCTTTTTCAATTTAGTAAATGTGGCTCTAGCTTTCTCTATTCTGGTTCTGATTTCTTCAGAACCAGAAAACCTTTCTAATCATGATTAAGGTATGTTATTATTTTATCGTGCAAATCGTACATTAGTTATGCTGAATGCCTCTTCGACACTGGTTGTTCTGATGTTCTTATTGGCGCTATTCTAGAATGAAGTCGTTAGACTCCATGATGAAGTCAAGATCATGATATTTTTGTATTCACTTTGCAGATACAACGCTGAAATATGGCTTATGGGAGTACTTTTGATTACTCCAGTTTACAGTAATCATCTTTAAAGTGCTATGAAAATTGAAGCAGCATATCTGCCAGCTCAGAAAACAAGAGGTTTTGAATAATTTTTTTTCTTGGCTTTAACATTTCGGCAGTCTTTGTTGGGTACTCTTTAAAAGATAGTGTTCAAATTTTACAAATAAAAATACAAAGACTAACCAAAGTTTCTGTTTTACACTGCTCTACATGCATAGAAGCTAGAGAAAGCTTTTTTAAAGCTAAGATTAATACTATTACAAGAATTAACATTAAACTTAAAACCTTCCTGGTTGGACAGCGTCGACTATCACTGCGTTGAGTTTTCCACATCCTCTTTGAGCGCAGTGATAATTACATCAATAGGAGCATCCACAGACATTAATCTCACTCAACTAATGACTCAACCTCAACCCAAAGACTCAGACCCTCATCATACAAAACCTTACATCAAAGGTGTCACTCACAAAATCGACAAAATTCTTAAATCAAGGGGATAAAGATCTTACATAAGCCAAACAATCGTAGAATACAAAATAGGACTTATGAACATTCCATTTCTGTTCGCAAATCCGATTCAATTTCAGCTCTAGGTCAACACCATCTTCATACAGGTCACAAAATTGATTTTGCTCCAGTACCATAGCCCCCATCCGCGTCTATAAACCAAGAATTATCCGAGAAGCTATCGAAATTAAAAAAGGGCAAATTGATGACGGCATCCGGTTACCTTTAGGATGGAGACCTCTCACACCAATCAAAATCTCGCCGACAAAAATGTTTGCGCTAACCTCCTCCCAAACCACCTCATCATCGACAATATAAATGGACAATTCGTTGTTTCCAGTAGCATTAACACGTTGCCTGCCCTCCCGGTCTATTTGACAGAGAAAAAAATTACCCTGAACGCCAGCGAGGTCTATTTGACGGAGTATTTTAACGTGACTGTAGTGCCGTCTCGGTCAATGTGACCGAAACGGTACATTGGACGGCACAGATAATATTTTCGCATTTTTTTTTTGTAAGAAGAGGAATTTTTGAAAAATTTTAAACATGAATCATTACAGGCTATATAAAGGTACTTCTGCGCACCGTGGCGTGAGTAGTAATTTTTTTAACCATATAGCAGAAATGGCCTTAGCGTGAACGGAAAGTATAACAAATTCCTCTATGGCAGGCAACGTGTTAATGCATTAATTAGTGATCAGTATAGTAGTGTCTGCGGGCTCGAGATTGGAAGCCCTAAAGAAGACATCAAAGAGGATGTCGAAAGCTCGGCACAATGAGTGCTTTTCACTTTCTATACCTTTTTTTCATTCTTATTGCAAGAGTCACGACCTATACCATTATTATTTATTATAGTCGAGTTTACTCACCTTCATAGAAATCATCAGCACACATAGTGGTACCCGTCACGGTGTCATAAGGATCTTCAGGATTTGATAAGGCTTTGAGTTCCCGAACTAGTTTCTTGTCCAATTTTGCAGGTCTTTTAACAATTTTTCCAAGAATTGGCTGAAAATAATTCAATCAAATAAAAATATTAATACGGAATATACCTCAATATGAGTGAATATCACAAAATTAAAGAAAGTTTTTCTTTATGTATATAGAACTTACCACTTGATAATATTTGTTCATCATACCATCAGCTGCATCGTCAGATATCACTACGGTACCTCCTTCCAGACCAATGCCTCCACACGTTCCAATCCTAAAGAAAATTGGATCCCTACATTTCGCGTGGTACATTAGTTTTATCACTTCATGAAGAAGGATACCGATGGATGGGGCACCCATGCCATGCTAAAACATTGAAATATTGTAAGCGAACCAAAATAATAATATGAAGACATGATCATATAGTCACACGAGGAAAATTAGGTACGTTTTATAAACAGGTTGGTAATTTAAGATCTTGTTTTGTCATTTTAATGTCAACTTTTATTCGAATAAAAGCCTATTTCTGCAAAAAGGTATTTTACTACACCCATTTAGACCAACAGTTCCAAATATGTGCGTATCATGAACATCTAACCTTCAGAATGAAGTGGAAAAAAGATAAAGCGAAGGTACTTACACTAATAGACAGTACAGGCCCCACTTTGTACATACTGTAGCGATAAGAATACTGACTTATATCCATTAACTGAGTTCCTGTTGGTAATTTATGACCGATCTCTTTCATGATATACTCGGCAAAATTTTCCATTCTCTTTGGTGTTCCTCCCATACACACGAACTAAAAATATTCAATTTATTATAGGTATTAACAGGTTTATATGTTTATACAGGGTGGTCCTTAAGTAATTGTACAAAAAGACACCGTAGATTCTACACTTTAAAATATTACGATTTAAGTCAAGTTGCTTTAATAAAATGTTGATATTAAGAAAGATACAGGGTGTTAAAGTGGAAATTTAAAATTTTATTTTTTGCTATAACTTTTATGTTTGTCAACATTTTTGTATAAAAATTTACAACTGGGTACTATTAAATATCAGAAATTATAATTTTATGTATATTTTGATGTAGCTGATAGAGGGCGCCACATATGCCACATATGTGGCATACATATACACGTAACTTTTTTGCTCTTTAAGTTACCGATATTTTTAATAAAAAATATTAAAGATACGTTATTTGAACACAAAAAAGGATACTTGTTAATACCTTCAAAACTCAACAGTTTTCGAGATAATCGCAATTTAGAAATCAACTACATAATTCTGATTTATCGCAATTACTCCAGGCAATGAAAGAAAATTAAAGAAAAACATCAATACTTCTGAATTTTGGTATAAAATACCTTTAATAAAGTTAATAGTTAATGAATTATTAAATAAAATAAATATATCAGCAGAATAAAATAATAGGATTTGATAAATAACAGAATAATTGGATTTTACATCAAACACTTTACGTTTTGTATTAAATTAAAGTCAAAATCAAAACATTTTATTTACAAACCAAATTAAGAAATAGTTAAAGTAAATAAAATTAAACTTTTTGTTAAAGTAAGTGTTCACTATGTCCATCATTTTCTTTAATTCATTTGTCAATACATTCCATAAAATATCGTCTCATATTAAATAGCGTCATTGGTTCTGAAGAAACTGCTGCAGTATTTATTATAAGTGTTATAAGTATAATAATAAATAATTTTTTTAAATGTTTATGAATTAAATAATTATATTAATATCTCACCACAAGAATAAGACTACCATGAACAATCCAACGTTCAGGAAAGTTGCATTTAAATACTGTCTCACTCCGCTTTCTCTGTAATTTAATAGTTTACCGTCTTGTAGAAACCACATATTTTGCCTTAAATTTGATGACAATTCTTTCAATATATCAATAAAATCATTTTATAAAAAATGTAAATAAATCTCGTTATTCAAAGACAATTCGCATATCCATAAAAAATAATTATCAATGGTTCCAAACCATAGGACATGCATTTTAAATATCAATTTTGAATGATGTTTTACGGATATGCGAATTACCTTTCAATTTGAATGGTGAGATTTATTTACATTCTTTACAAAATGATTTTATTGATTTATTGGAAGAATTGTCATCAAACTTAAGGCGAAATATGTGGTTTCTACAAGATGGTACACCATTACATTTCAGAGAAAGCGGAGTGAGACAGTATTTAAATACTCCTTTAAACTTTCCTGAACGTTGGATTGTTCATGCTAGTCACATTCTTGTGGTGAGATATTAATATAATTATTTAATTCATAAACATTTTAAAAAATTACTCATTATTATACTTATAACACTTATAATAAATACTGCAGCAGTTTATTTAGAACCAATGACGCTATTTAATATGGGACGATATTTTATGGAATGTATTGACAAATGAATTAAAGAAAATGGTGGACATAGTGAACACTTACTTTGACAAAAAGTTTAATGTTATTTAGTTTAACTATTTCTTAATTTGGTTTGTAAATAAAATGTTTTGATTATGACTTTAATTTAATACAAACTAAAATAAAATGTTTGATGTAAAATCCAATTATTTTGTTATTTTATCAAATCCTATTATTAATTATCCTGCTGATATATTTATTTTATTTAATATTTCGTTAATTATTGACTTTATTAAGGTATTTTATAACAAAATTCAGAAGTATTGATGTTTTTATCTATTTTTCCTTTATTGCCTGGAGTAATTGCGTTAAATCAGAATTATGCAGTTGATTTGTAAAATGCGATTATCTCGAAAACTATTTAGTTTTGAAGTTATTAACAAGTATACCTTTTTTTGTTAAAATAATGTATCTTTAATATTTTTTATTTTAAATACCGGTAGCTTAAAGAACAAAAAAGTTAAGTGCAAATTTATGCCACGTATGTTTCATATGTGGCGCCCTCTATTAGCTATATCAAAATATTCATCAAATTTTAATTCCAGATGTTAAATAGTACCCAGCTGTAAATTTTTGTATATAAATGTTTACAAACATGAAAGTTATAGCGAAAAATAAAATTTTAAATTTCCACTTTAACACCCTGTATCTTTTTTAATATCAATATTTTATTAAAGCAAGTTGGCTTAAATCGTAATATTTTAAAGTATAGAATCTGCGGTTTCTTTTTGTACAATTACTTAAGGACCACCCTGTATAATATTTCATTACTGTATAATAATACAATAAAAATTTTAAATAAAAAATATGTAAGTCTACGCAGTTGTTTTATCTGTTTGTAATATCTTCCGATATTGTAAGATTCAGTAGCAAATAAATACAAATTAAAACTAAAAAAAAACAATTTCGGGGAACAAATTGTCTCTAAGCTACTTATTTTTGTTATATGCCAATTAAATTAGGTTTGTACTCTTTACAACGTGTAGATGGATTTGACAGTTGAAATGTGTAGTATGAGATATTACAAAAATTCTCTTATCTAGGGACACATATTATGTCAATTATCACGTATTATGTTAAGTTTGATGTCAAATGTCACGTATTATGTCACGTGAGATAATACATGGTATTTGACATAAAATGTGACATTTGACATAAAACGTGACATACCACGTGACATAATACGTGATATTTGACATAATACGTGACATTTAACATAAAATAACTAAACAATAGTCCAAATAAAATTATGCAAATTAACAAATCATTCGAATATCTGATAACCATTAATTTTGTATATTTAGATAATGAAAAGAACATAAAATTCTAAAATAATGGCAAATTTTGGTGTTAAAATATTGAAATACTCACTTTTATATCACCAAACATTTCAATAAGATCATGAGACTCGCTTCCCAGAGCTAGATGATACAAAATGTCTTGGTCCATAAGTTCGATGTGGGGGTTTCTTAACCGTACGGATCCATCTGGGTATCTGTAAAGAAAAATGTCTTAAGTATTCCTCTAGTTTGAAAAACAAAACATAATATTAAGTGATAGATACGCAAAAAGGAGTCCAAAATTATTAATGAAAATTATATATGTAATAAAGATCATTATATAACTATCTGGGTCTTCTAAAAGTACTGGAGAGTATCAAGACTTTAGGGCTTTGATCTCAATGAAGGGAAACCTACAATCTGCACCTCCATGCGGTAGAAGACGGGTAAGACTTAAGTAGATAGCTTAGATGGCTGACGCAGATGGCGAGTCTGAATCCAAAATGAACTTCACTCAGGTGTTCTTCTAATTTGGTGTATATGAGCGAGTGAATGATAGTACGGAGTACTTTAAGTACATGGCTCATCAAACTAATTATCTATGTTCTTCACATTTTCTAGCGTTGGCTTTTTTATGAAGTGAAATGAATATTGATAGTAGCCAGTTTTTTGATAAGTTACCAGTCTCGTAGATGTTGTTGAATAGCTTCGTAAGAGATGTAATTTTTTGTGCGTCTAATAACAATTTAAAATTTCACCATGCACCTCATCAGGTCCTGGTGATTTCCCATCTTTAATCCGCTTAATAGCCATAGTGATTACGATTCCAGTGATCACGAAATAATAATGATAATAATGAGTTTTGTTGCTGTTCACTGCGTATCGGAGGTGGGGCCAAATATAAAAAGACCAAGTCTCAAGATATATATGTTGGATACTTTTCAGTTTATCTTCAATCAATTAACATTTTTCTCGTAATTTTTCAGTTGGTAAATTTTTGCTGTTGGTAAATTTTTAATTCTCAGCTAATCTCTAAATGTATTTTCTAAACGATGAATTTCCGAAAAAAATAAAGGTTCAACAAAAATTTACTGGCAACGACATGTGATATGAATGTGACTGAAAATAAGGGGAAATATTATAGAGAAGAATTATGTCCCTGTCAACCCTATCTCAAAAGAAGATGGCAAAGAACAAGATAAAATATAAGAACCTTAATGAAATCTAAATATTATTATTACATCAGAATATTATTTATTTAACAACTTAACACGCATTTTTTAAACAAAAACTTCTTTTAATAGCGGCATTGCAACACCATAAATATATAACAAACGGATACTATTGCAATATTAAAAATAATAATTTATGTTTGCTTAATAATATAAACTATTTTATACGTGATAACCGTGATAAAATATGTGATCATAGATGTTATTGAAGCGAAGCTTTTATACTGGCGATGTATCAATTTTTCTCTATTGTAAAATACAGAGCGGATCGTCACGACACGAACTATTTCGTCAATACTATTTATTAATTTTATTCCGTTAGTTGTTAATAAATTAATTTCAAACTCTACTAAAATTTTATTTTGAAATATATTATTTAGTTTATATAATCATTAAATTTACTATCAAATGATATTTATTGGAAGCATGGCTTTTTTATCGCCGGCTAAGGACGGAATGCATTGATCGGTGCAATAGATCGCACAGAGGTGAAAAGATAAAACATAACACCTACACTACACTATCAGCGATGATGGCTGATCGTGTGATCGTCCATGATCAGCACAATCATCTTGCAAGCGTCCACCCACACAATCGTCCGCACGCAATAGAATGTCGAACCACAGACTATGAGCATCAAGCGATTCCCTTTGATGTGTCTCCGAAAAACTGACAATTCACGAATTGTATGCGATCAAAGACAATGATGGGCAAGTATAGCAGAGTATGCCCACAGTCGTGCTCGCGCTTACTTGTATGTAATCGCCATATGAAGAGGGGCCAAAAGAAACGCTATAACGGAAACGCCATGTTGCGCGACCACACACTACGTGCAGAAAAGGCAGTCCCATGCGTTTCTTAATAAAATATGATAAAATAAATTAAAATAAACTAAAATTAAAGTTAAATAAAATAGATTAAAATAAAATACAAAACAATTAAAATGAAATACTAAAATTGAATCAGATCGAATTGAATTGCATTAAATTAAAAACCGATTGTTTCCGTGCTTAGACGATAAGAAAGCTGTGCTTCCCCTCCTCGGCCACACCCGGAAGCAAGCAAACATTCCGTATATGTATTTAGCACCGATGACTTTTCTATTGGTTTTTTGCGGCACACGACCATGTTTCAGCCAATAAGCAGCGAGGTTCCAAACACGTATATGGAATGTTATACTTTGGTGCGAAATTCATATGCAGAATGTTAAAGAAAAGAATGTTTTTCGTAAACCAAAAAATACGACTTTTTATTAAAATCAGTTAAAAAGAGACTGATTTTAAAATATTTGTAATGTATGCATGATTAAATAAAACTAAAATTATAAAAAGTGTTAAAGGTTTAAAATGTAACATTTATGCGAAATTCAATGTCCTTCGCCATGGTTAGTTGCATTTGTTTGATTTGCTGCGATGTTGGATGAAAGATTGTGACCCTTTTTAAATCTTTTTTTAGAAATGGGATCATCTTTTATGTTTAGTTAAAGTTTATTGAACTAGAGCATTACAAGCTTTGTTTCTATGTAGAAATATGTCTATATAAAGGCTTACTGTTATTTCACTGAAATTGTTGATTTGGTGGCCATGTGTCGATGCGTTTCTATAAGCGAGGCACCAATCTTCCTTTTTTTCCAATATTCAGTAATATATTTCTTCCACCCATACAGCTTTAATAGATTTGGAAAAAGCATATGACAGTGTACCGATCTCCCAACTATGGATAGAAATGGGTACCTTGAAAGTAAACCAATTCTTATTAACGCCACTCAAAAATACTACGAACAAAACTTTGCAAGAATTAAAATGGAACAAGAAATCACCTCTCCTTTTCAAACAACAAAGGAACTCAGACCAGGCTGCTGTCTGTCACCCACCTTATTTAAAATCTATTTGGTCAGATCCTTAGTGAAATGGGTAAAAGAATGTAGAAACATGGGAATAACGGTGGAAGAAAACACGCTATATACACTTTTCAAAAATAATCTTAAATGACTTTGTGGCATTCTCTAGTATCGATGCTAATATCCCTTTCAAAAAATATCAATAATAAAGGGGTCAGTCATTTATATAATAGAAATATTCCCTTTACTACGATATACTGGTTAAAGAGTGTTTCAACCATTTTGACATTCATTTAGAAGTCCATTTAGACCAAGGACAGAAGTTCGTCTCCCGTGTGACCTTAAACTCAGCTGCAAACTTTCAAAAGAAAAATTGGCAAGCGAAGAATACGTAAATCAAATTAGGTTAAGGATGAATAACATTCACAACCTTCTTCTTCTTCTTCTTCTTCAGATGCAAATCCACTAATGGATGTTAGCGATCACATTTTCCATTAATTCTCTATTTCTTGCAATATGTATCAGAGATTGTATGTCGTTAATCCCTGTCCATTGCCTTATGTTTCGGAGCCAGGACATTTTCTTGCGTCCCATTCCTCTCTTACCTTCAATTTTACCCTCGATTGTAAGTTGCCCAACCTTGCACATTGCACTATTCACAACCTTGCCCGGCAACATATCCAGATAGTCAGCGATAGAATGAAAGATCAAAATATTTCTTGATTTATGAATGGTTCCTCAAAGTGGGAAGGTTTAGACAGTGAGAAGGTCCGTATACAATGAAAAAGGGTAAAAATGATGTGATATGAATTAAGAAACTGCTCAGAGGAAAACCAAATGTATCCCCATATGTTGGTTCACATAATATAGAAGCACGAACTCTTCAATACCAAAACATGGATAGTTGCTAACCAAATTTCCAACAAATTATGCAAATAGAAGAACGAACAAATTCGGTTTATCCATCGAAGTAGAGCCAGACCTTTTGATCGTTCCTGAAGATGTCTCCATAGTTTATTGTGGTACCCAGGGCCTTAACATGACCTAAGAAGTATCTACAAAAGTTTGATCGGTTGGACGAATTGAAAAATCAGCAGCCTAGAATTGATAAAGCGCTACCTTTAGAAGATAGCCGCAGATCGTTGCATTACCAGATATCCAAGAAATCATTATCGAAAGAGCAAGCTACGAGAACATTTGGCCCACGTTAATCACTTTGAGACAAATTGGGTACCACAAAACATAGGGAAATTGACTTTACCAAAGATATTCAATGTGTTAAAAAATTGTGAGAAGCGTGGTTCAAGTGATTTTTCGGGAGAATGGCGCACACATTACCGTGTGTTGTTTAATCCAAAGGAATCTTGCTCTTCAAGAACAGTTTATTGTTACTTCTTCCTCCAAGGCTTGTACAGAGCTGGAAACATGCTTTTCGCCATCGAGAAACAATGCAGGGAATTTCTGATCGGGGTAGTCATAGCTGAACAAAAATCCTACTCTGAACTGAACCCTAACTCTTATTCTAGAAACCTAGCCGCGAAACCTATGGAATGACGTAGCGTTGACTAGTACTTGCTGGAAATAACTTACTATAAAAAGATCTGTTTATTTTATATAACGGTAATTACTAAAGAATAGTTTGTAGTATCGCAAGACCATTACAAGACCATTACATTTATAAAACGTTTAAATAAATCAGTGTAAATAATTAATCGTGGTATAATCAAGTATGAAGAACTCTTTTCAAATAGTGATTAAAATTCCCTTAGTTTGTTGTTAATGATTTCAAATTCATACCACTCACCTGGTAGCCTCTTTGTCGTTTCCATTCGTTCCATTTTCATCTTCGTGATGTTCCTTTTGCCCAGGAACATCTAAATGTTTATATTGACCATTGGTAGAACAAACACCATTTCCATTCGTATACATGATTTATCACAGATAATTCCGCTATAACTATTCTAATCAACTAGAGTAATTTTCTTATAAACACAACCACGAAATACTGACAAACGTTATCACTTGTAAAAGGTTCAGCAACGCTTTTTTTAGGTTTTTGCCTGATAAATGAACTTAGTTAGTGCTCAATTGTTGGAAAATGTATCGAAATATATGCGAATATTGGCTGATTATATAAAGCAAAGTAACTAATATTTTAAAGTTATGACATACTTAGAAAATATTTTTTTTATCTTATTGAAAGAATCCACGAATAATGTAACCGATAAACAAAAATTGTCTGAAATAAATCAGAGCCGGACTTAAATATAAATTCTAATAAATTATTTGAAATAAATATACACTTATGGACAAAAATATCGAATATTTTGGAATTTTCTAATTTTTGTTTTACAATGTTTAATGAACAATTTTTACGCAAGTTTTAATGCGGAGAAAACTGCGAAAAAATAAATGCTAAATATTAGGTAAATGGGGTTATTTTACTCTAAACTTAAATGCTAATTAAAACTGCCTAAACAAGTCTTTTTAATTGAAAAAAATGCATGATTAGTAACAAGTATTCCCTCCTCTAGCTTTTATTACTGCTTGCATTCTTCTCGGCATGCTTGCAAGTAAATTTTGGACATATCCTTGATCGAAGATTGAACCTACGAAGGTTGATCCCTTGCTGCCCTTGGCAGTCCTTGATGTCCAATCCTTTTTTTCGTTTGTAACTATATGGTCTCCAGTGTATAATCATCTGTCGTCTTTCTGTCTTATGGTATGTCCAGCGAACTTCCACTTAAGTTTTGCTATCTGCGTTGATACATCGGTCACTTTTGTTTTGTTGCAGATCCAAGTATTTATTTTCTTGCCTGATAGCCTGATGTTCAGCATTTGCCTTTCCATGGCTCTTTGGGTATTTGCTATTTTTTCCATGTTTTCCTTTGTACACGTCCAAGTTGGAGAACCGTAGGTGAGAACAGGAAGTAGGTATACATTGGTTGAAGACTCTTGTTTTTAAATGTTGGGGGTATTTTCTATTTTTTACTATATAGGAAAGTTTTCCGGAGGATACCCAAGCAAACGTATCCTTCTCTTTATTTTTTCGGTCTGATTTTCTTTATTTAATTTAACTAGTTGTCCCAAATATACATATTCCTTTACTTGTTCTATAGTTGTTTGTGCAATTGTAATTATTAATTCTTCTGGTTGGTTGGTCATAATTTTCGTTTATTATAATTCATTTGTAGACCTATTTTTGTTGGATGTTGTTGCTTGATCATATATATTGAAAATTAAGTCCGTATATCTATAGTCTATTCTCCCATTTTGTAAAGAGTTCTTTACTGCACATCTACTCTATTGGATTTAAATCTGGGGTAAACGGTGGCCAATTCAATCTTCGAATTTGGACCTCATTAAGATAATTACGCACTATGGCAGCAGCATGTTGTCGAGCATTATCGTGCATTAATATAATTATTTTTTTTATTATTATGTAAATTAGAATAACTATGAAAAAAATTTTTTTTTTTAAATCATATCTCAAAAAATATCTTTTTTTTTCAAAATTTAGGAAAAGTTGTATACAAGTATATACTTTAAGGTAAAAATAAACACAGCTCTTATATCCGAGGACGAAATGGCATTACATTTCTCTTGAATGATCAAATTCAAAATTGTTTCGAAATTTTACTTTACGTTTTATGATTTTTCAGCCATTAATTAAAGTCTTGAGTAGTTGAAAAAATCATTGTCTTGCATTGTCACAATTGTAATTTATTATTTGTAAATTATTCCACCACCAGAATATAGAATAATACAACATAAATTACTAAAACTTTTTATTATTAATAGTTTCTTTAAAATCGATTTTGAAAGAAAAAAAGCTATGTTTTTGGGAGGTTTTTCGATTTCCGAATTTTCCTGGATAGTTAGGATAATTTCAACACTGTTGTTGTGTTCAGCAGAAAATTTTTCATCAACAACGTATTTTAGTATATTGTTTTTAAGGATCTAGTGCCCGCTATGCAAGAAAAAATGAGAAATACAGGAAATTTTTTTTGCTTTCCCTGGAAAAAATTAAATTACCCATTATTACAGACCGCTGTTTTGGACCAAAAAGGCTGAAATTCGTTAAATCATCTTATTTTATAGTAAATAATATCCTGTAAAATTTAAATCAAATCGAGAGACCTGACCAACGGAATTACCCGCAGGCATAGTATTTGTTTACTTGCCTTGTAACAGATGAATAAACATGTTTGAAAAACAAGCCCATAGAAAAGGGCATATCTTTAGAAAGCAACAATAACACAACATATGAGCGAATTCTGAGATGAGGTCTTTCAACATTTAAAACCAAACAAACCGGCTATATGGAAGATCTCAAAGGTCCTAAGAAACGAAAGCAAACCTATTCCTCCATTACACGGAGAAAATAGAATAGTGCACAGGACAGAAGAAAAAGTTGATGCGATGAAAAATTTCCTGGTAAGAAAATTCAAGCTAAACTAGCCTCAGGATGAAAATATAGGTTTCATAGAAGTAGAACATAACCACAGAAAGTTATCAAGAAACTCAAGAGAAATAGGAATAACTCACACCTTTCCAGAAGAAGGCAAAAGAATAACTGAATACCTAAAAAGCAGAAAAATGGTGACGAACAGAGGACTAGAAAGACTGCCCAGGAAAGCAATTGTATACACCACCCAAATCCTAAATGTAATCCTCAGACTAAGAAGATTTCCTATGAAATCGAAACATGCACAAGTGATAATGCTTCTAACGCAGAAAAAATGCAACATTCCCTCAAAACTACAGACCAATCACCGTACTACATCAATAAGCAAGTTTGCAGAGAGTTTAATATTAGCTAGGTTAAAATAATAATATGAAATAATGTGTACGGTACCAGAAGCACAATTTGGTTTCAGAAGTGAATACTCCAGCAAGCTACAAGTGCTAAGGTTGACTGAATACACGACAGAGGGATTCAATCAGAAGAAATACGGTGTTATTGCATTCCTAGACGTCATTAAGACATTTGACAAAGTGCGACACGAAGGGCTCATTCACAAAATGAGCCAACTTGATACAACAAGGCAATGACATGCCAACTTCAGCCGTTAGAAAGTTAAGATAGAACCCGTCTTGTCCTTAAGCCAGAACGATTGAAGCTGGCGTGCCGTAGGGAGGAGTATTATCACCTTTTTTGTATACCGTATACACCGCGGACTATAGGGTTATGACACAGCAATAGCAGCGTGAAGTTTGGATCCAAACCTAGCGAGAAAATGCCTATAATATGCGCAAAATCAGTTGGAAGATGCATTCATCAGGTACATTCAATGGAAAATCGCAGTAAACTTGGAAAATTCATAGGCAGTCATGTTCGAAAAAGGATTTGGAAGTTAAGACGGTCAAGTGAGGATGTTCTCACGATCAATACATGCTAATGGACAAAATAATGACATACACACCACATATCAGCTATATATTACTAAGTGCAAGATACTAAGAAACATACTAAAATGTCTTATGGGAAGAAATAGCAATTTAAGCCTGAAAACAAAGTTAAGAATTGCAAAGAGCATCATTATACCATTATACATATGGGGTTAATCTTATAAAACCAACAGGAAGAATATTCAAGTAGCACGTAACCAAATTATAAGGAAGGCTGTGAACATTCCACATACGTATCCGAAAAGTTCCTATACAAAGAAACCAAAGAGCTAAGGATCCAAGACTAAGGATTAGGTGAAATAAATGAAAAAGCCTACGGAATCTTCAACGAACTAAAAAATCATTCGAACGAAAGTCTAAGGACTCAGATACCAACTGATAGGGTATTTATTAACCCATCTTTTTGGACATAAGCAATATCCTATATAATGGATTACCTTAAAACCAATGTTTGAAAAAAATCGGCCTACCATTTAAAACAGTTACAGATCTACTCGCGCTGGACTTATCAGACTTTTGCAATAGATAAAGGGAGAAAAATATCACCACTTACTAAGAAAGTTCTTAAGGTTACAGAGCATCTATCAGGCGAAAGGTACATAGCACGATAACCGTATATTTCACCCCACCAATAAATAGAAAAAAATGAAAACAGCTAGATTTGGGAGACTGGGCGCAAGTGCTATAAGGTTAAATACCTTTTGTGCATAAATTCAAATATAAAGGGTTTTTTTTCTTATACATCTAACCTGATTTTCTTTGCTATTGTTTTCTCCCATCATAGTTGCATTTTTTACTTTTCAAATTAAATCCATTTGGGATTCCCATAACTATTGTATTACGTATGATGTTTTTCTAATGCATTATTAGAGTACATACGTAAACACATTACATCTGGAATTTCCAATTCTGTATCATGTGCGATAATGGCCTCGTTGTTAACAACCACAAACATTGATAGAGGTCAAATTTAATTGCAAAATGATACATTTTGCAAGCAGTTAAAAAATATCAGTTTATAACATTCATAGATACTTACGTGATTTTTATAAAAACATATAAACGATACGAGTATTTAATAGAAATAACAAACTAGATTAAGGTGCATACACTAATATTTATGGGGTAATAAATTTTTACAAACGTCGCTCTCAAAATGTTGCATTCAAATTTAAGATTTTGACATATGATGGGTTTTTAAATAACTTCTATTTGTTTTGTGCTGCAATATAACTGTAAGCCACATTGTTATAGACTGTCCATTATATCAGATGGAAAGATAAGCTACTGGACTATCAAGTGATATAAAGTGGGCTTTAGACAGTGCGGATTGTGACAAAATCATTAGGTTTTTAAAGAAAACGAAATTGAATAATTAAATATAATTGATACTTTAAGAAAAATTCTAAATTATAATCAACTTTGTAAAAACTTTATAGTTTATATTTTATATTAATCATTATATTATATTATAGAGGAAGTGGTCCGAATATGAGCCCCCATTTGTTTTTTTTGTATAAATTTTTGAAAGTTACGAATAAATATCCAGTAAATTACACACTACAAGCTTAAAGGTTTACCTTATGGTATATTAAAAAGGCATTATCAAAAAAATTAAATTTAGGTGGAATTTGTGTCAACACTTAAATTATGTACAGATCTACTTTTGGATTAGACTGCGTGGAATATGGGCCCCCTAGTAAAATAATTGATAGGTATCTAACAATTTGAAAAAACATATATTTTTCAAATAAAAAAAACTGAAAATGAAAATGAAAATACATTTCAACTTAAAAACCACATATTACACGCAAAAGTCACAAATATATGCATCTTTTTCGGCACCTGAACATTGTTCGTGAGCCCATTGATTGCACATGAAGCATTGAATCCATAACTCTCCTCTCTGGTCATCGGAAAAGCGACCATCACAAAATAGGCATACTGCATCACAGCCGTCAGGAACAGATTTGCCAATTTCGTCGATATCCATATCTTCATCGTCTGGGACAAACTCGTGACTTTCATCCTCAGAGTCGCTGACTTTATTGTCTTTTGCTTGCTGTCTTTTTTTGTTAGTTGTCTTCTTTGCTTTTGATTTTGAAAAGACTTGTCGTTTGGTGCTTGCTTTCTTAGGCGTGTTGGTGCAGGATTTCTCTAACTCATCCTTGTAGGGGGAAGAGGTGATCACTTGCGATTTAGTTGATTTTCTTCCCCGAGTGGTATTTTTCTTTGTGACGGAAGGTACAGGTGAAATGTCAAATGGTGAGACCAATTTAACGGAATTTTCCATTCCTGGAACAGATGGTCTAGAGAAATTGGAATTTGACGGCGAAGATGTTGCCTGTGATTGTAATTTAGCTGTATCTTCCCAAAAAGAACATCCTGGCTGAGGTTCTGGGGTACCATGCTGGGGTTCTGTTGTGACAGGCCGCGCTTGAGGCGAGGCTTGAGACAAAATGTTGCAGTTTTTCTCAGCCTGAATTCGTTCAGATATAAAATCTGCTTCAGAAAAAATGTGACGGTTGAACGGATATATTCCCGTCGCCCTAAAACCACTAGCAGCTATTTCGGCACACTGTGATTTTAAAAAGGCTTTACCTAAAAGTTCTGCCAAGTCAAACTGTGTGAGGGCTCGTTGGTTAACACGAAGCCAATTTCTAATTTCCTCACTGTAATAAGCCTTGAAACTTCCCATGAATGTTTTATCAAGGGGTTGTAATTTATGAGTTGAGTGAGGCGGCAAAGAGATAATGGAAATATGATTTTCACGAGCTAGTCGAATAACTTCTAAGTTTCGTGTGTGGCTATAATGGCCATCTAACACTAGCAGAACTGGACATTCTTTTGTTGGTTTAACAAAATTTATGAAATGCCTCATCCAATCGGAAAACAAATTCTGTTGCACCCACCCACTTGGATGTACTGCGTAGATTGAACCTGGAGGAGCCCCTCGCATCAGCTGTTCGTTGCGATTTTTTCTCGGGAAAATTAACATGGGCGGTACAAATTGACCTCCAGCGCTCATTGCAGCTATAAACGTAACTAGTGAACCCCGTTCGGCTGAGGTAATTGAAGCAATTTGCCGTTTTCCTTTTCTTCCCACCACTGATGCCACCTTACTTTGAACAACTGTAAGCCCAGTCTCATCTACATTGTAAATTTGGTGAGGCGAAAATTTATTTTTTGAGTATTCACTCTGCAAATTGTCAAAAAATTGCTCCACATTTTCCTTATTGAAGCCTAATGCTCT
This sequence comes from Diabrotica balteata, assembly GCA_918026665.1. Lineage (NCBI taxonomy): Eukaryota > Metazoa > Arthropoda > Insecta > Coleoptera > Chrysomelidae > Diabrotica > Diabrotica balteata. The sequence continues at coordinate 148,347,647 of OU898281.1, forward strand.
AGCGAAGGAAGTTCCTGTTGGTCTTCGAATAGAAAGTACATTTTTGTGACGTAGTAAAAATGCATCCAACCAGCTTCTCCCCGCCACACCATTTTTAAATGGATGAGCTATTCCATTACGAACAGCTAAGACATATGCCATTTTTCTAATGTCCTTTCTTGTGAGACCATAGTAAGTAGCTTCCATGGACAAAACATATTGGACAAGTTCTTCCTCCAGTTCTTTTCCTAATGTTGTCTTTCTTCCTAGTTGAGTTTTAACTACGTCACTAATATTTAAATTACCTTCCTTTTGTTTTTTTAACAGTCTTTGAAGTGTAGATCGTGGCACGCTGAACTGTTTGCTTGCAGTTTTAAGACCCATTATTTTGTTATTAACACTGTCCATAGCCTTAACCATATCTTCACGTCTCCATGTTTGTCTTAAGTTCTTTGAAAAAAACTTCGGTTTGCTTCGTGGCATAATGAACTGCAAAAAAAACACTTTATTAAGACTTGGTCCGAATATGAGCTCTGTCCCATAATAGGACCACGGTAGGGGCCCATATTAACAACATTCCACCTGATTATTTAAAAGCATTCAATTTCTTCTCAATTCATTATTAGGTTAGTTTTTATGATGGAATATCAAATACTGATCACTTTTCTAACATACTAACACATCAACTCTCCAGTTTCAAACATAAACGTTGATAAATAGCACAAAAACACTTACCGTAAAATATTTGTTGAACTACACAAATAAACTTATGTCACCTGTTAGTACAGAGATATACACGAGACTGCGTGCATAAACAGAAAAATGTTTGGGGGTCTAGTAGAAGTATTTTAGTACGAAATTCATAGATGTCGCGACGTGCTCTAGTTGAAATATATTGGGGGCCCATAATAAGTGCAGGGCTCATATTCGGACCACTTCCTCTAGTCTATATTGTACCGCCGCTAGTAACCTTCTATGGTTGATGTGGGTTATTCCCAATAAAATTTCGACAAGCCTATGACAACATTAAAAACATAGAGAAAAGAAGTTTCCTTTTATCAAAGTCGGCAATCATCTTGACCAATTTCTGCGAACCGCGAAATTCTGTGGTAGATTCATTTCGGTTACGATTTGCCTAATTATTATAATTTGTTGTAAATATGAAATGAGGATTTTGTTTCCCACACATTTTTCATAGTCTGTCAAGTATCTACTGAGAAAATTCAAAAAGAAAAATGAACACAAATACTGTAACTTTGGTTACTTTGATAAAAATTTCGCTGCCTTCAAGGATTCGGATAATTTAATTTTGTTTTAAAATCCTGATTACTAAGATCTATAGCATTCTATTTGATTACAAAATGATCAATGTCATTACACCATTATTATACTACAGACACTTTTAGGTTTTTTAAATAGAAGAAAGAACATATGGGGACCCCAAAAAAATAACCAATCTCAAGGAAGCGTTCTGACCACCTCCCAAGTTAACATATAGACAAACGACTTTACAATGCACTTTCACACTAAGAGCTGCGTTTATGCTGACGATCTTTATTGTGAACGCTATTATTGTGACAGGAAAAAAACCTTTAAAGATCTAGAATTCATAATGACCAACGTGTTGAAGATGATGTTAATATATTATAATAATAACAATAAGAATTTTTTAAACTTAAACTCAAGAATGTAAACGGGGTATAAAATCAAAAGTCGTAAAGTCAACAGACGAAATCTCAGTAAGAGAATATCCTAGTCCTTTATATTTACTGTACCTTTCAACTGGCTTTGCATCTTTAGTAGAAAACATATATGTTGAGCAATATGTGGAGAAGTTCACACAAACTTTTATGAGAACGACACTGTATTCTATCTCACTTTGAACCACCAGAAACCGGTCGACTTTAATACAGAAAGAAATTTATGAAAACCGTTAACATTAAATCCCGGTAATTGTTCTCATTGTACTCGAAATCGCCACTCGGACTGGACGCACAACCGCACATGAACCGATGTTGTCTCTGTGAAACATAATCAAATTAAATGGGGTGTGAAGACTTAAAAGTTAGGGTAAGCAGTTTTGCAGATTGCATTTATAATTTAATAGAATATGGAATTGCCAACAACCGACTAACTGAATAAACTCTGACTGTATTCGAAATAATAGCCAAGAAACTATACACGAGATGGAAAAGAAGTTTGGAAAAGCGGAAGAACACATAAGGTCGAAGACCACTGGACTCAGATGCAAACGATCTTTCAAGAAACAACCAAAAAGTATAAAGCTATTAATAAAAGCAAACAACAATGGATGATGGAAGAATACAACAAAATTAACAAAGAAATCGGAGAGAAAATCCGGGATGCAAAAGAGAAATGGTATAGCAGCAAATGTCTTGAAATAGAAGAACTGCAAAAAAGAATGACACGTATAATATGCACACAAAAAAAGTATATTTTAACCATATGGGCTGAAATTGAGACCGACGATGAGACGGGTAGACCTCCTGAAGACCAAGATGATGTTTTGGAGAACAATGATCACAACTTTAATTTAGATCAATCAGAAGGAGAACAACCAGATTTTAATGAAACCTAGCAAGATCTAAATACTCGTCTGTGTTTTGTGAGAAGGGATAAAAAGACGCTGTGGAATAAATTTCCCGTAGCTGTTTAAAAAAAAAGACCCGGAGCAGAAACATAGTGACTCAATCTTCTGGAGTAATTGGAAAAGACAGAGAAGAAAAAACCATTATTGACGCTGAGCAATTGTTTTTTCCAGTCTCTCTCTCCAGACAAAGATTTACGCCTAATTAAAAATTTATACTTACAGCAAAGAGCAATTGTACGAGTAGACAAAGAAACCTCACAAGAATTCATGATAACACGGGGAGTACGTCAAGGCTGCATTTTGTCACCGACGTTGTTCAATATTTACTCGGAAACGCTGTTCAAGGAAGATAGTGATGGTTTAAGAGAAGGTATAAAAAAAAATCAATGGTGAAATCATAAACAATTCAAGATATGCGGACGATACGGTTTGATTGCTGATAATGCGGAGGATCTGAAAACATTAATAGACCGTGTAGTGGAAGCCTGTGACAGATACGGCATGAAATTAAACTGTAAGAAAACCAAAATTCTTGTAGTAGGTAAAAACGACGTAATACAGCACTAATTCACAGCTAATAATGAACCCTTGAAAATAGTCGACAAAATTACATATCTTGGGTGTAGCCTAAATAAGGAATGGGACCACTCACATGAAATAAGATCGTATAGAAAATGCGAAAGCTGTCTTCAATCGCCTCAGGAGGCAACATCCAAACGATAAGAAGCCTTCGAAATGTGTTCGAAAATAAAATTGAGGTATTGTGGTATTGTGGCACAGTATATCGCTAAACAATTTATTAGCAATATATTGTGGTACTGGTACAAAGCGGATGATATTCACATTTTAGGATTAAGCTGACTAGTACAGTTTTATTAGAAATTAAAATTTATTTTTCTTTTGACATTATGTAGGTAAAATTATATTCTGACATTAGTATAACCCCCTCTGTGGCTCAGTGGTAAGAGCGCCTACCTTTAAACCTAAAGGTCGTGAGTTCGAATCCCATCTGGGTAGGGAAATTTTCGTTTATTAAAAATTAATGAATGAAAATAATTTCTATCCATGTGCGATCGGTACTCACCGGAGGGACCGCAGGCGTTCGGATACAATTAGCGTCTCTTAGCAAAGACAATGACGTCGACTTTGCTAAGTATCAAGACAATTACTCTACACATACACACACACTACACTAGGTACCTGACTGTACCATGCCAATGATCATAGTTGTCGAGGCATTAACTCAATAAAAAACAAATTCTGACATTGTGTTTATTTAATTTTGATATGCTAGTGATGCTTTTTTTATTAGATATATAGATATTGTTTTAATTTTTTTGTTTAGGTATTTTTTTATTAAGATTTAGAGGTTCCTCTTATTATTTTGATTTCTAGAACATTCGTTACCATTATTATTCTTTCTTCTATGCTTTCTCTATGTGGAATCGGCTTCTCTAAGTATTTTCCTCTAAACTTTTCGGTTCTCTTCCAGGGACTAAGTACCTCTCCGCTTTTTGTATGAGATTATGGTTTTTCAGAAACATGTATTTTGTGTTCATCCCCTTTTTTACTGCCCTACATTCAGTAGCATACATCATCGCTGGTCTAAAGGCAGTCCTATACAATTTAGGAGAGCTTTAGAGGGGTTTTCCTTCGCCATTTCACCAATAACGGCCCCCCCTCCCAGATTTTTAATAAAGAATAAAGACATTTTAGATCTAGCTATTTAGTGTTTTATTTGGTTTGCAATCGTTATTTCCAGTAAACCTCTGCTTCATTGTGTTGACAATGACAATTTTTCATAGCACTCAATTCACAACATATCTTTTTATTATCCTACATTTGTGGTAAAATCTAAAAGAACAGCGACACCTGGTGTCGTAAATCAACAAAAGTTACTGCGCTTTCATGATAGATCGAGGTTACCGGATAACCGTCAAGGACGTAGCCCCAAAAAAGAATAAGAAGAAAAAGTAAGATTGAGGTTATGTGGGTATTGTATGTAGTGTAAATACAAATAAATATAATATTAAATTACAGCATTACTGTTAATATGGATGCAACAATAAAAACTGGATTTGAGAAAGTAAATCACCAAATAACTTTTCAACCAAGCCTGAGTCAAATGGAAAAGCTTTAGTAGTGGCAAATGTCAAAAAAGAATGGAAGAATTATGTGGAAGAATTAAGATAAATAAATTACCATAAATAATGCTAATGCATAAATTAGCAGGTTAAGTCCATGATATCATCATATTGGTTTGAACAATTAATTCTTTCCCTGTAAACTTTTGGACAGCGAATATATCTTAATGCATCTTCAGAAAAACTTGAACTTGATGCATTTTTGTAAACTCCAAAAAAATAAAATTTAAAGTGAGTGTTATGAAACTAAAATTTACACTTAAAAGTGAACTTTTATTTATTATTTATTTCAAACTGACTTTAAAATCGGGCGCAAGAATAATGCATAATTTAGGTTATGTTACTTATGCTTTTTTATGATATAAATCCACTTTTCTCTTTGTAGTAATTTGTGCTTCGACGTTGGAAACGAATAAAACTTAAATTGACAATTTTTTGTTGTATTTTTACAATTTATAACACAGCATTTCCTAAATCCCATTTTCTTCAGTGACAGGAGGTGTAAATAAACAAACGAATATAAATATGACAATTGACAATATGAATTTTTGAAATCTATGAAATTTGCAGTAAAAAATGCAAGATTTCTCCGCTACTCGCGCACGATCGTTTCTCGTATCACATTCAAGTACTTGCACATCGCCAATATCCATCATGTTACAAATAACACCGTGATCTAACGTATAAATAAGGATCTGGAAATTATCGTATCGTGAAAATCAGAAAGACGACATACTTAGAGCATGTGATGCGCAATGAGAATTATCAACTAATTTAACAAGGCAAGACAGAAGGCAAAAGATCTCAAAGGAGCAGAAGGATATCGTGATTGAAGAACATCAGACAATGGGCAGGAATGATTACCAGACATCTATTTAGAGCAGCTGTCAACAAGTTGTATGGACCAACGTGATTGCCAACATCTACAGAGGATGGGCATCAAAAGTCTTTCTGTTTGATTTGGCGCTTTATCATTTACATTTTTAAACGTTAACTAAATCAAAATAATGTTAGTGTATAAAAAAGTTATTTGACACGCAATTTTATTTATTGAATAACTACTTATATTATCAGAAAATGAGTTACGGAAATGAAAAACTAACTTCCTTTGATAATATTCTATACTACTAACGGAACGACTGATTTTATTGCTAATAACAGAAAATATAATAATTTATAATTAATCTATGTTTATTAGAATAAAATATGTAGTAAGGGAAGTTATTAGTTTTTAATTTTTTTAAGTAATCTTCAATAATAGATGTTCCAATTCGAAAACAAAGCTTTCTAAAATAAAACTTGGTATTATTGACCTCTAAATTTTCAGTCCCTCAACCGATTTCAAAATACTTATATGTTTTAAAAATACACAAACTACATACTTTAATTTATTATATTGGATATAAATCAAATGACTCGAAAATTTCTTATTAAGTAGAAAAAAAAGCAGTCCACGATCGTGAGATCTCAAGAGTTGTTGTCATCCTGACAATTGACACGTTTTATGTAAATTTTAAACTATAAGATTTTAAAATGGTGAAAGTACATTTGAGCTGAGTATTCATTGATCTAAAGAGTACCTAAGCGATTCGGATAGATGGGTCAGATGGAGAAAGTGTAGGCTTGTATTAAGTGGTGTATTTAATGAAAAGTGAGCAATTTCTAAAAAAACCCAACAATTCTTTATATAAAACTAAAACCAAAATAAATGATTAACATTTTAATTAGATATAAACTTACTGCACTTTCTTTTCGTCAGTTTCACCGTTTGTTGCAGGAATATCTTCAAGAGCGGCCATTTTTAAATTAAGTTTGAAGAGGATTCGACGGCACAGTGCAAAAAAAGATTTTTTTTGCTCTTGCTAGTATACTACACAACGTTATCGCGATTTATCGTTACAATGATAAAAAACGTTTATGAAGTACCTTCATACATTCGGCAATCAACTATGTACATTCCCTCTGTATTAAATAATGGGCTAGCAACAAGAGTCAATTACCTTACGTAAATATTACAATATGATTTCAATATAGAAGGGCAAGAGGATCTGGATTGTCGTATCAAGGACACTTCATTTAAAGAATATCTTCTTAATAGAACAAAGATTTAAAATAATACTTGATACACAGAAAGTAAATTTAATGTACTATCCGTTGTAAGATAATTCGGATGGAATTCCCCAGATTAAGAGAATGGGCCGATATCAAGTACAAAATGACTGTACTCCCTTAATGCTGTAACGAATATTCACCCTTAGTCTTTCGTTACATTAGGTTCAGTTTTAAATTCTATCCAAAGTTTAAAGGTACTTTCTTCTTCTTCTTAAGGTGCCGTGCATTTCTGCGTAGGCGTCCACCGTACATCGTCTTGTCAGGTGAGATGTTAAATATTCTTGATTAAATAATTCTGTTTTTAGCAGCATTGCGAAGCATTTCATAGCTGTGGATTCCTGTCCATTGTCGAATATTGCGCAGCCATGACATTTTTTTACGTCCGAGACCTCTCCTACCCTCTATCTTCCCTTCGAGTATCAGTTGCTGAAAAGTGTATCGTTCTCCTCGTATAATGTGCCCCAAGCATGCAGTCTTCTTACTTTTTACATAATTAAAAAGTTCCCTATCCTGTAAGCCCGCTCTTCTGAGTACTTCCTCATTTCTGACCCTATCCGTCCATGATATTCTGAGCATTCGACGCAGGCACCACATTTCAAACACTTCAAGTTTGTTAATGGAACTGGCCTTTAACGTCCATGCTTCCATTCCGTACAGGAGAACAGGCCACACGTAACACTTAAGCATCTTGTATCGGAGGTTGAAGTCCAATTTGCGATCAGTCAGAAACTTACGAAGCCTCAAAAAAGCATTTCTGGCTTGTTCAACTCTGCTCTTTATTTCATTCTCGGGGTCCCAACCCTCATTCAGCAAACATCCCAAGTATTTGAATTGCCTGACTTGTTCGATTTCTTCTCCAGAGACATATATCTTTGCGTTGGGGTAATCATTTCTACTTATAATCATTGATTTTGTCTTCTTGATATTTATTTTCAAACCCCGAGCTTCACTTGCAAGAGTTAGATCATTTAAAATGCATTGAAGATCTTCGATGTTATCTGCCACTATGGCTGTATCATCGGAATACCTGATGTTATTAATAAATATGCCGTTAACTTTAATACCCTTATTAGAGTCTTCCACTGCTTCTGCGAAGGCTTTTTCTACGTATAAATTGAACAGCATTGGGGACAGTATACAACCTTGCCTTACTCCTTTTTTAATGAAGAAATCTTCTGTTTCGTTGAAATTTTGAAGACGTACTGTTGCTGTCTGATTCCAATACAGATTGGCGATGATTCTTATATCCTTTGCATCCAATCCCAACTCTTGTAGGTATTTTATCATCAATTCATGTTTTACATTATCGAATGCTTTCTCGTAATCGATGAAACAGATAAAAACATCCTTTCTTTGATCTAAACAATTCTGTATCAATGTTTGCATACTAAAGATCGCTTCTCTCGTGCCAAGTCCATTTTTGAAACCAAACTGACTCCATCCACTGACCTCTTCACATTTCTTAAACAATCTAGTGTGGAGTATTCTCAGGAAAAGTTTTAAAAAGTGACTCATTAGACTTATTAGTCGGTGGTCCTTGCAGAAGTTCGCACGTGGTGTTTTTGGTAGGGCGATAAATGTAGATCGAAGCCAATCTTTTGGAATCTGGCCCGTATCGTAGATGTCGTTAAAGAGCTTGACAATAATGTCTAGGTTTTCTTCATTAAGTAGCTTGATTGTTTCTGCGTACATATCATCTGGTCCTGGGGTTTTGTTACTTTTTAATAGTTTGATAGCGTGTACAATTTCAGCTTTCAAAATACTTGGGCCATACAAATGGTCTCCAAGTTGTGGTGGTTTTTGTGTTCTGTCATCATTGAACAAATTGGCTGTGTACATTTTCCAAGTATTAAGTATATCGCTAGGGTCCGTTATTAATTCATTTTGGTCATTTTGGTCACTAAAGGTACTTTACTAAATGATAAAAAGTAGGTGTAGCCAGGTATGTATTCAATTTTGAGTTGTTAACGATGGGAAAATAAAATTTTAAGCATAATTTTGTGTACCTATTTAAATTTAATCAGTTAATTGCATTTGCATTTCAGACCTTGGCAAAGGTGTGAGACAGGGCGACACCATCTCATCCAAGTTATTTACTTTGGCATTAGAAAATGTATTTAAAAAACTAAATTGTATAGTACTAATAAGCACAGATATCTATGAACATCATAAATCAAATCAAATAAGATTAAAAATGAATCTCGAAAAAATAAAGATATTAAGAAACAGCCTAGAAAACATCACGAGAGATAACATCAATAAAGGAAAGGGGATATATCTGGGACATGCAATTAAAAACAAAAAGAAAAATCAAACCCTAGAAATTTAAAGGACACAATTGTCATGGGCTGCTTTTGGTAAGTTGAGCTTCATTTTAAGAGACAGAAAAATCCCAATACACTTAAAACAAAAACCTATAGCACTTGTATACTACCATTTGCAACTTATGGATTGGAAACTATGGCAATAACAAGAAACATGGTAGAACAATTAAAAGTAACTCAACGGGTCATGTAGAGGGCCATGTTAAATATAAGCCTCAGAGACAAAAGTCCTAACACCGAAATACATCGAAGAACTGAATTTATCGTCATCATGGGAAAAATAGCGACATTGAGATGGCAATGGGTAGCACATGTAGCAAGACAAGACACCAACAGATGGACTCATCAGAATTACAAATTTCTATGTACGTAAAGCCAGTATTTATAAGCGATTGGAAAAGTTCTTGGAAATTTATTCAGGTAAAAGGATAATGTTTACTTAATATCAAATTATCAATAAATGGGCTTCTGTGAGAAGAAATTTTATTTGAAAAGAACTTCATTTTTCTTTTGTAGTTCATTTAGAACAAAAGTGAGTGTAATAATTATAAATAAGAGTGATATAGAAATGATTAGTGTAGATGTCCTGGACATTCCTGCCGCTATTTTAGGAAGTAAAGACGAGTCTGAAGTTGAAAAACGTTCTGGTTATATTCATCTCACACACGATGCAAAGCAAATCGTGCTTAACGTTAACAACGGTAAGTATTCGTTAAAAAGTTATATGATGCGAAAACTATTAGAAGAGTTTACAGAGTGTGGTTTGGACGTAAATATGGAAAAAACTGAGTACGTGAGTATCGGAGGAGATCAACATAACCTTCTCGTAGAGGAAAATCAAGAGATCAAACTATGTGACGACTACAAATACCTAAGAGTAAAGATCACTCAGCTTTGAAGTTGAAAAAGCATTTGATACGGTCAATCAAAGTGACATGCTCCAAACTCTAACACAATGTAGAATAGATCACCGATACATATCCCTCATCAGATACATCTATCAGCATGCTACAGCCTGTGTAAGACTTAATGAAGATAGTGGGACCTTCCGTATTGAAAGAGGCGTTCGGCAAGGAGACAACATGTCTCCTAAATTATTTACAACTTTGCTAGAATACTTTTGTAAAACAATAGATTGGAACGGAAAGGGCATCAATGTAGATGGAAAATTTTTAAATAACCTTAAATTTGCATATGCTATCGTTCTTATTGCAGACAGCTTTGATCAGGCACATATAATGATCCAAGAACTCTATACTGACACAAAAAAAGTTGGTCTTAAAATAAATTTTTCAAAAACACAATTTATGACAAATTTAGTCCACAACAAAAACATCTCAGTAGAAGACAAAGATATTGAGCCAGTTGACTCCTATAAATACTTGGGCCATGAGATCAGAACAAGTCCAGACAACCAAACAATCGAGCTGAAAAGAAGAATAAGCCTCGCTTGGGCTGCATTTGGAAAGATGAAGGATATTTTTAGGTCTAAGATTCCAATGTGTCTGAAAAGAAAAGTGTTTCATCAGTATATTTTGCCAGTGATGACCTACGGCGCAGAAACCCTAACACTCACAAGAACAACAGTGAGTAAACTACAAGTTGCGGAAAGAGCAATGGAGAGAATAATGTTAGGGATTTCTCTACGTGATAGAATACCCAATGCTACTATACACAAAAGATCAGTAGTAGCGCACGTTATTGAAAGGATAGCAACACTTAAGTGGAACTGGGCAGGTCATGTAGCAAGCTCAGTTGATGACCGGTAGACAAAAAGAATTTTGGAATGAAGACCCCGAACACAACCTAACAGAAATAGACGTCGACCCCCAACGAGATGGACAGATGACATAAAACGAGTGACTACAAATTGAATTCACATGGCGCAAAATCGGACTAAGTGGAAAAGCATTCGAGAGGCCTATGTTTAGCAGTGGACGTTAGAGGCTAGTTGATGATGATGATGATGAAAGATCGCTCAGGACGGAAAATTAAATGCAGCCATTAAGGAAGGAAATACACAGGGAAGGAAAGGCATAGCCTTACTCAACAGCGTACTGTGGGATAAAAACATCTCTAAGGAAAATAAAAGAATATACAACAACATAATAAAAAGTATCACAACATATGGATGCGAAGTGTGGCCCCTAAAAGACAGAACAGAGAAAATGTTTAGAGCAACAGAAATGGACTTCTGGTGCCGCTCGGCGGGAATAACAAACGAGAGAGTCCGAGAAATCATGGGGGTTACAATAATATTGTTGATGACATCAAAACGACGTAGGCGGAGACCAGGAAGCCCTAGAATAAGTTGGAGTGAAGGAGTTGATAAAGAAATCAGGGAAAGAGAACTGAAGGACCATCTATGGAACGATAGAATGAGATGGAGAGTGGAAATCGGAAGACGTTGAAGAACATTGAAAACCGTTGTGAACTTGTAATACCGGGTGAATTTTAGTACGACCAGTACCAGGTGGGACGACTTCTCGCCCCAGTAGATTGGTTCACTTTTAAGCGCAAGGATTCTATGTATCTCATTAATCTTATCATTTTTTAACTCTATTGTCTGTAGTTCTTTAGTTCTTTAGTACCAACAAATTAAAAATCAAAGACAGAAGACATGGCTCAGAGAAAAACATAATCTAATTTATCATCTAATCAGGCTCTAGCCAGGTGGTTGATGAAGATAGCTAAGCAGAATTATAGGTACAGCGCCTAAAAAAACTATTAGACATACGTCCAGAAGTCCAGCGATGGAAATCCAGGAACTAGAAGAGGATGTGGTCACAGATAGTAATCGGTGGCATAGAAATATGCTATATAAATATTATTAGGGCTATATTATTTCTTTTTATTTTTTATGAGACGCTTAGACAATAAAAGATCTGTGAAGAGAATTAACATTAGTATGACTCCAAATAGAATACAATGATGATCTATAATCTATATTTTTTTGTTCTAAACACATTAGTAACAATTTTAATCGCTCTTACAAAATAGAAGAACATATTGGAAATTGTTTAAACTACTTTAAGTATTGTTCTAATATAGCGAGAATAGATAATGAGACCTCAAACATTTAACTCTAAAATATTAATTACACTTTCTAAGTATTACATATTCATATTATAATTTTCCACATAGGTATATATGTGGAAAAACCGGAAAAATTAATTTTTCCAAAATAAACACTGGCTAAGTAAGGTCCTGTGTACCACATACTCTAACCTTAAAATATCTCTATTATATTCTCATTGGATTCACCCCTTAAAGAGGAAACTCTGATTATTACAAAACTAGTTTACTTGCCAATATTCGCATAATATCGATATAATGAAACGTATTTAATGACAGTACTCACTGCAACTGCAATATTCACATTCACCAACTATAACTAACAACTAACAGAAAACTATCAACTCATATGAAATGCCGGCTGTCAGACTACGCACGTGTATTGGTCTAACACAATAAACAGCAGCAGCTGATGCAAAGCAAAGGCAAAGGAAACAAACCTTTCTCAATCGCAGTGTACATTGAAAGTTTTCTTTTAGGGGGAAGTGGAGCAAATGTCTCTAGAATTATAGTTGGCTAATTCGTTACCATTAAACGAAAATCACAAAAAAGTCCTTTTTTCACTTTTTTGGCGTAAAGGAAAAATATCCAAAAATTTTAACAATTTGTTATTTCTACATATAGATTCTAGATGATTGAATTATATTCAAATATTTTTTTGTATGTGTTAAAAGGGATATGGACTTATATGGATAAAATGTAAAATTTAAGATAGTATTAAATTTAAGATATGTATAAAAAAAATAGTTTCTTAGCCAATATTATAGGAAAAACGGTTTACCTGTTCTCAACGGTTTCTTGATAAACAAGATGTAAGGAAATAACGGTCTATTTTGTGTCTCGTATCGGCTTCAAAATTCTGGGGAATTTTTAGAAAATGAATTAGTCAGAGACCATTGTTAGAAAACAAAAAAGGGAAAATTAAAAGTCACTTCCTAAGAAGTATTTTGTAGATTTTAAAGGACTAAATCCCGCCACTCACGTTCCAACGCCGCAGTATGATTTTGTCGAATGCTAGAAAATTGAACGTAATTTGATAGTGTATTTGCATCATTCGACCAAATCGGCGCGATTTGTCTTGATTCAGACACGTCAGTCACGTCTCGTCACAGTCCTGGCGCCGAACCGAACAATTCGTCATAAAATCGTCACAAAATATTCTTTAATAGAAATATGGCACCGGCATTCACATTCATCAGTTGACGAACAGTTTCCCATCTGTCAGATAATTAATAAACTTTGAAAATAAGGCTATTATCGAGCACAAATTAATTAAATCAAGCCCAAGTACTTTCACTTAAAATAGCATCTTCAGGGGCATTTCGTCAAAATGTAAACTATCCGGCAAGCGTAGAATGTGGAAACATTAAAAATAACATAAAATTGTACAAAACACTACACTAAAACGAGGACAAACAGTTTAAAATTACTTAAAGATTCTACGCTACATTCTCTGTCAGTATCTGGAGGGATAATGATAATTATCCCTCCAGATACTGACATATACTGACATATTATTAATGATATTTAGATAATTAATCGTTCTGTGACCAAACAGAACCGATTCGGCGCCGAGACTGTGACGGGACTGATGTGTCTGGATCGACCTTAGGTCTGCAGTTGTACGACAGAGTTGGTTGGGGCACAGAATGTCACAGGAGCTGCTTAAAAAATAAGTACGCGTATCTCGTTCGCGCAGACGGAATCAGCCATGTTTTAAACGGAACCAGTGCTGTTCAGTGACATTTTATCTGGTGTGCATAAACAAATTAACCCGGTTTAATTTATTTACTGCAACTACAGACATAATATGCACTATTTTATTCGTACTTTTAGTTGAAGAATAGATTAAATTATTTCAAATCTACTAAACTATTAATCTCTAAAAATTTTAATTACAGTTTTGTCGTAGCTCAAATTTCTCAATTTGAGTCAGTTCGCGTGCTGACAAACTTCAAAGGCGGCATCTAAGAGTGGGCAGTGTGATTGCTTATTATTCTAAGGTTGGGTCGTAAATTTGATCGTGTGTATTGTGGCAACAACAAAATCTGACGACTGCAAAAAAATCATGTGCAGGTAAATTTCGAAAATGGCTTATAGCAAGAAGGTTTTAAGAGATTTTTTATATATTTATAAAGAACAAGAGTGTCTTTGGAAAATAAAATCGACCTAATATCATGATAAACCGCTAAAAAAATATATCGATATTTTTATTGCTAAATTTTAGATAGCGGATGCTAATAAAGAGTTGGTGAAGAAGAACATTATAAATTTTCAAACGTATTACAAAAGGGAATTAAAATAAGTAAAGAACTGCAGAACATCCGGTGCACGATCGGAGGAAATTTATAAATCAAAATTATGGTATTTTCAATTGCTATGTTTTTGGACGACCAAGATTTATCGAGAACACCTGTTCCTAATATGTCTGATGAAAAAAAGGTACGTAAATAAAAGAAATATATCCACATAGCTTTATTTTGCCAGATTACAGCTCCTTTATTATTAAAATACTCCATAAAATTGTTTTTTGTGATGTTTCCAATCTATGACAAATTTCTGTTGTGCAAACTTCAATGTAGATCAATAAAATCATTTCAGGTAGCTCGAAAAGCTATTGTAACTGTTCCAGATTCTTGATGTTCATGATACAAATGCTTAGTAGAAGTATATACTTGCGGATATTTTATTCTCAACAGATTGTGTAAGACGCAACATGCCATCACTCTCATCTCAATTGTCTCTAGTTGAAAATAGCTCTTTCTCTGCCTAAATTTCTGTGAGGAAACGGTTTTAAGCAAGTTTTTCATTAACGAAAAAGCATCATCCCCGATATACGTAAGGTAGAGTCGGTTCTCTGTTTTGTAACTTTTCTGTGTTATTGAGGAACGCATAACTGTGTCCTGCTTGAATAAGAGGTGTTATTGTTGATAATGATGACAATTCAACAAGTAAATTCATCTATTCGAAGGTAACTTCTTTAATCGTCACCACCTACGTTTGTTGTATTTTTTTGTTTATAAAAAGCGCCAGAACCGCTAAAAGAATATCGTGATCTGACATGTTTCTGATTGCTTTCTTGTTCTGTGTTTCTGATTTGAAAGTAAAACAAAACTTTGATTTGAATTTAAAAGACGAGAATTTAGGAATCTGCTGCTGATTTTGAAATGAGAACATCGAATCATGACAAGTGAACTAGTGCCGGTAGTTTTAAACAGTGTAAAAGTAATTTTGTGAAAAAGGAGGTTAAAAAGTGGTAGCAGTTCTAGACCATGATTGCTAATTGAAAGAAGTTTGCAGTATTTGAGTTTTGCAGTATTTGTAAGTACAAATTAGTCTATTATTTATCGGGAGAACCATAGCCAAGGATAATTTGGCAGTCAAAGGAGGTAGAAGATAGGAAGAACTGTTAGGACATTTGACCTAGATTTCGTCTAATCAGAACAAAGAAAGGAGTTTTAGCTAGAGACCTGTGATTAACGAACATTTCTATATATAAAATTTAAATGTACAGAAAATGGGGACATTTAGAATTGAAATAATTGAAATTTAACTGGTTTAGTATGGAGCATTGCGATCATTAATTACATCCAAATATGTCTAAAAAAAGATTAGAATGTACAGACCAGTTATCAGGCCTACGGCTACACATAGGTACATGCGAAACATGGGTGTTTAAAAAAATCAGAAATACACCTTTTAGAAAGATGGAAGAGGAAAATACAAAGAGCAATATAAGCAGTGTGAAAATGGATGGTCAATGGGAAAGAAGGAATAAAAAAGAATTTATGGAACTATACAATGAAGCAAAAATAAGGAAGTTAATTAAAGCGTAGAAAATAAGATATTTAGGATACATTGAATGAATAGGGAAGAAAAAAAATGCCGAAAATGGTACTATCACGAAAGTCAATCCAAAAAAAGAAAAAAAGGTAGACCAAGGAAGAGATGAAAGGACAGCGTATATGAAGACGTACAAAAAAGTAATATTAAGAATTGGGAAAAAAAGGCATTGGACAGAGATTAATGGAAGGAAGTGGTAAATAATTTTATGAAAAGACTATAAGAAATGTATTTTATATAAATAAATGTATATAGTAATTGTAATGGAAAAATAAACTTTTTAGTTGACTTTTATAAATATATTAAGTAGATAATTATAATAAGGCTTATTTAAGATCGAATTATTAAAAAAAATGATAGAATTACGTTACATCAATGTGAGCTATTCGAATTTATACTTCATTTTTAAAATATTGTGTGTGAAAAGTATCAGGAATCATGAGTTTCGTATTTTAGTTTGTATCTCATTTTCAACCCTGACCTCCCCCAATACAATTTATTGATCTTATTCAAAATTTTACTGGTTGTTTACTGAATATTTACAAATATGTTCTTCATATTTTTTAGAATATGGGAATGAAAGTATTTTCTACGATTTGAGGAAATGATGTTTATGCAGATGGAAAGAACGAGATACCTATATCTAAAATATGGTTTGCTAAGGTGTTTTCAGAATTAATCAGTGGGAATTTACGTTAAACAACCTCATTAAAATACCAAATTTTGAATCATATGGTAATAAAATATTACATTCTAAATCATAATATTCTAATTATACAGTTAGGGTCAAAATCATGAAATCAATTTATTTTTTCTATAATAAGCGTCTTTGGAGATAAATCCCGAAACAATTCTAATTTTTATTTTAAAATTATGATTTTTTGGCATAATATATCAATATTATAGTGATTTTATTTTTCTGGACCGATTATCAAGTTTATGTAATTCTCTATTCAGTAATATAAACTTTAACATAATTATTTATAAAGAGCAATCAAAAAACCTAAAACTTTTCAGCTATGTTTCTATCAGTTGCAATTTGTTTTGAATTATTTTGAGAATTCGGCGACCAGCATTGGCAACATGTTTCACATGTCCAGTTTCTCTATTTTTTTCTCAATTTTACTAATCGTGGATTGTGTGATAATTAGGATATTTCATATTAACCACTTTACTTAACTTTATATAAACTACATAACTTTCATTGTGTTCTGGTTTTATCCCCATATCTAACAATAATTAATACTTCGATTCTTCGTTATTGGGGCTATTATTTATTTTATTATATTAATCAATAAACGAGTCCTATAAGAGCGGCGTTATCTAACTGCCCCAGGAACTGCCTGAGCCCATTAGTCCCAAGTACCTGCTGCCCCATCGCTGAGAAAGTTGGAGATCAAGTCTTAATGACCGGAAATTCCAAATTTGATTATAGTTGAAAGTAAGAATATAAATATTTTCAGTTTTTCACTTCAGTTGCATACACAAAGCAAGGTGAGGAAAATTACGTTATTCTTGAAAAAGCGTCGGTGGAGCATAATTATGCTCCAGATATCCACGTTGACTGGCAAATTTTTAGTAATTCTACAAAGAGGAAAGCTGTAGAAGATATATGTGAAAGATCTTTAAAGATTGTCCACAAGGAATTGAGGAAGGAAAATTTCAGCAATTTACCGCTGACTACGAAAGACATTTCTGGAGTTCGAAAAAATATCTATGCTGCGAGACAAAAATCCACACTATTATTGAACAAGTCACAGGAAGAAGTTTTACAAGTATTAGTGAACTTACATTTAAAAACAAATACAGGTGGAAACTCTTTATTATCTACGAAAAATAATTCCGCAATTTTTAGTGGTTTCATAAATCTTTACTTTTTGTGTAATGTAGATTATTTGTATGTAGATCGAACTTTTCAATACTGTTCTAAATATTTTTGTCAGATGGGTACTATACATTGCTACAAAAATGGTTTCTATGTTCCTCTAGTATTTTGTTTGTTAACAAATAAATCGCAGCAATCGTACAAAAGTACTTTTGATACATTAAAAACAATATGTACAGATTTGAATTTAAATTTCAAACCAAAGCGAATAATGTCTGATTTTGAAATAGCAATTCAAAATGCAGCCAAGTTCGTTATTTGCAACGTTGTTAGATGGTGTTTCAATACTAAAAACGCCTCGTTTCCAAAGCTGACAGTAACAATTATTTGATAAATTTATCGTTAATTAATTGGGCTTAATACCGCTATGCCACTTATTAAAGTCCAATTAAACTATTCCTCAAAAATCATATTTCCCCCAACAAACTACTTTTTCTTTGAAATTACCTCGGTTTCCGAACCAAATCGTGAGTCATTATTGAGGAATTTTAAATTAAGAAATACATTCTTCAACAAATTCCTCCTATTTTGAACCAAATAACCTTCGCAATACTTCTTATGATTATATACTACACAATTTCTACAATTCTACGTCGATGTAATGTAGGTAATTGGTCCTGCACATTGTTTGTTACGGCATAGATTTGCAGTGGACCGTATTTTTATGTTTCTTCAATCTTCTTTAATCTATGGCATAGTACTTAACACGTTCACTGCCGTGTTAGTCCTGTAGGAACAACACTGATGTTTCCTCGGCACATTATTTTGGATCAACATGGCATATAAGCTACAGTGGGTGATCAAATTATTATAATCACTGTAAAAAAGTTTGTATTATGGTGTTTAATAAAGAATAAAACTGCATATAAGTATTTAATGATATGAGTATAATATAAAAATAGATCATAAACACGTTCTTTTACAAAATTTTGAAATATTTTTTTTCTTGGACTGAAATAACAATTTTTTTTAATATTTCGTGTGACCTTCTTTAACTTAGATGGCAGCTTTGATCCTTCTTGGCATACTTTGAATGTTTTTCAGGCAGTCTTCTTTTATGTTATTGCCTCTGTGTCAGGTGGCAATAAGTCTCTCAATTTACCTTCTGCTGCTTATTTGTGACAATTTCTTGGGCAATCTCCCTCTTCATAAGCTCCCATAGATTGTCGATCGGGTTGAGGTTTGGGGAATTACCGGGCCACTTCAGTACTTTATTTTCTTTTTTTCCAGGTACGATGTTACCATTTTTGTGTTATGACACGGTGCTAAATCGCGCATAAAATGCCGCCAAACCAGTTTTTAGTTTGTGGCATAAGCTTTTTTTTAACTTTAATATACTGATGTTGGTTCATCACTCCCTTCACAATGTACTGCTTCCCTATGCCCTTGCTACTGATCACAGACCATACCACGATCTTGAGATGTTTTACTCGCTCCACTATGTAATCCTAGTAATATTTTTCACCCACTCGTCTTCTGACCGAGGTCGACTTGTCCATGAGTATCTCCACTGTATATAAAAAAAAATAGATATTTAGAATAAAAACAGTCGTTATAGTGATTTAAACTAGTAGTGATGAAATTTACCTTATTCCAATTCTCAATTGTCTAATTTTGGTGTTCTTTGGCCCATTGCAATCTCTTTTTCATTATTGCGACGGTCAACTTTGGTTTTTTGACAGGGCGACATGGTTTGAAAACTTGCTCAGAAAGCCTTCTGCGGACTGTCATGTCAGAAACTGGCATTCCAGCTTCTCGAATAAGTCCCATGAAGATTGTTCGTGGTTTCTTTCCGTTGTTTACGAAGATATCCCTCATTTTTCTCTCGCCTCGAGGTGTAGTGACACGCTTCATCAATCGTATTAATTTTTGTATATTAGGTACTCACTTTTGCTTGCGATAATTAACATATTTGAGCTATCTGACATTGAGAAAGCTTTGTATTCCATGAAAGTGTCTTTATCTCCACTACTTTAGTTTCAGGAATGTCTTTAGCCTTACCCAATATGATTTTATTCTCAAAAATTGATATTTTTTGAAAATGTCTTTAAAATTAAAACTGATTTTTTTTCACTCACAATCACAAATAATACCCAAGAGTCCGAATAAGTCCGAAGAACTATAACTTTCGATATTCGATGGTGGTCAGTACCTTTCGGTTCTTATTCATTCTTCTGAGGACCTCCTCATTTGGGAATCGGTCGGTCCACGGGATCGTAAGTATTCTCCGATATAGCCACATCTCAAATGGTTCCAGTTTTCTGCACATATCTTCGTTCAAGGTCTACGATTTAACACCATAAAAAAGGAACAGCATTCTTACTTTCGTATCAAGAAAGAGATTGTGACTCTTGAAGAAGGCCCCCATCCGATTGAAGGAGGATCTAGCGTTTCCGATTCATGGTTGGTGCATTCTTCATTCATTGGTTGACGTAAAGTTGACCTTCTCTTATCCTTTTCTTTCTAATTTTCATAAGCTTTGTATTCTTAACGTTTTTATTGATTCCAACTGATATTCGACATGTTGGAATATAGGTTATGTAATGTGGTACAGGACTAACGGCGCATGAGACTACTAACTTCTACACTCATGCATGCGCAAAGTATAAACTTACGCTTTGACCATACCTACAAATTTTAATAATCTTGGAGAATCCGAAAGGCAGATATTTTTAATGAAAGTTTGAAAAATCTACAAGCTCTACCAAAGAATTTTTTATATGGTGACCCACTAGTGCCCAACGTAAAATATATGTTTAGCGTACTGGCACATGTGTAAAAAATATGTCTGGCAGTGAACGTGTTAAGTGGTCATTAAGGACAGAAAATAGTTTAAGTGGAATATCTAAGATCTTCTGTGCTATTAAAAATGATTAAAACTTTTTCATTCCTTTGATTATTCTACAAATCTATATAGAATTCCTTATTTATTTATATTATGAATGTAGGACACCACTCTTCTCTGTTCTTGTCTTTAATTGCCGGTTTTCTCGAGATATATATTCTCTATGAAGCCAAAAGACCACGAGAAAGACCACAAATGCGATGGAGCGACGATATTAAAAGAACTGCAAGGCCAATGTGAAAACGTCTTACAAATAACAGAGATGAATGGCGAGAATTAGGAGAGACCTATATTCGGCAATCCGAATAGAGAAAAGGGTTTAAAAAAAATTCTCTATAAAAAATATGTTACAAGGATGCTTGTCACATCAAGATTGACGTCAGGTAAATATTATGGTGTAGATTATTTTTTTAAAATAAATAATATGAAACCGTACGTACGCACAACTTTTTTGTGTATCATTAAGTTTGGAGAATATAATAACATACACTGACCGTGACATTGCTCCAGAGTATTATCCAACTGTGACGCTACATTGATTATTCTGTTACATAACTGATGGACCAGAGATAACGCCACTCATTATTTTTGTTTATGTTGATGCGACAATGACATTGGAAAAGCTTATCTGGGTTTGGGTTTTATTATTAGTACGTTTAACGCGGCGATAAATGTTTTATTTTAACTTTAACGTCGATATTAAATTATATGAACCCTACACTAAATTTCGCTTCAGCTTCTTCGTATATAGCCAAGATTCTGGTGGCTTTGTGGTAGTATTACTCTTTATATAAAAAATTGTAATATTTATGACATATCTATATTCCAAAAATGTATTGCAAAATACGACACATTTTTATAAACCTATTTTAATCTTTTAATTAAGTTAATCTGAGAAGTTGAGATTTCAGTTAGTATAATAAATGCGTCATAAACTCCACAAAATCCTCTATTATTTAGGAATACTTTTAAGTTGATCAATTGCAGCAAATTTAGTTTTTTTGTAAGTTACTATTTCATTTAGTGTCTCCTGTATACCAATATTATTAACATATTTAATATTATCTGATTTATCTTCTTTATGTGTTGTTTTTCCATCTTTTTGTTTTATACGGCATATTCATTTCTGAATGAAACCGTCCAGGGAATCCTTTTTACCATAATATTGACAGGATTTCTTTTCTTCTAATGTTAAAGTATTTGATTTGGTAGGTATTTGTTCAAGAACCGGTTTTATCTATGCTTTGTTCTTCTTTTTTATATCTAAACTTTTCAGTTCTCTTAATTCACGAAAGGATGGATGAGACAAGAAAGAGAAAAAGAGGACGTCCTAGATTATAGTGGAACGAACAACTAAAAACAGCAATGGAAAAAAGAGACCTCTTTGAAAAACATTTATATGGCAATAAAAAATGGGGAATGAGGAAATAAAGGACAAACAGAGTATGCCGTTTAAAGTCATGGACAATTAGGTAAGTATTATAAATCACTATCAATCACCTAATAATTAGCTATACAGTATTAATACATACTTATTAATCAGTGAACCATAATTACCCTATATATAAATTGTTTAGTTTTTAATTAACTCCTAGTGATATATTGAATACATGGCTCTCCGCACTTTAAACAAAAAAATGGGAATTTTGAAATCAGGCACTTCGGCTATAATTTACTAAATGTATATAATAGCTACTACAGTTCTTGAAAAGATCAAACATAATCAATAAATTATAATTTATAAACCGTACTGAATACGAAATTATTAACAAAAACATATAAATTATAAACCATACTGCTTTTCTTTTGTTATACCTCAAACTTTTAGGACCACTGTTTTATACATTTTTTTTAATTAAACTAAAAGATTGTATCTAGATTGTATTTTACAATAATATGGATATATATTATTATAGACTATAATGTATGTTAGGTTGCATAGTCAGTAGTAACTTCTATAAAGTCTTGTAACTACATTATGGTGGTCTATGACTTGAAATGATTTCATTTTTATGCCATCCCTTAATAAATATTTTAAAAATTATGAAAGTAAAAGTTTAAAAATTCATAATTTATTACAATTTTATATTATAGTTCTAAAGTGCACATTTTTTAAAAAGACAATTCTTTAGATTTGATGTAAATTCGTTACTATTAATTATGCAACCAATCATACACTATTATAATATTTTATTAAATGGCGAAATGAAATAACCTGAATTTAGAGAATATAAATATACTGCTCGTCATGTCTTTCTGCTTCTCTTTATTAATTAAAGTGGAAGATTTAAATCAGTCCAGTCAATTCTGAACCCTACTGACTATTTGAATTTCCTTTTCCTAAATTAATTGTTATACTACTATTTTATTTAATACTAGCGGACCCGACAGACTTCGTTCTGTCAAATAGATTTGAAATGTGGCAGTTTATTTCTTTAATTCTCCTGAACAGAACCGTCACCATGATAATAGGGTGGTGTGAAAGTCAGCTCGGGTGACTTAAGTACATTTAAAAAGAAGGTTGGCTATAACTACAGCAAATTGCTCTCTATCTTGAGCTGTTCTTAGTATCGAATGTGTGTCCACGCGTGTCCAGTCTCTTACATTCTTCTACCAGGACCATTTTCTTCTTCCTGGACCTCTTCTTCCTTCCACTTTTCCTTCCATTATAAGTCGTAGGAAGTTGTATTTTTTTTTCTCTGTAAATATATCCTAGATAACTCGTTTTTCTGTTTTTTACAATATTTAGGAGTTCTCTCAGTACCCACTCTTCTTAGCATCTCGTTGTTGGTCACATGGGTTGTCCAAGAGATCTTCAGCATCCTTTGAAAAGCCCACATCTCAAAGGCTTCTATACGCCTCACACTTGTAATTCCGAGAGTCCATGTTTCCACTCCATATAGCAATAATGAATGAATAATCGTTTAAGAAATTAATTAAAGAAAACACGTCTTTTCGCTGATCTCGGCATTTTTGTAGTAATATCTGGAGGTAAAATAATGATTCCCTTGATTGAATAATGACTCCCCATACGAAATCCAAATTGATTGTCGCTTAGATTTCTTTCGCATTCTCTGTATATTCGTTGACGTACAATTTTGAGTAAAATTTTTAGAAAATGGCTCATCAGGCTAATTAATCTGAACTGTGAGTATAGGTATAAATTTCGATCTAACCCAGTCTACTGGAAAGATTCCAGTGGTATATATTTTGTAAAATTACAATCTGAAATGTTAAATTATAGTAAATTAACGTCTTAAGATTTTCTTCATTGATAAGCTTTATTATCTCTTCGTATATCTTATCTGGATCTGAGGATTTTCGTGACTTTGCCGTATTGATTGTTTTTGTAACTTCCGATGTTAATATATCAAGTATTGCTTCTTGTACTATATTCATTTGTGGTTCTGTTCTCTTGTCATCTCAAGTGCTTGTAATTTAATATAAACGAATAAAGTTCAAATTGACTCTACATTTAGAAAATATTTTTATGGGAAGAAAATGACTGTTTTAGGGCTTTCCCGGTGTTTGGGAAAGTATGTGCGAATTCATATGGTTTTTCGCTAGACAAAGCAACATTGTGTCAGCAACCATCTTTATTTATTTGTAAGGCTTTGACCTAGACATTTTGACATGTTGTTCGTTAACACAGTAACTTTCCATTTTTACGGTACTGGGCCTAAAATATAATCCTACGACTGACTTCTTTTCTCATGCTTCTCGTCCCTTTGACAAACACTGTACAAAGCGGGCTATTCGTTCGTAAATCAGTCGTATTTTTGGTGTTATCCTCTTGTTTTTATTCCTTTTCCATATCTTTTTGCTATTCAAACGTCTTCTACAACCGTTGTGGTACTTTGATGTAGTCTGAGATGATGGAACATCTGAACAGATACATCTGACCTCTGTATTTGTATGTGTTACATTTCTGGTGTTATTTCTATACACGAACATCTATCGCAGGATCGGAGCTCTTGGCAGCTATACGGCAGACTGATCTAGTCACATTTGTCAACGAGTTTAGTCCAATTTTCATGCTCGCTCTATCTCGACAAGATTGGAACTCTTGACAGCCATATTGCTGGCTGATCAAGTCACCTTTGTCATAGGGTTTTTCTTCCAATCCTCCGATATTTGATCTGACTCCACGTTTGCGCTCCCTTGAGCTAATTTTTCTACCCACAAACTGTCAATCGTATTAAACACATACAAGAACTGATACCACACTCTACTCGGCATTATATGCCTTCTAATCAACACTGCTCTGATTGTGGTAGTCGTGTTTTATCACCGGCACAATTATTACAATCTTCACCAAACTGGAATTTTCCTACCGAGGATCTCGTTGAAATATCATTACTTCCCGGCTGTCATTGCAGACTTGAAATGCGACACCACGCCGAGATTTCGACGCTGTTCTTCTTCTTGTTTTTTGCGCACTCCACGGAATTCTTATAGGAAAAGGGACCAACGGTATTGTGTTTGACACAGTCCTTCTAGTTTAGCCGATCGAAAAATGCTACCGATTCGACGCTATTCTTTTTTAATTGATGACATTGTACGCGTTGTTAATCTGAGCACAGTTTCAGATGGCCTCCAACAATGTTCTGTGGTCAAAATATGACCGCCGCTGATTTGTTAATTCATATTTTATTCTTACTTAGTTCTTAACTTGTATATCGATCTTTTCAGGTCTATTTTTTATACTTATACTTTTAGCTGTTCTTAAAAACATTCGTTTTTGGAGCGGGAGAATGTTTGGGAAAGTATGT
This sequence comes from Diabrotica balteata, assembly GCA_918026665.1. Classification (NCBI taxonomy): domain Eukaryota; kingdom Metazoa; phylum Arthropoda; class Insecta; order Coleoptera; family Chrysomelidae; genus Diabrotica; species Diabrotica balteata. The sequence continues at coordinate 148,373,237 of OU898281.1, forward strand.
GCGAATTCATTTCATAATTTTACAGTTAATATTTTTTCTGTTACGGTACTGTAATGTGATCTAATTTGGTGCTGTATTTCAAAAGACCTTTTTGAAATATATTGTTTCCTGTCGTCTCATAAAACTTAAACTGGATATCTCATTTATGATGTTGTGAATAAGGAGAATTTTTCTTCTCTTTTGTATGGTTCAAAAATATACACACAAGTGAAAAGTTTCGTGTTACCGTCACAATTAGTTAAAATTATAGGAAAGGTCGCAATACAATGGAATGATTTATTGGTACACCCTCTCGGACCACCGCTTAGAGGGTTCAATCTTAGCTCTGACCATATCAACGCATTTGGCAGTTCTTCGTCAGACAACGATCGACACGGATCTAGTTTCGGAGGGTTCTCGTGCTGAACCTCGGCGACGGCGACGCTAGCGTCGGTATCACGACCACCTCTTCATTCCTGTTAAGACGGCATCAATATCTTCAAAGGGTAAGTCTGTTCTTTGTACAAAACAACCAGAATGAGTAAACCAGTTGATTTCATAACTTATTGACAATTTATAGTTGCTATTTTCCACCAATTTTATGTACCAACCAAATATTGCATTTTTCGTTATAATTATTTATCTGATATAATTTAACCAGTGACCTCTCAAGTTTAATCCTAAATACCCGGAAATTATTCAAATTTTTTATGCCGTAAGAACTATCATTAGACTTCAATGTACATTTTAAAAAAAGAATTGTTAGGATTGGTCCATGTGTTGTTGAGTTATGCGCTTACCAACACATTTTGCCATTTATTTTTATATTATAGATTATGGTCTACTGCCAACAATCCAAAAAGTTTCCGTAGTAATCATAATATTATTTTTTATTAATAGTTAATAATAAATGTATGCAAACATAAGTATGTTGAACCTTTTTATTTACCTCTAGAAACAACAGAATTAAACGTGTTTATATTTTCGTGTAATATTTGTTTTTATTTCACCATCGATAAAGTACCCTACACGTATTTCTATTTTAATTCTATGAATAAACAATATGTTTATCTAGTGATAAATGTAAATAATTTAGTAAAGATTTTAAATAAACTATAAGAAATATATGCTATGGCGTAACTTATAATGTAAAGCTTAAGTTTATAAACCAAAAACTTTTTATTACTGCTTATTTTTTGTATACCTAAAATGAATATTTTTATTTTTATGCCATTAATCAACCAACAAACTTTAAGCTCTTGTGGAAGACTCGCTTTAATATACTTCTGAGTATGAGATTTGTTCTAAAATAGCTGGTGGATTTTTGTAGTTTGAAATGTTTTTTTTTTCATTTTACCTATCTTTCCCGTGTTTTTGTATCGCCGTATATTTGTTTGTTTTATTTTAGCCACTGCTTCTTGCTATTTTAACTGGGACAATCTCAACAAAAATTCTAGAGTTCTACATTCTCAGCACCAGCAATTACCTTTTTATTTCTAAAAATGATGCGAGTCGCTACCGTGCTTCGGAGCACACTCCTCCTGGCTGATGTGCATCGACACTAGTTACCTGAAACAGGGCTAAAGAAGTAATTGATGCTGGAACAATCCGAAAGGAACAATTATATTGTAATGGCCGTTGGCTATCAAGATTCTTATTATTAAAAGTATTCAATAAATAGTGAAATATTGTTTGTTTTACTGCTTCGAATCCAGCAATCACTTCAGGTTGCCCAGTTATGTGCCAGTAATGGAATAGTTTGTGATTCGGAGTGTAAACAGGAATTTGGATCTTGGAATTTTGGTACTCTGGAAACGTGAACGTGATCAAAACAAAGGGAGCAATTGCGGTCAATTTTACAGGTAGCAAATTTTAAACAATTTGATGGAACAGGTTTTTCAAATTGGAAGTTTCGCATGGAATTAATGTTACAAAATTTTACAAAAAGACATAATTGATGACACCTTATGTCTTATGTCTAATGCTTAGCGGATAATGTGATAAAGATCGTAAACGATTAAAAGGCAGCCAGAGATATGTTCAATACTTTAAAAGACACATATTTGCAAAAAGGTTTGTCTGCTCAAGTTGAAATTCAACGTAAATTAAGAAGTATGAGGTATGCTAATGGAAAATTAACAGATTTTTTTTTGAAAACACAGTGACAGATCTGAAGAATAGTGGTGGAAAAATTTAAGAACCCGAAATTGTTTCACAATTGTTAGCTGCTATGAGGGAGTCATATCAAGCAACAGTCACAGCAATTGACAATATTCTCAGTCAAGATCCAACTAGAATTGATTTTAATACGGTGAAAAATAAACTCTTACAGGAAGAATCTAGTCAAGGAAATTCCCATAAAAATAGTGAAGAACCCACAACAGTTTTCTTTGCTAATAAGAATCGATATTACTATGGACGTCAAAAGAATTCCCAACAGGTCACACTTGGTCCTGGAAATCATAGTAGAGAAAGACGATGGAATGATGGACGACAGTCAAGGAGACAATATCCAGTAGTGGGACAAGGAAGGACAGGGCAATTTTCGATTTAAATGCTACAAGTGCGGTAAGATTTGACATAAAAGAAATGAGTGCATGGAACGTCGGTCTGTTACATAATAGTGCAAGTGTCGGTCCAAATCAGGTTGGACTTTCATTTCTTACTTAAATAAATGAATTTTATTCGCCACATCCTAATACAGTTTTGTGTGACAAAAGAATGTTGAGATGGATGGGGAATGTCCACACAATGTTATAATTGTTAATCTGAATTTTGACAGAGATGAAACAATAATTGATCCAAGTGTAAACAAAAACATTGACTTTATAATAGATTCCGGTACCACAAATCATTTGATAAAAGCAGTTTAAGGAAGTTTTTAAACGGAAATTAAACCTGTAGCTCATAATATTAGTGTAGCAAGGTAAAGTGTAACCATAAAAGCTGAAAAGAGTGGCAATTTACATGTTTTAAGTAATGTCGGTGTTAAACTCAATCTGAAAAATATATAACAGAGCAATAAATTTGAATATAACCTGTTAAGTGTAAAGAAAATGGAGCACACAGGTCTAACAATTATATTTGAAAATGAAAAAGTACAAGTATATCATAATACAGTAATCCAGTAATTACTTTAATAATGTTCCTGGCAAAAGTACCATCTTCTTCTGATTACTGTGCCACTCATATTTGAGCTTGGAAATCATCCAGGCTATCCTGATCTTATTTGAAGCTGATCTAAGAGCTCATGCGTGGTACATCCAAACTACTCTCTTGAATTTCGCAACCACGACATTCTTCTGCAACCTGGATTCCCTTTTCCTTCTATTTAGTTTCACTTGACGAAAACTAGTGATACAATACCACTTTATAGATTATGGCAAGTATTGGAAAGCTTATATATTAATATTACACTTATGAAAGCAAGCAACACAACGATTGTTCAGAGATCTTTAATCAAAAATAAAGATTAACAACCAGTTCTCATATAATTAATAATAAATAACGGACTAAGGCTAGGCTCCAACACTCCTTAAAGTCTATCTCCAACACTCTTCAAAATCTACTTGAAAGAAGCACTAAAGAAATAGAGGAGATGATGTTCTGGAATGGGTATAACATTAAACAACGAAAAAACCTTTTATGGGTACGCATTACTTCGCCGCTTTTTAGATTACCAAAAAGCGATTGATCGTGTCCAACACCACAAGTTAATGTAGATCCTCAAGAAAGTTGATATAGACCAAAAAGACATAAGATGCATTGAATCAAACGGCACAGTTAAAAATAGACAATTCTATATCCAAACCCATACATATAAGAAGGGGCGTTCGACAGGGATGAGTGCTTTTCCCTCTTTTATTTAACATTTATTCGGAAGCCATATTTCAAGAGTCTTTGGAGGATGCAAAGATGGGAATCAAAGTGAATGGAGTATTGATCAACATACGATATGCTGATGATGGTTTCTTAATTTGTGACAACATAGTCGATCTTCAACAACTTGTCATTATAATCGGAGAATACAGTAAGCGAATGGAATTAGAGATTAATACCAAAAAAACTAAATTTATAATCATCTCCAGAAACTTGGATACACTTGAAAACTCCACCATAACACTGAATACTACGTCCATTGAAAGAGTGAGTAAATTTAAATACCTGGGATCGTGGCTTTTTGAAGACTGGGCATCAGACGGGGAAGTAAAATGTCGCATTGAGCAAGCTCGACAAGCTTTCGTAAAATTCAAGAAGGTACTGACTTGTTCTGAGTTCGATCTTCAACTGAGACTAAGGTTTACTAAGTGCTACGTATGGTCAGTGCTGCTATATGGCGTAGAGGGCTTCTTCTTCTTCATGTACCATGTCCTTTCAGAACGTTGGTTACCATCATAGCTATTTTAATTTTATTCACTGCCACTCTAAATAGCATGCTTGTATCTACACCATACCAGTCTCGCAAGTTCTTCAACCATGAGGTTCTTCTTCGTCCTGGACTGCGTTTGCCTGCTATTTTTCCTTGCATGATGTTTTGTAGCAATCTATATTTGGGACCTCTCATTACATGTCTGAAATATTCCAGCTTTCTCTAAGGGGGGACAGTCAGGTAGAGGGCTGGACAGTCAAAACGAGGGATATAAACAGATTAGAAGCTTTCGAAATGTGGCTCTATCGCCGTATCCTAAAAATACCATGGACAGCGAAAATCACAAATATAGATGTCCTTAAAAGAATAAACCAAGAACGCCAACTTTTCGAAACCATCAAGAAAAGGAAAACGGCGTATCTAGGTCACATCATGCGAAATGAAAAATACCAGTTCCTCCAACTTATAATCGAGGGTAAAATTGAAGGCAAGAGAGGAATGGGACGCAAGAAAATGTCCTGGCTCCGAAACATAAGGCAATGGACAGGGATTAACGACATACAATCTCTGATACATATTGCAAGAAATAGAGAATTAATGGAAATTGTGATCGTTAACATCCATTAGTGGATTTGCATCTGAAGAAGAAGAAGATTACTTCGCCGACGATCAAGTAGTCATTATACAAGACCAGGAAGATCTACAGTTGTTAACAAAGCGATTAATACGAAAGATAGGGTCTAAATGTTAACTCAATAAAAACGAAATATATGTGCATAGGACAAGCTGAAAACGATTTACTTAACTTAGAAGATAGAAAGGTAGAAAGAGTAGAAAGAAATTTCATCATGTTTTAAATTTATTTAGGGGGCAAAGATGGACAGATATGGGCGCACTTAAACAGAAATCGAAAAGACTACTACTACCTACCACTATTAATATGTATTCTATTTAGACCTAAATTTTACAATATTTGTCCTAACTTTGAAAAAATTAATGCAGACATAATATTCTTATACATCTCTAGGCTTTAAGCATATTCATGAATTAATAATAATATATTGTTCATTCACAATACTCAAAAGTTTGGACAAAATAAAGTTTCAATACGCCCGAATATTTGAGTTTCCTTACATCCTTTTTTTTTATTGCCAAATATATTTTTTTGTTTAGTTCGTTCAACTCTTGTTTATATTTACGTTTTTCCTGTGCGTTCTCCGGTATTTTATTTTTTTACTGATATCTGAATTAATTTCCTGTGGCTTATTCCTTGTACTGAAACATTTTTCATATACGATTTTATAATTATTATCTTTATCAGCCTGTAGGAGGTAAAATCCAATATTGTTATAATAAATACAAATCAATAACGCAACGTTCTGAGTTCTAAGTTCAACAATTAAATTATTTTAGTTATTTACAAATGGGTATCTCAAATTTAAACACTAAGGAGAAAAAATATGCACATAAACACATGAATACACAAGTAGTGTAAAAAGTATTTATCAGCGAGATTATCATAAAATTTTATCAAAGAAAATAATAAAGGGAACACAGTCACAAGTGTGTTTACTGTTTACATTTTTTTGCTATATATTAAAAATCTTTTCGGAATATTTTATTGAAACACGAGCTGAAGTGGATGGATAATCGCACTTTTTGAAAGTGTTTTCGCACGTGTTTAAATTGGAATCACTCAATCATTAAATGATATATTTAAATTGCAAAAGGAATATAAACGGCTTGAATATAATAGTATCTGCCCTAAATCTGGAATTATATTAAAATATAAATCAAGGTCACTATATTAATATTACAAATATAGAATATCGAGATCAATCACGTGGAAATATCTAATAATTTTTTTTTCGTATTGATTTTTCTTTTATTGGACTATTTTTTATATTGGCCGACAATAACCAAGCTGACATAATTTAAAAGTGATTATGTCGACCAAAAACAATTTATAAATATGTAGGAATTATCAGGTACAGTGGGCTCAAATAAAAATCTTTGTTTTTTCTAAGAAACTCAATATTTCGCTAATTATTTGATAGCTTCATCAGGAACACCTATACTGTAAAACAATTTGAACATTACAAAAAAATGATATACAAATCGATTTAAAAACACTCACAGAAATTAAAAGATTTCACAAATAAAAACTGGCACTAAAATGTCAAGATTAAACTGTCTTAACACGTTAAGCGCCAGCAGCATACAATGAAAATTGTTGGTCCCTGGGACCAATTTGTTTTTGTAATAGTCTCTGTTTGCTAAGGTATTTTATAATCTATTTGAATAATATTTTTGGGTATCTGTCTTTTTTTGTGAATTTTGAAAGATTTTATTGTGGCCGGAGGTTTGTACCAAGAGGCCCAAAAAATTTATATTGCTTCTACGGGGCCATGTGGTACATACGTTGTGCCACATGACAATGCCTGGTATTCAAGGACAAAGTAACCGTCTCAAGCATCAAGCGACTCGTTCAAGCCAGTCTGTTGTTAGCTCCACAATGGCAGATTACGAAAAAGGGCAGAAACGCATTTTACAGTCGTGGGATGAACTAATGTCAGATGAGGAAAGTTATTCTGTAATAATAGTTGATGTTTATTCGTTTGATGCCTACTCTCCTAGTTCGCAAGCTTCGAGTGACTAGGAAGATGAAAATAGTTATGTTTTCTGTTAATGTTAGTGCAGTTTTAATACCTCTAATGATGTCGGAGATTTACCGATTAGTTCACAAACAGTGTCAGAGAATATCCACTCAAATTTACAAAATATAGACAATGTTATTGAATATGCAATTTTCCCAGTACAGAGCTGAAAGTGACCCAGAAAATAGAAGTAATCATCAAGATAACCTAATTGACTTGAATAACTTACAGTGAAACCCTGTTGACTGATCATCATTTAAGAATTTTGACTTTGATGGAAAAGATACAGGAGTTAGAGCTCAAATCTATGATAATTATATAACTCGGAATCCCTATAGTTTTTTTAAGTTATTTGTTTGTGATGAAGTGATTACTCTCTTGGTTAACAAAACCAATCTCTATGGCGAGCAGTGTTTGGCAAAAGAAGGACTGACACAAAAATCTCTCATCAAAAAGTGGACTCTAACTGATCCTCTGGAAATTGAAAGCTTTATTGGTATCCTATTACGGATGGGCTTGTGTAACTTGCCTACTATACGATGGTAATGGAAAAGATCATTATTATATCAAAATGAAATCAGCCGTCTTATGTCGAGGAACCATCTTAGGATATTGCTAAGTAAGTGGCATTTTAGAGATAATAATAATAATAATGCTTTTGCAGACGACAGACAAAATTACTCCCTATTTACGGTTCTTTTAAAATGCTCGAAAAAAGTGTTAACGCTTGGTAAAAAAGTGTGCATTAACGAGATCATGGTACCATTTCATGGTCGACTACGATTTAGGCAATACATAAATAATAAAAGGCATAAGTTCGGTATAAAACTGTACAAGTTGTATACGGAAGGAGGGTACACTTATAATCTTCGGGTTTATTATGGAGCGGATTGCTCTAATGGACAATGTTCTGGATTCTGCTAGAGAACTGTATACGGATAATTATTATACAAGTGTCTCCTTGGCAACCAAATTATTAGAACGAAAGACTCATCTGTTGGGCACCCTCGGTAGAACCGAAAATATAATGCTAAAGAGGTGTTCCAAAAAAAATTAATACCAAAAGTAATTATTACAGCAATACGATACAAAGATAAAATTATTTCAAATGTAAAAATAACAATAAAAGAAACAATAAAAGAATGATATTTCTATTTCTTTGACGAATTATTAAGGTTACTTCTTATTAAGGTGAATGTTGGCCATTTTGAATATTTATAAATTTTGTTCAATATATTACAATATATGTTACTTAACTGTCCAGTGTCAGTTTTATAATTTAAAGTGTTTTTATTTTTGTTAATGTGATACATCTCAAGTGCTCAACAACTTCTTCTTAGAGTGCCGTCTCCTTACGGAGGTTGTCAATCATAATGGCTATTTTTATTTTAGAACTTGCTGCTCTAAACAAATCAATCAATCTGCTTTGATACCAATCATGTACATTCTTTAACCATGAGTTATGCCTTCGGCCAACAGATCTTCTTCCTTGAATCTTTGTATTCCAGTTTTCTGGTTTGTACAGTGGTTATTAGTTCTGTTTCTTTACCAACCCTCTCCAGTACTTCTTTATTTGTAATTATATCAGTCCATGATATTTTTAATACTCTGCGGTATAACCAGAGTTCAAAAGCCTCGATTCTTTCTAAATTGCATTTTTTTAATGTCCAAGTCTCAGTTCCATATAATAATATATATCAGCGAATGGTATGTAATTTGATCTCCAAATTTAGATTTTTGCACGTTAGGAGTGGCTTCATTCGTATAAATGCTGATCTGTCAATCTCTATTCGCCTGTTTATTTCTACAGTATGATGAAACCATTGATTTCATTGATCAAAGTACCCAAGTACTGATATTTTTCGATTTGTTCTATCACGTTACCATTGACTGTCAATACTGTAATTCCCATCTCAGCACTATTCATACTCAACCTTTCGATAAGATGTAGATTCTCTATACTTGTTGCTATGATCACAGTGTTGTCTGCATATCGTATGTAGTTAATTAATTTTCCGTTAACGGTGATTCTCGCTTCGATATTATTGAGCTTGTTTTGGAAATTTTCTTCAGAATATAAGTTAAACAAAAGTGGCGATAAAACACATCTCTGTCTAACTCCTCTATAGATCTTCATTTCTTCTGAGTGTTGCCCATCAATTTGAACTATGGCACTTTGATTCCAATATAATGTTTGCATTATAATTATAATTTTACTGTCAATGCGCTTGTTCATAAGTATTGATATTAGTTTTTCATGTCTTACTTTATCGAAAGCTTTTTCGTAGTCAACGAAGCACAAGTGTAGATCAACGTTTACATCCCAACATATTATCAATATGTTAATGGCAAATAGTCCTTCTCGAGTACATATTCCATTTCGGAACCCGAACTGCGTCCCTCTAATATCCTCCTATAGCATTGTGTATTTTCTCTTATGTATTACTTTCAGCAGTACTTTTAACGTATGACTCATGAGGCTTAGTGTTCGATAATCAGAGCACTTTTTTGCTGCTTGTTTTTTAGGGATGGTTATAAATGCTGACTTCAGCCACTCTTGTGGTATTATTCCCGTATCGTACACCGTGTTGAATAAATCTGCCAATATTTCCAAGTTATCCTCTTTCACTAGTTTTAACAGTTCTACTGGCATTCCATCTAATCCAGCAGCCTTATTGTCTTTAGAGTTTTTAATAGCATATTTAATTTCATCTATCGTGATCTTCTGTCTCTCTAATCTAAAGGCTCTGTCTTCTCGCTCAACTACTGCACAAGTTTTTTTTCCCAAGCAGCAATCACTTTTATGTTCAGTGATGCAATGTACAAAATGTAGTTATTTTGACATCCTAGACACGGTATTTCATAAGCAACATTACTTTTATATAAGGTTGGTACTGGGTCTTTGATTTTTGAAAATAGTTGTTTGCTGTTCATGATATTATATTTAGGTATACTAATATCAGGAACTGAATATGGATATGAAAGAATGAGTTAGACCATTAATAAAGGAGAGTTTTTTTTTATACTTAATTGATTGTCTTGTTTTTTAGAATTTGTTTAGGATAGCCGTTGTTATGGAAAATTTTGTATAATATGTCCAGATTTTTTTTGTAAAAGGTTGTCTTTTACATAATGTCCATTGTTGATTATTTCTTATCTTCACCATCCTCCACGGGACTACAAAACAATAAATACCTCCAAAAATAAAATCCAACACTCAAAAACCAGTGCCACCATACGCAATATGAAGGACTTTCCTAATTTTCCTAAGAAGATACCTAACCGGCACACCCAAATACACACTACAGAAAATTTAAGCATCCAAGGTACCAATATACGACGACAATGGTGACACGTCACATTTCTTAGTAAATTATATTTTAAATTCTTGATTTATCGCACACGAGGTGATATGGAATGATAATTACCAATCTATATTAACTAATCATAATTAATAATTAATTATGTATTATCTTTGTGTATGTATTATAATTTGAATTAAGTATCTTACATTTTTTTATAGTGGTGATTATTTTTTTTTAATAATTTGATTATCAGTGCTTCAAAAAATATAATAATAGGCGTCTAAAATAAGGACATCTTTTCATCTTTGTTGTTAGTTGACTATGTAAACACGTTTAAAAATACGTTAATGATATTTTTCTGAAAAAAACACAACGTAGGTTTCTCACGCGCTACGTGAAAATCAACCTTTGCTGCGTGACTACTCAGTGGTGTTTATCGATGATAAGAGGGAGTATTTTGATCTGATTTCTATCAGAATGTTAATAAATTCGACAGCACATTGTTTTATCGGCCAAACTGTATTTGTATTAGTGAAGGTAAACATTGTGACCAGAACAGGTGAGTGTTTCTGTTAAATATTAGAATTTTTTTTTGTATAACCCCTGTGCTGTGTTTGTATACTGCTATCTGGTCACAAATGACCAATTATAAGTTGACCTAATTTTCTGACCTAACTTAATAAAAAGCAAATACTTAAAACTAAGGGCTTACTCTATGGCTTACTCTTATTTTATCTCTCAACAATAACATCACAGCACTATATTCTGCTTTTTTACACTAAACTGTTACATATTTACACCAACTCAAATGGTTTTGTCCTTATGAGTCTTCTCTTTAGTTCAGTGTTGTCAAGAAGCTGAATTGCCTCGACATTCACATGACTATGCAGCCTCTGTTCGTGACTTGCTGCTGTTCTTTTGATTATTTTGGTCACAGTTTCCATACCCAGGCCCTGGTTACTGTTACGGATATACCAAGGAGCATCAACAATGTTTCTCAGTACTTTGTTTTGAAATCTTTGGATAATATGTAGATTACTAGCTTTGGTACAGCCCCAGAGCTGGCACCCATATACTCATACTGGCCTCAGTACTTGCTTGTAAATGGATAATTTATTATGAATGGATTATGTTGAATCAGCCAATACAATTTCTTATATCTAATATCGAGCTCCCCTCTTTTCTTTTTGACATGGACTTTCCAGCGCAGCTTCGCGTCTAAGGTGATGCCCAAGTATTTTGCTGATGTTGCATAAGGAACTTGGGTATCATTTATTCTAACTGGGAAATTTTGTTTATTTTGTTCTAGCTCTGGAATGTCACACGTATACGATAGGTACAGGACCGGACCTAAGACACTCCCTTGTGGCACGCCAGCTTTGATCTCCCTTAAGTCGGTGTACACTTCTTCTCGTTTTACTCTGAAATTTCTATTCGCAATGTATGATTCCAAGATTTCTGAATACTGTTTAGGCATAAACGTTCTTAGTTTATAGTTTAAACCCTCATGCCAGACTTTATCAAAGGCCTATACTACGTCCAAGAATATTGAGGAGCAGACCTTCTTTTCTTCTAATGTTTTTTCTATTATATTCGTTATTCTGTGTACTTGATTTATAGTAGAATATTGATTTTTGAAACCAAATTGATGATTTGGTCTAAGATTTTTTCTTTCTATTATTGGTTTTAATCTTTTCAGTAGAAGTTTTTTCAAATAATTTTACATCACCGGAAGGACTGATATTGGTCGATAGGATGTCACTTCTTTAGAAGGTTTACCTGGTATGGCGATCATAATGGCTTCGGCTGCTTTCCAGAGTCTGGGAACATATCTCAATCTAAAAGCAGCATTTATTAGGTGTGTCAGCTGAACTATGGCTTTTCTTGGTAGATTTTTTAATAGTTCTCCTGTTATAAGATCATATCCTGGAGCTTTCTTAGGATTTATATTCTTTTTATCTTTGTTGATACTTCTCTAAATAATGTCAACGATATTCTTTGTTAAGTTTGGAATGGTTCTTCTCATCTCAGTTCTTCACCATCGTTAGCAATGGGTTTGAACGTGCTTTCAAAATGATCTGCAAATCGTTCTGCTTTATCTTCGTTACTTCTAGCCCAATAGCCGTTTTCCAACTTGATAGGAGTCGTCATCAAGTTGCCTCGTGTTTCTCAATGGCAGAGCAAGATTAATTTTGTGTTCAAGGTTTATTTTGAAGCCCCAGTCAGTTTTTTTATTAGTCAATATTGGATTGAATTCTTTTTTAATCACTGTATCACTAATAGTTAAAATTATCGGTGAGTGATCAGAGTTCATGTCCCAGCCGTCATTGATATCCAGATAGTTAGCTGAGATATTTTTGTAAATAAAGAAATCTATCAGGTCTGGAATTTTGTTCCTATCGGTAGGCCAGTATGAATGTTGGTCTACTAGTAGAGATTACTTCACCCTTTTGTTACTTAACAGCTGACAATAGTTATTTTCCTTTAGTTGTAGTTAGCCTAGAGCCCCAGTGGGTATTCTTTGCATTTAAGTATCCACCGATGATGTATCTTTTTCCTAAAGTGTTCATAAACTCTTTATATTGTTCTCTTTTAATGGAGTATCTAGGAGGACAATATATTGAACTTAAATTTAAGGTATGTGTTTTCATCTTAACACAGACTGTTGTAGCTTGTATGTGCTCAGTTGCATATTTTAATTACTCATGATACAAGATGTTATCTTTAATTATGATAGAGCTTCCTCCTTTAGCTGCATTATCTGGGTATATAGTAGAAATGTAAAATAGAAGTGAAATATTAGAAATAGATCCAACTTTTTGTTTTTGTAGTTTACAAGTAAAAGTCTTCAATTATAAATACTTTATGTAACACTGTATGCATTTTATCATCCCTTCATGCTTGTAAACAAATATTTCTCAGTAGAATCTTAGTAATCTTATTTAAGTTCGTGAGGTCGTTCCCTTGTCTGTTGTCTTACGTCCTTCATCTTAGAAAAAGGAGTACAAAGAGTTTTTGCGCTATATACCGTAAAGTAGCAACCTTACAGAAAATTTTATATGACATAATTTATAAAAATTTAAATTGTCTACAACTTTATTCTTATTATTTTTAATCGAAAAATGAAAAATAAAACAGTTATAAACCAAAATAACTGAAAATTTTCGAACAAATTTTTTTTGGTAACTTTTTTTATGGTCATTTGAAAATGGCTAACTTTTGACTTTTTTATGGCCAAAAAGAAAATTTGTTTAAAAATTTTGAATTATTTTTGTTTATAACTTTTTTATTTTTCATTAAACTATAAAAATCAATAGGAATCAAGTTGTAGACAATTTAATTTGCTACAAATAATGTGTAATAAAATTTTACTGTAGCGTTGCTAGTTTATGATATACAACGCGAAAACCCTTTGCACCAGTTTTCATATGATGGCGACCGGGGGACAGGAGTGACTACCCCACATATTTGAACTTAAGCTTACACTAACTTATTCCACACATAAAAAATGCGTCACCTGAAAAACGCACACTAAGGTCTAAATGTAACATTTCAATGGACTTGATAGACTCAATGAAGAACATTCATTTTTCGAGATACGCCTCCAACTTTTTCCACCATCGTTCGTTCCCTTGGGTTATATGCTTCCATCTGGATCCATCATCTTGTTTTATGTCATCTGTTCATCTAAGTTGTGGTGACTACTTACTTCTCCAAACCATTGGTCAGCAATTTGACGCGTAGTAGCAAAACGGTACCGCAGAGCCAGTAGTCTAAAGCGCTTATCTTGACGTTCTGTGGTACGCCTCGGTTGACCAGTGTCTTCTTCGTGTTCCTCTACCTTCGTTTGTCCACACATATAAACACGTATAACTGTCATTGCCGTACAATTAACACAACGGCCAATTTTGCGATACGACAAACCCATATCTCTATACGCAATATGTCGAAATCGCTAACATGGTGTTAATTTTGGTGTCTTCTAACTCGAGGCATAATATCTGAAAATAACTATACGAACAGGTTTTTACAAATCGGTCTCTTCAAAAATTTAAAGATAAAACTTTAGTTTTACAAAAAGTAGAAAAGATAAAAAATTGGTATTGTTATCATAGCATGTTTTAAATTTAGTCATTCCATTCTGTTGCCAAACAATTAATTTTAAGAAATTATTCCTGGATGTAACACTTCTAATGTCACTGAGTATATTTTATATACGCTGTGCTACCAGGGAAACAAACTTAAGCTTCCAAACTTTAAGCAGATATGTAAAAAATACAAAGAAAACCCTACTTGTAGGATGAGTTCTAACTACAAAGTTAAACAAATTTGTTTGTCACAGTTATTAGAAGTTCTTGTTCAATACATTGTGACTTGCTCAAAGATGTTTTATGGACTAACTGGAACCGACTGTCGCAAGTTAACCTATGATTTGCCAAAGCTAATAATATTAAGCCACCGGACAATTGGAAACAGTCAGGCCAAGCATCAATAGATTGGTACAAAGAATTTTGAAAACGGCATTCATCTTGAAGCCTACGAGCCACCTTCAGCTAGGGCAGCAGGATTTAATCCTGCTAATGTAAAATTACTTGAAAAACTAGAAAATGTTTTAAGTAGTCACGAAACTTTCTCAAATTGTCTGAGAATTTATAACCTGGATGAAACGGGGACTTTGACAGTCGCAAATAGTTCAGCTAAGGTTCTAGTCCAAAAGAACACCAGCAACTATATATCACGTGACATCATTTGTAGGAGTGGCTTATCCCCGAGCAATAACCCCTGTAAACATAGCTGCAGCTTTCAAGAAGACAGACATTTTTCCATTCAATCGGCATGTCTTTAAAGAAGGAGATTTTTTAGCGAGTCATGTGACGGATAGACCACCTCCCCCAGAGTCGTTGGAAGAATTACCTTCTACTTCTACTAGTGAAATTTAGCTTTATCAACTTGACGAACAAAGGAAAAAGACACCAGAAAAATATATGGAACTACAATTTGTAAGTCCTGTGGAAATACGAGGATCTCCAAAGAAAGCCAACGTACCAGCAATACGCAAAACAAGAAGAAAGGGAAAGATACACAAAAATCGCTACAGGTACACCAGATAAAGACGAGCCACAAAAAATTAGAATAAAGAAGATGGCGATTGAAACTGTTAAGGTAAATATATTATGAAAGGTTAATAATTCCAAAGAGAAAAAAATTATAGAATCTGATGACTCTTCTTCTTCAAAAATTTTAGTTCACGATTCAGATAGTTCAATGGGCCTTGAAAATTCAGATAATGACGAAGAAGATTTTACCAATTTGACAGTTGACCCAGTCGTAGATATAAGGATTCAAGTCAAAGATTTCATATTGGTTAGGCTTAATTATGATGCCAAAAATAAAACAGTAAAAAAGAATTTGGTGGGGCCAGTTGTAAAATACAATGTTATGGCTGTCGAAGTTAACTTTATGAGAAAAAGTTCAAAAACAATAAATGTTTTGTACTTATTTTCTAATGTAACGGACATTTGTACTATTTCTGCAGGTCAAATTGTTAAAATATTAAAAGATCCGCATGTTGAAAGAGGGCGTCATTTTTTTGTTAATGTAGTAACTGATACTATAGACAAGTCTTAAAAAACATCAATAAATTTCGATTGAAGAAGATTGTCTATTAGTTTGAACAATAATAAATCAAAAAGGCACTGTTGTCTCACTGTTCTCCCAAGGAAGGGTAAAGTGAGACAATTGCACCTATTATTTTGGAAATATTATTCATGATCGTCATGTTATTGTCTAACAGGAATTAAAATAATAGTTTTCCATTATTGTTGATATTATCCTTTTTGTTTGGTCCTATAACATTGTTCCATGTTTCTACTTCTTTTCCCCTTTCTACGATACATATCTCCTACAATTGCTATTTTCGCTGTACAATCATTTATTACTTCTTGCAGGTTGTCCCAGAACTCATTATTTTCGTTTTCTGTCAAAATGATCGTTCGTTTGTTTTCAGTGACTGTCCAACAAAAAAAAAACACTGTATTTTGCTCATTTTCCTAGACTATAATGTTCAGAGTAGCTATAAACAAACTTATGTGGACCAAAATAATCGCCATGGCCTAATGACCATAAGCGATAACTCAAAGAAGAAAATAAAATTTTTATATTTCTGTTTCTTCTTTCTTCTTTCAGTGCCCTGTCCGATTATCGAACGTTGGCGATCATATTGGCAATAATAACCTTATTCACGGCGGCTCTAAATAAATTAAAGGTGGTTTCTTGATACCATTCTCGGAGATTTCGTAGCCAGGATATTCTTCGTCGGCCTGGGCCTCTCCTTCCGTCGATCTTACGCTGTATTATGAGGTGTAGAAGGTTATACCTCTCTGGATGTCTCATTACATTACCGAAATATTGTAACTTCCGAATTTTTATCGTTTTTGTTATTTCTGTGCTCTTTTTCATTCGATGTAAAACTATTTCATTTCTTATTCGATCAATCCAACTTATCCGCAATACTCGTCGATAAATCCACATCTCAAAGGCCTCTAATTTTTTCATTAATGTCTCTGTAAGGGTCCAGCTCTCCATACCATACAGCAATGTGGAAAATATGTAGCAGCGTATTAATCTGATTTTAAGATTTAAAGTAATATCTCTATTAATTAGAATTTTCTTTAATTTATAGAAGGCGGCTCTGGCTTTTTCAATGCGTATTCTTATTTTTTATTTATATCCCAGTTATCGTTAACGTTTGCACCCAAGTAGGTAATATTGTGGACTCTTTCTAACTCTATTCCATACGCTCTGATGTTCGTTGGTTGTAACTCCGTTTTGCTGACAACCATAAATTTTGTCTTAGAAGTATTAAGTTTTAGCCCATATTCATCACATGCTTCGGTTACCCTATTTATAAGTCGTTGCAGGTTTTCTTCATTGCAGGCAATAAGTACCGTGTATATTTCTGTCTATAGCGGACATAGCAGCCGACACGAGTTTGGCAGTGGTTTTCTAGTCAGTAAAAAAGCAAAGCAATTAGTCCTTAACTTTAAACCCATAAACAACAGAATATCTTATCTACGTCTTAAAGGAAAATTCTTTAATTATAGCTTACTTAGTGTACACGCACCTACGGAAGAAAAGGAGGATAATGAAAAAGATGAATTCTATGACACCTTAGACAA
Organism: Diabrotica balteata; assembly: GCA_918026665.1. Taxonomy (NCBI): domain Eukaryota; kingdom Metazoa; phylum Arthropoda; class Insecta; order Coleoptera; family Chrysomelidae; genus Diabrotica; species Diabrotica balteata. The sequence continues at coordinate 148,390,725 of OU898281.1, forward strand.
AGAATATGATCGATGTCCACGTCATGACGTGAAAATCATTGCTGGAGACCTTAATGCAAAAATTGGCAAAGAGCAATTTTTCCAGCCAACTATAGGACGTGAGAGCTTACATGAAGAGTCAAATGATAACGGGTTGAGACTAATAAACTTTGCAAGCACTAAAAACATGATAGTAGGAGGAACAATATTTCCCCATAAAATGATACACAAAGGAACATGGAAATCCCCTGATAACGAAACCATTAACCAGATAGATCACATCCTGATAGATGCAAGGCACTCTTCCGATCTCATAGACGTCAGAAGCTACCGAGGCCCAAACATTGACAGTGACCACTTTCTTGTAATGGCAAAAATCAGAGGAAGAATATCAAACCTAAAGAAAGATAAACACACGAAACAAGACAGAATTAATGTTGATAATCTGCGCATTGAAACCGTTGCGAGAGAGTATAGGAGACAAATGGACGAAGAAATGGAGAGCCTGGAGGTGGGGGAAAACGTAGAGGAACTGTGGACAAAATGTAAAAACATAATAACTGAGAAAGCAACAAAAATATTGGGGAAAACCAAACCAGCTAAAGAAAACGAATGGTTTGACAAGGAGTGCCAAGAAGCAACAGATAACAAAAACAGGGCATACCTAAAGACAAATCAAGCTGGATGCACAAGAAGAGCAAAGGAAGAATACCGGACACTAAGAAGAGAAGAAAAACGATTACATAGAAGAAAAAAAAAGACAATTTGAGCAAAAGCAATTGGAAAGCACAGAATTTCTAAGAAATCAAAATGAAACTCGAAAGTTCTACAGACATCTAAACAAAATGCGCAAAGAGTTTAAGCCAAGAATAAGGAGCTGTAAGGATGTAGAAGGAAACATCCTAAATGATACGGCCTCAATCCTAAACAGATGGGTTGAATTTTTCGATGCAAAATTTAATGGCCATCATATCGAAGAAGCAGATAACACCCTAGCAAATCGAAATGATTGGAATCCTTTCAACCCAAACGAAAGACCACCTACCATCGAAAACGTTGCCCAAGCCATTAAAAAGCTTAAAAATAATAAATCACCAGGAGTTGATCAAATTTGCAGTGAGCTCTACAAGAATGGTGGCGATGCCCTACTACAGACACTGCATAAGCTTTTACTTCTTGTTTGGCATAATGAGACCATGCCTTGTGAATGGTCTCAAGGCGTGATATGCCCGTTACATAAAAAAGGTGACCAGCTCCAGTGTGACAACTATAGAGGTATAACCCTGTTAACAACTGCTTACAAAATACTAGCAAATATTCTCTACGAAAGGCTGCAAGTTTACACAGTGGGCATAGTTGGTAAATATCAAGTTGGATTCACTCCAGAAAAATCAACAATTGACCAGATTCATTCAATAAGACAGATTCTCGAGAAAACATTAGAATTCAATATTGAAACCCATCACCTATTCGTCGACTTCAAGGCAGCATATGACAGTGTCAAGAGAACAGTGCTATACCAATCAATGCATGAGTTTGGTATACCAGAGAAACTTATCCGACTAACGAGAATGACAATGTCTAACTTAGAAGCCACTGTTAGAATACAGGGAGAGAGTTCTAGATCCTTTGAGATAAAGGATGGACTCAGACAAGGAGATGCTCTGGCTTGCCTCCTATTTAATATTGCCTTAGAAAAGGCAGTCCGAGATACACGAATTAGGGACGGCGGTACTATTTACAATAGATCGATACAAGTCTTAGCATATGCTGATGACATTGACATAATAGGGCGTAGCAAGCGAGATGTTGAGCAATATCTCCTAGAATTGGAAACAGCGGCGAAACAAGTCGGTCTAGTCATCAACGAAGACAAAACCAAGTACATGTTGGTTACAAAGGATCCGACAGCAAATGAGGAACGAGAAACAGTCTTTGGAAGTCATACCTTTGAACGTGTTGACAACTTCACATACCTTGGGTCGCTATTGACTGCTACCAATAAAACAAGCGAAGAAATCAAAAGACGAATAAATCTTACAAATAGAGCATACTATGGACTCCAAAAGCATTTCCACTCAAGAAACATTCAAAGAAGAACTAAAATTATTATATACAAAACATTGCTGAGGCCGGTCCTCACATATGGAGCAGAAACATGGACATTAACGCAGAAAGATGAAAGACTTTTGGGAATATTTGAGCGTAAAATACTCTGCAAAATATTTGGAGCTGTAAACGACCAAGGGCAGTGGCGCAGAAGATATAATTTTGAATTGTATCAGCTCTTTGATGAGCCAGATGTCATAACGTTCATGAAAACACAGCGACTTAGATGGGCTGGACACATAATACGAATGCCAGAAAATACCATTTCTAAAAAGCTAACCACAGGAACACCTGTAGGAACAAGAAGCAAAGGCCGACCGCGAATTAGGTGGTTAGATGGAGTAGAAACCGACCTACGAATATTAAAAATCAGAAGATGGCAACATGTTGCCAAAAACCGAACAGAATGGCGACGAATCTTAGAGCAGGCCAAGATCCACAGAGGATTGTCGAGCCAAAGATGATGATATTTCTGTCTAGTAGTTTTTTATTGACATAGAACCAAAGAAGGCAATTTTTTTCTAGGTCTTCATTTGATTGATTGCTGCGCCCAGATATGTAAGGACATTTACACGTCCAAAGCCATAGTTGTTTCTTTCCCATTCAATGTGGAAAACTACCAGTGTAAAATGCATTAACGTTATTAATTAATGTGTTTATGACATTTGCAATAGACTTTTTATTTTTGTCAACCTAATTTGTATTATTTATCAATATTTACCATGAATAGTTACTATATATAGATCGATAACAAAGATTCAGTACATCTTTGACGTCAATGGTTTTCCGTCATTGTCTTTGTGCTTTAACACCGCTTAGTCACCAGTAAGCTCTCTGGCACATCACAAGGTAATCAAATCTTATCTTCTATAAACTGTATTATTTAGTAAAAATTTATTTCGAGAGTGTACTAAAATTGTTTAACAACAAATTATGATAAAGCACAAATGTTTTGATATTTCCAAATTATCTTTTTATTTCTAAACAAAAAAAAAATATTAGCTTTAATTTTAAGATATATTTAAGTTAATGTATTTGTCTCATTCATTGTAAATATGAGCTTATAATTGAATTTTGCTATAACAGACCTTTTTAAAATTAATCACTAAAACTAATCTAAATCCAAACAATTCAGAAAACGAATGATTTTAATTGCAAAATATGTTTGATGGAAGCCTATGTTTAATAGTAGACTCAACTAGCATCTTAATAAGCGCAGATCAAAACGATATTTGTGTATTTAGTTCAAAGTGATGAATTTGCTAAAAAAATTTGCAGTTTAAAAGTGTTTTAACAAAAATTTGATTATTTTATTTTATTCTAATATCACATTTTCATAATAAAAACCCTCTAAATTAACAAACATTTCTGATTTGCTATTAAAAATGAAGTTATTCCAAAATAAGAAACAGCAAATGTGGTTGGTCCAAATCAAAACCAGTTATAAATCGACACCACCCAAAAGTTGGTCAAATAAATTTGAGACAGGTTTTTTATTCAGCTTATCAGTAAAACTAGTTTTAAGGTCTTACATTTTTATTGGTGAAACAATAATTTTGGGTATGACTGTTTATTACTAGTCAGACTACTAACGAATAGCTGTTGAATGTATTGTTTTTTTTTAAGTGCATGAGTAAAGCTGAAATACTATTTGATAAAACAGCAAACCAATAAAAAAGGAACGTGTCTTAAATAGGTGTAACTTTATTATAATTATTTATGGAAAATGCACAGAAATAATTTTATTACTTATTTTTGATTAGTATATATAATAAGTCTAGGGATATTTTTTTAACATAATATAATTAATAAAAATAAATTAATGTTTGTAATAATTTAATAAAAAAAGCTAGTTGCTGCTGCTCTATACAGTGCTTTTCAGATAAAACTATCCACCTTAAATATCTTTTGAACCTCTAATTTTTTGGAAAAACGCAAAAACACGTCAATTAATATCTGAAGGAGGAGACATAATATCATATTAAACGTTGCTGGAAAATGCACCCTCTCACCCCCTGGATCAACCCTTTATTTTTTTTAAATTACTTCCCCCTTTTTTTTGTTTTATATTTGGATTCTCCTTTTTGTTTTGATTTCAAAAATGTATAATACCTTTGGCTTGAAGTGATTAGTTTATCAGATAGACAACTTTCCTGTTAACAAGATAGTATCTCCCTTACTTTAATTGACTCTAACAAAATAGGTTGTAGCATAATTTAAACTCTTTAACCGTATATATATATATATATATATATATATATATATATATATATATATATATATATATATATAACCGTATCTTTATATTTAACCGTACTATTTGTAGTACCTTTAAAAACCAAGAAACAAAAAAATTCACTTTTTATTCAAGTTTTATCAAAGGTTTTCGATATCATTTTTACATTTGTTTTAATCGGTTAATAGCGACAATTTGTTATAACTTGTAAGTAACAGCTTATTTTGATAAGTGTGCAATTTTATCGCTGAAATGGTGTACACTTTGCAAGAAAGAGTCGAAATTGTAGGTTTATACTACAAAAATAATAATTGTGCAAGAGCTGCTGCTAGAATTTTTAATGAAACACACCACAATAGACATGCAACTCATAAGTGTGTGATTGAACTGATGCAGAAAAAATTAGATCAAGAGGGTCAGTTTGCAATAAAAAACATAACCGACAGGAACTTGTAAATAAAAAAGCAATCCAAGTAGCTGTTTTAGGGCAAGTTAACTTAGACTCTTAACAATCACAGTCACTGTCAACAATAAGCAGAGCAATCGGTGTTTCATCTTCTACAGCCTTCCGAGTCCTCCATAAATTTAAGTTTTATCCATATAAAATTAAATTAGTACAAGAGTTAAATGAAGAAGATTTTGATCGTCGTCCCGAATGTTGCGACTTAATGATAAAATGCATCATTAATAATCCACAATTGTTAAACAATATTTTTTTCTCGGATGAAATCTCATTCTCATTAAACGGTTTGGTGAACAGATATAATTGCCGATACTGGGCTGAAAGTGATCCACATATTGTACGCGAATTTTACACACAGCATCCTCAAAGGTGTGGTATCCTACGTAATCACATTATCGGACCCTTCTTTATCATTGGAAACTTAAATGGTGCATCGTATCTTGAATTATATAGACAAGTGGTTGATCGTTAGAACAATAGTAGCAAATGATGATAACCTTTCCGATGATTTGATTGCATTTCAACATGATGGAGCTTCTCCATACTTTGCTTTACCTGTGCGATAATTTTTAAACGAAACGTTTCCCGGTGCTTGGATAGGTAAAAGACGACAGATGATCGATTGGCCACTTAGGTCACCGGATTGAACACCCCTAGACTTCTTCTTATGAGAGTATTTAAAAACAAAAATTATGTTACTCAATCAGAATATCTAGATGATTTACAACAAAGAATAGAGGATGAATGTCGACAATTAAATGCAGACGTGTTAAGCAATATCAGAGAAGAATTTCAAAATAGATTGTACTATTGTATGGAAGTGAAAGGCAGTCATTTTGAACAATTATTGTAACAATTTTTAGTAGTGAAATGTTTGTTCTAAATGTGTGTAATAAAATTGTTAAAAAATAATTTTTTTTCAATCCAATTTTCTTGCTTTTGTATTTACTTTTCTCATAAACTAATCACTTCAATTATCATGTATTATACATTTCTGAAATCAGTACAAAAAGGAGAATCCAAATATAAAATAAAAAAAGGGAGAAACAATTTTAAAAAAATAATGGGTTGATACAGGGGGTGAGAGGGTGCATTTTCCAGCAACCTTAAATATGATATTATGACTCCCCCTTCAGATATTAATTAAAGTGTTTTTGCGTTTTTCCAAAAAATTAGAGGTTCAAAAGTTATTTAAGGTGGATAGTTTTATCTGAAAAGCACTGTAATATTATTATTATATTCTGGTAGTCTCGATTTTGTTCCTGCTATAAAGTTCTTTTTTAATTAGTGCATTGTAAATATTGTTTTTTATCATGGAACGTCGTCATTTAACTTTAAATGAGATAAATAGGGCTGTAGGCCTTTTTCAATGTGGCATGTGTCAAACTAATGGAAGGTAAAGGGAGGAGAGATGGTCCACCTTTTAGAAAACTAAAGACTGTTTCTTTATTAAATAAACATTAGAATAAAAAAAATTGTATAACATAACTTAACATTGGTATTTGTTTTGGTATAAGTAAAAACTAGACATTATGGATATAAACTAGGATAAAGGGTGGAGAGATGAACCTCCTGGTTCATCTCTCCACCCTTTCTCCTAGCTGAGAGCATGGGAATCTCCCAAAATGTTATAAGTCTATTGTGGCAGCATTTTTATGACACAGGAAGTTCAGTCAAACATCATCCAGGATGTTTGCTCGCTACAACTGCAGCTCAAGACCGATTTTTAGTGTTAACCGCTAGAGGACAACTAACAATTACAGTATCTGAATTGGTTAGCGAGTTGCAGCGGTTACACTAGGTAATCGATGGCTATTGAAATGTCCACCTATTTCCAGAGGCAATCGCGCTGCAATATTAGACTGGTGTCAAGAATATCAAAACTGGGATGCAAATGATTGGACTAAGTACAGTTTTATTCTCTGACAAATCTAAATTTGGATTTCATCCAAATTTTCGTCGAGTAAGAGTGTGGAGACGATCTGGAAATGTAGAACGATTGAGTTAGATTGCACATACAGGTACAGTAATGATATGGGATGGAGTATTAATCGGTGGCAAAATAGACTTCGTTTTTCCAGGCTACTTCCTTACAGCTCAGTAGCACCTCGACACCATTCATCAACCTATTTTTCCTCCATTTGTTGGTCAAAATTTCCACCTCATACATGATAATGCTCGTCCATATGTCGCATGCCTAGTGACATACTAGCTTTTAACGAAGGTATTGATGTGTAGCCTTGACCAGCACAATCCCCTGATTTGAATCCCAACGAACATTAGGTATATGGATATGCTTCAACGAAGAACTACTCCACATAGGGGTAACATATACATGTCATTTCGTTTCTGAGAGCGTCTGAAATAGGCAAACGTATTCCAACATAATCTCGACAATCTCATTTTGTTTATGAACGATAGATGTAGAGGCGTAATAAATTAAGATGGATGCCATACTTTGTATTAATTTTGGTTGTTTTATAACGACCATATTTTGTGATGACCTAATTTTTTTTTAATTGTACTTAAAGTCATTCTCGTTATTTTTGACATTTCAAAATTTTGTTGTATATTAAATACTGCTTATCACTACAAACCATAGACGTATAAACATAGATGGACACAGCAATAATATACCTTTAACACACAATGTTTTGAAGCTTCGATAGAATGTGATGCTTCCGCAATGAGCTTAAGCGTGCTTGAATTATTACTCGCGGGTAATTATTCAGATTTTAAAAAATGGAAGTAGTAATAATGTATAAAAAACACGTTCAAAAAATTTAAAAAAAACGAGAGTTTAACTATTAACAAATCACGTCTTTATAGAAAAATTAAAATACAATTTTATTTACTATAAAATTAATATAATAAAATATAGTTGAATTCAAATTAATTTTTAATAGGTATCAAAATAATGCTACAATAAAAAATCTTTATGTTTTCTCCTAAATTTGATACCAAAATAGTTCGATCGTCAATATTATTTGGAAACCTACATAGAAAAATAAATGAGTTTTATTCATTTCACTAATTTATTTGCATCCATGAGAAATATTAAATTAAAAAGGTACTAAATAGATCTTTTTTAATCAGATGATGTCTACTTACAATTTAAAAATGCCTACTAATTTCATGAAGTTATATCTTATTTAATACATTAATGAATATGAATAAACCCAATGGTACGCCTATTAAAATGTAAACAAACACGCTTCCTCATTTCCTCATCTTATACCTATAATGTAAATTTTATCGGGATGTAAATATTTCGTTTATTTTATTTCACTTTTCCCAAATATCACTCAAAATACAGCCAAAATATCGAAAAACAACTTTTACTAAAAAGTAAACAAACATGGAACAGCATTTGAAGTTTGACGTAGATCCATAAGACAGAGAAATGTAAACAACCGTTGCCATTTATAAATAGTTTTCAGTACTTCTACATATAAAATAATTGATTGATATCTAAATTATACGTTATTATTAAATGATAATGCACACTATTTGCACACTTTATATTTTGATTACAATTAAATATATTAATCTAACCAATAAATTATTATTTTGGTTTGATAGCACCTGTAGAGTAGGTATAAAATACGGAGTAATATTTTCAGCGACTCGCGAATAAGAAATTTTAAAACAAAACTTGACAACAGCTGAAGGTGCTGAGAATGTGACCTATTCAAATAATTTTGACTTCACAATTTTATGTAAATAACTGAGTCCATCTGTGTTTATACGTCCATGCTACAAACCAATTATTATTTATCCAAAAAAATTGAAGAAGAAATTACCTCTATTTCTAAAAATATTCCGAGATAAAAATTATATTCACTCCAAATTAGAAACGGTTATTTATTTGAATAGGATAATATAGTATTATCTTGATAAATCCAGAATACAACGAAATAATCACAAGTATATAGCTTTATCCACTACTTATGCTTAGATAATTCTAGCTCTATCTGGGTAATGTGTCAGGAGTACATGTCAGCAGTCAGTAATGTCAACATAACTTCGCTACGTTCAGTTTGTACAAGCCGTGTTTACATTTGTATCAATATTTATGGACATTATATATATATATATATATATATATATATATATATATATATATATACATTTACATAGGTATTTGTTAAATAAGTAAAATACCCACGTGGCATTTTAACCTGTCTCTCAGAATTGAACCGAGCTAACCGATGCGCCTATCGAGATTTTTATGTGACATAGATTTTGTAACTCAACCTTATGTTTCCCTTTCCAGGTATTGAAAGCTATCAATCTCCAAAGGGCCATCATCGTTCACGTCTGTAGATAAATCGATCGAGAACGTGGAAAGGAATCTGCGATAACCGAAAAATTCCCTCTGATATAAAAATGACTTTCGACGACGATAAAATCCGTGGTGATGACGGTTGTTCTCAACCACGAGCTTTCCCAGTTACGCACGTTTTGTTTGATTTGGATGGGGTTATAATTGGTAAGTTATTAATACTTTTAATATGTTTTGTTATGTTTGAATAAAAACCAATTATTAGAAATATAATTGATAATTATAAATATATCCTTTCCAAAAATATGAGGGGGGGAACGGACCTTTGACTACCACGAAATAATTAACGTTTAAATAATTAGTAGAAATTGATTAAATTTATCATATTTAAATAACCGTTTTATGTTTTAGAATCAGAATCAATATACGAAAAGATCTCTGCAGACATTTGTCGGGAATACGGCAAAACATACACAAAAGATCTGAAATCAAAAGTTATGGGCACCCCTGAATTTGAAACCTGTCGAATAATAGTAAGAGAGCTAAATTTGCCACTCACTCCGGAAGAATTTCTAAAGAAATATGAAGATAAAGTATGGATAGAATTACAGAGGCCTGCGCTATTGCCTGGTGTTAAAGATGTTGTGAAACTTTTACACAAACATGATGTTCCTATTGCTATTGCTACATCTTCCAGGGAGGTAAGTTTGCGGTTATTATATCTAGACCAAAATTTAGAATATGTAATTTTTATTTTAACGGGTTTATATACATACATCGATAGTTATTGATACTTAATTAAATGTATGTATAGTATAAGAATGTCTTTCTTCGGATATGCTTTGCTGATGATATCGCGCAGATTTCAGACAGTCTTTAAAAAGCCCAAGAATTGTTAGGTACACTAAATTCTGCCTCAATTAAGGTACTTTTTAAAATTAGCTATAAAATATTGAGCATATGATACACTTGGGCACTAGCAGCAACAGAGTACAGAAATTGCGTGTGTAGCTTAAATCTGTGAAAATATTCAGCGCAGCTGAAAAAATCATGCAGCGGTCGATATTGTAATTAACGCTAAGAGATAGAGTTGCAAATATCATTAAGAGAATCTGAACGGGGTCTCCAATTGCTGGATTATAGATGATGAAGAAAGCTACATATAAAGTGACACTGGACCAAAACGTAGCAAGAATGACAAGCGCTATGTAGACTAAACATGCACTAGAGTAGCAACCTAGATTTCAGGCATGTGCAGATAAAAGAAGACCTCCAATTGGTAGCACTAGAGACAACGGAGGGCGATTTATGTCCAGAAATCGACACTACAGGCTGTGTAATGACAATAATGATGATAAATCTATTCCTTTATATCGAGTAAACTAATTGTGCTTATACTGTATTCCTAATATTGTTTTAATTGTTTCAGCCAATAATGAAAATGAAGACAAAACCTCACAGGGATTTAATCAATCTGTTTCGTCACGTCGTTTGTGGCAGTTCAGACCCAGAAGTTAAAAACAACAAGCCTGCTCCAGATATATTCTTAGTGTGTGCATCACGATTTCCAGATAAACCACATCCCTCACAGGTAATATATAGTTAAAGCTGTAAGGACAAAAATCAATGGTTTTAAGCACTAATTATTGAATTTTTGAAACCATCGCAGCGTTATGAAAGGCAACGCCTGAATTAACGTCCAAGTGCGTGCAACTTCAACCTGTTTTGTTGGCACTTTTTGGGTGTAAAAAGCGGTGTTTTTTGGTTGTTTTTGTTTTTATTGTATAAAATCAACGTTTTATGGTAAAATTAGTACAATATTATGAAAGTATTATGATAAATCTTGCCATATAATAGCTTAGATGCCATGATTGGCCCGATAGTAACAAATATACGTATCTAAAGCTCCTTTGTATGCCGTTGTGTTTGATTTTTTCTTACTATCGTATTTTATTCGCTAAATCCTGTCATAGGACATATGGCACGGTCCTGTATGTTAAGCCGTTTAGGCAATATAATCTTAAGGTCTTCACTCTCTAAATTCAATCGTTTATTATTTATATTTTGATCTACTTTCTTTCCCAAGACCCTTCATACGTTACGATCCAACCAACCGTTCTCCAGCTAAACGACATCAGAGTAAAAGTGAAGTTTTCTTCGGCAGCCCAACCATCGCAACCTCTACTGCAATTTAAACAAATTACCTACTTAACTCCACTGTTATTGACCGTGGAAAACTTTTTTTTTAATCTTTATCTTGCCTTTGTGACATCTGGAGACAGGCCCTCGATGTTGTCCTGTGCTTTTTATGATACAGGATAGCATGGCAAGTTGAGTTCTCATCCTCCTTCTTGGTTAAATTTCCTGACTGGTATGAGTGGATGGAACGAGAACCTGCACTAATCCGTCAAAGCGGGATCACATGGTTCGCGGGTGGGTCCAGAATAGACTAACGGGCAGGAGCTGGAGTATATGGGAGCAAAATTGGATTTTAACCTGGCTTCCATGCATGAGTCTTTCAGGCCGAGATATTTGCGATACTGATATGTGTTTAGGTGATAATAGATAGGGCTTGCCCAGGCAGGACCATCTCTATCTGCTCTGACAGTCAAGCAGCCGTAAGAGCTTTAGAAGCGCCCAAAGTCAGCTCTAAGCTGGTTCTTAATTGCAAGAGAGCACTTGCTTATGTTGCTCGAACCAATAGGGTTAACTTGGTATGGGTACCGGGACACACATGCGTCGAAGGGAACGAACAAGCTGACGCCCTGGCAATACAGGACACATTTACTCTGCCGGTGGAACCTGAACCTGTGATTGGAGTGCCCTTCAGTGCTGGTCGGGGTATTCTCTAAGAGCTTCTTCTTCAGAGGCTCCAGGACTCCTGGGATACTTGTGGAGATATGAGACAGGCTAGGCTCTACGTAGTGGGCCATTTAATAGTCTAACAGCCCAAATTCTTCTTCTAGACCATAGAAGGTGCTCTCTGGTGGTCAGTGTGCTTACCAGCCAATGTAGTCTTAGGCGGCACCTTAATCTGCTTGGATTGGCAGCAAATCCACGGTGCTGTCTTTGTAATGGATGTCCTCTGGAAGTAGTAGATCTTGGGTTTGGTCGCTATGCAACTGCGTCAAAGGAGGGAATTACCCTTAAAGAGACTTATGAAAGATTAGACGTTCAGAACGGCACCAAAGGCTCAGAACTGGAGCTCCTGCTGATTATTGAAGGAGCCCGGCCAGCTTGGGCCCCAGAAACGCCGAATACTAGGTCTTTATGGGCCTCTTCCATATGATACGGGTGATACAATGGGCCCGTCTTCGGAGGTCTTAGTGTCTGAGAGGTCTTAAATAGCCCATGCCCCGATCTACCATAACCATAACAAACTAATTCTTCTTTTTCATTTCACTATATTTTTTTTATGTAATACTGGATTTTCTGATAGTAAGCTCTCCTCACGTTTATAAAAAAAAACACTTTACCAATGAGTTTAAAAGATTATTAATTATTCGAAGGGATGAAAGGTCACACAAAAATCAAGAAAAAAAATTAGTGACAAGATTTATACAAGGCTTTAATTACGAAATAACTTGATGAAGAAAATAACTAACAAAAAGAGATGAGAAACAGAAAATAATATATCGAGTAAGCAAAATGTATATCACTTAGGAAAAAGAGATCCTCTTTGTTTAGTACCAAATCCTTGTAGAGAGTTGGTTTATTAATAAGACTTGCTTAATTTTTCACTACAACTCTAAAAAATTCAAATAATAGTTTTGATGGCCAATTTCTTTAATTTTTGATCTTCTTGATCTTATTCTAACCTTTACTTTTTGCTATGTAATAATTCTGTTTTATTTTAAATAGAATGTTATGTTTATAATTCCATGGTATAAAGAATATGTTTTTATCTTCTTTTTGTCTATTTTTAAAGATGATCAACGCCAAGAGCTTGTTAGCCAAATCTCTGACGAGGTGGAAGAAGAACCTGATATACTCGAAAATTAAGTAAGACAGGCTATCAACATGCTCAAATATAACAAAGCACCAGGTCCAGATATGATAACAGCAGAAATGCTAAAAGCCACAGAAGAAATCGGCGTAAAGTTACTTCATCTACTCTGTAACCAAATATGGCATTCCAAACAATGGCCTGAAGACTGGACAAAATCTACAATAACGACCATACATAAAAAAGACAGCTTCCATAAATGCGACAATTATAGAACTATCTCTCTTATATCCCATGCCAGCAAGATAATGCTATATATAATCAATGAAAGACTGAAAACATTCCTTCAAAGAGAAATTCCACAAGAGCAAACTGGATTTACCAAGGTAGAGGCACTCGAGAACACCTGCTGAATACCACAACATCTAATTACGTTTATAACAGAACTATATGAACACACTACTGGATCAGTTAAAGTACTTGACACACTTTCGAACGAGTTTCAACCAGAACGGGGTGTCAGACAAGGATGTATACTATCTCTACAATTATTCAACATTTATGGGGAGTATATTATGCGAAGAGCACTTGAAGGATGAAATGAGTTTACCAGTAAAAACACAGGATAACGGGAGGTTGAAATACGAATACTGGTGGGGAATAAATCATTATTTGCCATTCAACATCTAATGAGGTCAAAGCTTCTCTCAAGGCGTGCCAAAATCCAAATGTACAAAACCATAATACGACCAGCAGTGACATATGGAAGTGAAACATGGACATTGAGAAAGAAAGAAATCAATAAGCTATTAGTATGGGAACGCAAAATCCTGCGAATTATATATGGTCCTTGCAGGGACAGCGTGACAAATGAATGGAGGAGCAGATACAACAATGAAATAGAGACTTTCTTCGGGAAAGGAAACATCGTAAGATACATAAAAGCCAATAGATTAAGATGGGCAGGCCACGTGGTACGGGGTGATGACGACAGACTGATCAGCAATGTGTTTTGGGAAAGACCAGATGGTAAAAGATCGACAGGAAGGCCTAGAAAAAGGTGGAAAGACGAAGTCAGGGAAGACCTGGAGAAGATGGAAGTAAGGCCATGGGAAATAATAGCACAGGATCGGAATCAATGGAAGGCAATAGTAAACGCGACAAAAACTCAAGAAGAGTTGTAAAAGCCAATGATGATGATGACTTGATGGATGGGAAAAGGGCATCTCAATAAATGGTCATAAACTAAACAACCTACGTTTCGCAGATGACATAGCCCTTCTTGCAAATAGTCAAGCAGAGCTGATTGAACTTATACGACTGATCAAAAACGAAAGTCAAATATTTGGTCTGCAATTAAACATATCAAAGACAAAGATCATGATAGTGGATAGACTACACAACAATCATCCACACATAACCACAATTGACCGGTTCGGGGTTGTGAGCTCATACTTATATCTGGGACCATTAATCACAAACACAGGGTCATTACAAGAAGATATTAAACGTAGATGTGATCTAGCAAAAGTTGCCACAGCAAAAATGACCAAAATATGGAAGGACTGTCAAATTTCAAGAGCGATAAAGATGAGGTTGATCAACTGCTTAATATTCCCAATACTGACCTATGGATGTGAATCTTGGACTCTGAGACAATCGGAGAGAAGAAAGATAGACGCCACTGAAATGTTCTGTTGGAGACGAATGTTACGAATTCTTTGGACCAACCGTAGAACAAATAATTCAATTTTAAGAGAGCTAAAAGTTAGCCAACGACTCTCTAGTAAAGTCCATCTCCAACAATTAAAATATTTTGGGCATGTTATGAGAGCAAACACAGAAAACATGGAAAGACTCATAATACAAGGAAAGGTAGAAGGCCGAAGATCACGAGGAAGATCTCCAACAAGATGGGTAGATCGAATTACAGGAATATGCCAAAGACCTATGCATGAATTAAAAGAAATGACCAGAGACAGAGATCTCTGGAGGCGGACAATACACGACATCACGTCGACCACTACACTCTCCTTGGGGGGTCATGATTGAAGAGAGAGATCTCTTTATTTTTAACAGAGTTTGTCCAGTTTATTTACATAATATTCTGATATTTTCGCATTTCAGTATGATCGTTAGCGTCTCTTCTTTTAAATCCTATAGCAAACAAAAGCATCTAAATTTGAGGATTTACATTCTTTCTATTGTTTTCAAGGTTATAATATTCTTTATTTGATAGTATCCTTCATCGCTTTTTGGATAAAAATAATATTTCAAGCTAGTGATTCCAGTTGCTAGTTTAATATCATCATCATCATGGCTGGTTTGACAATCATCTATAGATAATGGCCTGCTCTTGAATTCGTCGCCATTCTGTTGGGTTTCTGCTGACTTGTTGCCATTTTCGGATTTTTAGTATCTCTAAATAGTAGAACAGATAGAATAGTATTTTTAGTCTATAGATAGAATAAGCTAGTGATCCCAGTTGTTAGTTTAAGATCATGCCTGCCTTTAAAATAGTAGTAAACTTTAAGATTAGGATATGTCATCAAAAATATAGTAAAATCTTTGTTTTAGTGTCTCGTTTTCGAAGATTCCCCCAACGGAGTACAAGCTGCTCTGAACGCAGGTATGCAAGTTGTTATGGTACCAAATCCAGATCTACATCCAGACCATCCTATTAGAAGCAAAGCTACGCAAGTTCTAGAATCATTTGAACATTTTACACCAGAGATATTCGGATTACCATCAAGATTTTAAGAGGTTCTTATTTAAAAAAATATATTTTCTATTATTATATAGATAAATGTTATAATACTATTATATAGTAAAAAAGTGCCATTAGCTGTGATGTCCCTAAGTGTTCGACTGAATTAGTATGTAAGATTATATTTTATGCAAAAATGTTTTATTATAAATAAAAAAATATTATGACTTTCATCTTTCCTTCCACTTTCTTGTTTTTATTTTTTCTTTCGATACGTTATGGATGGCAAAAAATGCAACCCCAGATGTTAGGATAAATAAACTAGAAACAACAACCACTATAAACAAATCAGAAATGAAACGAATACTTTAGTTAGACAAATAAAGAGGGAACACTGGCAGAGCTTCTCAAAACAGATGGAATACGACTTCTCATCATCATCTTTGACTCTACAACCCTGTCTGGTTCTTTGCCTGTTCAAGAATTAATGTCCCTTTCCCCCCATCTTTCGCCCTGGCTTTCCAATTTCTGACCCCTAGATTCCTCAAGTCATCTTCGACTTGAGTTTTAAATCTAACTATCTACTGGCTTAAATACACAGCTTTTCGTTAACCAACATCCAATCGACAGAGTGGACAGCTAGACATACCTTGGTACCAACATTAACAGCCAATGGGATCACTCCAGTGAAATAAAACAACGCATAGGAAAAGCGAGATCAGCGTTCATAATGATAAAGTCTCTTTTCAGAAGTCATGATTTACCACTTGCTACCAAAATCTCTCTCATTAGATGCTGTGTATTTTCTACCTTATTATACGGAGTAGAGGCCTGGACACTTTCCGAAGCTTCCTTAAGAAAACTCGAGGCATTCGAGATGTGGTGTTACAGACGTATCTTAAGAATTTCATAGGTGGATCGTGTGACTAATGTTGAGGTCCTACGTAGAATAGGCAAGGAATGCGAGATTATTAACACCATCAAAGAGCGCAAACTAGAATATCTTGGCCATGTTATGAGGAATGAACAGAGATATGGCTTGTTGCAACTCATTCTTCAGGGCAAGGTATTTGGAAAGAGAGGACTAGAGAGAAGAAGAATATCTTGGCTTCAAAACCTGAGAAAGTGGTTTAATACATCGACAACCGGACTATTCAGAATAGCAGCAAGCAAAGTTAGGATAGCCATATTGATTGAGCTATAAAACACTTAAGATTATATCTTAAGCCTAATAATTGGTAGTGTCACCCTTTGCAGAAATGACTGCCTAGCATACTTGCATACTTTCTATAAATTTCTGGCAATTTTGTGGAATTGTTCCACTCCTGCGCCATACTGTTATTAAGTGCTCGATCAATTGATGCTTTGTGGTTATAATTTCATTATAAATTTCTTTCAGTATGAGCTTCCAAAGATTTTCTATTGGATTCAGATCTGGCGAATTTCCAGGCCAGTCGAGCACCTTTATCTGGTGGTCAGCAAGGAATTTTGTGACAGTTTTGGTCTTGTGACAAGGCGGCGAGTCATGCATAAGGTGAAACTCTTATTCGGAAACCGAATAAGAGCGAAATCAATTTTAAATAAAATTTAAATCAAACGATGTTGAAATTTTGATATCTTTTAATCAGAGTGTCTTAAAATTGACATTTTCAGCAAAATTCAGCTTATTCTTATGAATTTTAGAGGATTAAAGGTCAAATCTTTGACGACTCTCCTAAATCAATGTTTTTGGCATTAAAAAAGTGGATATTTTCTGCGGAATTCGACATATATATATATATATATATATATATATATATATATATATATATATATATATATATATATATATATATATATATATTGTTATGATTGTTTATTTTGAGTTCAACACATAGGCGTACTCTTAGTTTATTGAGCCAATAAAAAAGAATTATAACTTATTTGTTATCAAAAGTAAAATAATCCTTATATTACCTGTGTTCGATGGATTCAAAAGATTTTCTAGTTGTCTTTTATCGGGATAGAGAAGAAAAGGATAAGAATACAAATATATTATATTACAAAGATTTACGTTTCTTTATTTTATATGAACGAATAAAACAATTATTAAATTCTGTCGTTATCTTTAAAACGTTATAAACCACAAAACTTTAAACTTTTGATTAGCCTAACAAAACCTCAGTTCTTAAATTTTAATGATAATGACCATGATGTCGAAACGATCCTTCACAGATATAAAATTCAATTGTACAAACACTTACAGTTTATTTTCTTCATGAGTTGTATGTTGGAACATACCCAGAAAAGTCCAGTTTTATCAAATATGTGATCTCCCCTCTTTGGCACCTCGGCTCCTTCTTTACGTATCTGCAAACCTCCTTCAGACTACACAAAAAACACCTGATTTACTTCTCCAAACTCCGCTACTTATTTATGACACCAGGACCTCCTTTTGTCAACTTGCTGCCGTAAGAATACTTTCACATAGACTTTATAAAATGCTCACGGTAGATACAAGGACCTCTTTTAATCCACTTGTTATCTCCTTCTTCAAACTATTCACTTCTTTTCGTTACGCCGTTATCCAAACTCACGAACCACACCCTATCTTGAGACAAACGACTGTTTCCTTTCGATGACCAAAATATGACTAACTTCTCCTCTCTCATGATCGACTCACCAAATTCCCATTTAAAAACGACCGTCCAATCAAAAAGCTTAAATTGTGTTTACCATGATTTTGGAAAAGCCTAATTTCGGTTTCAGAGAAAACTAAATAGCTTACTTTAAAATTGTTTTTTTTTTTCAATACATCATTTATACATATTTCAAAAGATTAAAATATGGTCATTTAATACTCGACTATACAAACAATGAAAAGATTAACTTACAGGTAAAATGTCTTCTAATTCTAAACAAAGGTTTTTTGATAATTTTGTTTGAAACGGAAAAAGGTCGTTTGCCAAACAAATTTCTATTTTTATCTACACTAAATCTTATCTTAAATTACTATATACAATTTGTTTATATTGATATCTTGAAATTTTATTTCGATGGATTGTTTTATTTATGTTTCTTTGGTTAGAAAAGAAAAAGTATGACAATATATATAATGCAATATAAGATTATCTTTTTATATTAGTTTTTATCCCCGTTTTTCTGCATCACAGATACCTCAGTTTTTACTTATAACGGTAATAAGTAGATGGCACGATTGAGATAATTGTTGTACTACAAATTGAACATCCCGTTATATAATTTTGTGTCTCAATAACTGAATAATTAAAAACAGTTAATCACTTTCAACACAATTTATTGTTTCTCTATTAAATCAATACACAATCCGCAAAGTTATTATTGCCAAGGTCTCATTAAAATTTCATTATTAGCCAACTGACCAAACCGCATTAAATAAGCATATTTACTTAGAAAACTCCGGAACTGATCAAGAAGTACCCGTTCAAATTAAAATGTATGAAAGTTCACACTGTGTGTCGTACTAAACTTCACGCCTTGTTAAGGTTTGTGGTCACGGCGACTCAAATCAAGGTTGCTGGTACTAATTCTTAGTTGAAATCAAACAAAAACGGTTTATATAATTTATAATGTCAGCAGAATAAATGTTTTATACAGATTAACTAAGTTTTTTGAAAAGGGTGGTGAAACTGACCTTCATACCAACAGACCTGAGCAGTTAGTAGACTAACATTATATCATCGATGTTGTTGATTGTTAATATGTGATTATACAATGGTTGATCAAAGGGGACTTATTGATCAGCATTTACCAGAGGAATTTTAATAAATTTTTAGATAAATTTTAGAAAACTTACTATACCTAATACGGGACATCTCAAATATTTATAATTTTAAAAGTTTTTATTGTTGACTTATTTATGATTTAAATGGTTGGAATATACTCAACAAAAAATGCAGCTTTATGTTTTTGGTGCCGATGCTTTGACATGAACGACAATACTAAGACTGGATTGATAAAGAATACGTTTATTTCTAGTGGATTTTCATCATGGAATAAAGCTATAGAACAATTTTAAAAAACACCAAAATACAAGTTACCATGAATTTAGCAGAGAAACTTCGAAAAGTTAAAACGCGAATAAGTCCGTAGATCTTTAAATTCAATCCAAAAAAGAGGCTGAACTGAAAGCCAGAGAGAAGCAGCGACAAAAAATTAGATTATATGAAGAAAGTAATTAATAAAATTATTAAAGTTCTAGTAAAAGGTGGAATATCTCTTTATGGTCACGTTGAAACTGACAAAAGTAATAAAAAAAATTGTTTTTTGAAAACTACATTTAAAATGATATTTTACATTCCGTCAAAATTGCAAAGGATATTTAGAAGGAAAAAATTGGTAGCCTCTTGCTGTGATTGCAGACAAAACTGCTGATGTCCTTCGTCAAGATCAGATTGCTATTATTTTTAGATATATTACCAGAGAACATACGAACACAGAGAAGCGACACGAGGCCCGGAATTCGTGTCTCTTTTCTGTATACGCATGACCCAAATAAGGTGCTTTACTGTCAAAAACACGTGCGTTTTCTTCAACTTTAAGTTGCTTACGATAGTCCGTAGGCATCTGTGGTAAACTCTCGACTATACAAGTCTGATACAAGTGCATTTGACCATTTATCTAATTATTTAGTAGTTAAAAGTTTATAGTTATAGTTTATAGTTATAGTTAAAATATATAAGTTTATAGTTATAGTTTATAGTTAAAAGTTTTTTTTATAAGTATTTAAAATGTCTTCTGGTTATTGTTGTGCTTTTCGTGGATGTTCATCTGTGACAGGAAAAGGAATAAGTTTATTTAGATTTCCTAAGAATAATAACAGGTAATTACTATTGCTTTGTAATTATTATTAGTTATTACATAATAGTATTAATTTGACTTTGAGTAAGCCGACACCGACGTGTCCGCCGGAGCTCTCGTAAAGTGAAGCAATAAAAAAATAAATTTTGGTTTGCCAAGGGATAGTTCAGAATAAAAACCAGAGAACTACGAACACACATTAAATTTATTGTCTCCGAAGGCTCAGGTCAAAAAATCAACACAGATGTTGGCCTACTGGTGTGAAAGCGCTCGCAGACAACAATACGAATATAGTATTTTTAGGAAATAAAAATATATAGAGGGTTTTATACACGAGAATATTTGATTTAAACGAAACAAAGAAATTCCTAAAATGCTCAAACTAAAAATTGTTGGAAACATAATTAGATCGAAAATTGGGAAAATCTTAAAATTATAACAGAACAAGACTTCAAAATAAAAACATGATTGCCAATAAACAAACTTACATTAACATAACTTCAAATATTTGCTGTCTTTTTCACCAAACAAACTTACATTAAATTATGAAAAAACTAAATGCTCATCTACTTTTTGCTATATACAAAAGTTGTCTGTCAATGTTTAATTCGTTAAATATAAATAACAAAGATCAAATATATGGATCGGAGTACACAACATATTTAGGGAATAAATATTTAAATGGGAATTACAAATAAAAAATATTAAAACTTTATTTATTGTATATCTCAATATTTAGTGACAATTTTAAGACTTAATTAGGAGAAAACTGTAAATTTATTAAGATGAGATATTGACAAAAGTTAAATACTTCATTACTTACAATACACTTAGAATATACTAATACTCTTATAGTTGTAAGTAATGAAGTATTATTTATAAATACAAAAAATTCTTTGTTTAAAATTTGTTCTGTTAAAAATTTGTAGTGCCAAAATGTGGATAGAAGCTTGCAGACGAGAAGATTTATTGTTAAAAATGGATATACTTTATAATAGTTATAGGATTTGTGAACTACATTGTGAAGATAATCTTATTGTCAAAAAAAAAATAATATAATAAATAATATAATAAAAAATAAATTATATCTTGTATTAACACAAGCCAAAAGAATCGGTGTATTATTGTATTATCAACGTCAACATCAGAATAAACAAAAAAGTATTTTCATCTATGGTTCCATCAATACGATTTTCACCATTACTTTGCGTTGTGCGATGTATTTGCAACCTTTTGTAAATCAAAAATAATTACACCATTTAGAATGTCAACAAAAACCGGCCCTGCATGTAATTATTTTTTCAGTGCAATATTTCATATTTATTGAAAGTCAACATAAATGCTCAATTTTATTTATTAATTTATATTGTGTAATATGCCCACTGACTATTAAAAAATAAGGTGCTTTCCTGTCATTTTCACTCGTTGGCGGCTTGCCCACGCAAGATCAAAGGAGTGTCGCTTCTCTGCGTTCGTAGTTCTCTGATATTACTAAAGGTAGTAAGTTTTCTGCTAAACAAGTTAGAATCGAATTGTGGTGCTATAGACGAATCCTAAAGATATAGTGGGTTTCGCACACTTCCAATGAAGATGTTATTCAAATTATCAATTCAGAACGTTTGCTCATAAATACCATAAAGAGGAGAAAAACAGAATACTTCGGCTATATAATTAGAGGACCTAAATACCATCTACTTCGCCTTATAATACAGGGAAAAGTGGAAGGAAAGAGATGGATTGGTAGAAAGAAACTTTCATGGCTGCGTAATATTAGACAATGGTGTGGTTCCACAGTAGAAGAATTATTTCGCGCAGCAGCCGACAAAGAAATGTTTCAGGAAATTGTAAACATAGCTCCACGAGACAAAACTAGTCTAAATAATGGTACACAAAAACTAAAAAGGGAGATACAGAATATAAAAAATTCAAGAATTAATTCCTTTTTAAGTAATTTAACAGCTGACCAGAACACAGATTATTCGTTATGGAAGGCAACAAAAATAATGAAGAGTGCAATGATCCATTCTCCTCCTATCGAGTTGGAAAACGGCAACTGGGCTAGAAGTAACGAACATAAAGCAGAACGATTTGCAGATCATTTAGAAAGCACGTTAAAACCCAACGAAAAAATGGTGAAGAACTGAGATGGAAAGATCCATTACAAACTGAAGAATGAATAACGTTGACATTATTTAGAGAAGTATCAACAGAGATAAAAAAATATAAATCCTAAGAAAGCTCCAGGATATGATCTCATAACCGGAAAACTATTAAAAAATCTACCAAGAAAAGCCATAGTTAAGCTGACACACCTAATAAATGCTGCTTTTAGATTGATATGATATGTTTTCAGACTCTGGAAAGTAGCTGAATTCATTATGATCGCCAAACCAGGTAAGCCTCCTAGTGAAGTGACATCCTATCGACTATTATCACTCCTTCCCGTGATGTCACAACTATTTAAAAACGTATATTGAACAGATTAAAACCAATGATAGAAAGAAAAAATCATATACCAAATCATCAATTTGGTTTCAATCAATCAATTGCGTTTTTACCTTGGTTTAAGCTCTATGCTTCTTCAAGGGTGGGTTTAATTATTTGGATGCTTATGCTTGTTTGGTTTGAATGCCAGTTTTCGTTCGTATGACTTCAGTTGGACTCCGAAGACTAAGGGCGCCGCCGCTGAAAAAGGTATAGGATGAGGAGGAGGACGGGAAGGATACCGAGAACAAGAAGAAGGCAAGAGGCGGAAATCGTACCTTCCGGAAGAGTTAGCCAAGTATACCAAGCCTGTCACGAAGTAGAAGTTCCGTGGAAAAAACGATTCCTTTCAGATTATTGGCCATTTTTGTTTATTGGAAAAACGCGTGAAGGATAGCTGTAGCTATATCCTCACCTAGGATCAGGTATCATTGTGCAATGAGATTGGGAAACCACAGAAAACCAATCTCCCCCTGTCCTTGACATTCCACTATAGATCAAATTCACAGCAAATTCACAGAATAACGAGTATAATAGAAAAAACATTAGAAGAAAAGAAAGAAGAGAGAAGAGAAATCATTAGAATACAACAAACCGGCATATCCATGTTTCGTGGACATTAAGAAGGCATTTGACAGGGTTAACTTAAAGGACATTAATCACTTATTGCATACAAGAGAGATATCTCTAAAAATAATCAAAACGATCGGAAATATCTACCAAAACAACACAAAACAAATACAAAAAAAGATACCAAATGGGAGGAAAACAAATTAAAATGTGAAAATGATTTACACAGTATTCCTCATCAATTTAATATAACCGCCAGAAAATTTAACATGTTAATTTCCACAAAAAAGACAAAATTCATGGTTATAACAGTAAATTTACTAATTATGTAAATTGGAGCTGGAAGGCCAGATAAATTGAACAAGTGATGGATTTTATATATGTAGGCATCACACTATTTAGCTATGAAAAGTTCGAAACCGAAATGGAATGTGGATAGAGCAAACAGAGAGCCCCAGGTTTTCTGAACGAAACAATATGGAGAAATAAAAATATTGGGAAAGAAATGAAATTCAGAATTTGCGAAACATTTTAAAATACTTGCATAAACAGATGAACAAACTGCTAAGAAATTTTGTATCCTTGCAAAAAAAACTTAAAAAAAATGAGAGAGACACTATTGATATATTAATATTATTAGCTCTAATAGTTAATTTTGGTATATAATATACATACAATAATATATTTTGTAATAATAATAAATACTATAATAAATTTTTAATAAAATTTTATAACTGTTAATCAATATATTCCCCGGGAAGTATCAGTACACATTTATTTACATTTAACATATGTATAGGACGTATTTTTCTACTCACTCGTCTCTTTCCTCCTCTGATATCGACATCTTGAGAGAAATACTGAAAAACAAACACTTCAAAGGATGGTCACTAGAAAGGGAACTAAGAAAATCCGTTTAGAAGGGTATTTTTAACAAAATCTACTAGACATTTTTTTTATTTAACTAAGGATAAACTAGAAGGGTGCGTCTCCTTCCACCACGATCGACCACACTGAACGGCTAGAGATGGGGATGGGTATTTTGGAACTGTCGCCAATTTTTGCTTTAATAATAGAGAGGATGTAGGCCACTCCCGTGTATTAGGTGTAGGTGAATCATTGTTGATTGTAGTCGATATTGCAAAACCGATAAGAATATTGTTGTCGTTAAATGGTTTCGATTAGGTAATGTTTTTGCAGCGATGAGACGTAAATAAAGACATTACGATGGCTCTAATCAATTGATCGTGTTATTAATATAGTTTTGCCGCACCTACACGAAAAAGGAGTTATGGTTGTCGATATACTATTACCTTGTTTTTATAGTTATATTAACTATACATAAAAATAACATTTACATTTTAATAGGTTATTAACTAATAGTTCATTATATTAGATAATATTCATTATTTTAGAAATTTAAAACAAAATTAGAAATACTTGGAAAAATTTATAAATTAAGAATAGTTAACCATTAAAAGATATGACATTGTGATATAAGAAAAAAACTGGATAATCGACAGTAAAGTACAGCTGGATCCTCAAAAACTGATACGACTTTTAGTAAGATTTGATCATTTTGAGCAGTGTTTTTGATTGGTCTGATATTATATTTATTATGACAGACAAATAATAAAATAAACAAACAAACAACAAACAATTGATTACATATGTTAATTCATAAATTGTAATAATTATTAAGGTCCAAATTTTGATATTGTTTTGAATTCCTGCATTTTATAAAGAGTATATAAATGATAGTTTTTACATAAAATGGGGTTGTTGTTATTATTTTTATTATTATAGCAAGGAATAAAACAAACGACTTAAGTTAACAATTTATTAAAGTAAGAATTGTAACCTATCAAGGAATCGATTCATTAGAAGTAGAAAATAAATCGTCAATAACAAACAATACAGAAATCGTAGAAAAAATAGCGCAAACATTCAAGTTAAAATCCATATATTCTATTCTGACTATGATAAAGATCTCTTATCATACAAAGAAACTATCCCTATTAACGTAGTAAATAATAATGAACCTATAAATGCACTTATCACAATCAGAAAACTAAGAGAGATGGTAGATTCTTTAAAGGACACATCCCCTAGCCCCGATGACATCCCAGCTTCTTTTTTGAAACACCTACCTGACGAAGCAGTAGAAATATTATTAAAAATATATAATCGTATATAGACCAAACATGAATTTCCAAATTAATGGAAAACAGCCATAACTATTCCCATCTTAAAAACTAATAAGCCACAAAACAAAGCAGATTCTTATCGTCCAGTGTCTCTAACTTGTGAAATGTGTAAGCTTTTAGAAATAATTATAAATAAACGTTTATTATGGTGTCTGGAAGAAATAAACCACTGCTTAATGAACAATCTGGATTTCGTTCTTTAAGATCGACTACCGACAATTTAGTAGATGTAGAATTACATATTAATAACACATTCTACAACAACCAAAAATGTATTGCAATGCAATTTATTTTGATTTGCACAAAGCACTTGATATGGCATCACAAGATTATTTTCAACATTGGAATCATGGGGCTATCAAGGAAATATACCTAATAAAAATATACTTATTAAAAATTTTCTCCTAAATAGAAATTTCAAGGTAAAAGTAAACGGTCTTCTATCTAATGTAAAATATCAAAAAATATGGTACACCCCAAGGCTCGGTATTAAGCCCGACGCTTTTCCTTATAACTATTAATGATATAATCAAATCAATGAACAAACCCATTCATGCGAGATTGTACGCGGATGATCTTATAATATTCTTGAATGGAAACAATATACAGAGTATGGCCAAATTACTACATGATCAAGTCGATATATATTTTATAGCATGGTCTAAAAGGAGTGGTTTTCAATTTACTTCATCTAAAACTCGCTTCATAATATTCTCAAACAGACCACAACAGATAAAAGAATACTAGCTTGGAGATCAGATACTTATATATGTAAATATGATTAAATATCTAGGTCTAATATTTGATCAAGCTCTAACCTGGAAGAATCACATTAAATATAGATCAGCTATATGTCAAAAAAAAAACTAAACCTCTTAAAAAGTCTTTCTGGCACGAACTGTGGAGCGGAACGGTAGTATAGGTATACTCATACTATATAAAAATTTGATCCGCTCTAAGATCGATTATGGATGCCACGCCTTCTCGTCTGCTTCAATAACAACTCTAAAAGTTTTAGCCATCATTCAAAATAACGCTCTTAGAATATTAAGCGGTACATTTAGAACAACCCCTATCTTAAGTCTTTAGGCCGAACTCGGTGAACTACCATTAGATTTAAGAAGACAGGAATTAACGCTCTCATACGAATCGAAGCGGTATTCTTTACAATATCACCAAACCATTCGCTGCTCGAATACCTAGCAGGCAAAAAATTTGAGCAGCCTTTTACGAAAGATGCAGATGAATCATAAATGAATTAAACCTTACAGTCCCCAAAATCTATCCAAGCAAGATGCCAATTTCCCCTTCTTGGCTAATATCTTCTCCACAAATCTCTTCTCACATAAATTTGGATCTATTGTATTAACTCCTTAATTTCTCAATTTTCTTCCTTCAAACAGTTATTCACAGATGGATCTATAACAGGACGTTGTATAGCATTAGCCTTTGTAACAAAGGATGAAATTAAGAAATATAAGTGGAGCCATTTTTTGAGGTTGAACAGAATAACTTATGCAAATATCTAGGGATTTTGCTTACTTATACAAAAAATTAAATCAAATGTATAAACTTCGATTTATTTCGAATTGCAGATTTTAAATAATATTTATCTAATCGTAGATAATGTTGTCAAAGTCTATATGCAGATGATCCCCAGAATGCAAATCACGATGAGTTCACTGCACAGAGAGAACCAAACATTCTAAAGTCAGAGGTAGAAAAAGCAATCAATAAGTTGAAAAATAGTAAATCTCCTGGCGCAGACAAGATTATCGCAGAAGTTTTAAAAGAGACTGGAGATGTTGGAGTAAATGTTATGCATATGATCTGCAATAAGATTTGGGAAACCGGAAAGTAGCCTAATGACTAGAAAACATCTACTTTCATCCCTATATTAAAAAAAGAAACTCCGCTAGATTGCAGCAACTACAGAACGGTAACCCTAATATCCCATGCAAGCAAGGTTCTACTTCATATAATACATGACAGATTAAAAGCTTTGCTATTGTCTGAGATAATAGAAGCGGGATTTGTCCCAGGAAAAGGCACAAGAGAACACATCCTTAATGTCAGATAGCTAATCGAAAAAACTCGTGAATTCAATACTCCTATGCTTATGTGCTTTGTGGATTATACAAAGGCCTTCGATAAAGTCAAATGGCATCAGCTATGGTCCATACTAGCGGAAATGGGAACACCCCACCACTTAATTCATCTAATTAGAAGTCTATATGAAAATAATAAGTGCACAGTAAAAATAAACAACACCTATTCCTATCAATTCAGAACAGAGGCAGGTGTTAGGGATGCGTAATCTCTCCAACTCTGTTTAATATCTACAGCGAACACATTATGCGAAAGGTACTAGACGGATGGAAGGGCGGAATATCAGTAGGAAGCGATGTTTGGAGAAAAAAAGCAAAACATATGGACTAAAGCTAAATAGGAGTAAGACAAAGATCATGATAGTAGACAGAGCTCGGAATAATCTTCAACACATTAAAGAAATTGGGGGTTTTGAAGTAGTAAATACTTTCATATACCTGGAGTCCCTAATAACAAATGACGGAGGGTGTGACAGAGAAATACGTAGAAGGTTGACTGTTGCTAGAACAGCCATGATGAAACTGATACCAATTTGGAAAAATTCTAGCATAACAATACACACAAAACTAAGGCTGGTAAGCTGGTATTTTTTCCATAGCCACATATGCGTCCGAAACGTGGACCTTAAAGAAAGCGAATAAAAATAAACTGGAAGTTTTTGAAATGTGGGTATACCGCCGCATGTTGAGAATATCCTGGATTGATCATCGCACTAACGTATCGATATTAGAACAACTTAAAGTAAAGGATAGATTGCTTAAACAAATACAACAGAGATATTTGTAGTAGTTTGGACACATTGCTAGAAGAACAGGCAAGATGGAAAAACTGATAGTCGAGGGTAGAGTTGAAGGAAAAAGACCTAGGGGAAGATCTCCAAGCCGTTGGGTAGATTAAACGAAAATATTGATTAACCAAGGGTTACATGAAGCCGAACAACTAGCCCAGGACAGAGAAGGATGGAGGGAAATCGTAAAAAAAGAAGGCCTGATGGTGTCACCACATCCCAAAAGGGTTTAGTACTGAGGAGGAGGAGATAATTATATGACTAAGTAACTGGAAATTACAATCTTCTTTTGATGTCTAAATTTCAGTCTTCCATATTACCGATAGTACCTATAGCTACTACCTAATATTGTTGGTATTGTTGTAGCAGGTAACTAGAGGTGGGATAAATATCTATCACTACCCTGTGAATTAACAGCTGTGATTAGAAAATAACAATCACGACCTGTGAGTAACAACAACTGTGACTGTGATTTTGGTCTTCTGTTTGTGTTCTTGATCGCCTAAATGTGATATTTCACGTTCTCGTCTCAGCCGCAAAGCTGTGAAATTAGTGAGGGGTACCAGGATAAAAAGGACTGAGATAGAGGTAGTCGGTGCATCGGCGGTATTATGAGGTCTCTTTCTAACGAGGAATGCAAAGGCAAAGATAATATTATATCATCTTTGGAGGAATGTGAACATCGATAACTTAGTATAATATTAATACATAAATAAATATTAGTTGAAGAAAATCAAATGGGTATAAGATCTTTGCTTCCAATTCGTTGACGGACCTGGAATGATGTTTTCTCAAACGCGCCACAAAGTCTCTATCCGGCACAAGTCGGGACTCTTAGAAACCCATTCCAAAAGTGGTATGCTATAATCTTCAAACTATTTTAAACTCTTTTTTGAGGTATGAAAACCTGCGCCGTCCTGTTGGAAAACAACATCTTCCGCTGATGTTAAACGGTGTTCCATAATCGGTAAAAGAGATTCTTCTAAAATATTCAAATATTTGTCCGTGTTTACAATTTCATCGATAGAATGTAACTTTTCCACACCTTTAGACAACATGCTCTACCAGATCATGACAAATGCAGAAAATTTGACTTTTCTCTTCAGACAGTCGGATGGAAAGCTTCATTTTTCCTGCAAATGACGCGACTCCCACTGTCTTCAACACACACTTTAAATCTGGACTCATCACTCCATTATATTGAATCCCATTGCGACTGAGTTAAATTTTTATGCTCTTTTGACCATTTTAGTGTATTTTTCTTTTGTTGTAATGTTAAAAGTTGCTTTTCCTTAGCCTAAAATAAAATGGAATTTATTAAAAACAATTCGTACTAATTTTTTCAACTATAAAACTTACTTTGTAAGTACCAAATCATAGTTTGTTGTTAATAAAAATTAATAAAAATGCCATAATTAATATGGGAACTTATATAAACATGCAGAGTATAATTTGTTTCTGGTTATCGACTTAAACTGCAATGAACTGCAATAACCATTATTACATATATGTTTCCATTTATCGTATGCATATTTTCTAAAAGAAAGGCATATTTAATACATATTTTTGACCCATTTTTTAGACCATTATAGGTAAGTGACCAGATATAGGTAAATCAAATAGAGAAGTGTGCCTATGGTAGATCCCTGTCTGTAAGGAACACCAACTGTAATTTCTCAATTTCAAATGAGAGCGATATCCGAAGTGGAAACTTAAACGTCAAAAAACTTATTTTAAAATTTATTTATAGCTTATTCCCATTAAAACAGTAATTGCCATAATATTGTTGCCATTTATCATTGAGATCTTCTCAAAAATCGTTTTATTTAGTGTATATGTATTATATTGTTAATTATGTTTTTATTTATTATATATATATATATGTTTTTAATAATTCATTTCATTTTGTATTTAATTATCTTAAAGATTCTTTATTATTTTTAATAACAGTAAATTTCCATCTCTAGATTAAAGGGCGTAATAAGTTTCATGCACACTATTGGGTTGATATTGTTCTCCTGCTGTTGCCGTCGCAGGAGGATAACAACGCAGGACCTCTTCGGCGCACACACTCTGTTCGGGATACTCTAACAAGTGTGTTCTTGCTCCTTACTCCCATTAATTGAGGTCTCTCGAACTGTTTGCATATTTTATATTATAAGGGTCTTGGTGTAACTAGATTACGGCCGAAAAGGTTAACTCGTTTCTGACACCTTCAAGATTCGGCTTCTGAAATTGGATTAGACGAAGTAATTAATTTCGAATTTTCTAATACAATATTCAATTTATAATTAGACTTCAAAAATCCACAAGAAAAAATACAGAAGTATTTCAATTATTTATTAATTATTATTATATATTCCTTATAAGTTAAAAGTTCAATAATTAATGTAAGGAATGTTCAAAAGGATCAATAAATACTGTAAGCATATTTTAAATATTAAATAAGAACACAATATGACTTGTTAAAATGTATTTTTCAATAAATTAAAAAATATTATACTATGCCATGCGTAACCTTTTTTTTTGGATGTCGCTAGAAACTTCACCAATGGATATACTGCGAACGGCAGCCAGATGGTTAGTGGAGAGCGTCGTGGATTCAAAACTAGCTTTTGGAATCGGTATGTTGTATAATAGACTTGCGTATATCTTGCGACGCCCCTTCCAAAACAGAGATAATAACAGCTATCAAATCTCTGAAAAAATAACAAGTCTCCGGGAATCGATAACATTGCTGCCGAAATACTTAAAACTGATCCGCATCTAACTGCTGAACTTTTGCTCCCCATAATCCGAGAGGTGTGGGAAACAAACCGCATTCCAACAGGCTGGAAAAAAGGCATCATTACTAAGCTTCCGAAAAAGGGCAACCTCACACTATGCAAAAATTGGAGAGGAATAACCTTGCTTACCGCCATAAATAAAATCTTCACGACCATCATACTTAAAAGATTAACAAACAAGGTTGAATTTCGAGCTAATCAAGTAGGCTTTAGACCAGAATCCTCCTGCATAGACCACATTAATACTGTGAGGCTAATAATGGAACAATCGGTTGAATGGAACACACCCCTATACATGGTTTTTGTTGATTTCGAGCGTGCTTTTGACAGCTTATCTCATGATGCGATATGGAAAATTTTAGAGCTAAGAAACATCCCGCATAAAATAATTTCCATTATAAAGTTACTATACACTGAAGCGAAATGCAGCGTGACACACAATGGGATCAACAGTGACGAATTTGACGTATTTACTGGAGTCAGACAGGGATGCGTGCTTTCTCCGTTTCTTTTTAACATAGCTCTAGACTATGTTCTCTCCAAACTAGACTCTGACACAAGAGGGATACAATGGGCGCTAACCACACGCCTAAGCGATCTAGAATACGCCGAAGATATCTGCCTGTTAGGACAAAGGTTCCAAGATGTGGCTGACCAATTGGAAACACTTTCCACTGAAGCCAATAAAATAGGTTTGAAAATCAATATTGGTAAAACCAAATCCATGAGAATAAATGCAAGAAACGACACGCTATTCACCATTAATAACATGCAGATTGAAAATGTGGAAAACTTTACGTATCTTGGAAGTGTCATAACAGAAAGCGGAGGTACAGAAGACGATATTCGTATGAGGATACGAAAAGCGCAACAAGCTTTCAGCATGCTCAACCCTGTTTGGAGGTCTGGAGAATACACTACGAGGACAAAGATCCGTATATTCCAGTCAAATGTCATGTCTGTACTACTTTACGGATGTGAAACCTGGAAAGCGACAAAAACCCTTACAGACAAACTGCAGGTCTTTGTTAATAAATGTCTACGAAGAATTGTTCGTATTTTCTGGCCTAACATCATCAGAAACGAAGATTTACTACACCTGACCAAACAAAAGAGGGAAGTAAATGAAATAAAGTCCAGAAAGTGGGGTTGGATCGGTCACACACTCCGAAAAAATAACTCCAGTATTGCAAAGACTGCCCTAGAGTGGAATCCCCAAGGAAAACGAAAAAAAGGTCGCCCAGTACAAACTTGGAGAAGATCCATCATGGACGAGATAAGAAAACAAGGAAAGTCTTGGAATGAGGTGAAGGCCTTAGCGCAAAATAGAACCCGATGGCGCGTTTTCACTGAAGCTCTATGCTCCACTTAGGAGTTCAAGAACCTTATATATATATATATATATGTTGTATAACAGAAGAAATTATCAAAGATAAGATAGATAAATAGATCGATAGAGAAATAGATACAATAGAAAAAGGGCAACACTTAACTTTTTTAAATAAAAGGGGAAAGCTAAGAAACCTTAGGTGTCGAAGAAATATATGAAACAACAAACTATATCCTGATGTCCAAATATGTAAAAGATATGGAAGTTTAATTAGTGGTTAAACGGTGTCAACACACTATATCGTCGCTGAGTTGCAAAAAGGTGCCAGTTTTATTAAAATAGGGGTTATGTGCAAAAACGATAGGTACGAAGGTTCTAGCCATTTTATTAAAAGGGTACAAGTTTATTGCTTATGGTTGTTGTGATAGTCTCATAATTTTTTGGCGCCAACTAACAATTTTTTTAAAACTGGTTGTATAAAAAGGAGCTAAGTTCCACTTGACTTCTTATTATTTTAAAAAGATGTGTTCCAATAAACACTTGAAATGCTAAAAGGGGCTATGTTACCAACATAGAACCCATCGTAACAAAATCCTTGCAGCAATTGTAAACTGGGTTGCAAAAACCTTGATGAACAGAAAAGAAACACAATTTTCTCGTTATACAATACACAGCTAAATCCACAGCAGCAGATATGATATGCTCACATGTTAGTAAAACTAAAATATGCCGATGAAGAAAGAATGTCAAGATAGAAGAAAATGCTTTGCCAGTGTGCAAAAAATTTTTCCTTGATACTCTTGGAAAAAAATGTTGTATACATTAACAAACAGAAATGAAACAATGAATACTGCAAAGCCCGATAATAGCGAAAAAACTCCTAGTTCAAATAAAATTCCTGAGCATTTTATCAAATAAGTTGAGACTATTGCCACAAATATAGCACACGGCGATATTTACCTTCTAGATTGAATATAAATATAATTTATAAAGATTATACTACAAGCATGGAAAATATACTGTTTCTAATCTTATATTCAAACAAGTTTTTCAAAAGTACAATTTAGCTTTTCACGAACTCAAAAAGGACAAATGCGTTATTTGTAAGAAAATAAAAAATAAAAAAGAAGCAAGTGTTATTCTAATGAAGACAAACAAGTTTATAAAGCACACAAAAAAGAAAAACTTGCCACTTATGAAGTTTATACTTCTGATGTAAAATCTGCAAAAGAAGAAGGCAGTTTGACTGTTCTTGCAAGTTTTGAATTGCAAAAAGTCTTACCTACCCCACATTCACAGGTACGAGAAAATACGCATATTACAACCTCACGGTGCACGAAAATACAAATGGTCGTCGACATTGGTATTTGTGGAGTAAGATTGATAAACTGAAGGGAGCAAATGAAATTTCAACTTGTGTAAATAAATGTCTTAATAAAATAGATAAAGCAGTTTTAGAGCAAGGAAAGTTTCCAGTGAACGTAATTCTGTAGTGTGACAACTGTCCTGGACAATATTTACAATGCTCTTTCACGAAAGTCAATGTCTTTCGTGAAGTCTTTCGTTGTCACACTTGGCAAACAAGGCAAACAAACAAACGGTACAGTGTTTTTAAAATTAAACTTTGAGGGTATACAAGGCAACTATCGAACACGGTGATTAATTTAATCTTGCCTAAGTACTTTCGATCAATAGATCATCTTCAGGTACATTTCGTCAGTTGTGGCCTATCCGACATGAGTAGAATGTCATAAATGTAAATTTGGACATAACAATACAAAATACAATACACAAAGACAAACAAACACTTTAAAATTTTTGAAAAGGAGAAGCTACATGTTGTATAGAGGCCGGAGGTCTCCGGCTTAGAAAAGTCGGCTTAGTCCAAGTCCTAAAGAGTCCAAGGCTTAGAAAAATATGTCTGGAATGTTAAAAAAAACTAGAAATCAAAAATTTAAAATCATAGAGCATTTACATAAAATAAAAATCGAATAAACTCACGAACAATTTATTAAAAAAATATTAAAAATAAATAAATTATAAAAACAGTTTACTTTAAGTATATAGTATTGTTAATCAATATTAGGTAAACTTGTTTATTTAACTGGTTATTAAAAACATAAATAGATCATTATTTAATCACATTAACATCTCACTCGTTGTTTTAAATCATTATCCCAACTTTAGAAAACCCAGTTCTTGACATCATAGCACCACCTCCACGCATGCCAGTCAGTCCCATGCCAGAAAATCCCATTCCCATCATAGGTGTTCTTGATCCCGAACGACTTATCCTTATCTGCTGCATTCCCATACCAGCTGATCCCAAATTCATCATGCCCAATGGTTGCATTCCCAGACCTAAGCGCCCTATCATCATTTTTTGTCCATCCACTTGACACATGTTTAAAACTGCAAAACAAAAAATAAAAATAAAAAACTTTAACATTTTTCTCTCCGGTAGACGGTGATAATTGTTTAAAAAAATCGGTGTAAAATGATTTTCACTGAAATGAAATGTTTAACAACGACTATTCAATTTTATAGAGGTGCTGAACTGGCGTCCTATTGTTGATTTGACAGGGTATTGATTAGGAAATTCAACGTTTACCATTATTTGGCAAATCGATAAAAGCCGTATGCAGACATATTAAAGCGTGTTCCACGAGAGAACATCGACTTTTAATTAACAAGTATTTTAAACTGATTAATGTAAATGAAACAAGAATCTCGTTCGGTAATGGCAATTTCCTTTGTCACAGATATCAAATTCAAGGAAAGGAAATGATTTAAAACCAAGGATTAGTACGAGTATGATACTTTTAATATTAATTTTTCAGATTACAATATCTTAAGATGGCGTGTGTCTATATTAAATTCACCAGTTTTTTCTAGGATCTGCCTTAACACGAAAATATGATCTATTCTGCCTACATTGTAACGGTTATTTTGCCTACCTCCTTAGGGTATTACTATAGGGAGTTGAAAATTGGGGTTTAGATAGGGCAAGCAAAACACACCGAAACTGTTACTACAAAAATTAAACAAAAGGGGTACTTACATGAATCTTCGGGACAAACAAAACACAAGAAGGTTCTCAAGCTATTTAAAATAAGGACGCCGCTTGGAAGAATCTTCCTGCTGGATGAAGGAAAAAGCTCTTCCTTCCTAAAAACACAAAAAGAGGTTAGAAACTTTTTTTAAAAGAAATAAACAAATTGGTTTAGGGAAAAAATTAAATATGTATTGTTGTCTCACCACAAGCAGTTACAAAAGTAAATAGCACAAAAATACTACATTAATAGTTGCAAAAATAAATACAAAATAAAAGAGAAAGACACTTACTATGTTTTATCCATGATGTTTTACAAACTCCAGAAGTTGGAGATACAAGAACTTACAATTGATACTGGACGATAATTTGTAGCAGAAATAAATTATTACAAATGAAAAATGAAACTATACATAGAGGTTAACCTTTTTCTAAAAAATATAAAAGCAAAACAGGATCTGTTATGGTTAGATATTTACCAAATGTCAAAAAAATAAAGCTAGCTGTCAGATGTCAATATTAAATTTTAAAATTGAGAACAATTAATATGGCAGCTAGGCGACACCCTAACTTATTATAACAATTATTATTAGAAAATGAATTATTTTCATTCTTATCTCTGCTACTAGTTTGTGTTCACTTCCTGCGTCTGCTGAGTTTAAAGTTTGGATATCTAGAATTTGCTTTGGGTAAATTTTTCTATTAGTGACTATAAAATCCATCATAGATTTATGCCCCCTGGAGTTTTCAAATGTATATTTATACTGGAGCTTATGGTCGAAAAATGTACTATTGATTCTCAGTTCGTTAAAAACACAGAGATTAGCCATGAGTTCATTTGCATGGACATGGTTTTCATTAAATCTTTGTTTTAATTCTGGAACTATTTCATTTCCGATTGGTGCATTAAAGTCACACATAAGAATGCATTTACAAACTAAATTATCAATCATTTATTATAGTTAATTGTAGAATAGAACATATATGGCGGTGGTATATCATAACTTTGTGTACCTCAGGAATCAATTTTACACGATAACTAAAAATCTGACAATTGTGAGTTATTTTGTTACATTTTGGTGTTTAATTAAAGAACAGGCAAGAAAATGTTGATGCCTTCGCAATTTTTTCTCTGTTATAATACAAATGTCTCGTATATAGATATTTATGTAATACACGATTTTCTCTATTATTAATATTATAATAACCAGCAAGTTTCCGAAGTATTCGACATGTCTACTCATCCATCATTTTCCATCATTTCTTGATTTTGGCCATGTTCTTGACGGGTCTACGGTATGTTAGCTATCATCGCTTCTCTTTGAATATCTTCATATCTAATTTTTCCTAAGTCTACAAGCATTCGTCCTCTACTCATTTAAAACACTCCAAAAGTCAGCTAAAAGTGGGGGCACCGGTGCAAATGATTTACCGTTTGTAGAAAGTGCATATTTAACGAAAGTGTGAGAAAAATTCTCATGGTGCGAGTGATTCAGAGTTAATTTATAAGATCTAAAATAAAAGAATACTTTCAGTGCATATTTTTTTTATTTTTTAAAAACGTTTAATATGGATTAATCTACAACCTATAGATTTCATATATCACACCTCAATTAATCCATTCTATGCGAAACGTTTTTTCTGTAATTTCTTTAAATTAAAGTAACTTTTCTAAATATCGTCAAGTTATGGGACAATACCATTTATAAAGCTTTGGTAAGTTACAAATTTCAGATGAAGAAATTTTTTTTATATAAAATATTTTTTTATAAAAGTAAAGGTAATTTTTAAACGGATGGAAACTATGCAACTTTATATCATGTGATTTAGTTCTACAAACTTCAAAGTGCAATTCCTATTATAAAATGTCATTTCCTCATTGCAATAATGAAATTCAAACAATAGTTTCACTTCAATAAAACCTATTAACCGGCGTGTAATTCTCTACGGACACACGCTACCGGATTTTTAACCCGATAGTTCAAAGTTTCCGGCATTACACAAAAGTTCACAAATTTCCGTGAAGGTTAAAGACACTTTAAGGAAAACGGTTGTTCCATGTTACAGCTCTTTTGTCTATGTCGATAAGAAGGTTGAAAGTAATTGAGATGATGTAATTTTATTGGAGTATGTAATATGAATCGATACTGGAATTCTGTACTGATGCGGTATTAGTTTAGGGATT
Source organism: Diabrotica balteata (assembly GCA_918026665.1). NCBI lineage: Eukaryota > Metazoa > Arthropoda > Insecta > Coleoptera > Chrysomelidae > Diabrotica > Diabrotica balteata. Next base: position 148,428,778 of record OU898281.1, read on the forward strand.
CAATATTTTCGTAATCTTAATAAATAAAAAATGGATTAATTAACCTTTTTTAAGAGGTATTCGTGCTATTGATTCAATGATAGTAGTATCGGATTCCAAAATGAAAAATATGCAACTGGTCAATCTTATAAAAAACCATTTTAAATTCAACAGAAATTCCCAAAATATTGAGAGAAAACAGCTCATATGGTATGGGTATGTGAGCCGAATGAGGGACGAAAGATTGCCTAAAAAAACGATGATGTGGCAACCTCCAGAGAAGAGGAAACGAGGAAGACCACCACAGTGCTGGAACCTGGGAGTTAGGAAAGCGATTAGCGCTCGAAATCTGGACGAAGACCTAACTCAAGACAGAATACAGTGGCGTTTGGGAGTCGGACAACGTCGTAAGACGTTATAAAACCAGATATATATATATATATATATTATATATATATATATATATATATTCCCAAAATAAGTTTAAAAGCACTCTGTACTGATACATGTAGATATAAATGTTGATCTGTATTTACTGAAGAGCAAAGGGAGCAATATTAAAAGATTTATGATAAACTGGCTCCAAACAACAAGACCCAGTCCCCTGTCACAATAAAGTCCTATTTCCTATCTCCCCAATTTAAAAAAGGTCTTGAATTCATTATTTATAAGACCATGGTAATGATACTATGTTTTCTGTACTACATGAAGTCTATCAAGCACTAAAACAATAATCTTTACACTGCCACTGTTTTTTGTGACTATGCCAAAGCTTTTGATTGTGTATATCACGACACTGATAAAAAACTAAATTTCTACGGAATTCGAGGTATTTCTTTGAATTAGTTTTAATCTTACTTGAGGAATAGGAAACAACTAGTTAGAGCATATGATACTGATTCGAGTCACAAAAGCATTGTATGTGAAGTACCACAATGTTCAGTATTGGGTCCTCTACTTTTCTTTCTCTTTATAAATGACATCACTAACTTCAAAATCGATGGAAATTTTTTTCTTTTTGCTGATGATACCAGTGTTACCTGGAGGAACTCTAATATTGTAACTCTTCATGCAACTATAACTTCTGGTCTGCTTAAAATAAAAACCTGATCCAAATCTAATTTACTTTCTTTTAGCGTGGATAAGAGCTTAGCATTATCCTATAAAAGAGCTCTTCAACCCTTGTTTCTTAATAACCGCCAGATCAGTATCGTTGATTTTGTAAAATGTCTTGGTATTTTTATAGACAGCAAGCCTGCTATGCAATAAGATCTGTTTCGAAGGAAATCAATTTGGCCTCTTCCAAAATAACATATTTTTATTTGTTTAAGGGTCATCTTCCATATGACCTTTCTTTTTTATTATCTCAGTAGAATAACACATTGCAAAAGCTACTTCAAAAATCACGGGATTTTAAATTTTCCCTCTTTGTATATTCTAGAAACTGTTTGCTTGATTCGTAAACACCTACATGTTTTTCCAGCAAGACCTACTCATGACTACTCAATCAGAAATTCAATATTTGATGTGTATTTACAGATCCCGTCCACTGAGTTAGTAAAGAAATCTATTCATATTCGGCAAAAAATTATACAAACATCTCCTTTACAATGTAAATCTACAACTTTGTTCGTTAAGTAAAGTTTCACTTTAATATTTTTGGAGTTACACTCTCTGTCACACGAACAAATTCATCTCCAAACTGTGAAAAGGTATTCTGAAACGGCCTAGGACAAAGGAAATTGACGTTGAAATTGGGACACTAGATGCAAACCTTGGAACTCGTCTCTTTAAAAACTCACCAATGGAACATGTGGATATCGTTCAAAATAAAAAACAGTGATTACTCGTATCAGAACTGACACATTACTTTGAGTATAAATCACCTTTTTTTAACAAATTTACCGGTTTTTCCAACTAAACTAAACACGTCTGCTTTCAAATGCCAAAAATTCAAATCTCACTTAAACTGTACTTATACATTGAACTGCCAATATACACTACATATTTTCCATTAAAAGGGACGAAACAATGGAAAAACACAAAATTTGGACCTATACTGAAGCCAACCGCCTCTGGCAATGGCTCCAGCAAGAGTCCTCTAATTATCTTCGAAAATCATTCGCCCAACTTGGTATAAACAAAACACTTAAACAGGAACCGGAACGCAAAATATCCTAAAAGTGGCTTCGATAAAAGAATACTGAGGAAATACACATCTGTAATATATAAACAAACTGTAAAATGGCTTATATCAACTCGGCGACGCAAAGAGGAATTGAATTTTAACATATACGAGGGGATTTCAATATATACCAAGCAATTTTAAAATGCTTCAATATTTGGATATCACATGCAGCGATTTAAACTTACTAATTCGTGAGGTTGTAAGGTAGTAAATTTTAATTGATTTTTGTTATTTTTTTTTTACTTTTTGTACAATTTTCAGTGACAATAAAGCATATTTCTATTCTCCTCTATTCTATTCAGTGTCGATTAAATTCGTATTTGACTTGAATGATTTTAATTCTTCGAAAGACTCCTCAAACGCTGGACATCGAAATCACGACTATGGCTACAACTAAAAAAACAGATATTGTCTTAAAATGAGAAGAAGAAGAAGAGAAAGTTGTAATTGTTTTTGTCTTGTGGCGATCTAAGAAGTATTTATTGGTTTAGTCTGCATATTAAAAAATTATCTCGTGTAATAGCACGATATAGATTTTTTACACATTTCCACGTCAATAAGAAATTACAAAAATTACCTCATAAAAAAATTACAAAAAACAATGTTTACAAAAAGATGTGAGTCAAAGCTAATAAATAATTTTATTAATCAAGAAGATAAAGAACATCAGAATTTAACATAGTTTTTTCTAAGTATCTTTTTATGATACATCTGGTTACACTTCATTTGCTAACCACAAATAAAAAAAATACAAGAAAGTAAACCAGTGATTTGTCAAATGATTAACCCTGTACCAAGCCATTCATTCTTCAAGCTGAACCATTCAAGCGAAGCGTTACTTTACAAAATCATTAAGTATAAATATCTAATTAAGACCTATTATACCTTAGTTCTTAGTTTCCTTTCGGTGATCACATCAAACATGGTCAAAAAGTTGTCTGCGCTTTTTTTACTTCCTCTGGTCCTCTGCGAGGATATATCTAGACAGCCGATGTATAAATACAGGTACGTGGTGTGATATAAAAAATTAATATATCACTATTGTTATTAGTTTTATCAAATTTACAAAATCAAAACAAATCGGAAGAAGAACTTGTCCAAAATAACCGCACGTATTTCGAATGACTTCCTTCTTAATGTCCATACAGGTCTTTCTGTATATTTAGTTTAGCTGTACGGTATATTCAAAAAAAGAATTATGTTTTACAGAATTATTTTAATATGCAAGTAATATTAAATTTTGATTCCAAAACAGACACATTTATATTTTTGACACACCTCCATGTTTGAGTGCAAAAATTGACTAATCTCAATAGTTATTCGAAGATTTTGGTATTTTGTTGCTTGTTCCGATATTAACCATCTTCTCATTAGGCATATTCTTTCTTTCGCTTTATAATTAAGCATTTGTTTAGTTGGTAAATTATCATCCATCCTGTTTATGATATTTCCCTTTTGTGTTGCATTTTTTATTTTCTCATTGATCGGTATTCTTGTCTTGTCTCTTCATTATTATGTCTATGTCATGTGAATTCTTTTTTAAATCTTGTTTAGCCAGCTTGGATTCTATAGATATCTCTTTCCTTTACTAGCCAGCTTTCACAATGTCACCACACAATGTTTTTAAGTATGAAATTCCTGTTACGAGACTTTATTCCCTCAATTATCGTTGGAATGTTGGAAATATTGTGGATTTGGCTTGTAGGAAAGGGGAACCTTTTGTTGTTTGCTATACAGAAAATATGGCACTCAGCACTGAGTGTACGCAAGTGTTTTCATCACTGCTGTTTCTAACATCCTTTTTGTCCTCTCTGTGTCAGGTCTTCTTTCTGCCGCGTATGTCATCATTGGTCTGATGACTGTTCTGTAAATTCTGTCTTTCATTTCTTTATTTCTCCATATTGTTTCATTCAGGCAGCCTGCGGCTCTGTTTGCTCTATTCGCTCGATATTCCACTGCAGTTATTATTTCATTAGTTCATTACTTGTTCTATTATCTGACCTTCCATCTCGTATAAGATTCTTTTTAAATTCTGAATTCGTGATTTCTTCTCTACATTGGATGTGAAAAACATATAAATTGGGTTGATTTGGGCAGTTATTGTTCTTTAAGCAAAATATAGATTTGCTCAAGACAGATATTCTTTAAGTATTGTTATATTTGTAGCCGTCGCGTCGTCAGCGCCTCGTGATCTGTTTGTTAATTCGAATTGATATTGTGTGTTTGGTCCACCTGAATAGAATTTTTGTACTTCATGGCGTGAGAGTTTTTCGTAGTGTTGTTCTTTTCGGTGCAAACCTTATTTTTTTAAGATTAAAATTAATAGATTGTTTTTGAATTACAACAACGTTTCTGAACATACTTGGAGAGTAGTGTGATTTTGTACTAAGCATCTGAATTTTTTCTAATAAAACTTTTGGGGCATAAATATTACTACCACTATTATTTAGTTGAAACAAATTAATAAATCATATAAACTTAACATATTGTATACGAGTACCTATACATATTCTCGATGGATTTCACTGGGTGAAAGTATTATTTTTACACCAAAAACTTTTTCTCGAATTTCTAATACCTTACCAATGTCTACTCTGTACCAACTTTCTACTCACATTTAGATCATTTAATAAATACACCCACTTTAGCAAATAAAATCATGCTCTAGCTGTATATTTATCAATTGTCTCTAATTAGGTATGAAACAGAGGATGTAATGAAGACAGCTGCTTCCACGGTGCCTGTAAGAGGCTATCACGTAGTGGAAGGAGGTTATTACCCTTCTGAGCCTGAGGTTGGTGGTTTTGGATTTGGAGGAGCCGGATTTGGTGCAGGTCCAGCAGGATACGGGTAAATTTAAATTTATAGTATAGTTAATTTATCAGATAATCAATTTTTCTCACAGGATCTAAACTAATGATATATAGATCACATAAAAATCTTTATACAAAATAATTTCTTCTTTGGTTTTTTTCTTTTTTTTTTGCACATGTGAACATATTTAAATTTTTATTAAAGTTATTTTTTTCAGTGGACATGAATTTTTAAGTCCAAAGTTAGCAGCTAGCCAGATAGTCCCAATCGGAGCAGCATTTGGGGGCAAATAGTTCCAAAGTACACTCAAACTGGCTTTCTAGGTGCCGGAACAGGATTTGGAGGTCTTCACGGGGATTACAAGGAGGATACCAGGGAGGATTACAAGGAGGATTGCAAAGTGGATTACAAGGTGGATTACAAAGTGGACTACAAGGAGGATTACAGAATGGATTACAAGGTGGTTTGCAAGGAGGTCTTGGTCTTCACCACCACATTCCCCACCACATCGGAGGTCAGCACCTAGCGAAAGAAGAATTTAGTGGTGGAAAAAAGAGCGCAAATGACGAGAAATATGAAAAGAGTGAAGGTAAACAAGGCGAGGAAGCCAATCATGGAAAATCAGGGTATGTGAAAGGAGAAGTAGCAGCTAAAGATGTTAAAGGAGACTCTGGATATTATACTAATGTTGATGGCGAGAAAAAAGTGTATGAAGATGGAAAAGAATATCAAGGAGGACAACATTACAATAAAGAAGGTAATATTTAAAAGTGGTTGTAAGCAAGAAATATTTTGTACATATTTTGTAGGTAAAAGTGGCGAAGAAAAAACAGCTAAACAAGGTCATAAAAAAGGTCATAAAATCAAAAGTTTTAAGAACTCACATCACAAGGACGAATCGGGAAAATCGGAAGAGTATTACGATGAAGCCCATGATGAAGGTGGTAATTATGCTTTCAATGGACAAAGTGGCAGTTTTGGAGAAAAAGGAGCATCAGAGTTTAAAGGTAAATATCACGCTTGACTTTGTATATAAGGAGTCTATTCCAAAAGTGCTCAAGTTTTGATTCTAACTTTGTCCAAATTGTTACAACGTTCTCTATGGGATACAAGCGGAATCAGTAACTCTACGAACAACAGGTTGTATATCAAAGGTGAAACAATTATATTCTATTCGCAAGCCATTTCGTCGGCAATATACCTCGTTTATTCTAGGATATGTCTCCTTGCAAGATTTAATTTTTCTACTTCTTCTTATTCTTTAGGTACCGTCTCCTCTAAGGAGGTTGGTAATCATCACAGCTATTTTCACTTTTGAGATTGCAGCTCTGAACAAGTCGATGGAACTGCAATTATATCACTTTCTCAGATTGTTGAGCCAGGAAATGCGTCTTCTTCCAATACTTCGTTTTCCCTGTATTTTTCCCTGCATTATGGTTTGTAACAACACATATTTATCCCCTCTCATAACGTGGCCGAGATATTATAACTTTCTTATATTAATCGTATTCACTTACAACATATATTGTCATTAAATGAAAAATTTCTTTGAGAGAGCCAGTTCATCATGTCAGCTTTTGGCAGGCAGTTGTTGGTGAGGGCTCCAAATGTTGACTATGGTAAGATACACTGCCCATAATGACGACAACATTTTGTGAAGGTTTAATAAAATCTTTGATCGCTGGTGTTTTTAGACCAGATAATCTTCTTCTTCTTCAGATGCAAATCCACTAATGGATGTTAGCGATCACATTTTCCATTAATTCTCTATTTCTTGCAATATGTATCAGAGATTGTATGTCGTTAATCCCTGTCCATTGCCTTATGTTTCGGAGCCAGGACATTTTCTTGCGTCCCATTCCTCTCTTGCCTTCAATTTTACCCTCGATTATAAGTTGGAGGAACTGGTATTTTTCATTTCGCATGATGTGACCTAGATACGCCGTTTTCCTTTTCTTGATGGTTTCGAAAAGTTGGCGTTCTTGGTTTATTCTTTTAAGGACATCTATATTTGTGATTTTCGCTGTCCATGGTATTTTTAGGATACGGCGATAAAGCCACATTTCGAAAGCTTCCAATCTGTTTATATCCCTCGTTTTGAGTGTCCAGCCCTCTACGCCATATAGCAGCACTGACCATACGTAGCACTTAGTAAACCTTAGTCTCAGTTGAAGATCGAACTCAGAAAAAGTCAGTACCTTCTTGAATTTTACGAAAGCTTGTCGAGCTTGCTCAATGCGACATTTTACTTCCCTGTCCGATGCCCAGTCTTCAAAAAGCCACGATCCCAGGTATTTAAATTTACTCACTCTTTCTATGGATTTACTATTCAGTGTTATGGTGGAGTTTTCAAGTGCATCCAAGTTTCTGGAGATGATCATGAATTTGGTCTTTTTGTTATTAATCTCTAGTCCCATTCGCTCACTGTATTCTCCGATTATAGTGACAAGTTGTTGAAGATCGACTATGTTGTCACAAATTAAGACACCATCATCAGCATATCGTATGTTGTTGATCAATACTCCATTCACCTTGATTCTAATCTCTGCATCCTCCAAAGACTCTTGAAATATGGCTTCCGAATAAATGTTAAATAAAAGAGGGGAAAGCACACATCCCTGTCGAACGCCTCTTCTTATATGTATGGGCTTGGATATAGAATTGTCTATTTTTAGCTGTGCCGTTTGATGCCAGTACAAGTTTTCAATGCATCTTATGTCTTTTTGGTCTATATCAACTTTCTTGAGAATCTGCATTAACTTATGGTGTTGGACACGATCAAACGCTTTTTGGTAATCTAAAAAGCATAGGAACACATCCTTCCTCTGATCGTAACAATTTTGGACCAGTACCTGTGTTGCTACTATTGCTTCTCGTGTTCCTAAACCTTGCCTAAAACCGAACTGGGAATCACTGATGTCCCATTCACATTTTTTGTATAATCTTTGATGTAGTATTTTTAAGAATATCTTTAAAGTGTGACTCATCAGGCTAATGAGTCTGTGATCCTCACATCTTTTTGCATTGACTTTCTTGGGCAGGGGAATAAAGGTAGAGCGTAACCACTGTTGAGGATAGCAGCCAGTTTCATAAATTAAATTAAATATTTTGTGTAGTGCTGAAATTCCCCTTTCATCTAGTAATTTGAGTATTTCTGACGGGATCTCATCTGGTCCAGGTGCCTTATTGTTTTTTGAATTTAATATTGCTTTTTCTATCTCCTCTTTGGTGATTGAAGGGCCAGTCAGCTGGTCGTCTGTATAAACTTCACTCATGGGTCTTTCGTCATGGAAGAGCTCCTGGATATAATTTTCCCATATATCAATTTTCTCCTTTTCACCCAGCACTATCTGGTTATCCTGATTAACTATGGTAGTTGGTCTTCGTTTTCTGTATATTCCAGCAGTCTCCTTAAGCTTTTTATGTAAATTACGGTCGTCGTGCTGTCTTTGTAAATGTTCTGATGAGCAGATGATCACCCTTCAATAAAGGCTTATCGACGGTTTCTAAATTTAAAATTTCACACATTTCACACAGTATGGGCTTAATTTAGCCAAGTTTCTTCTCAATAGTAGATTTTCCTTTCTTCACTACAGTAGTCTTAGATTTTTGTAGGTAGTGTCTCCGTCCCAAAATAATATCATTTCTTTTCTTCACCTATTTCATGAAAACAAAATGGCTACAAGTTTCCTTAAGACATAAATAAACGGTGCCTCAAATTTTGGGGTCAAGAGATACAAAATTTGCACAAAAACACGTCACATGTCCTCAAAATTTACAAACGTGTAAATTGCTAGTATTCTACTGGTTAAAACAAGTTAGTTCGCCTTTCATTCATTATGGAATCCTTCGATATTTCAATATATCGATATATCGATATATATATATATATATATATATATATATATATATATATATATATATATATATATATATATATATATATATATATATATATATATATATATATATATATATTTTGTTTTTTTTTTTAGGGGGCAACCAAGATTCAAAATACAACTCCGCTGAGGCTAAAAAAGAAGGACACTTTGAAAATAAACATTCCATCGACAAAGTTGAAGGAGACCAAGGAAAATACGGCCAAAACAAATTCGCCGGAAACGAAGCTATATTCGGGTACAAAAATGGAGCTGATGAACAAAGTCTTCTTGGCCACCAAGAATCTAGTAAACTGTACAAGGCTCATCCTTTTGTTATTCCATTTTATGAACCTTAATGGTCAGAAAAGGTTGTGAGGATGTAGAGGAAAATTTCTGACCTAAAATAAGGAGTTCTATTATACAGCTATGTTCTTCTAGTACAGAAATGTAAGTTTTGAGTAATACTTTTAAAATTTTTTATGGAAGCTTAAAGCTTACCAATTTCTATTATATCTTTCATTGTGAATGTTTACATTTTGCCATTTTGTGTTGTTTTCTAATATTTAATAATTTATTATTTAGTTATTTAAGAGATTGATTACGATGACTGCCGATAAAATTTGTTGACGATTGAGCTTGTATATGGTATATTCTATTTGTTATTATGTTTTTGTAATAAATGCTATTGCGTTAAGAATGCGAGTTTTTCTATATATAGTTACCTACAGTTTCTAATAATAATATTACTTCGCTGAATAGGAAAATTCAGACTTATTCATATTTGGAGAATAACGATACAAATATAGTGCTCCATAGAATCATTGGAACACATTTTTGAGGAGCTATAAGTTCTGTCTCGATAATAAATTTTGCTTCTTGCTTCTGAACCCCTATATACACGCACAATAACACTTATTTCTCGTAAAAATATCATAGGTTTTATATCTACAGATAAAATTTGGTATGTTCTTCTAAAATCATCACAAGTCAGCTCTCTTTCATTTAAGAAAGTCACATGCTTATAAATAGTAAAAAAAATGTTGTGCATCTAGAGATAAAAGGATAAAACATAGTTGCCGCAGTAGAAGGTACTACAAAAAAGCTACAACACTTATAACGTATCACATACATATATTTTCTCCTATGTAATCACCTTACTCATTGCGAAAAAATCCGAATCAGTTGTACCTACCATCAGAGCTACAGTAAAAAACATGCACAAGGCCCTTCTGCAGGAATACTACCTTAATGTTTCCTACAAAATGTATTGGAAAGTATTTAAAACAAAATTTAATATTAAATTTGGGTTTCCCCATACCGATACATGTGCGGAATGTGACACATTTGAATATACCTTAAGCAACAAGGATATTGGTGAGGCCGATGCAGCTTCTTACAGAATACAAAAAGAACTTCATCTACGAAACGCTAATGCGAAACTCATCTATGATATATTACCATAAAAAACGTGAGAATGTTAAAAATATAAAATACTAACAGATGCATTCTTCTTAGAGATATCTATCGTGGTCTATGGCGTTCATCACTTAGCATCAAAAATACCAATAAAAAACGAAATAAGCTTGCAACATTCATATACTTTACCACTACCAATTTAGAAGAGAAAACTGGATACTCTAGAAAAGTTTCTTGCTTTTACATGACCACAGCAGCAGAACATTTTATGAAGACTTGATAAAAAACCAGACGACCATAGGACCTGACGGTTTTGATAACACGGTCGACAACACTGACAACAGTAGTGGCTGCGAAGACTTGTATGGTAGTAGTAAAGTTTTTAACAGTTTAATGATCGTCAGAGATCATATTTGATTTAAAAAACCTCACATCTGTATGAGTTTTTAAAAATTTTCTTCATATTCTTGTGAGAAAAAATCATGAGAGATATAATACAAACTATTTTATATTTTTGCACACAACTAAAAATATCAATAAAAGAATCTACGCAAAAATGGTAATACCGGATTCATTTTCCCAAATATGCTAATTTTGCACTTACGAGGTTTTTGCGTTAAAAGCCTTAATTAAAATTTGCCTTTTTCTTTTTCATATCATGATATGTATTTAAAAAATATCTCTCTTATTACTATCTACTCTACATACAAATTTGGTGTTGGATATAAAAAATAATGCTAATTAAAACATAAAAAAATTACGGGGACATGCCACATTAAAAAAACACTGTAGCACTGCACTACACTAGCTACACATATGGAAGAAAATAAAAGTAAAAAAATAAGGTTTATTTTCTTTTTTGTATTGACCGAAAATATTCACCGGATACGAAAATATTCAACTTAATAATTATCTGCTGAAGCGTGATGAAAAAGTAAAAATTTGCTGTGGTTTTTTGTTTTTTGTTTCGCTATACATACTTTGACTGTAGACTTTGCGGGTTCGTTTAAATAGAAGAAAAACTGCTTCCCAGCGAACAAATTGATGAATTTCGGACACTGCTGCATCTCCACTTCCATAAACAGGCAGGCGGAATTATTAAAGAAATCATAATACGTTTCTAAACAAGAAAATCCCAAAAAACTAATACTTTTACTCCCATAATGAAGACAGAAACTTTTACTTGACTCTTAGGCTAAACGGAAATAGTTTCCAATATAAAAAAAAAATGATTCCATTTTGTTTATTCCTATCGAAGGTTTTGAGATACAATTCAAACACAACTATAAGTGCTTATATCAACTTGTGAGACTCAAATATTGATTTATTCGGTGCAATTAAGATTGTATAAACAAACACTCATAATACGTTTTTTTCTTCGGAATTTAAGTGTTTCTTTTTCGACGATTTTGAGATGTTTATAAAAAACTTTCATTTGAATATATAAAAATAAGACGCCGAATCAAAATCTTATACAGGATGGAATGTGAAATACGTAAATTAAAGCTTAACAAAAAACGAGACTATAAAAATTCCACGATACTCGACGGAATAATAACGTAAGTAGAATATAAGGAACCAGAGTGGTCAAAACAGCAAGAGATATATCATAAAATGCTAGAAGAAGTATCAGCTGACTGCGCAAAAAAGGACTGCCAACCTTTTATAGAGATATTAATCTGCCAATGGATAAAGAGAATTTATATAGCGACATAGAAGAAGAAGAAGATATTTTCAAATTAAAAAACATCTCTTTGGTGTAAAAACGCCTAAACGTCAAAACCTGTTTAAAAAAATAGAGAACATTTTCGAAAATTCCAGAAATATTTTTGTAATAAAATAGAATAAAAAAATTTAAAGAAAAAAACCGTAGGGTAGATTACACATTTTATTTAAAAAATCTTCTATTAATTACATTTACCTTAATATTTATTATTATATTTTACAGATTATACTTTAAAAGTCTTAAACATTTTATTAGCAGCATGATGTCCAGAATTGCCATTGATATCTCCTCCTTTGTTAACGTTAAATTGTGTTCCACCAGTTCCAAATTTGCCTTCACCAAATTTTCCATTACCTGCACTTGCTTTAGCTTCCTCCAACTTATTTACGAACGTGCCCTCTTTTTTACCTTCTTCTGCTTCAAACTTGGAATCTCCCTTTTCTCCTTTGTATGATTCCTCGGCTTTCTTACCAAATTCACCTAAAAATATAAAGAAATTAAATAAATACAATAATAATATCCTTTAAACAAATTAATTGATCTGCATTGATAGCAATTGCGTAGATTCTTTAACCAAGAATTCTGCCTTTAGCAATAGATCTTCTTTCATTTCATATTTTGGTCTTCTTATCACGTGACCTTGGTATTCTAGTTTTCTTGTTTGTGTAGTAACGATTAGTTCTGTTTCTTTACCAACCTTCTCCACCACTTCTATATTTTTATTTTTATCAGTCCATGATATTTTTAATACTCTAGAAAGTGGTTAATTAATTTTCCGTTAATCTTTTGCAACTTTCTGTGATCTGGTCAATTCATCTTGTTGGAAATCAATCCTCGGTCCTCGTGGTCTTCAGTCTGCTACTTTCCCTTAAATGATGAGTCTGTATTGTTTATGTTTGACCTCATGACATGTCCAGCATATTAATGCCGGAGATTTTTTTACTGATGTTTAGTTATTTCAGAATAGAAATATATGTTATATAGTCGATCCATAGAATTCGCAACATTCTTCTCCAGCAGAACATTTCGGTGGCGTATACGTTTCTTCTTAAGTCAAGATAAACAATAGTATAACAGAAAGCTTTAAGGTTAAAGAAGAAGTGCAGCATTATCATCTATAATCTTCTTTTTCTTCTTTCTTGTATGAAGGCTTCAAAGCACGTTTCTTCTTCAATATTAGCCTCCTCAATTGTTTAAATTATCGCATCATCTTTTTCTTGGTCTGCCAATAATTCTTCATCCATTAAGTGACTTATCTCGTGCTATTCGTTCTATCCTATCCTATCATATCATCTATAATGTTTAGCATAATTTTAGAAAAGGTTACACTGGAAGCAAACACCACTAGAACAGGTCTGACCTACAACAAAAAATATCAGTACTTATATAACAGTAACAGTAACAATATCAGTAACAATTTGGTAATCTTGGTTAGAAACCAAATAGAGCTGATGGAAACAGTCATGGAGCTCTAAATGAGGGCAGCAACAAAAGCATTGTACAAAAATAAAACAAAAACGAAGTATATGGAATGGACAAATAAGCCATTCGTTAGGGGGTAGTACATAATGGCAACGGTAAAGGGAACCCAATATAAATTCGAAAAAATTGAAAGAAAGATTTGAGTACCTTGAAAATGTCTTTACAATAGAGCCTAAATGCTTTCATTATGTTATTAAGAAGCAAAAATATATCTCTAATAGTAAAACTAAGAATATTAAAGACCGTAATAAGGCCGATAGTGACATATGCTTCTGAAACATGGCTCACAACAAAAAGAAAATACCAAGAGTTGTCATTAGTTTAGGAGCGAAAGTACTGTGCAAAATCTTTAGAGTCTCTAGAGACTTCAAAGGACAATGAATAAGAAGAACAAATAACGAGCCAACGAAGCTCTATCAAGAACTCAATATATTAGTGATAATTACTGCACAAACACTTAGAGGGTTGGACCATGTACAGAGAATCATCCCATCTAGAATTTCCAGAATGGTACTATCTAATGCACTGGCAGGCAAAACAGAAAGAGAACGACCAAGGTCAAGATGGAGCAACGAAGTTAAAGAAGATGTGATAAGTCTTCTCATGTAATGAACTGGAAAATAAAAACCAGTGTCAAAAAGGAGTGAAAAACAATAATACATCAAGCCGTGGGTCTACTAGGCTTTATATCTTTCTTCTTTCTAATTGCCTTAGTGTCCAAAATTTCCATTCACAGTCAGTACTGGAAATATTAAGCAGTTGATAAATCTCATTTAGAGATGGTTAAGAGAGTATCCATTATATGGACCTTCCATTCTCTTTCACGATCAACTGTCATCGACATTTATTGCATCCCTATCCACAACATCTTCCAATTGCCTTCTTGGTCTCCCAATAGGTCTCTTTCCCTGTATCCTTACATTCAAAAATTTTTTTGGAAGCCTATTTTCTTCGATTATAAACTGCCCATGAAGACGGTATACTTGCACTAAATGTATTGAAACAGAGAGTAAGGAGGTAAAGTAAAATATATTTGCGTTTGTTTCTATAAATATTTTGGTTCCCACCTTAAATGCAAGGTAACATCACGTGCCAAAGAAGTATATGGATACCGTAGAAATTCCTGGTGCACTGTGCAAGAATGGCTTGGATTGCCGTCCATAGAATTGTTCCTCACTTTAGGCGTTAAAGTAAGATTTGCTACGTTGATCGACACTTCTAAACGAAAAACTTATTTCAAGAAGAAGATCGAAGGCATATTTTTGAAGGCATATGAAGACATTTTTTGCCTAGTGTCGTCCATAAATATTGTAAATGTATAAAAAATCTAGAATTAAAAATTGATAAATATTTGAAAAAAATTGTTTGTATATCTCTTTGCAATAATTAAATTAATTTCCTTTGCAAACTAAGTTACTAAAAAATTAATGTTTTACCTTCAGCATTTTTAATTGCTTTTTTGTCGGCTTTATCGTGTTCTTCATCATATACCTCCTCAGTGTTACTTGCTTCGTTGGATTCATGTTGGGTGTGGAATCCTTTCACAGTTCTTCCGTTTTTATGCCCTTTTTTAGCGTTAGCTTCTCCGGCATTATTCCCTAATAAAAAATAGATGAAACTGAAGTAATGTTAACATAACTGCAAATCTTAGTTGTGCAGAGATGACAAAAGTACAAATAGTCCATTGAAATGTTAGATTTTTCTAGGCCTTAGCGTCTATTTCTCAGATGACGCAATTTTATTAGTTTGCTGTATTGAGGGGGGGGGGGTAAGTATAAGTTTAAGTTCAAGTTTGTGAGGTGCCACTCTGGTCCCTCGGTCGCCATCTTGGAAAAATGGATGCAAAGGGCTTTCGCACTGTATCTTGTAATCTAGCAACTCTATAAAAAATTATATTGTATATTATGTGAAGTAAATTAAATTGTCTACAGCTTCATTTCTATTACTTTTATCGTAAAATGGAAAATAAAAAAGTTATAAAAACAACTACAAATTTTTGAACAAATGTTTTTTGGGCCTTATAACTTTTTTCCTAGTCATTTTAAGATAAAATGACACTTAAGCAATATTATAGAGAGTTTCTTAAGGAATTTGCTGTTTTTTCATTCTTTTTTAAGATACACAAAATATCATTAGCTTACAAGATTGGCAAACTTAAACTTATCAAGATCTTAAAGAAAATTATCAAGTTAGCTAGAGAAACATTATTTTTCAGTAAGAAAGCCGAGACAATGTTTTTTGATCGTTTTATATGGTTGGAATAACGTTAAATCTTTGACAGCATGAGCGTGACCAAAAAAATATATAACTTATGTATTATCAATTCCGCTAACACAAGCTGCAGCTCGTTTTCACAGTCTTAGTGTCTAATACCAGGAAATACTGCAATCCTGAAAATTGAAGAACTTTAAAAATTCCAACACCCCCGAACTCTGTGGAAGTGTGGAAGTTTATGTGGTTGCCGAAAAGCAGGCCTTAACTAATCTGTATTGTGCCTTAATTGTTTTTTATTTTATTGTCACATTGACCATTTTATTGCCGGAAAAGTTGAGTCCCAAAAGAGAATTGTTTAAAAAATTTTTAAGTATATTTGTCTATAACTTTTTTATTTTTCGCTCTACAATTAAAAGCAATAGGAATAAAGTTGTAGACAATTTAAATGCGCTTTGCTACAAATAATGTTAAAAAAATTATTCTGTAGGATTACTAGTTTACGATATACAGCGTGAAAACTCTTTGCACCCTTTTTCCAAGATGGCGGCTGGGGGACAAGCGTGCCAACTTGAACTTAAGCTTATTTTTACTCCTTCCAACATATTAAAAAAATAAATTTGTGTACTCTTAAAAATGCAACCCTAGTGTAACTTTTCAATGGACTAAAATACAATAATACAATATAAAAAAATATATTCCATTATATATACATAAATTACCGTTAGATCCGAAATGTTGAGTTCCATAATACCCTTTGCCGTCGGAAAAAATGTTTTTTCCGCCTTGGGCTCCGCTGTAAAACCCCAAATCACCCTTGATGTTTTTCATTAATCCATCCCCTTTCGAAAATCCTGATTGACCCATCCCAAATTGTCCTCCTTGGCTACCAAATCCTTTCTTGAAGAATATGTCATCGAAAGCTTTTTTACCTTCGCCGAAACTGCTACTGCTTTCGTCCATACCGCCTAATAGTTTTATCCCACCTTCAAAACCTAAACCAAAAAAAACTTACATGAAAAAAATAGTATATTTTTAATTTTTTAATCGCAGATTAGTAAGAAATATATAATGAACTGTCCATTTCCTAAATAAGTATGCCTTTATATTAACTGCTACGTAAAAAGTCAACACTGTTTTTGTTTATCCAAATAATATTATTCAATCTTCAATATTTACATATATTACAATAAATTGTCATAAAAATTACACTTTTTGTTTTTTTTATCTGTCAATCTATCTATGCATTTAATGACAGGTGAATCAGTTCTCTACTAAATAATTAACTAATAACCCACGGTCATATCCTATTAATTGTTGACCTATCACATTCCGTACATTTTCAATGGCTACAAGATCTTAAGTTGGTCATGAAAGAACTGTAACCTCTGCATCTAAGAAATGATTTTGATTAAAAACTACTATAAAAGACCTAATTTGATCCAAATATTTTTTCTGTGAGCCACTTTTGGTGATAAATATAAGTATCTTGAATATTAGAGATCTCCAAAGAGATATTATTAACAATCATACTAGTCCTTATAAGTAAAGAAATTTCAGTCACTTATAAGCATAAAAATATCAGTTTTAATATTTAAAATAAAAAGGAAAATCGAATATGATATTAATGTGGAAAATCATTCACCACTTCCTTATCAAGACTGGACAGTTTTTGGACAAACTAGAAGTTTATAGGCAGGCTGCTGCGAGGACAAGTTGTTTATGATTAAAAATGGAAGAAATTGGAACCGAATGTAATATTTTTATTATAATATAATAAAATAACTAATAAGCTATATTCATGAAAATGTAATATTATACTTCATGAAACTTAGAAGAAATAAAAAATGGAGATTTCGTTAATAATATCAATACACGTACAATACTGCTATCATAACTAGCATATTATAACACCTGCAGAGTTTTTAATAAGTAACTGTTGCATCTACAGACTTTGTCTTAAATTAAATGTATTAAAAACAAAATGGATGATCGTAAGTAAAAATTGGACACCCATAAAAAGACTTTTACCAAATCAGTCACATATAAAACATTTTAAAAGTACATGTATTTGGAAACAATTTTTCACATTCAATGGGGCATGACAACAGGTATCAAATCAAGAATTGCGAAGGTAAGGCCCAATTTTACTTACCATTAAAAATCAAATTGTTAAAATGTTATACATTTGTGATGTTTAAAGACATACGCAACTGTATCGTTGTATCAAACAAACAAAACAACAACAATTCTTCCGCAGCACCCAAGAGAGCAGAGGAACATAGCTGTAGATGAAAAAGCATAGAAAAAATACAAAATGAATTGGGAAAGACGTACTAAGAAGAATAGACTTAAAAATGTTTCTCTTGAAACGATAAAAGGGCTCTATGTGAGGTAGTTCTGGTTCATAACCCACTTCACCCAAATCAGAATGCATATACTTCGAGAAGATCTACCGATTCTGCACTGCATCAAGTAGTGGGAAGGAAAATCAGCCTCAAATGATAACTTGAGAATGACCAAGAAAAACCTACGTTTAACAGTTGGTTTTTTACTGGAGAGAGGAGAAGAGGAAACTGTAGAGCATGTTCTATGTGAATGCCCGAAGTTATCGTTAATAAAAGAGAACGCATTTGAGGAGTCCTGGCCAACCTTTCTCGTGGCCCTGGTAACTTGTCCACTTTCCTAGAAATACAACAGCTCCCTGGATGGTTGCATAATTGTGGAATAAGTGCTGAGGGTTTTAACTCGCCTAACTACTCTACAGATACAGAAGAAAAATAGACTTAAAAAGGAAAAAGTTCAAGGGTTTAAATAAACTATTAGACCAAACTAAAAGTATATCGAATTAATGTCAATATAGTCCGCTTATTTTCAGCAGAAACAAGACAATCCAAACTCATATTAAAAAGTAAAAAGTACAGAAATTAAAAAAGAACAGATCTATCCAAAATATATGTAAAATTTACTGGTTAAACAGCATCATCAACAGTGAATTGTAGTAAAAACTTTAATTTACGTGAAAAAAAAGAGTGAGCAGATATACACAGACAAGAAGCAGATATACTGATGTGTAAATTATTATCAGAATACGCCATCGATATTGTATACTGCCGTCCTTAGGAAAAACACCGCATATGCAAAAATTATGAAAATTTGGTTAAAAAATTAAATCAACATTAAGAAATTAAGATTGACAAATTTTACCAGGAAATATATTTAAATTTTACCTGAAACCAGGCCTTTTATACTATTATCGGTTAATCCAGGATGTTTATAGTCGGTACTAATTGAAGTAAACCATTTACTGCTAAACAAAATTTACATGATTATTTAAGAAAAGTACAGTATTTACAATCCCAAATATATAGTCTGAAAGAAATACTAAACCTAGAACACCGTCTACACTCTCGATCGAAGTTTTTCGGGTGAAGTGCCGAAGTGAAGTTAATCGAGGCGAGGTGACTCTCTACATACTCGTGAAGTCGAGTAATTAGTGTGACTGTGTGACACTTCGTATTCGAATTTCGGGCCTCTTGACTTCGATGCGAGAAACCGACACAGAACGGAAGTAGAACGAGGCGAAACGAAGTCGCATGAAGCACCTGTCTACACTCTTGTGCTCGCTAAACTTTGATCAACTTCGCGAGTAGTATAGTGGCCGCTTAGGCAAAACAAAACATGCGTGGAACTAAGGAAGAACCCAGCAACTACAACATTACTTAGGTAAAATTCCGTATATACTTGACGAAGCCTGCCTGTTACTGTGTTTATTCTAAGCAATACTCAATAGCGAAATGACAGACAAAAATGTGTTTCAATCGTCTAATAGCTGCTTTAAAAAAGATGGACGTGTGAAGGCGGCTTGTAAAAGCAAAATATCTACTCTAAACCTTAATATGTATGTAGAAAGTTATTCCATTATCACAGTATATTCCATTACAGGCGTAAACACACTCTGTATCGTGGATAAATGTCTAGTGATTTAACCACACAGGTCAGGCACAAGGATTATTTAGAAACCTACCCTCCTAATCCATGGTCGAATATGGTTTATCAAAAGCATCTTAAAAATAAAAACATATCTTTCACAAATCTGGACCATGGAGAATGCGAATTGTGTGAAGCATTCCAAATACACAATAAAGACCATAATTCTGATAACTGTAATCCAGCATGTAGTGAATATGATAATTGAAAACAACACATTCAACGTGCCAGAGATTCAAGAAAATTATACCGTTTGGATACAAATGAACCAGATACATATGCATATGCTTTAAGTCCTTTAAGTCTATGTTGACTCACAAAATGTCACAATATTACTAAGAGTCGCTATGTTTAAGGAAGCAATATTAACCCAAAAAATATCGACATTCAATGAAAGCTTGGTACCCAGGATAAAGGATAAAAACAAAGAATTTTTGCATGCCTGTGGTATGACGGTATTACTGGACGGGAAAAAGAAGAAATAATTCGCTCATATAATGCTTTCTTTTTATATTACAGGTATGTCGAACATTTTGTCCTTTGGGTTCTTTACATTTTCTTGTATTTATTTTAAATTATAGCTACAGCTATAGCTGCTCAAAATACTTGTATTTATTATTTCGAACCAGGATACACCTTATGTCCGCCGATGAGCTTCCACCATCAGTTGAAACTATCTTTAAAAAAAAAACAAAAGTAAAAACCTACCATTTTAACGAGTTTGTGACAGCTGTTGGAAATGCAAATTCCAAAAAGGTTACAATCAAAACAAAGCAGTATATAGCTTATTTTAAGTGGCAAGATTTCGCGTCATAAGCAAAAATTAAAAAAATAGAGCCTCGTCCTTACTTGGCTAAAAAAGGAGAAATTTTTGCCAACAAGAGATCATTTTCTCCAAAGTACAAGTTAACAAATAACTCCGATAGTGTGTTTGGAATGAATTTTCTTTAAGATTTTAGTTTATAATAGTAGATTAGAGTTTTAAATAAAAAACTTCCCAGCCCCCAGGCATTTACATCTCCATGTAGAGTATAAAAAAATAAAAAAGAATCCCTTATTAAAAATTTCAAAATCATAATGCCTTCAAATAGTTTACAATTCTTGCAAAACCTTGAGGAAGATAAGGATTAATAAAATAATTTCTTTCTATATTTACTTTTTTCTCTTTCGTATTAAATTTTGTTTGTTAGGGTTTATCCGGTCTAATAAATGTGTTTTTTTTTTATTAAATATGTAGTTTTAATAAATTATTCAAAAACTTATTTTATTGATTAATTGTATTTTGTTTTAACATTATGCTAAGAAAATACACCGAAAAAACATAACATCCGTAGATGCTGTAGTTTTACTTAGCAATTTCCCCAATATCTGCCATAGTAAGCATAAAATTCGGATAAACTACTACTCCTTTTTTTAAAACATAGTTTATTTACAGATTTATTGATATAAAGTAAAATCGGTTCTAACCGCACTATTGTAACAATTTTCGCCCTTTTTAAACTTTGCAGATTCTTTAAAGTCCATTTACTTATTATTATGTACTGCAGATGCTGTGGTTTTCCTTAAGGGCAGTATAGGTGTAGCAGTGCAGCTGAAGTCACGTGAAGCATCAGGATAAAAGAAGAAGTTAAGAAGTTATATATAAAATTTGTTTAAAGTATTTTTATTACTAAAAACTCCCAATCAAAAAATTATTGAAACAATGTCATCCAGATATGCTAAAAGAATTTAAAATTTTCTTACGGTAACTACGTTGTAAGTAATGAAATATTTACCCTGTGTTACCATCTAATTATTGTAATAAGTTTGCAGTTATCTACTGAAGAAGTCAAAAGTCGTGACCAAATATTGAGATATAGAAAAAAATAGAGTTTTATTTCGTATTAACCAAAGCTGATATTATAAACCACTGTATATTTAAATATATATTTAAATAAACCACTAAAATTTTAAAAGACATTGACAATTATTAAAAAATATCGATCTTAAACACTTATTTTAAGCAGAGAAGTATTTTTTTCTAATTACTTGACAATTTTTATTGTACTTACCGCCATAACCCATTCCTCCCATGCCACCCATGCCACCCATGCCCCCCATACCACCCATACCGCCCATACCTTTCATACCCCCCATCCCACCGAACCCCAACATCTTTCCACCGGACGAGTACGCACCCAGCCCCATTGGCATTCCACCACTTACATCTTTACAGTACAACAAAATTACCCCAAACAACACCCTCGACGATTCAAACATCTCTTGGTGGAAATTATTTCGAAAGTAAGCGTTAAAATGATTGTCTTTTATATAAAGTATCATTTTCTGGTTGAGCAGAGAGAGACAATGATGGATCTAATTTGATTTTTTGGAAAAATTGGTAGAATGAAACAAATATTTGAACCTTCGTGGACGTTAAGAGTTTGTTGGCATTTTATTTGATTGTTACAAAATATGTAATATAAATTTCTGAAGTATCTGTATAATATTAACTGATTTAGAAGTTTAATTAGCAAGAACTAAAAATCATATCTATAAAAGATTGTGATATTATGCTGTTATTTTTATTTAAAAATTAGTAAATCGTAAATTCTATATGTATACCTAGTAAACAAAGAGAGCATTGACAAAAATGAGAATTACTAAAAAAACAATACGCAATTATAAATAATAAATATATTTACCACAAAACATTAAACATAAAATTCTGGATGATGTCTTACATATTTATTAGATCCACTATATTCACTCAGCCCTCCATTGTCGAGCACTTTATGTTCCGAAAAAGCCTTATCGTTTCCTCCAAACTTAGCCTCTCCAAAATGCTTTTCATCTTTGCTGACTTCATGCAAACCAGATCCTTTATCAAAATGTACTCCCTTCTTCACCTCCTCCCCTTTAAATCCCCCATCGTGGTGTTCTCCTTTGAAAGCCGAGTTTCCAGCTTCACCGAAACCCCCAGATTTTCCTTCGAAAGCTTCACTGCCTGCTTCGTCATGTGCCTCGTCGTAATATTCTTCTGTTTTTCCGGTTTCGTCATTATGGTGAGAGGTCGAGAATCCTGTTACTTTATGGCCCTTTCGGTGACCTTGTTTAATAGCCTTTTCGTCTTCCGATTTAGCTAAAAACCGAATGTAAGTTTAGTGAAAATTTAACTAAAATTTTGCAAGAAATAATAAATTAGCAAAGGGCTAATAACTCAGATTCAATATTTGTCAAAAAGTAAATTACTGATAAACCACTAGAATCTAATAGACCAGCATTTCTGTGTCTGACTTGAAGAATCTAACTAAAACAATAGTGGTCAGAATCAACCAGATGTAAAATAAAAATTGATGGCATTAGTCTTGAACAAGTAATGGATATAAAATACCTGAGAATAACACTCTCCAGCCATGGAGACCTGGACAAAGAAGTAAGAGATCAAATACAAAAAGTAAATAGACTGGCAGGACTTATAAAGCCAGTGTAAGACCATTAATGACATATGCTTCAACAGCAAGACCCAATACAGACACATCACAAATGTTACTGAAAGAGGCAAAGATGAAAGAACTGAGAATAATGACAGGAAATACAGGAGATTGAATATAAAATGAAGACATGAGAAGAAAATGTAACGTACAGTGTATAAATGAATGGATACAAAATGGAAAGAAGAACGAAATAAGCACATAAGTAGAATGAAGGAGACCCGTGTCGTCAAAATAGTCAGTGGTAAGTCACCAATCGGCAAAAGAAGTATCGGACGACCGCGCAAAAGGTGGAATGACCCTTCCATAGAGGTATTAATTAATTAATGAACAGGAAGAATTGCTTAGAAAGAGGAAGAAGAAGAAGAAGAAGAAGACTTGAAGAAATCATTTTAGAAGATTATGACTCCAAGCGTCCAAATAGCGTCTGTGTCCAGAGGATCGGCTAAAATACAAACCAGAGAAGGCAACGGGAAACCACTCTGGTATATATTTCCCATAATGAAAGCACAAACAGAATTGGCCCTAGTCCCCGGCAGATCTTAGATGATCAAGGGGTGCGAAAAATCCCTGGGAGGAATAGCCTAAATATTTTAAATACAAACTTTAAGATTGCAACATGGAACGTTAGAAGTCTGTTCGAAACAGGAAAACTAGCAAATGCATGCCACGAAATGAAACGTTTAGGGTTGCAGATATTGGGTTTGAGTGAAGTTAGATGGCCAGGTTCAGGTAAAGTTAAAACCATGAACAAAACTTTCTATTACTCGGATAATAATGATCCGGTTCATCGTAACGGGGTTGGAATAATTTTAGAAGACAAATATAACAATGCCGTCACAAACTTTGTGCCATTTCCGGAACGATGTCTTCTTATTCAACTATCCGGAAAGCCAGTAAATATTAACATCATTCAAACTTATGCCCCTACGGCCGATAAACCCATAGAAGAGCTAGAAGCGTGGTATGCTGACGTAGAAAAACTTATAAAGATGGCCAAAAAACGAGACCTAACATTTATCTTAGGTGACTTTAATGCTAAGTTAGGTAGAGGAAAAGTTTCTGGATTGATCGGAGACTTCGGACTTGGAGCAAGGAACGACAGAGGAGAGAGAATGACCGAATTCTGCCAACAACACAACATGGTAGCGATAAATACATGGTTTAAATTACACCCTCGCAGATTGTACACTTGGACTTCACCACAACACAATGAAAACAGAGTAATCCGTAACCAAATAGATTACATATTGGTCAACAAAAGATATCACAATGCAATCATCAGTGCAAAAACATACCTGAAACTGACATCAATTCCGATCATAATCCTGTTGTTGCAAAAGTTCGAGCAAGATGGAAACTAATAAAGAAACAAAAACCTCAACACCAACTATTAGACATCCAATTATTGAAAAACGACACCATACATCATCCAGTAAATAAAGAATTAAACAAAAATTTAGGAAATATCGACCACAACAGAATTAGCGAGTACGATGACATAAACGTTTTGTGGAAAACTATTAAAGAACAAATGAACAATGTAACGGAAAAACATCTAAAAGTAACACCTAGAAATAACAAACAGGAATGGATGACAGAAGAGATTTTACAATTAATGAACAAACGAAGAGAATCTAAAGGAAAAAATGACAAGGACGGAGAATACAAAAGACTAAATAGAATAATTCGAAAAAAAAATAACCGAAGCAAAAGAGAAATGGCTGGAAACAAAAGGCATTGAAATAGAAGAACTGCAACAAAGGCACGATTTTTTAAATTTACATAAAAAGGTAATAGAGTTTACATCGACTACCAAGAGAACGACTTTTCACACCATGCTGAACACGAATGGCAAACTGCTAGAATCAACGGAAGATAAACTGAAAGAATGGGAAAACTATATTAAAATTCTTTTTCACGACATACGAGAAGAACCAAGATTGGAAAATAACAACGAAGGGCCAGCAATTCTGAAATCTAAAATCATAAATGCAATTAATCATCTCAAAACAAATAAAAGCCCAGGTCCAGACGGAATATACCCAGAAACGTTCAAATTAATCAGCGAAGAAAATATCGAAATATTTGTCCTTTTATTCAATCGCATTTATGATTCAGGTAAAATACCCCAAGATTGGCTGGAGTCAATATTCATCCCACTACCAAAAAAGCCAAACCCACAACACTGCAATGAGTTCCGTCTGATAAGCCTTATGAGTCATGCAGTAAAAGTCCTACTAAAAATCGTTCATAATCGTATCTATAGAAAGTGCGAAACAATAATCGGAGACAATCAGTTTGGATTCAGAGCCGGCATGGAACGAGAGAAGCCCTGTTCAGTTTACTAGTTCTCGCCCAAAAATGCTACGACCAACAGAAAGATATATTTATATGCTTTATAGACTTCGAAAAAGCATTTGTAGATAGGTCTACAATGACTCATCGACAAGACCAACTCGACCTGTGAGCAATTTGGTATGAAAATAAACATTAAAAAAACCAAAGTGATGTCAATCCGAAAAAACCAAAACGTACCTCAACCTTGCACAATAAATGGGCACATTTTAGAACAGGTCAATAAATTTAAGTACCTGTGATGTTGGATCGATAGCAGCCTAAATTCTGATTTAGAAATAAGATCGAGAATAGAACAGGCCAGAAAATCTTTCGAGAAAATAAAAAAACTGCTTTGTGATTCTCGAATAAAACTCGAAATTCGACTACGTTTATCAAAATGCTACGTCTGGTCGACTCTTCTATATGCAGTTGAAACATGGACCCTTAAAACATCAATCGTAAATAAATTGAAGGCCTTTGAAATGTGGATCTACCGGAGAATACTCAAAATTTCATGGACATCGCATACCTCAAACTAAGAAGTGCTGCATAGAATAGGCAAGGAAAGAGAACTTTTTAACACAGTAAAAGTTAAAAAAACATCATACCTAGGCCACATACTGAGAAATAATAAGTACCAATATGCCCAACTTATAGTGAAAGGAAAAATCGAGGGAAAGAGAGGCCTAGGAAGGAAAAGACTATCGTGGCTCAGAAACATCCGACAATGGACAGGGCTAAATTTTGAACAGCTAATAAGAACAGCCGAAGATAGAGAAGAGTTTAAAATTGTAGTAGCCAACCTCCATTGAGGAGAGGGCACTTTAATAAGAAGAAGAATGACTCCAAGATGTAATCCATCTTCAATATAATACAGATATTAGCTTAGATATATGGATATGGATATATAAGGTGTATGGATTAGAATTAACATCTAGAAAACTGGTACATGCATATCATTTTATTATTAAAATGAAAAAGTTTATCTAAAATTAAATATAAAAGAAGTCGAAAAATATATCGGGAGGGGAACACTAGGAGACTGGCATAAATTAAATAAAGGAAGTAGACAAAAGAACTGTGTATCGATTTATTGAATATGTATAAAAAAAATTGATTTACCTTCATTTCCAAAATGCTGTCCTCCATAGTATTCTTTCCCATCGCTGTGTTCCTTGTTTACGCCATCGCTATCAAAATAATACTCAGATTCCCCTTTCAAACCCTTCAAAGCACCTTCTCCTTTGTAAATACCGGAATCTCCGTGTTTTATGTCTTCTCCAGCTATACCATGCTGCGCAACGAATTGGTTGCCACTTAAGCCTTTACTTCCTTTACTGAAACTGTCTTCATCGACAGAGGAACCGCCAAGATATGGTTTGAATAGACCTTTAAACTGGTGATCATTTAGAAACTTGGGATAATAGTGGTTGCTATGTGAATGGAAATCAAAAGGGCCAAATCCGAAGACGGAATTTAACACAACTGAGACAATAGTACTAGATATTATTACTCGAATCATTGTTGACATCTTTACTGGTAACTAGAGTGTGAAATTTACGAATTATACTATTTATATTAATAAAATATGGATTTGGTTGAGTAAGTATGATTTATTACTAACATTAATTGCTTCTTTGCGGGTTAGAGTGGAGACGACCTTCAAATATGGTTAAGGTTGAGGTTAAGGGAAAGGCGATGATTTTCAGTATTGTAATGATTCATAAAAAGGAAGAAATTATTAGTTTACGTAAGTTACCTACATTTTTCATTTTATAAATAGTTTTTTATAAGAGTTATTTGTTTAATATGCAAATTATTTAATTATCCAAGACAATAATAAGTTTTACTTAACCCTTAGTTGCCGGATTATAAAAATAATACAAAATTTTTTAATTTTTTGATGAAATATGTTCAAAAATACATTCAAAAAGAAGTATAATTTTTTTCAAAATTTTTGAAAACCTTTTACGCAAAAAAACAGATGCGGTACTTTAAAGTACCGTCAGGCTGTGTAGAGTTATTTAGTGTGGTAGGAAGTTATTAGGTGAATAATGATAAATACGGAGATTTTTATCAATTTATTTCTAGAAAATACATCAATTATCAACATCATGATATATATTGAAACAGTTCTTCTTCTCATTCGAACACAGATAAACTTTACAGGTAGAACATGTTGAATGAGGTCGCGATTGTACACCTTGGCTGCTGCATACCTCACATCTACCTCTTTGAGCACCATATTTTACCCAGTGGGAGCCTCTATTTGAAAGGCGTACATCGGATGGGACTGAATAATATGTTCCTCTTCTTCTTCTTTCAGAGTACACATCACTATTCGGTCTTCGTCGTTTTGATGGAGTTTTCTGAAGTTTGTGAGCCATTAGACCCATAGCAACTCCTCTTCGAAAATCTAAAAGAGATTGGTTTTCTCGTATGTCGCAGAATATTATATAAGCATTAACGAATGCTATATCTGTTAATCCCCAAAATAGCCTATGCCACCACTTCTTACTACGTCTGTCAAGACCATAAACAGTTCTCAAACGATCAGCATGGTCAACACCCCCCATGAATTTATTGTAATCTTTTACAATCATAGGAGCAACAATATCAGCCTTAGTACCATCTTTTTGAGTCCTTTGAACAGTTATTTCCTCACAACCGTGGTAATTACTAGCAAAGTAAACAATTTTATTGTCCTTCCATTTCCACACTCCAATATCCATCGACGAAATCCTGTAATCAAAATCTCCGCGCTTCATGGATTTATCAGCTGTCAAGTTCTTAGGAAGAAACTTTTTATTCGGTCTAATTGTTCCACATGCTAAAGTTAGTTCACTTTTTAACTTCTCTAACAAGGGTATGGAGGTAAAATAGTTATCGAAATAAATCATTCTTTGCTTTCCCCATTCTTCTTCAGTAAGATGCAGAACTACACGGGCTCCTAGTCCAAAGTCCTTATACTTTTCTTCAACTATGCTGTGTTTTCCCTGGTAAATTTCAAATTTCATAATATATCCATATTGATCGGAAAGACACCATAATTTGTAGCCTCTCTTGATAGGTTTGAGAGGATTGTACTGCTTTAGAGAGCTCCGTCCCTTGAAAAGTATCATCGATTCGTCAACCGAAAGCTCACGAGTTCCTCTATAATTTCTTGAAAAATTTTCGTTCAGTTTGTCTATCATTGGCCTTATTTTGTATAGTTTATCTTGAGTTTGTGTGTTAATATTAGTATTGTCGTTTATATGAAGGTTGTTCAATATAGCATCAAACCTGTCTCTGCTCATTGCAGCTGGAACGATTGCAGTTTTTAGGTCTTCGCTGTTAGACCAATAATGCCTCCAATTTGGTAACCTGTGATACCCCATGAACATGTTTATTCCTAAAAATGTTATCAATTCATCTTTTTTTATATTCAGAACCTTATTCCTTTGGACAGCATATAAGTTGCTCTGATAAACTATATCATCAATTATGGAACCTAAAAGGCAAATAAAGATGTCAGTTCCAGTTTCGCAACCAGCAAAATTATCCTCTACTGTGCGTGTTGGGTACATATATTCTGAAGATGCAGTAGTTATTTCTCGTTTACGCCACTTTCTATCTAAAATTGCCTCATTCTGCTGACTAAAGTCAATTTCATGCAATGAATTTACCTCGACATCTTCTGTTATACCACTTTCTATGGACTGAGTCACATCTACTTCGAATGTACTTGAAGGTTCTGGTACAGCATTGTTAGAATTAATTATTACTTCATCATCATTATCTGATTCTTCATCAGTTTGGAAATTTAGGTCATCCGTATATCCTCAAACAAGTAATTGTCAATAATATTTAATAATTCCGCATCACTTAGAGGTTTTTTGCTAGTCCAGTCTATTTTTTTTCCATCTAAAAAAAGAAACGGGTTAGAATATAATAAGAAACGATGTAGCGAAACAAATTTATGTCCAGTAATAAATTACTTCCAAATGCCTGACGGTACTTTTAAGTCCGCAGCGAAAAGTATCAGTTTTCTCAAACAACAGTAATTATTTATAAAAAGTAAATACTTACGTTTGCACTCAAATGTTTCGTCTACGATATTATAATCAGTTATACCGAAATACGTTGATAATTTTCAAGTTATTGACACATGTGTTACAGATGACAAATCACAACACAATAGCTAGGTTATGCACTAATACCGTTATTGTTTTAGCGCTAAAACAGTGTTGCCGGTTGATTGAAATAAACTTATATTATTCTATATAAGGTACTTTAAAGTACCTATAGGAAAAAATCAAGGTAGATATAAAGATGTGTTTTAGACATATTTTTTAATAAGTGGTACTTTAAAGTACCGTCCGTCAACTAAGGGTTAAACTTTATTTGTTATCACTAGAAAGCAATAATAATATCTTTCTTCTCTGTCTTTTATTATTCGTTGAAAATGTGGTGACGGTATGGTATTCGACGTCCTTTAGTCTCCTTCGTGTGGTGTGTTGTCTCAGAGAGAAAGAGAGAGTAACCGGTGGTGCTCTTTATTTCTCTTCATCGCTTCTCTGTTAATACAGTTCCGCAAGATTTATTCCACATAGAAAAAGTCTATCTATCTATCTATCTATACAGCCCTTAACATCCATCCTTGGATATAAGCCTCCTCCTCCTTCTTCCATGCCTCTCTATCTTGGGCAATTTGCATCCATTTTGACCCGGCTTGTTTCTTCAGGTCATCTGACCATCGCATTTGTGGCCTTCCCCTTTTACGTTTGTGATTCCATGGTCTCCAATGTATAATTGTTTTAGTCCATCTTTCATCTTTCTGCCTTAGGGTGTGTCCAGCAAACTTCCATTTAAGCTTTGCTACTTGGGTTGAGACATCTTTCACTTTTGTTTTATTACGGATCCATTCGTTTCTTTTTTTGTCTGATAGTTTAATGTTCAGCATTTGTCTTTCCATGGATCTTTCTGTCTTTGCTATTTTTTCCATATTTTCCTTTGTAAACGTCCATGTCTGAGAGCCATATGTGAGGACAGGAAGTATACATTGATTGAAGACTCTCGTTTTTAAGTATTGGGGGTATTTTGAATTCTTTAGAATATAAGACAGTTTTCCGAATGATGCCCAGGCCAATCTTATTCTTCTCTTTATTTCTTCGGTCTGATTTTCTTTATTTCATTTAGTGATTTGGCCTAGATATATATACTCTTTAACTTGTTCTATTTTTGTTTGTGCCACTGTAATTATAAGTTCTTCTGGTTGATTAGTCATGGTTTTTGTTTTACTATAATTCATCTTGAGTCCAATTTTTGTCGATTCTCTATCTAGTTCTTCCATCATTCTTTGTAATTCTTCACTTTTTTCTGTTATTAATACAATATCATCAGCATATCGTAAATGATTCAGATTTTGCCCGTTTATATTAATTCCCAAGTCATCCCAGTGTAGTCGTTTAAAAACATCTTCTAGCGCTTGGTTAAATAACTTGGGCGAGATGGTATCTCCTTGTCTTACTCCTCGGTTTATTTTAATAGGCTCCGTTTGTTTCATTAGCTTAATAGTTGTTGTTGCCTTGTTGTACATATTTGTAATTAAGTCGGTATATCGGTAGTCTATTCTGCTGTTTTGTAGGGAATTCTGTACTGCCCAGTGTTCCACACTATCAAATGCCTTCTCAAAGTCAATAAATGCCGTGTATAGCGGGATATTATATTCGTTAGTTTTTTCGATTAAAATCTTCATCGTTAAAAGGT
Organism: Diabrotica balteata; assembly: GCA_918026665.1. Classification (NCBI taxonomy): domain Eukaryota; kingdom Metazoa; phylum Arthropoda; class Insecta; order Coleoptera; family Chrysomelidae; genus Diabrotica; species Diabrotica balteata. The sequence continues at coordinate 148,460,026 of OU898281.1, forward strand.
GGTCACTTGTACTGAAGCTCTTTCTAAATCCGGCTTGTTCTCTTGCCTGGTATCCATCTAATTTAGTTGTTAATCTATTTGTTAATATTTTGGTTAATAGTTTGTACATCACATTTAATAAAGTTATGGGTCTGTAATTCATTAGATCCTTTTTATCTCCTTTCTTAAATAGTAACAGTGTTATTGCTTCGTTCCAACTGTTGGGTATTTGTTTTGTCATCAAAATTTTATTCATAAGTATGTACAAAACTTCTCTAGTTGTTTTCCCACCATGTTTTAGCATTTCTACAGTCACCCCGTCTTTTCCTGGCGATTTATTGTTCTTCATCTCTTTGAGTGCTCTTCTTATCTCGTTCTTACTGATCTCTGGTTGTAAGTCGGAATTAACATTTTTTATTTTTATTTGTAGTTGCTTAAGGATTTCTTGGGTTGGTTTCTGTTTTGTATTGTAGAGGTTTTTATAATATTCTTGTGTTATCTGTATAATTTCTTCTACATTATTGGTCTCTGTAGAAAAAGTCAATTAAGGAAAAAGAAAAAGTGGAAGAACTCCTACATTTCCGTTTTTAGTTTGTACTAATCTAAGTTGTTAGACGTCGCATTAGTAGGTGGATTAGAGAGAACGATCTACAGCTAGTGCCTCAGAAAACTGAGGTGTTAGTTCTTAAAGGAACACAGGAAATATCCTGTCTTCGCTTTATAGTGGAAGGTGTGGAGGTTGCACCGGTTAAATCAATTAAATATATGGGAGTCTGGTTGTCGGAAGGTCTAAAGTTCGGAGTACACATCCAAAAGACAGTAGAGAAGGCGAACCGAAATCTGAAAGCGTTGATACAGTTGATGCCAAACATTGGAGGCCCAGGAAGCACCAAAAGAATGGAGTTTTCCAATCGGTAGGAACCTACGCTGCCCCTGTGTGGTGTAGTGTACTAAACACTGCAAAATACGCTAAGCTGATGGAGACTTCGCAAAGGCGAATGCTTCTCAGGGTGTCTAGTGCATATAGGACAGTCTCGAATGAGGCTCTATATGTCATTGGAGCAGTGATACCGATCGTTTTGTTGTGTAAAGAACGAGTGAGGATGTATGCGAAGAGGATGGATGTAAATATACATGAAAATGAAAGAGAAAGAACGATAGTAAAGTGGCAGAGAGAATGGGCGAATGATAGTGGAAAGACAATGTGGACGAAGGAGCTTATTACCGATCTGAGGCCGTGGTAGGAATGTAAGTTCAAGAAACTAGACTACTTCCTGACGTAGTTTCTGGCCGGACATGGTGATTTTGCCACCTTCATAAATAGAATAGGCAAATCTGCCTCGGCAGACTGTACTGTTTGTGCGGTACCAGATGCATCCACATTTTTAACTGCCAGAGATGGGCAAATGAGGTGGGAGATTTCGAGAGGCGAATGGGTTTCGGGCTGGATGAAAGAAATATTGTAAACATAATGTTGAGAGGAGAAAGAGAATGGGGAGAAGTACACTGTCTGATTTCTGGGGTGATCAAGAAAAAGGAACAGGAGGACAAAGGAGGAAGTTATAAGCCAGGGATCTAAAAATGTATAGTTATTATTGTTTATTAGTTTATGGTCTAACGTCTAAACATTTTCTAATTTGCGGTAATAGATATGGTTATATATAAGTTTTTTTTTTGAACGTAAAATAAAAAATAATCGTTATTCAAACATGTGTCAGTGAAACCATGTTATCGGAATAAAAGGAATCATAACCCAGAAAGTTGTCCTGCAAAGAACTGGGAGTGTTACCATTGCCACAAAAGACCACAGTAATCGTGAATGTAGGAAAAAAAAAAGACTCAGTGAACACAGTGCAATATGATCATAGTGAGTGTGAGGAAAATTTCGTAGAGTTAAGTTTTCTTGGTAGGTATTGTAAAACAAGAGCGTGAGAAACTATGTAAAGTCACGTTAGATATAGAAGGCAAGCTTTTAAATTTTGAACTAGATTACGGAGCATGTAAAAGTGTTCACTTTACAGATTATGAAAAAATTGTCATTTTTAGAAAAGTATCTTGTAAACTAAAAGTTGAAAGTTGTTACTGTGCAGAATGTATAAATCGTAAGAAAAATTAAAGTAATTGATAGGGTTATAGTAGGAAATTTTGCTTATCTTTGGTAGTTATTAATTATTGCATTCATATATTCTTACCTCTACTTGGACGTAACTGGTTAAGTGTTATTTTACCAAATTGGAAAAAAAGTTTTAATATAAATGGCAGCAATATTGAACATTTAGATTCAATAAGTAATGAATATCAAATTAAAAATGGTAGCACTAAAATTCAAGTTTTAGTAGGCATTTAACAAAAATTTTAAGGAAGAAGCCATATCTTCTATTACAGATTCTAAAGTTTTTTTTATTATGACACAATGTTTAGCAATCAAAACACAAATAAAGTTCTTCTCCAGTGACAAGACCACTTTAACCGTTTTTCAGGTCAGCTGGCCAATTCCTTTTGAGTCTCCTATTGGCTTGTTAGAGTAAGGGGTTACTATGTGATTCCAGTGCTTTATGATGCTTCGTAATGTACTGTATTTAGTGATTACATCCTGTACGAACGGGATTCTTAGGTCTTCATGAAGTGTTAGGTTTGACACATACCAAGGTGCATCAGCTATCGTTCGGAGTATTTTTGATTGGCATCTTTGAATTATGGCTGTATTTGACTTGCTCGCACATCCCCAAAGTTGGATTCCATACGTCTAGATAGGTTTTAAGACGGTTTTATATACAAGGATTTAGTTTTCAAGGCTCAGTTTCGATTTCCTGCCTACTAACCAGTTTAGATCTTTCATTCTTAGGTCAATTTGTTTTCGCTTCTTAAGAATATGTTCTTTCCAGGTGAGTTTTGAGTCAATATGTATTCCTAGATATTTAGTGCTATAAAATTGGGGAATTTAGATATTGTTACGTGAAATTGGGGGACATGGATCTCTTCTCAAGGTAAAAGTCACTTGGACTGATTTTGTTTCATTCATTTTAATTCTCCATTTGTAAGACTATTTTCATCGGTTGCAAGGATCACAGCACGCCAATAATGCTGCCCCGTCGAACATCAGATTTTATAGGAAAATTATTGGAATTGCTTTCATTCGCTGTTTTTCGGAATTCCCTCCCACTTATATAAGATTTTAACAGTTTCAGGTACGTGATGGGTAAATATTTCTTGATTTTAAAAATCAGACCTGTGTGCCAAACCTCACAAAGGCTTGACTAACATCTAAAAAAGCAGCTGTGCAGTAGTGTTTGCTTTCCATTGCAGAATTTATGGTCTGTACTATTCTATGAACCTGCTGTATTGTCGAGTGTTTTTTTTTTGAAAGCCAAATTGGTAGTTGGGTATCCATTCCTCCGTATTGGGGTTGATTTTTTGTAACAGTAACCTTTTAAGTATTTTGGATACGACTGGTAGTAGGCTTATTGGCCTATATGATGAAATCTCGTTTGGATTTTTTCCTGCTTTTGGGATTAGTATTATTTTAGCGGTTTTCAAGAATAGTCAGTATTTTATCAAAGATAAATAGTGGTAAGTGGGATAGTCCTATAGTTACTGCACCCAAAATAAATGTACATAAATGGAATTAGAATTTGTGTTGATTTGAAAAAGACGTTAAATACAGCCATAGATGGGAATCACTGTGTATTATTTTTACCTAACGATATATATGCTAGTTTAACAGGTAGTAAATATTTTACAGTCTAAGTCTGGTGTATCAGCAGCTAAAGCGTAGCAGTTTTCCGTTGATAGCTTCCATTTTTGCCAATTAAAATTTTACATTTTAACCCATACAATTTAAAATCATCTATATAGTTTATAAATAAAGTAAATATTATAATTTTATATAGTCTTGTCGTGTCTAATTTACGTTTCTATTTTATTTTTACTTTACGTCGGATATATTGACTGGCAGATACAATGTTAATCTCATGCAGCAAGTTTGACTGATCTACGCTGTTAAATTTTGTTTGCTACATTTGTATAATTAAATAATGAAGCAGGAATTACCAAATAATTAAGTCAATTATTAAAATGCATCGTTTATTTAGTGCTTAATATATAAATACATAAAGATAAAATATTACAAAAGATTAAGTGCTGTAAAATAAGAGGTAAGTGTAAGTATCACATGGCATTTCATAAACCGGTAAGCGTACATAATATCATCAAATGTAATAAAACAGTTTTATATTATACAAGAGTTTTATATATTTACTATTTACAGGCAAATATTGCAGTAAGATGAATTATTAAGACTTTTTTATACGTCATTATTCAAACTAAGTCTTTATTGAATACTGAGATCCTGAGAACACCGTTATTTGCTTTTCACTCGTCTAATAAAATATAAAAACTGTTTCACTGTTTTTTCTAAGATATTAAATTGTCTAGTAATATCCATATTCCGGGAAATTCTTGTAGAACCTGCTATTTTCATGTTGTCCACTCAACCCGTGCTCTCCAAATCCTTTGTTAAGTCCATAAGCCTGTTCATTTTGGGCAAATTTGTTTCCGCCGAATTTTCCATGGTTTCCTTGGGCCTTGTCTTGGAAGTATTCGTTGCCGTAATGGCCTTCTTTAGTAGCTTCGCCTAAGAATAAAAAACAGATGAATATATCTCGATAAGATAAATTGTAAATAATATACATAAGTAAATCTAAACGTTTTTAAAATTGCATATCCTTTGTCGAAATTGTAAACTATACAAATTGAACTGTTACCAACTTCACATCGATATATCTGGCAAATCGATAATGTCAAAGTTGGCCTGATATCACTTCAGTATATTGTTTATAAGCCGTCAAAAGCATTTGCATTTAAGTTTTGTACATACAACAAAAGTTATTGTTTGTCAGCTCAGACACCTCAAAGTTAATAAAATGTTTGTGTATCGTACCATAACTCATCATAATGATACTGGTAGCATTGCCAAACGCTAAGGTGGTGGACGAAAAAAAACGGCAACATAACCTGAAATGGTTCGGAAAGTGAAGGCTCGACTTGAGCGAAATCCACGTCGTAGTGGTAATCAAATGGCCAAAGAACTGAAAATATCCCAGCGAAGCATGCAATGAATATTGATAAAGGAGCTCAAGGTCAAGCCTTACAAGTTCCTAAAAGCACACAATCTTACACCAAATCAAAAAAAAGTTCGGCTTGAAAGAGCAAAGGAATTGTTACGCCTGCACGAACGTGGCGAATTTCCGAACATAGTGTTCTCTGATGAGAAAAATTTTCCTATTGAACAGTTCATAAACTCTCAAAATGATCGTGTTTTCTTGACCGAACGCACCTACGAAAGTTTGAGCTTACGAACGGCCACCCGAAGTAATTTTCCATCTCAAGTAATGGTATGGGCATCTCTAACCGCCGATGAACGCTCTCCAATCATTTTTATTGAATCTGGTGTCAAAGTCAATGCAACTTCTTATCGGGAAAATGTTTTAGAAGCTTCTTTAGAGCCGTGAGCATGCAAACCATGTTAAACCATTAAAAACCCATGTTTCAAACTTCATTTCAGTCACACAATGGCTTTTGAATTAGACAGACGCAAATCCGATGGACTATTCCATCTGGTTCCTTTTGGAGAGCAAGGTGAGGACTAATAAAATATGCCAGTATGGATGGGCTGAAGAAAACAATTATGCGTGAAGGGGCCAAAATACTGGAAGATCGCATTCGTGCAGCATGCAACTCGTTTTTTGATCGTTTGAAGACCATAGTCAAGGCAAAAGGTTAAATTGACTGGATTCTGAAATTTTGTTTATTTTTACACATTTTTGCCATTTGAATAAATAAAAAATAATTTCACACAAAAAAAATATGGTCGTTTGAATAGGTAACAGTTCAAGTACGTAACCCTGTATATTAAGGTAAACAGTTTCATTTAGAGATTTTGTCGGCATGGGAGATCTATATATCCGTCCGTCATTTATTATAAAAGATTTTTTGAGTCTCTGATAGTCAAGAATAACAAACATTCTGAAATCTATAATTTTTAAATCCATAGTAGATTGGAACTACAAACAGTGCCTTAAACAAGTTGCTAAAGAAGAAGTTAGTACTGCTATCAAAACAGTACAATTGTGCCGTAACACAAAAGCATCGTAAAAATGTCTGACAATGGGAAAAAAGAACTTGCTGCAGCCTATTTGCAAAATATTCCAGTCCAAAGATTGTTATCACTAAAGTAAACTTAAATTCTCAGCAAATATTGCTCACTCAGATTTCATCTCAGTAAAATGAACAAAATGCATATATAGCGTAACATTACACTTAAAAATCTCTTGGTCTAAATGATAGATGTGAGGCATCGACAAAAGATTTTTCATCTTACAGTGGAAAAAGACCAAATGACTCCTTTAAAATGTAAAATCTCCAAGATTTTCCAAGTCAGCAATATGTATCTGTACAAAATACAAATTGCAGTTACCAATTTTTTTCATGAGTTGTGTTATTCCCTTGTGACCTATTAAGAACAACTCAGGTGCCTCATTGGTACATGTGATATTGTAAAAATGAATGCTTCTCTTTATGTGTATATTCAATTCCCATACATTTAAATTGTTTGAATAGCTAATTGGGAATAGGGTAGCGGATGGAGATGGTATGGAGATACGATTCCGGTATAAGACAGACCTATTTCAGAGTAATGACCCTAATCACACAAGGTATTATTATTTCCCAATTCTTTCAGGGGGATAAGTTATGTGCCAATCCAAGCTTCCCTTCAAATATCTATAAAGTCTTACACATTATATCCAATCCCCAGGAGTAAACCTAACCAGAAAAAAAAATCATTAGGGAAGGCACCAGGAAATCTGCCCAATTAATTTTACCGAGTATACTCAACACAGAGCTTGTAACGTTACTTGTTTGGATGCTACAAGCTCAATAGCCAAAAAAATATTACTGATCTTGGTCATTGGAAGCCAAGATCCAGCAGAGGAGGACATATACCTCTTAAAAGTCTCTATGTAACAGGAAAACTCAGTAATATTGTAGTAATGTACAATGCATAGCAGGAACGTACTTATCGAAAGTAGACATTCTTAACTGCCCTTTTAAACAGCTTTTTGACATACAGTATATATGCTAAAAGCTTTGAACCTGTTTGGATAGTTCAAACTTTTATTCCAAATCATTTATTTAATTCATATCCGTCAAATTTCTCACAAAAAAAAATTTGAAATCTTTCAAATTTGCACTCAGATTTTAACCTTTCGAAGCTTACCGCTAATGGTTTCGGATGTTCAAAAAATGTATTATAGTATATTTCATTTAGAAAAACCTCAAAAAATTGTAACCAGAACTTTTCTTATAATCAAAAATTATCAGACTGTTTTAGCTAAAATCAATAATCTCCTACGCCTACCTGATTTAAATCTTCCATCATTGAAACCTCCTTTGAAAGCTTCTCCACCTCCTTCACCGAATTTTCCAAATTTACCATTGAAAGCATAATTGCCACCTTCATCATGATCTTGATCATAGAATTCCTCAGTTTTACCCGTTTCGTCTAAGTGATGAGATTTCTTAAAGCCTTTAATGTTGTGTCCTTTGTTGTGATTCGCGTTTAATGTTCTTTCGTTGCCATGTTTTCCTTAAAGATAAAAGTAACGAAAATAACATATTATAAAGCACAATGTACCGAATATTACAAAAGCAAATTAGCTATTTGTTTTAAATACAAAGAAATTAAAGAAATACCTTCAGTATTAAAATGTTCTCCACCATAAAAGTTCTTTCCTTCGTGGTGTCCTCTCTTAAGCCCATCAGAATCTATGAAATGAGCTGAATCTCCCTTAATATCTTTAAGAGCTACTTCTCCAGCGCTATATCCAGCATCTCCGTGATTCAAAGATTCTCCGTTATGTCCATTCAAGTGATTGTAATGTTCTCCTACAACGTTTTGTTTTCCATCACTGTAGATTCCTTTGTCAACTTGGGAAATACCGTAAGGTCCATGGTGGGCAAGTACTCCCGGTCCGTACGGAGCAATATGAGAATAGCCAATTCCTGGACCATAGCTGAATGAAGAGATATTATTTATAAATAGGACATGTATCAATAAAAATAAAATATACCTACCCTAACGTAATACTATTGAGTCTTCTACATTTTTAAAAACATTCTATGTTTGGATTCATAGTAAAATAAGTAAATGTTCACAGAAGTAAATAAACAAATATTAAATCATAACTACAGATTTGATGGACAATACAAAAGATAAAAGCAAATAGAAAGAAGAGAAGAAACAATATGAGATTGTAAGCATTATAAGGACTGGAAGATGATCTATCCAAAATTGGATCAATAAGATTAAAAAGAAAGAAGGTTTACTTTATTTGTACCTTCAACAGAGTACAAAGATGGCAGAACATTGTAAATTGATAATAAAAGTAAGAGAATAAATAATAAAATATTACGGAGAATACGAGAGGGCAAAGTGTAATCAACGTTTAAAAATCAATAAGTAACTTCCAGCAATAAGATTTAACGTTGAAATAAGTTTGTATGATAACTAAAGTAATTTATATAGGGATATAACTTATTTACGAACCCATAACCTATTCCTTTGCTAATTCCAACAGGAGCACCGACGAAGGGTCTGTATCCATAGCCTCCGTATCCCAATTTTCCATATCCTCCAGCCGGGTAGCCCAATCCTCCTGCAGACTCATATTCGAGTCCTATCGGTCCAGGAACTTTACCTTCGTATTCAACAACTTTTGGTACTACTATATCCTGGTATGGGTACTTCTTGTAGCTAAGACCGTATGGATATCCTACGTCGGGGTCGTATTCGTGTGTGCTGTAGCGGCCGTAGCCGTATGGACCTACATCTGTTTCGTAAAATTTGGCTTGTGATTGCAGGATGCAGAGGAATATCACGGTACACTTAGCTATGAACATTTTGGTTGTGAATGATTTAGATTACTCGACAGAGTGTATTTATATTATTAATAAAGACGCGGTTGAATGGATTTTTGGATTGGAAAAATAGGTATACAAGGATATTCTCAAATATAGCGGATACGATGTGAATTTTTTTGTTCCTTTTTATCTTCATTTTTATTTATTAAATTAGTTGCCATTAAGGATTAAGTAAAAGTTATTGTATGTTAGTTTATATTTCTAGAAATTTTTATTAAAAATTCAATATTATTCTTCTTCTTCTTGTGCGGTCTTCTAACATAGGTTGGCGATCACTTCTTTAAACGCTTCTCGATGTTTTACAACGTGAAACATCTGTTCAACACTTAGGTTAGTCCAATCTCTGATATTCCTCAGCCAAGATTTCTTCTTTCTTCCCAAGCCTTTTCTTCCCTCTACTCTACCTTGCATGATGACTTGTAGCAGACAGTATTTATCGTTTCGGAGTATGTGGCCCAGATACAATGTTTTTATTATTTTAATTGTGTTCATAAGCTTTCTGCAATGTCCAACTCGTCTTAACACTTCCTCATTTGAGACTTTTGCAGTCCAAGGAATCTTCAAAATACGCCTATATTGCCACATTTCGAATGCCTCCGATTTTTTTATAGATTGGGCTTTCAGAGTCCAAGCTTCTTCAATATTATAAGAACATAAAAGACAAAAGCAAAGTAAATGACTATGAATTTCGGTAAATAAACGTGGTCGTTCGTCTTCTTTGGCTTTCTTATTTTATGGGTTTGATGTTTTTGTCGTACACAGCAGTGTATTCTCCCAGTCGCCTTCTATGACGCATGTATCTATCATAGCGTTTCCTATGGAAGTTTTCTATCTTATACCAGGTGTTCCTTTAGGTCCCAGTTCAATATTCTTTTTGGCCACCTATGCTTTGACATTATTTGTATATACTCGTACTCCTGCAGCGCTCTGTTTTCCAACTTTTTTGTAATTGAACATTCTACTTCCCTTCTGTTCCATATTTCCTCTGTTTGTATTCTTTCCTCTCTAGTGATTTGTAAAAGCCTTTTTTGTGTTTCTAATTTCTAACCGGATATCTTCTTCATCATCTCCCATTTTAAGATACTCTGTCTTTGACATATTTATATTGAGGCCCCATTTTTCCTATTCTTTCTTTAGTTTTCTAAACATTTAGTTCATGTCTTTCTCATCATTTGTTACGACTACCTGATCTTCGGCGAAAAATAAACTTGTTAGACATTTACCACCGCCTAAGTATATTTTCACTAGGGCTACTTGTTTCCTCCACTAATCTAGCGATGATTGAATATATATTTTAAATAAGGTCGGAGATAGATAACATCCTTCTTTAAACCCCTTTGTTATTGGAAATGACTCAGATATAAAGTTTCCTTCTTTAATTACACTTCTTGCATTTTTATATATATTTGCGAAAGTATCCACATATTCTCTACTGAGACCTACTCTCGTCAAGGTTTGAAACAGTTTTTTCAAAAGTACGGTATCGTATGCCTTCTCTGAATCTACAAACAATGGGTGGGTAGATAGATTCCTTGCCTTCCGTTTTTCGATTACCTGCTGCAGAACGAATATACCATCAGTGCACGATTTTCCTGCACAAAATCCATTTTATTCTTCTGATAACAGTTATTCCCCTATAATTAGAGCATTTGCGTGTATCCCCTTTCTTAAATATTGAGTTGATGTATCCAACATTCCAATCATCAGGGATATTTTGTCCATTTGAGCATTTGTTAAATAGTTGAACCAACATCTCATGTAATATTTTTGGTCCAACTTTACCAACTAAATTGGTATGTCTCCAAGTCCTGCCGCTTTACCGTTTTTCGATCTTTTGAGGGCATCGCTTAACTCTCCGGATGTTATCTCAATTATTTTTGTATGTTCGGATATTTCTTCCATTTCGATCTCTTGGAATTTACATCTATCCTCTGTCAGTAAGACCTCCTAATGGTATTTCCACTGTATCAGATCTATCAACTGTAAGTTAGATTCTTCCTTTCCTTCCCTCCGCAGAGACTTTAGCACCTTCCATGCTTACTCAAATCTTGTTCCACCCATATACCTATTCACCATATACCTTTTATTTTTCACTACTTCTCTTTTTACATCTCGATTAAATTTTTTATATACCTATCTTGTAATCTTCCTCCTTTCTCGTTGACATCCATTTCTGATAAGCAGTTTTCTTCTTGTTTACTAACGTTTGCATATTCTCGTTCGCAAATTTCATTAAATCTTGTTTTAAGCTTTCTAGGTTATATTTAGGGGATGTTACTTCTTGTCCCTTTTCTATATTCTGCACCTGAGTGTTATTGTTTTTGCGATAGTTAATTATCACGTTGGCAATAAGTAAACAATGGTCGGATCCACATTCTGATCCACGATATACCTTTTCGTCAGTTATTTTTAGCTGGGAAGTTGGATTACATAGTTAATTATCGAGCGCAGATTCCTAGTAGGTTGTATCCATGTAAATTTATGGATGTCTCTATGTTGAAAAAATCCATTCATAATTTTGTGGCATTTTCAATTTCGTTGATTCTTTGAAGTATATTGAAGTCCCCTCGTATACGAAATATTAAAATCACCTTATATATTTTTGATAGATCTAAAAATATTTCGTTCGTATTTAAACCCAAATATCTTTTCATTTCTTTCTTAGGTCGGCCAAGTTGAAATAAACCATTTTAGAGTTGTTTATTTTACTTCGGCAATTTCTTTTCAAGTTAATGCGTCGCAAAAGGATATGTACGTCGTTTCGTGGTGTCTTGTTATGTCAGCGTTTGTATGTATGCGTTCAATTTTAATAGAATTTCTTCACTCTCGTTGTAGCAGCTTTCAAGAGTGGTTCAACGTTATGTCCAAATTCACGTCGAATTTGTAAAGTATCCTGTTTTCGTCTTTTGTTATGAAGAAAATGTAGCAGTTTGTTATCTGTTTTGTGGCAGTAAATGCTTCAATTATTAATGTTTTGAGTGAGGATTGGAGGACATCCTCGTTTTGTTTTTCTTTTGTTCCTGCTTTTATCCAAGGCTTTTGGCAGTTTTGGAGATGGAGGTTTTCGTCATGCAGAGAGAGTGGAGCCCTCAGTTCCAGGTTCCAGTTATGGTTTCAGAAAGTTGAGTGTGTCATGTGAATTAAGGTAACATTTTGTTCAAATTTTAAACTAAAGACAGACATTTTTTTTATAAAATAATAATTGCTTTCGTTGACATTTAAAATTATAAATTTTGTTTTGAGTAAAGCTGTCAATTTGTGTTTGGTTTTTTTTAGAATTTATTGTTAATTTATGACAGCTCGTTTTAGTATTTTTGATGTTCATTTGTTTTGTTTTTTTTTTGTTTAAAAAGGTTAACCTCCATGCAATTGTGTAAGTTTTGTAGCAATGGAGTTTGTTCATGGATGACACATGTAAGTTTTTGAATGTATTTATCTGTATTTCTCCATGTAACTGTTTGTGGTGACACATAAATAAATGTTAAATTTTGTTGTCTTAACTTTTTATTTATTTTTTTTGAGCTAACCCTTTTTGAGTTTATTTGAAAAAGATATGTTTTTTATGTTTTGATTTTGTTTTCTAATTATTTCCCTAGTTACAACTAGTGGTTGTAATAGGCATAATTAGGCACCTCAAGTGGCGCCCTATATTAAATTCCTTGAGGTGTTTCTTGTTTATTTTTATTTTGTTTATCCCAAGAGCCCTTTATTTCATTTTTTTGTAGTTGCCCCATTCCAATGCCCTTATCTTTTACTTATCCACGACCCCAGCTCTCCTACGAAACCCTGAGTGCCGTTCGCATCAGTAGCGATTATTTTGCTTGCCCTATCTTCACCCCCAATAGTTTTTTCCCCCAATTTTCTATCTCCCGTATTAATGCCCCCTGTGGTAGGCAAAATATTCTCGTTACAATTTTGAGAGACATTGTTTCACAAAAATCTCTAAGACGCATTTCGTTGGCATTGGTTACTTGTTCCCCATATCTTCCTAATGCTCTATTTTTTCGTCTTTCCCTACTTTGCTGTTTAAATATGTTAAATGAAGCCTATGGAAAAGTAATTAATGTCCAGAATGCTGCTCATGGATTTTCCAAAACTGGTATCTACCCAATAAACCCCAACTTATTCCCCGACTTTATGTTTCAAGCATCTGAAACTACAAATATTGTAGTAGATACTGCTAATAGTAGATACTAGTAACCTGCTGTAAATGTTTATGATAATAATGAAGAACCTGGACCTTCCTCTTCTACCATAGAAGGCACTTCTATTCTTAACTCAACTCTAAATTTAGAGGAGGCAAAAGAAACAACAAACCGAAACCAGTAATCCTTCCAAAAATTAAAAAAGAGCGGTAAAAAGGAATGTTTTTATAGAATGCGAGTGGAAACCGAAAGAGAACCTTTTTCTGCTGATGAAGAAAATGATGATGTTGCTTCCATTTACTGTACAGAATTGTACAAGTTATCTAAAGAAGGTGAGCTATGGCTATGCTGTTGTTCGTGTCAAAAGTGGGCACATGCTGAGTGTGCCGGCCTAGACAAGAAAACAAAAATGTTTGTTGCGAGCTTTGTACCGACTGAAGAATATCAATCGCTATTTGTTAGGTTCTTTAAATAATGTTTGGAAAATGTGTTAAAAATTAATTTTATTTTATATTAGGCGTAATGTTCATCATCATCATCAGTGGCATTACAGCTCGTTATGAGTCAAAGCCTTCTTCAGAAAATCTTCCATTCGCCTCTGTCTCTTTGTTGTCAGCAGCGGGCCCAGGTAGATGAAGGTGACCTTAGGCGTAATGTTACAGACATAAAAAGGAGCCATACCCTTTTTTTGACACTTTACTTATTTTTTATTACCTTATGACACAAGACAGTTGTTACTGAAGACAGGAACTTGCTGTCATTGTTGCCAACACAACATTTTAAAGGTTTACTCCCAAAATTGAGTGTACTATAACACTAATAATGTGTCATTTTGCCCGCCGGGTGGGATAAAATGACCTTTTCTTGTTCATTTTTATAGGTTTGGTTAAAAGTTTATATTTTCTCTTACTTTGTTAAAAACTTATCTGAAGTGTTTCAATACTTTAGTTTGTGTTCTATCCAAGTTTTGTTTAAAAAAATGTTTTCTTTAAGTACAATTTTCGATTTTTTTAAAATGTATGTCATTTTGTACACCCTTCCCCTATTTATAACGTATTTGTGATTTTTCTTGTTTTTTTTTGCATTTTCTATCGATTTCAGATCTGAAGGTAAGTGACTAAGTTCTTCTTATTCCTTATTCATCATTAAGTACTATTGAAATAAACTCTCAATATATTGGAGGTTTCTCTTAACCTCCATAGATCTTTAAAGTATTGCTATATAACCTTACCAAAGTTTGAAATTCAAAATACCGAACTTAAAAGAATGTATTGATAAATATAAATTGACTTCTGCTCCTATCTTTAATTGTGATAAGACCGACATTAGCGTGAATCCAAAAGGACATAAACTAAAATCATAGCAACGAAAGGAAACGGTAGGTTGGCACGCTGTGCGTGCCTACCTGTGTGCCTACCCTAAACATCATCTGAGAGAGGTGGAACTGCGACTGTGGAGTTGTATTTTTCTGCAAGTGGATCCTTCCAGGAGGCATGTGTGATCCCCAGTTAATTTTGCCCAGGAAACGAAAGCAGCAAGAGTTAGAGTTGGGTCCGCCATCTGGACGTTTAAAACTAATCTAGTTTTGCTCTATTATTTTTTTGTATTCTAATGTAAATTCTGGTATAGCAACCGAATTTTTCATTTCTTGTGCCTTTTTCAAAGAGCAAAGAGCGCAAATTAGAATATCTTGGTCATGATATGAGAAATGAACAGAGATATGGCTTATTGCAACTTATTCTTTAGGGCAAGGTGTTTGGACCATAGAGAAGAAGAATATCTTGGCTTCAAAACCTAAGGAAGTGGATCAATATTTCTACAACCGGACTATTCCGAATAGATGCAAGTAACGTTAGGATAGCTATGCTGATCGCCAACAGTCGTAACGGATAGGCACCGTAAGAAGAAGAAGTGCCTTTTTTGTGTTTGTTATTACCCAGAAATTCTCATGTTCTCTTAACACACCTTTTTTTAAATTTCTTACACTTTGTAAGTTCCATGACACAATTTTCAGAATGTTTTTCAGTTGCAATTTTCGTCGTCATTTGAATCAATCCATATTAAATGGTCACAATCGCCGTAATAATTGCAAAATCTTCTGAAATTCTCCTATTCATCATTGGGATCTGTCTCCGTTTGTGGTCTAAAAGTTTATAACATATCCAATCTCAAGTTCATTATTATATTTGATACATTTAAACATTACCCTGTATTCTAATGGTGATCTAAACCTCCCAATAATCGTGATATATTCATTTGACCTTTAAGGTTGTTAAGATATGAAAAAGGTAGATGACTATACGGTTTTGGTATTGCACAATTTCGGGAAAAAAAGAAGTAATTTTACGCTTTATTAAAGCTGAATATTGTTTAAACAAATAAGTTTATTGGAATTTTGAGGTTAAGAGTAATTTAAATAGGTGTAAAAGAAAAACAAATGTAAAATTAACCTATTTTGATACCCTTGTTTAAAATAGCATGAAAATATCAACGTAAAAAAATTTTCGCAATCGCAAAATAAAATCGCAATTTTCAACACGCAATTCCAAAAAAAAAAAATAAAACTACATACTCTAAAATATTATAGCTAAAAATGGTTTATTGGTTTTTAGTAATCGTAGACAACTTTATTGAAGATACGAGACAGTTGGCAGTATTGTTGCTTTTATCAAATTTCTTCAGAATATTTAACGTTGCAGCTAAACAAAAATTGTGAATACTTATAATATGCGTGTGTAGTACGTACGAGGGTTAGAGGGTTGTCTTTTTAGTTTTGTATATACCCATCAAGACAAAAATATATAAACTTAAAGTACTTTATTGCTTTTCAAAATATGTCCCACTATGATCGACACATTTTTACATACATTCAAACCAACTGGTAAAACAGCGATTTCAGTCTTCAGTTGACACCTTCAAAATCCTTGTTTTAAAGGCATTGATGGCTTCTTCTGACAACTGGAATCGCTTCCCACGCATTGAATTCTTGTTTGTTGTGATATTTTGAAGCTCCAAGAATTTTATTGTCTTTTGGGCAGTGTAAGCTACTACATTGTCCTGACGCAGGATGATTCGCCGTTGTGCGTTGCTTTATCGGAGTTTCGTGATAACTTCTGGTAAACAAACGGTTATATACCAATCAAAAGTAATGCCAACTGACCCGAGCAATTGAGCCAATTCAGCAAATAAGGGATCCAACGGGAAGCTACTTCGTAACACCCAGTTCTTTATGTAAAATCTTTTAGATCGAGGTCTTTGAAATGCCCTAAGATGCCTCTATCTCCAGATTGTTACACGGTGGTCATCCTTAATTAGATAACGAACCACGTCAATGTTTTGCTGTGTGACTGCTATTTTGGGTGGACCTAGCTCGGATTCGTCGCTGAGACTGAAGCCACCACGTTGAAATTCGCAGTACTAGCGAGAAATAGTTGATTGGTATGATGTTTCATTTCCAAGCACAGAAATTATTTCAGCGAGATATTGCTGTTTCTGGAGAGGATAAACCTGTCCGAAAATTGTAAAAAATATTGCTCAAACATGTTCTCAGCTAAAATCCATTTTTCGAGCGAATTGCTAATTTCCAATAATTCACTGTATTTACACAATTTGTTTTATAGCAGTGAAACTCTCAGTTTATATCAACAAAAGATTGAGGTTACATTTGTGTCGGAAAGTTTTATTCTTAAAGTAAAGCAAAGACAGTATGAGTACTTTAGAAAGTTGCTAAATAAAGAACGAAAGATGAGAGTTAGAGGATGCGGGACCCCAAATGAGAATGTAATACCTGTGATAACCAGAGATGAGGTTGTCGTGGCTTTAAATAATATGAACAATGGTAAGGCAGGAAAGTGTAGAAAGGTCTAGGAGAGGAAAGAGTTGATGTGTTGTGACAAATGATGAGTGGGATATATGAGAAAGAAAATATTCCCAATGCATGGGAATATTTTCTTTGAGAGCATGAGGGTACCACTGTATGAAGATAAAGGGGACATTCAGGTCTGAGGAATAAAGTTATTGTCGCACACGATGAAATTTTGGTAGAGAACTGTAGAGCGAAGTTTAAAGGGATATGTGAAGAATAGTTTGTAGTTACAACGGATGTCTTGTTTGTTTGAGACAGTTGATGGAAAAATACGTAAAAATAAAAAAAAACACTACATTTGGTATTTATAGATCTTGAGAAGATGTACGGTAAAGTTTCAAGATAAGATCTCCATCGCTATGGAGATGTATGAGAGAGAAATAGGTTCCTGAAAAGTACTTAAGGATTTTGAAGGATATGTATGTGGAAGTGTACACCAAAGTTAGCACTTGTGTCAAATTGATCGAAACTTTTCCTGTGACGGTTAGTTTGCATTTAGGCTCTTTACTAAGCCCTACCTGTTCAAACTTATTATGGATGTAATGACAGGAAAAGTAAGAGAGGGGCTCCTTGGTCAATGCTCTTTGCGAATAATATCGCGTTAGTGGAGGAGAGCAAATAAATGTTGGAGAAGACGTTGGAAGGTTCAAAAAGGGCTGAAAGGGAAGTCTTAAAGTTAACAGGTCGGAGACGGAGTATAAGTGGTTGAGAAGAAGAGAAATTGTTGAGCACATCGAATTGCTTTAGGAAAAACTAGGATGAGTAGGAGAATTTAAATAGCTTGCCTCCTACATAACGATAAATGGGACATTAGATTGAGAAATTGCCCACAGGACACAAGCTGAGCTGAGATTGAGCGGGATAGTAGGTGACTGAAAAATCGGGAAAAAACTGAAAGGAAAGATATACAAGAGTGTGGTACGACCTGCATAGTGTACGACGGTGAAATGTGGCCTATAAAAAATGAATGTTCAGGAACAGAAGAAGCAGGTAGCTGAAATGGAAATGTAACGGTGGATTTAGGGAAAGCCCGGAGTTTCAAAAACGTTTAAAGAACAAAGATGATTTGGTAATGTTACACATAGAAATGATAACTATGTGGGAAAGTTGAGGAAAAATAGAGGTAGAGAAAACCGAATAGAAGATAACAGGGCTATGTAGCAGAGGATTTGGGGGAAAAAGATTTAAATAAAGACGATTAGATGGGCAGAAATTGTAGCAAATCCCTAAAAAGGGAAAATCTGAGGAAGAAAAAATAGATACCTAGTATTTTTAGAGATACTACAATCGAAATACTTGAATAGGGACCAGGTAAATACCAGATTAACATGAATTAATTTTATTAATTTTAAGATACATTAGAATGACAGAAAAAAAATCTGAACAGTATTCAGATCTTTGTGTGTGCCTATAACCACCTTGGTATTTTTTTTTTATACCTGAATACTTTCACACATTTCACTTTTTTTAATTTAAAGTCATTTTACAAGTAGAAAATTCAAACATCCTTTTGTTTGGCAGTGTACATATTTTATAATAAAACATTCAAATTAATAAATGGTGAAATTACAAATTCTTCATTTCTGTTTGAAACTGTAACACAAACTACAAGTTACCTATAATGATATATATTATAAAAAAACGCAATTAGCAGTATCTGGGTGTGTGCACTAGACTATCTTAAAAGGAAACATAAGAACTCGAGTTCCAATAACATATCCTCGTAACCTAATTTCCTATACAAACCGTACATCCTGACCGACGAATACCGACCTTCTCATTGTCTTCACTTAACAAAAATGTTCCACAAACATTATTCCAACAATAGAACCACCGAAATCACAATAAACCGTAAAAATAACCTTTCAAAGGTCTGAAAAATACCGTAGAAAATCTTCATTATAAAATCTTTCCCCTAGAAGTCTCCAAATCATTCGAGTTCCATCCATTATCAGAAGAAGATGGCAACCATCAGTATACTCGGATTAGTTTTTGTTTTATTTTTCGAAAATGTTTTGTGCGGTTACTATCCGGTGGGTATGGGAATGGGCGGCGGAGGCAATTTAGTTGGATCCGGTGGTAAAATGATGGGTGGCGGGATGATGGGCGGCGGAATGATGGGTGGTGGAATGATGGGTGCAGAAATGGGTATGATGGGAGGCGAAGGAGCTGGTATGATGGGCGCCGGTGGAGCTGGAATGATGGGGGCAGGTGGAGCTGGAATGATGGGTGCTGGTGGAGCGGGAATGATGGGTGCAGGAGCAGGAATGATGGGTGGAGGAGGAGCTGGTATGATGGGAGCCGGAGGAGCAGGAATGATGACTAAAGGTGCGATGATGGGAGGTGGAATGGGAATGGGAGGTGCTGGAATAGGTGAGTGTTTCTTATGATATAATTACTTTTGTTGCTAATATATTCTTTTATATTACTTAAAATTAACGCTCAATATACTTACACAGAAATACAGTCTTGAACATAAGAAATGGTGAAGACAAGAAGAAGTTAGCTATTTTTAATGAGCATGCCATCTCTTTCATTAATTTGGATTAAAAACAATACAACAGATAATTAAATAATTGTTTTAAAAATGCACCGTCTTAATTCATATGTCACCTTCTCTACTGCTATCGTCCTCTTCTTTTTATCCGTCAGATTGATACTCGAATCTGGCTCGCGTCAGCTTGGCTATGTTATTTTGATCTTTCCTTAGTTTATGCCGTATGCATTTACATTTATTTATTTGTTTTTGTTATCTTGTCTTGTTTTGTTCTTCTTAGTTCTGAATTTGATATTTTCTCAGAGCAGTATATTTTTAAGATATTTTTTATTCATCTATGAATAGATGTTAGCACTTTTTTTGTGGTTGTCTGTTCACGTTTTCAAATCTCTGTGCAATATAGGAGAATATTCCTAATGCAACTGTTACACTCTTAATACAACCCAGCTATGTGGCACTGTTTACTTCGTTTTATTTTTTTTACTGTTCATTTTCTCTGTCTTCTTCTTCGCGTGCCATATCAGAATTATCCAACATTGGCGATCACCATTTTGAAGGCTTCTCGATCTTCTGCAATATGGAATAAGTCCATTCACGAATGTTTTTTAACCAAGAAACTTGTTTTCTTCCTACACCTCTACGGTCCTCTATTTTACCTTTAAGGATCAGTTGTAATATTTTATATCGACTTCCCCTTACTACATGTCCCAGATAAGACATTTTTCGATGTTTAACAGTCTTTAGCAGTTCTCTATCTTTGTTGACTCTGATTTTCTCTGTATTTACTTTAAAGATCATTATATCGAAATATTGAGGGAGCTTATCGAGCTGTTTTACATATGATTCAGAAGTCCGGTAACACTGGCTGTATATATTCCATCTAATGCCCGTTCTATTATGGTTTACTTTACTCATGATCCAGTAGAGGATTAGGAACAAGATCTGTGAAAGGCTCATTCTTGTTTAACGCCATTCTGAATAACTATTAATTCTGCCATTTCACACGCAAATTATTTCTTCATCATAGAATAATTTAATATGGTTAATATGCTCCGTCAATAGTCCATACTGTTTAGAAATATTCTACATTCGTTCTCTGTTTATACGGTCAAAGGTTCCTTCGAAGTCAATAAACATTACATTGATGTCCTTTTGATATTTGCTTGCTTACTTCTATTCTGTCATTCAAACAAATATTAGAATAATCTTGAAGATCGTTACTTATAAAAATGTCTTTTTAAAATATCTACAATTAATTGAATAACCACCATTTTATTTTTTGCTGCTCAGAATATTAATCCATAGATCACAAATTGCACCTGCCAAATTGATTATTCAGTTGGTTTAATACAGACGCAATATTTCTGTCATTACGTAACAATGAATGACTACGCTCTGCAAAATAATTATTAATATTATAAAATTGTCCATTTTCTACTAAAGAAAGTACATCTAATCCATACGTGTTTTCGATAGTGAAAAATACAGCTGTCTGAGAAATGATAAAGATGCATTACGTGGCCAGCTATCACACAGTTAATGTAATCCATAAGAAATAAAGTTACTTTATTTGGACTTTATATGGCTATTCTTTTTGCTATACTCTTTTTGTTTGCCATATTGTGCACTTCGAAGACGTTGTAGGTAAGTTGGTACCTTTACTCCCTTGAACTGGTATGGCTAAGAAAGTTTTTACACATAGCCAAAGATAATGTTGCAAAGACTGTTGTTCATTTTAAATGACTCAGCTATTCCACCAATTTTATAGTGGCTCCTGTAATATTATGTAGTTAAGAGTACACATTAAATAATTGTGGCGACAGCACACATCCCTGTATGACTCCTCTTTGAATTTCTACTTGATAGTCTCACTATCTTCTATCCTTACAACAAACAATTTTTTTCAGTTTCTTATGTAGGTTATGTGTGTCGTGTTTCATAATAAATTCTTCTTTTGCTTTGCAATTTTCATCCATCCAGCGTTCTTTAGCTTTCTTAGTCTGCGTTTCTACTAGTCTCTTTATTTGCTTGTATTTTTCTGTATTTGTATTTCTGTATTTTCGTTTTTCTTCTATGAGATTTATAATACCTGTTATCCAGTCTTTTTTGGAACTTGGTACTTTTCTACCCACAGAGGTTTCGCTAGCGTTATGGTACTACCGCCTTCATTTCATCAGGTTAATATCTCTTTTGAAACTTCTGTGAATTCTGGTATAATTGCTTCACTTATTTGTTATTACATTTTTCACCCTCAAACTTTGACAAATTTACTCTCAATTTTACTTTTCTTTTTGTTGTTTTCTCAGTTTAATATTAATATCGGAGACTTCATCAGCACTAGGATATGCTTTCAATACTAATTATTATTATTAATAATAATAAATATATTTTCTATGAAAAAAAAAACATTATTTACACAACCAATTTGTTTTCAGGTATGGGCGGAGGAGGTCTCCATACCAACATCGGAGCCGGAACTGGAATGATGGGTGGAGGAATGATGGGGGGAGCTGGAATGATGGGTGGTGCTGGAATGATGGGCGCTGGCATGATGGGAGCTGGCGCTGGAATGATGGGAGGCGGTGGGATGATGGGCGGTGGTATGATGGGCGGTGGTATGATGGGTGGTGGTATGCACCATGGCTACGGAGGTTCGGAGGTCGATGGAGGACAGTACAGTAAAGGAAACCAAAATTTAAACGATTTAAGGTAAATATATGAATCCATTAACAATTATGGAAATAACTTACGGTATTTATTATATTTAAGGTACGAGCAAGCTCATGGTAATCAAGGCGGTCAGTACAACAATGGACAGGGGGGCTATAATCAGGGAGAAGTGGCCGCAAAAGATATAAAGGGAGATTCTGGATACTACAGTGGTGCCAATGGCGGTAAAAATGTTTATGAAGACGGAAATATGTACCACGGGGCACAAAAATATGATCAAGAAGGTATAAAGATCTTGCATTATTATTTACTTACCAAATTTTTATGCAGCTAAGATAAAAAACAACATTTTTTTTAATAATTTTTAGGTAAGAACGAAGGAGCTGAGAGTATGATGAAAGGTCACAAGAAAGGACATAAAATTAAGGGATTCAAGAACTCTCACCAAAAACAAGAATCCGGCAAGACAGAAGAATTCTATGACGAGGATCACGATGAGGGTGGCAACTACATGTTCAACAACCGAGCGGGAAGCTTTGGAGAGAATGCAGGCAATGCCTATAAAGGAGGTAAAGAGGACGGCAAATTCTCCGCCGGAGAAGCAAAGAAGGAGGGACATTTCAATCAACAGTACCTATTTGATAAGGCCAATGGAGGCCAAGGGAGGTATGCAGATAACTATTATCTAGAATCACTTTCAGATAAGTCTATAGTGCACTAGTTTTTGCTTGTTTTTCACCCTTCAACTTTTTTTGCTATATTCTTGCTTTAATTTTCGTTTGCTTGGTTTCTTTATTTGATCCTTAGGAACGTTTGATTATATCAGTTTTATTAGAAATGATTCCATTATTTTTCTTTGTATTAACTTTCATAATTTGCAATAATATTCCAAAATTGTCAATTTGGAAATCCATCGTTATTTCATACATACTGCCGTATCCATCATATTCTGTAACTCACATAAATTATTTGCAAAATATTCTTTCTAGGTTTACGTTTCATGTACCTATTCTTTCCGATAACCGTCTCTATTTTCTTCTACTGCGTTTTTTTATTCATGCTCATTTGCTGTTACACAGTAGAAAAGGAAAAGTTACATTAAACATCCTTTTATTTCAGATATGGAGAAGCGAAGTACGGAAACAGTGGATCTATTTACGGTCTCAACAATGGAGCCGGAGTTAACAGCATGGCAGGTCATCACCACTCAAGCAAATTCTTTAAGCATCATCCTTTTTATAAATACTATTATTAATAGGATGATGCTCTGGCAAAACATAAAATAGGCAAAAGAACTGTTACGAACTAGGCACAACGAATGTTTTAATAAGATGATGTTAAAAAATAAAACTATTTTCAAATATTTTGAAAATCAGTTTACAAAAAAACGAACTACATATAGTAATGACTAACTCAGGTGAGAACAATCTTTTATACAAGAAGAGGTGAGAACAAAACATTTTTTATAGTTGAGTCTGTCTTATTTTGCACAAATACTGAGTATTTATTAGAAAACAAAAAAAATCAATGTTTTTTTTATATATTTAAATGAAATCTTCAGTATCTTTCTTCTTTTTTGATACTCTCATCAATGTTTTCTTTAGTCAACCTTCTTTAATTTGTTCGATGAGCTAAAACCATTTTTCCTGGTTTAATATGACAAAATAATCAATCTCATATATTTTCCGAGACTGAGCACCATTTCTGTCGTATTAAGTCATATAAAAATTATAGTTGTAGTTACCATTGCGAGAACTAAATTGGTGAGTGAAAAAAATAACTGTTCAACAAAGCGCATTTTTACATTGATTCTACATGATACTTCTCATCAAAGTTGGCATACAAATGACCACGACATTCTAAACGTTCTGTCAGTCAATCAAGTCTGGCACGCAGGTGTGATTGATAAACTCTATCGCACTGGACTGCGAAATCCTTTTCTAAAAAAAATTCATTCCTATCTTTTTAATCAAACCGGAGTCCCTTAGAGTTCAATTCTAGTACTCTTTTTATATACAGTCAAGTAACAGAAACTTTTCCTGCCAAAAGATCTGACTTCATCTTAATATACACTGACAATATTACATTCTTTTTCACAAGTACCCCTAATCGTACTGTGAGAAGTCAATCTGTGTTAGATAAGGCCCAAGATAAGCTAGATATGATAGTCAAACGGAGGAATAAATAGAGCCACACTTAACCTTGCTAAAACAAAGCTAATCTTATTCAGATACCCTGGTTTATCTCGACATATAGATGATGAGAACCGGATAGTACTCAATAGTGAAAGCCTCCACTTCAGACCATCGAAGTCTTACCTGGTCGTCGAATTTAGTAAAGCTCTCAGCTGGAGCATTGACATTACACATCCTGAACAGTACACTCAAGTGTACTCCATTATCTCAGAGATATGTACTACAAACCATTGAGAGCTCCAACATCAGAGCAAAATAAGTTATAAATAAAAACTCCCTGCCACCGCTAAGGGCATATATGCACCAGATTCCCTAAGCACAAAGTTTAATGTAAGTAACGTCCAGGTAAGCTTCTCAACTTATCAGGCTACGAACTTCCTAGTCAGTATTTCATGGTCCTAAAAGCTAATTTACTAAAATATCGCAGATAATCTTCCAAGCCGAAAACGCTAAATCCAAGAGCCGTTCCCTAATTTGTATTTTTGGTAACACTTAGATAGCTATCTTCTGGTCAACTCCTTCCCATCTTATATTTCTTCCTTTTCTCACAGCTCATGTCACTCGACCCCCATTTCAAACTTTCACAAAAAAAATAACGGAAGCCTCCATTCCTTAAGGAGGCAAAAGCCTAAACGAGGTTGTCGTAATTTATTTTGATCTAAACTTTTCTATAGTAAAGAGTAATCCAAGCTCTTTGTGTGTTGTTGTCACAAATATGCAAATTAATAATTTTGATTGATAGATAGATATATAGATAGATTTAGAGAGGTGGCTTTTTGGCCTATTCCACTGCGACCTTTTCAGATCTATTGTAGTCCTCTAGGCCTGTATATCATTATCTAGCCTGACCCTTTTTATAAAATCTAATAGCTTCGAGACTGTATTTTCCATGTAGCTATTTGCCGGTGAATATTCTTCTCTTAATGCAAATAACCGCACATTTCCAGACTCACACTGGCATAAAATGTGCTCTGATGTTTCTTCCATCCTATCTCCCATCAGCTTCAAGTGCCTAATCAGCTTACAGTGCCATGTTAGAAGACCTACTATGGCTTTGACTGTTTTCCTGTCTTTTCTTTTTAGGTCTGCCGTAAATTTTGGCAAATGTTCTGTAATGAACTGTTTGGCTTGTCTTTGGCCTGGTGAATTCCTCCACTATTCCAGAGATTTGTGAGCTACCCAGTTCCTTGTAGCCGTCCTTCTTACTGACTTTGCAATGCCGCAGAAGGGTTCCGGTCCAATGAATGGCATTTATGAGCCTTCGTGGGCCATTTCATCTGCTTTTTCATTACCCTTATGACCCTCGTATCCCGGTACCCAGGCATACCCATTCAATTATCTGTGAAGACCTGCAACTGAACAGAACGTTCTTTCCTGCCTTTCTATTTCTTCCGCGCAATGATGGATTGCCGTTTTTTCCGCCTGGAAAACTGTCACATCCTGAGATAGACTTACCGGGAGGTGTATCCCTTGATTTGTCTCTACTATGTCGGCTCCCACATCCTCCGATATTTTTGAGCCATCCATGTACCAGGTAGCAGCAGCTTGTATGACACCTATATACACCTTTATTTCAGTCTTCCCTGCCTGGTATCTTAATTGTGAACTTATTGTTAAAGCTATACCTAGTAGCTGTTGCATCGATAGGTTTCCCCATCACAATATCGGCTTTTAGCTCCTCGATTAGATACTGATCTGGCTTCGCCCCGTATAAAAATATGAGGTGGTGGTAGTTTTAGCAGGACTTCCAACGATGCAGTAGGAGTTGTTTTAATGGCCAGTTACAATATTTTGGCCACGTTAGGGGATAAATATATGTTACTACAAACCATAATGCAGGGAAAAATACAGGGAAAACGAAGTATTGGAAGAAGACATATCTCCTGGCTCAACAATCTGAGAAAGTGGTATAATTGCAGTTCCATCGACTTGTTCAGAGCTGCAATCTCAAAAGTGATAATAGCTGTGATGATTACCAAACTCCTTAGAGGAGACGGTACCTAAAAAGAAGTAATACTTTTGATTGAAGAGAACACCAATTTTGATAAAATAATTTTATCGCACGTGCATTTGCAATAAAATTTTGCAAGCATATATTGCATTTACACATGTTGTATACTATATCCATCTATGGTGATTCAGCAGAACGGACTAAATAAGTGACAGCTAATTTGACAGATGCAGCTTCAACAATATAGCTGCTACCAACTGTAAAAGTTCGGAAGGCTCTATTAGAAGATCCTAAATTGGATATACGTTTCAGAGCTATTTCCATTATCTTTAATTAAGATTACAAAAGACAATTTTATGCAGATGCTTTATACAAAAAGAGGAAGTAGAAATAAACTTAAAGAACTTTGGTGCCCTTTTCCTCAATATTTGATTATTACTTGTTTAAAGTTAGACAGAATCAAATGTGTATTATTCAATGTACTTGTCATTTATTATTTTTATATTACTTCCTAATACAAAAGACTTTTTTCTTTCTACTGCCATAAACTTAAAAGTACACAAAAATTTTACACGCTTGGAATATTTGAAACTTTTATTTGTTCTTACCTGCAAAGCAATATATTTAGTAACATATTCATCTTAAACTAGTACTAGATCCTGTGATACTTCCATGTGGTGAATGATTTACTAACAATAACTTACATTATGGTGTTATAATTAGCTTCTTTGTCAACTTTCAATTAAAACAGCATGAATCATTTATATATTAAATACTATTATGATCGTAAAATTGTGTAAAGCAATTTAATGTATACTTTTAATTTTAATAAATACCTCTTAAGCATACCTCAATATTTTTATTTATACTACAATTCGCCTAAAAGGTATATATCACATCAACCAAATGCCAGCAATCCTTAAAAAAATATCCCAAATGGTTTATATTATCTCTCTCTTAAGACAGGTTGTGTGAGTGCTACAGGGTTCTGTCTTTGGACCTCTGCTTTTTACGGTTTGTACCAGCGGTATATCTTATTGTGTTAAGTAAAATATCGCTCTATGTGGATGGCACAAAAATATATGCCAATTCAATTACAAACCAGCTAACTCTCCAAATGACTTGGACTCTATTTTAACTTGGTGTTCCCAGTGGCTACTACCCATAAATGCGTAAAAATGTGTAGTGCTTCTCTTAAACCATCAACAGCTTCCCTGAACAGCATTTCCGAGTAAGTATTGAACAATGTCGGTGACAAAATGCAGCCCTGGCGTACTCCCCGTTCTATCGTGAATTCTTATGAGGTTTCGTTGTCTACTCGCACAGTTGCCCTTTGCCGTAATTAAAAATTTTTAATTAGGCGTAAATCTTTGTCATCAATACTAGATTCTTTCAGTATCTGAAATAATTTTTGATGTTGCACTTTGTCAAATGCTTTTTCAAAGTATAAAGCATGCGTAGACTTCGCAATGTACGTCTCGAGCTCTTTGTATAAGTCTTCTTCTTTAGATGCCGTCTTCAATGAAGGTTGGCGATAACCTCAGCAAAATCATTTCTGTCCCTGGCTTTTCTTATTAAAGATTGAGAATCCAAACCAGTGCACTCACGAATGTTCTTCAACCAGGACGGCTGCCGTCTACGAGGACCACATTTTCCTTCTACCTTCCCCTCTATAAGAAGCTGCAGTAGCTGGTATTTCTCATTTCTGTATATGTGTCCCAAATATGAGGTTTTCCGTGTTTTCATTATTTTTAAGAGTTCTCTGTTGGTACCCATCTTGTGTAGGACCTGCTCGTTGCTCATATGCGCTGTCCAGGGGACTTTCAGCATCCTTTGAAATAACCACATTTCAAAACTTTCCAAACGCTTGAGTGAGTTGATTTTGAAGGTCCAGGCCTCCATTCCATATAGTAAGGGGCTGTAAACGTAACATTTCAGCACTCGGTATCGGATTTTGAGATTGAGTGTTTGGGACGTAAACATTTGTTTCATTTTTAAAAAGACATTTCTTGCTTGTTCAATTCGCGATTTTATTTCTATGTCGGATCTATATCTTTCGTTATCCAGCACCCTAGATATCGAAATTTCTCGACATTTTCGATAATGTTACCATTCACGTTTAAAGCCATGGGTGGATGGATGGATGTTTTGGAGACAATCATTGTTTTTGTTTTCTTGACGTTAATGCTGAGGCCGTATTGTTCTCCGATCGATCTGACGCGATCTAAGAGTGTCTGGAGATCCTGTGCGCTCTCTGCAATTAGGACCGTGTCGTCGGCGTATTGTACATTATTTAGAACTCTGCCGTTAATTTTAACACCTTCTCTTGATTGCTCTAGTGCTCGTGCAAAGATTTCTTCCGAATATATATTGAAAAGTAGTGGTGACAATACACATCCCTGTCGTACACCTCGCTTGATATTGAATATTTCTGTGTCACCGGCTTCTGTTCTAACTGCTGCAGTTTGGTTAAAATACAGCGTTTGGATAATTTTAAAATCGTTCTCGTGTAGTCCCTTTTTGTGAAGGCAATCCATCAGCTTATCATGTTTTACTTTGTCGAAGGCCTTTTGATAGTCAATAAAACATAAAAAGAGATCCTTTTTTTGGTCTCGACATTTTTGCAGCAGTATAATAAAACTGGTTAATGCTTCCCGTGTCCCAAATCCATTTCGGAAGCCAAATTGTTCATCACTGATATCCTGTTCACATTTCTTATAAATGCGTTGGTGAATAACTTTCAAGAATAACTTTAACATATGCGACATTAAACTAATAAGTCTGAAATCACCACACTTCTTTAACCAGTCTTGTGGAATTTCACCGCTTGTATATATCAGTACTTGTATAAAAAATAGGGCCTCTTGCGTTCCTAGTCTGCTTCTAAACCCAAACTGAACACTGCTAATGTTTTCTATATATGCGAGAGTGAATAACAGAAAGAAGGATTTTGAGTCTTTTTTGGGTAGAGGGATGAAGGTGGAAACTAGCCACTGTAAGAAATTCTGCAGTTTCATAGATTTTGTTCAGTAGATTCGTTAGGACTACAGGGCCACAATAGATCTAAAAAGGTCGCAGTGGAATAGGCCGAAAGGCCACCTCTCTTAATCTAATCTAATCTAGGAGTTTAAGTTGGTTGTTTTCAAATAGTTTCAATATTTCAGCTTGTACGTTACCAGGTCCAGGTGCTTTTTTGGTTTTTAGTCTTTTTATTGAATATGTTACTTCACTGAGTCAGGACTTCAGGTCCTGAACATCCAGAAACACTGACTTCTCTCTCTTGCTCTTGCTTGAATAATTCTTCCATGTATTGCCTCCATCTCTTAAGTATTCTCTCATTTTCGTAGAGTAGATTGTTGTGCTCGCATAGTATTAGGTTATGACTTCGTGATCCGTTTCCTTCCGTTAAGCTTTTGATCTTTTTATGTAGGTGTCATTCTTTTTTTTTTCTTCCAAATAATGGAGGAGTTTAAGGGAGGCCTATGTCCAGCAGTGGACGTGATAAATGAAGGCTGGATGATGATGAAAAGTGTCATGCTTCTGTTTTAGGGATTCTATTTCTATGCATTGATCTTGTAGCCATGATTCTTTTGCTTCTTTAATCTTTTCTTAATGATTTTGTTTATTTCTTTGTACCTTTCCTCATTCTTATTTCTGTGTTTTCTTCGTTCTTCCATTAGCTCTAATATTTCTTGTCCCAGCCACAGCTCTTTCTTTATATTGTTTTCTAGTTTAAGTTTGTTATCTACGACTGAATTACAGATATTTTTGATTTTATTCCACTATCATCCACACTTATGTTTTCTTGATTAATATCTGAGATTACCATGCTGTTTATTTTGTTGTTGATCTCCTTTTTGACTTATGGACTTTTTCATGTGGAGTTTTAAACGTCCTATTAAAAAATTATGGTCTGATGGAACATCTGCTCCCGGTTTTTGCGGATTTTACGGAATTCTGAAATCGTTTGTTGATGATGATGTAGTCAATCTGGTTTCTAATCATTTTTTTTTTTTTGAAAGTCAGCTGGAGATTTCCAGGTGTAGAGTCTTCAAGGTGGTAATTATCTATTATTATTATTATTGCACTATCTGTTTCCTGGCAGAACTGAACAAGGCGGTCCCCTCTATCAGTTCGCGTTCCTAGTCCAAAGTGTCCCACAGTATTACCAACACCTCATTTGCCTACTTTGGCGTTGAAATCTCCTAGTAGGATATTCACTTCTTCTTTTTTGGTATGTTTTAGGGATACTTTCAATTGTTCATAGAATATTTCTATTTCCTGCTCCGAGCTTTCCGAAGTTGGAGCATATGCTTGAATAATGTTCACTTGACTACTGCAGCTCTGATATTCTTATAAAACTATACATTTTTTAATTTCTTTATTTATTATAAAAGACGCACAATTCACACACGCTGTCTCGAAATGCAAGTGATTACGACAGGCACACATAGTCGCTAATTATAGAATGTGTGATTTGGTGGGGAGGCGTATAATGTCATGGTTGAGCAACCTGAGACTGAGGGAGTGGTACGGATATATAATCCGACAAGCGAGAGCTGGCGGGTGAGCTGCGCGAAAATAGAAAAGGAATTATTCTAAGAGAGATAGGGGAAGTACTTATTCGCGATTATAGGTATATAGTATAGGTACTTAAATGGTTATACACGATGTGAACTCCTAGCCGACTGCAATAGAAATGAGCAATCCCTTCCACTTCTCAATTTGTTCTACACGCAACCCGCTAGCTCTCGCTTGTCGGGTTATACATCGAATGAACTTTTCGGAGCAGGTGTCTCAAAAGTCCGAATAGCTATGATGATTGCCGACCTCCGCCGCGGAGATGGCACTTGAAGAAGAAGATTTGGTCAGGTTAGTAAACAGAGCTCAGTCCCTTAATAGGTAAGAGCCTCCGTCGTCTTGGAACGACAGGCCGCGGATAACTTCACATCATTTTATTTTAAGTAACCGCGACCACAGTATAAATAAAAACTATAATGTGCCGCGACTGTAAATCTAGAAGGTTAAAAGACTTTATGGATCATCATCAGAGGCAGTCTTCTGCATTTTATTGAATACTAGTACAGGGAAAAATAAAACAAACACTTAAGCAATTTTAGATCTATATTTTCGAGCTATATTTCTAAACAACAAAAGTTTTCCTGACTTTTTTTCTATATTAACACATTTATAACATCTTCCATAAATACTACTATAGGTACACACCTACAAGTATGAAATTTACTAAAATATATTTTCCAATTGTCAGATTTAATACACAAATATACAGTTGATACAGTAGTTTTCTTTATAAATCTAAAGGCCTGTAAGAAATAGAATAGTAGAACTAATATTTTATAGTGTACCCGTATCTTAAAATATGACCAAGTTTAGTCAAATACACATTGACCACCGTAAGGTGCAAGTTTAAGCCAAGTATTTTTCACACAAATCAATAAAAAACCAAAATAAATCGATTGTATGCAAAGGCACACCATAATATATTAATATTTTTATAGAACAGCATTCACAATTTTTCCTAACGATCTTACCTAGTTTACGATATATAAATAAAATTTTCTAACCTATACTTACAGCTATGTTCACTTGGTTTAAGGTATAAATAATTTATCTATATATTAAAGTAGAAATAAAAGTATCTAACTTAATGTCTTTTAAATTCACTTAAAATTTCTTGGTGAATCTCAACTCTTCAACATGGGCAAATTCATTCCACGTTCAGTACAGCATAATGTGTCAATAATACTTCTTCTTTTTTAATGTTCATTGAATCTTCAAATATAAAAACGTAGGAAGTAGAGTTTGGCGTATAGAATAGTGATTGTGTAACTAAATTAAAGGATATTTACTCTGAAAATGCAGTTGCCTCACAACTGACAAATAGACAATGTTGCCCAATGTTTTCTGTTCGCAAATATTTGCCTAATGCTTCAGTAATAATAATTTGACATATTATGTCACAATTGTCAAATGATTGTTTATCATGGAATGATCATGGATGATATAATCCATCGAGTAAAGGTCGATTCAGACACATCAGTCCCGTCACAGTCTCGGCGCCGAACTGGTCCTGTTTGGTCACGGAACTATCAACTATGTGACAGATGGGAAACTGTTCGTCAACTGATGAATGTGAATGCCGGCACCATATTTCTAATAAAGGATAGATATTTTGTATGACGGCTTGTTCGGTTCGGCGCCAGGACTGTGACGAGACGTGACTGATGTGTCTGAATCGACCTTTAGAATCTATGAAGGGGGCATCACGTGACTAAAAACGAACTCATTTCGGTCTTTCGGTCATATTGGTTTGATCTTTGTGTCAGATCATCTATGGTTGTTTAGGTTTTTTTGTTTTTCGAATATTTTTAGTTTTTTAATACTTTTATAAAAACTGTAATATTATATTGTGATAGTGCATAATAACGGTTTCTTGTTCTCAACGTAGTTGCAGTAGCACAAGCAATGTTAATGAAAAATCTTCAGAAATAACGTTCCACGAGTTAGTATACAAATATGTAAACAAAATAACGGCCCGTACTTCAGAAAATAAATTAATAGTATTCATAAAAAATCTTATAAGGCAAAAATCTTCATCATATCTTAAAATTTCTTATTGACTACTGTAACATAATTATTTTTATTTCTACACAGTATTTCCATTGTGATATTCGGCAGATGTTCAGTTTTGTTTTTTTAATAATAACTTTTCTAATTTTGTTAATTGAACTAAATATTTAAGTGTCAGTTAATTTGTAGTTATCAAATATATGTTGTAAAACGAACGTATTTCTTTTATTTCATGCCGTATATTCATTTTATCCTTTAAAATATTATTTATACTATTATCTCTTGATACAACTTGTTATTTGTCTGTATTAATTTATCCTTATGTATAATATATCGTGTTTTTAGTGTTTACCGCGGGATAAATAAATCACAGTTTATTAAAAATGTATTGCACTTTTTTAGATTATGATTAAATCTGAATAACTAGTCATATTTGTATAGTAGTTTTAATACATATTATTGAGTCCAGCCCTGATCCCACCGCCATATTGGTATGATTGTTAGCCACATCTACTGACGCCGTTTGTAATACACACGTAAATATGCGCATAGATTCTAACTCGATGGAATTACCAGACACCTTCGTGAGGGATCTGTCATAATTTTGTCGCGAAGAAATCACGGGCAGGAAGGAGTTTTGTCAGTGGGAAACGAGGCATTGCTATCACGTTTGATCAGTTAAAAGTAGTCTAGTGAAAATAGTCGATGATATAATTACTTTAACCCGAATCAGGACTAGCAAAAAAACTAATGTGCCTATAGTTGTTTTTACTTTAATATTCTTACTCTGTCAAATGTTATGATTTTAATAATTAAAGGATTGTAAATAAAATTGAGAAATTCTTTCTGCAAAAAAGAAAAATTTAGGATACTTTCCTGTAAAAACAATACGCCACTGGCAAACCGAAAACCTGTAGACGTAGTATTCTATTCTGATCAAAATTTTTTGAAGAACAAACATTTCTTCCTGCGGTTTTATATTCTAAGATTTAAATACACTACCACTACTAATATTCAAATAATTTCTTGTTGCACTATTTCTGTACCCTGAAGAAAAATCAAGATTCTACAGATTTTAGGTCTTTCTGATAACATTTGTCCATATGCAAGTGTAATCAATTCGTAGTTTACTAAATGTACCATTGCTACTAACTGAAATTTAATTTGTGCTCCCAATTTGTTTGAATAACTTATTATTCTCTACTTGATTTAGATAGATTTATTTAGGGGAAATAGTTCTAAGTATTCAAAAGTATCATTTTGATTATATACCTAGTTGAAACAGAGTAATTACTTATCAAAAGCTCAACAGAAATTCCAAAAAGGCAGAATGAGGAAAGTACAGATATTTTTACTTCTTATGCATAACTTTTTGCTTGCTTGCCTAAAAATTAAGGGAGTTAAAGTCAATTGTCATTTGTAATTGCGGCTAGACGGCCAACTTTGTAATTTTTTTTTAAGCAAAGGTCCTATACTGGCGTTGTATTACTTTTTTCTATAGTAAAATGCTGAGGCGAACGTCACGGAACTAGCTTCACGAAACAGCGCAATATGATACAAAATATATTGACAAGCCAAACAAAGATAACGTTTTGTCGAAAGGGTACTCACTAGTATCTTATATGAAAATTGCACCAACTCGTATCAGTTATTGATCCGATCGTAACGTATAAGGTGCCAAAAGAGAGAGGTGTCTAGCACATATACTACGTTTTAGACACAAATCAAGATAAAGTCGTGTCAAAGGAGCACGAACCTATAATATCGATCTTAGTGTGCAACGAAGCACTTTTCGCGCTGTTTTTTCACCACCAAAGCAAACAAAAACGATTTTGACAGTAAATATCGATATGACAACTTTGTTTTCGGATTTCCATGTATATATCTTGGTAGACTAGCCATACATGGGGTAGACATACATGGGGAATGTTGTGCAACTTCATTTCAACAAATTATCGACAAAGAAAACAAATTACATCATTTGGTAAAAAACAAAAGTATCTTTCAATCAGAGTAAAGGACCGAACCTCAATTCTGAGATTACAGTGGATAAAATTCATGAATTTAGTATTGAATTAATACATCATTCGCCTTATTTTCTGGATTTGGTTCATAGCGATTATCAGCTTTTTTTAAACCACTCACCAATAACACAGCTGATCAGTGGACAGGAGACTACATTTAAAAATAAAATGTTTTTTGTTGCAGAAAACTAGTTTTCTTTGTCAGCTAAAGAAGTAGTTATCGAGCAAATCTTGTATATTATCTGTTTTAATACTTGTACAGCTCACCGCGTGGAAGGTAAACAGTGATAGGCCGTTTTCTTAATTTGCGCATACACTAGAACCCTTGCATAATTGGCATGAGTACATTTTCTCCCACTTACTGAGTTGTGCATGATACGATAAAATATACATAGTAATACGTTTGTGAAGTATGTAGCTAGAATTTTCCTGTGGGGGGTTTTTGGTTAGGCACCGAAATTTTTTTATGCTACCTTTATTTTTTGAGACAAATAATTGTCTCGCTAATAATAATTGTTTGTTAACCCACTTACTACAAAAACACATAATTTACATAATCAAAAAATTAGGAAAACAATCTTTTCTCTGTAGTTAAATTTTTAAAGAATCGATCTTTTTTAATCTGTCTACACAATGAGTAATTTATCAAAAGCTTAAATTGTATAACTGCTATATTGCATTTGTTTCCTTTTATCTCAATCCTCTTAACTGTAATCTTTTTTGTACGTCTCTCTATCCGTAACACTGAAATGTTTTTAGAGAACTATTTTCCCTAATACTTCTAGCAAGTTTTAAAATTAAATACTTCATTTCTAATTCGTAAGGATTATAATCGTCTAATAATAAAATCGTTTTTAAACTAAGTGGAAATATAGGAGACCTTAATATTTTTGAAACTTTCAATACCTTAGTTTCAATGGAAGCACTACACAATTGTCTAAAAATTTCATAAGTATACATTTACCGTTCAAATTTGTTTTGAGCAAATAATAACACCAATATTCAGGATTTCTCGTTAATATTAAAAAGTATGAGACCTTTTTGTGTGTACATTTGCAAAAATAACTATTTGAAACTTGAGGTACAGTAAACGGTAATGATGGTAAAACGTTTTGGTAAAAGGTTTTAAAAGAACCCATTTTAGCTATCTTGACTAAATAAACTG
The DNA here is from genome assembly GCA_918026665.1 of Diabrotica balteata. Lineage (NCBI taxonomy): Eukaryota > Metazoa > Arthropoda > Insecta > Coleoptera > Chrysomelidae > Diabrotica > Diabrotica balteata. Next base: position 148,496,087 of record OU898281.1, read on the forward strand.
CTGCAAAGAAACAGTAGCATAGGTAAGTCAGTCTGAATAGCATATAACATTGACCAAAACGTAGCAATATGTATGAAACAAGTCATTGATACGTTACCGAATGAATGGTAAGCTTCTGATCGTCTCACCGATTGAGGATATCCAGGTGAAAATACATCATTTCGCGCATCTCACCATAAGTATCGTTTGATGTACTTCCTGTTTAATAAAACATACTATTTTGTATACAAAACACATTGTCATAAGAAAATAGTAAGTAGATATGTGCATTCGAAGTTTTAATAAGATTTCCTGAATATTATAAAAAAAATTGGGTGCGTTATTTCACACTGCAGTAAATTTTTACCAATGAATAAAATCATACAAGAATCATTTTTGTCAATTTTCGCATAATATTAAGATTGATAAAGTTAATACACTGGCAATTTTACGTGTAAATAAAATATGTAACACATAACCAAAGAGGTTAATCATTTATTAAAAGTTTAAACACGTTGATTACCATAATTTTTGTGCATTCTTGTATACGTAGGTCATCCAAAGTATAACATTTATATTTAATATAATAAGACTCAACCCTAAACTTTCTTAAATATTTAAGAGGCCTGTTTTTACGTTTCACACATATCCAGATGGCGCTACGGTCTTTTTCATTTTTATAGTTTTGGCATTTGAGATTTATTGTGATAAAGCTTTCATACTGACTCACTAGTAGGTTAGTAAAGTCCCTCCTCCACACATCGCTATACGATGTAGGGCAGGATGGGATATTACAGACTGTGAGAAACCTTGAGTAATGTAATGGTTCGATCAGGACAAGAATATTGCAAATGTAATTAGTGATACCGAATAGATGATGTGTTCTGACCAGATACAATCGTATTTGTTTCCTGTACGTACAGTGTGTTTCCTGTAATTCTCCTCAGTAAACGCATCTCGCTGTTTCTAGTAGTTGCTGAGTTTTGGAGGTATCCGGTCTTGTCTCTAAAGTGTATGTCATTATTGGTCTTATTGTTGCTTTGTAGATTCTTGATTTCACGTCGGTATTAATGTGGGGATTGCGCCATATCGTATTATTAAGACAACCTGCTATTTTATTAGCCTTTTGTACTTGATTTTTCACTTCCTTCTCCACATCTCCGTAGCTAGACAGTGTAATTCCTAGGTAATTTGTCTCCATTACTTGCTCAATGCTGATACCGTCGATTTCCAGTTTACATCTAATTGGTTCTTTATTGATTACAATTGTTTTAGTTTTCTGTGTAGAGATCACCATATTAAAGTCCTTTGCCCTTGTGTTGAATCTATGGGATATATTCTGGATATGGATCTACAGGAGAATACTAAAAATATCGTATGTGGACCATGTCACCAACGTTGAAGTCCTATAGCGCATGAGAAAAGAAAAAGAAGTGATTAATTTAGTGAAAGGACCGTGACGCCGAGGTATCTCGTGGTTAAAAAACCTCCGACAATAGTTTGGGATGACCTCCGCGGATATTTCGCAGGGCATCCAACAAAACCATGACAGCATTGATGATCGCCAACATCCGGACCGGATAAGGCACTGAAGAAGAAGAAGAATCAACTGAACAATGATAGACAAGTCGCTGTTATTATTTTTTTCTCTCGCACAAATAAACAAGTGTAAAAAGTGTACTTAATATAGCTTCAGTATTATTTGCAATTAAGGTACTAGAACACTTAGTTTTAAAAAAAAATTGATTTTTTTTTTCATTTTTCAACCGTTAAAAAACCAGGTCAAAAATTGACGTAAATAAATCATAAAATGTAAAAAGAATTACCCGAGAATGAGTTTGATAAGCAAATTTTAATAGAGGAAAAGAAAACCAAGGCGACTACGAAAGAGGGTCGTTTAGCTAAAAAAAACTGCTCAGCAAGAGAAACAACTAGCCTTTAATGATAATGGCTTATTACTATGTGAACGAGGAATGGATTATAGAATATTATTATTATTAGGATAGAAAAAATAATAAGAGAAAAAACATCAAACGGGTTTTTCTCAAAATCTTTTTTTTTCTCACATTCAACAGTTGATCTCCGGATTGGCTGGACTTATTTGAATTGATCTTGATGCTGTTTACTTGATAACATATCTTACAGGTAAATTCACCTGAATTATTCCAAAAAATAAAAACAAAAATATTTTTGCGTAAGAAAAATGGTGAAAAAATGATCATTTTGGATTTTTTTTAAAAGTCCATTTTTTTCTCGTGTTTTTTAAACGGAAATGAATTAGCATATGCAAAAGCTTCTTTTTTAAAATGGCGTTTGCTTTTTTTTCAGACTTGCCAACCCATAGATTCACTATTGTCGGCCATTTGGAAATTTGGTACCCTCTATTAAATAGAAAAAATATCGAAAAAAATTGTGCAGTCCAAGAATTAAACAAAATTTTGTAAAAAAATGTACACCAAAAGTATACTAGTATATTAAGTTTTTTATACAACAACAAAAAACACTGAGCCGCAACAAGTGTCTTGCACTGTTTTAAAAATTTAAATAACTGAGTATAACTATTGTTAAAGCTTTTGTGGATAATCAACGTGTTTATAAAAAAGTACAATGACAAACTCAAAGTCATTTTATATACGTATTTTACATAGTCCTTATTTGCTGATTAACTCAACTTGATTAAAAAGATCTATATAAAGCATAAAATCACATGATTTAATAATTACTACAAAAAAGTAACCATGCCATAAACGTATGTGTTAACCCTCCACGTCTTTATTAATATCACTTAACCTACTAGAATGTCTTGATTAACAGTCAACCGTGCTTTTTAAATCACTAAATTTAACACATATGTTTATATCTAGCTTACTCTGACTGAATTAAAATCAAACTGCAACCCTTTTACTACTAAACGACTTCTGTCCCAAAAGTATCCAACCTTCTTATATACTTTCACGCCAAAATGTTCCAGCGCCATCTATGAGGTACGAGTGGTATCATTAACTCACAAGTTTGGCGGTCACCGCCGTTATATAGGGAACGGGTGGGTTAAATATGAGTAAGAGCTTAACCACCCTTCTATTCGACCTAAAAGGTCTATTGTAGGGAAAGGGTAATAGAATACGTTTCTTTATATTGTCTCTTTTATGGTTGTCTCATTTTGTTATCGCTGAAAGTGATGAAAAGATGCAATTAATGAATTTTCTGTAGGTTTTACTTCAGATTCGAGAAACGTTTTGCAGAAACTATTGTGTTCGCTTGTGCAATACTCTTTGTACAAGAAGACCCTTATAAAAACTGAACTTCATGACACAAAGTATCAAAGGAAATGTGTTATTAAGTCCTTGGGATGACCGGGTAGGATGCCAAAGGCTGGACGACGAAGAATAAAGTATTGTGAAGATATGAACGAAAGTAGATACTTTTAAGACATACCTCATATATGTATATTCCTTAAAATTACTCTGTCTTTTAATGAGATATCTTACTTACAAATATAAGCCTCAACACTATCACCTACCGTACATAAAAAAATTATATTAATCTAACAACATACAAATTTATCCTACATATACATTTTCGTTATTAATGCAATATAAAATCAAGTTAGATTCGATAGAAAGTAAATATTGCCTTCCACATTTATGTCACTATTTCCCATTAGTTCACTCTCATTTTCTCCAGATCCTCTAAGACTGCATCTTTCCACCTTTTTGTAGGCTGTCCATACAGTTCTTCTCCAGTCTGGTCTTTCCCAAAATATCAAAGCTTTTCCGTTTATTATTCAAGGAAGAGGGCAAAAGATGTCCCGAACAAATCTCTTGGAATATGGAAATATTTTCTTCTAAAAATTCATTGATGATGGCCTGACTGGCCCGAAAACGTTTTGAATATAATTTTGTTCCGTTTGGATAACTTTTTTTTATAAATTTTAATAAAAATATACCATCATACCTCAGAAGTTTTACTTCAATGAAAAAATCAATCACAAATGAAGTAACACATTCCGTTCGCAATAATACAATGTACCAAGACACAGGTCGATCGAATGACAAGCATTCATCAAATACAGTATTTATGGAGTAAAGTGATGATATGTGTGACATATATCAACTATTTTATATATCACTAATAACGAATAATGTTGTGTAAGTATATAGAACAAGTACTTTTGCTTCTATCCTGATTTGGTATTATAATATAGTCACAATGGGGTTTTACGGTAGTAGCAATCTATAGATAAAGATGTATAGCAAAAGCTTTAGCCTAATGTATCAAAATAGAAACAATGTACACACATTATACAACAACTAGCGAAATTATAGAACAAATTGTTATATTATATAGGTTTAGGAAAAATTATAAAGCAATTAAGTCAATGCGATAATTTGTTCCACAATTTCGCCATTTATTGTAACCAGTTACCATTACCGAAATTTGTAAAGATTTTAAAGGCATAGAGGTCATCAAGTCTTCCTTTTTCTCTACAAATACAAACTTAACCGCTAAAATTATGTAAGACGAGCAGATCGTAGCATATATATAGTAAAGAAATATACTCTCGCTGCATTATTAGCCTCTACGTAATAAAATTCAATTACTCTGATCACCACAAATCTTACAAGACTAACAAGAAACTTCAAATGTAAGGCAACAAGGCATTTTGAGTGTGGACATAAAGAAAAGTTCTATTTAAATTCAAGGAAATTCTCAGACAAATTAATGGTAAATTTGACATATTATGTGGAAAGAAGAAAAGTATGGGTTAATATAGCGAATTATCCCAGGAAAATTGAGGACAGGAGAGGTACCACATGAAGAGTACCTCTTCTTCTGATTTCTAACTTGCACAAGTAGTTTAGAACAACGTCAATGAACAAACTCCGTACTGCATTGATGATCATCATCTTTCAGAATGGATAATGGACACAAACAAAAGAAAGTAATACCTAAGTATAATGTTGATAATATCTTACTGAAATATTTTCTAAACGTAAGGAACAGTTTGTTTTTCTTTTTGTAGAAAATATCTAAGAGAAACTTTTATTAAACAATTTTTGAACATCAAGCTGACATCTATTCGGTCGCGTGTTATCATTTATTCTGACATTACTCTACTACTTTCTTTACCTTTTCATAACTTTACATACAAAACTTGGGCCCGATAGTTTAAAAGGTAGAGTTATAACTATCACGCAGAAGCCTTGGGATCCATCCTCGGCACCGGTGAAACCGTCCAGGTATTTTCAAATATCTATATTCTCAAAGTCGACACACCTTCAATAGAATGAGTCTATCTAACTCTTTTATTCATTCAGTATTGGATATTGGATTCCTTTTCCTATTTCTATTTTCCTCTTTCTTGGACTCTACTCGTACATTTTGTCCCTACATGTTCTTTTATGTCATCTGCCTATTCCACGTTTGTATTTCCGAGGTCTCAAGTTATGATTCCTCCCTTTCAGATACCTCTTTTATTATAGTTCTGCTTCTTATTCAATCATTGCTTGTATTGTTTTTTAAATTTTATTCCATGGCACTTTCTCTTTTAGCTATTTTTTCATGTTCCTCTTTCGTCAATGTCCATATTTGTACTTATTTTACGTCAAAATGACGTTAATTACCAGCTATTTAATTCAGGTAATTGACGCTATTTTCCAAAATTGAATAAAATGAAACTTATGGAAAGAAGTTTTTTTGAGTAAACTAAATTATATTCTTAATAACGAAAATAAGGAAGTCTGGGTTAAAAATATCCATAAATCTATTTTATATTAAATCATAATAAACAGTAACACAAGTAATATTTGGTGGAAGCCCCATTATTGTCAATACAACTTTGCAATCTTTGAGAATCCGTTAACAGACATCATAACTACCTGTGTTCATACTGATTTAAAGCAATATTCCAAGAACAAAATCATAACAAAATGGCAAATAAATTGGAATAATTCAAACTCTACATTAAGAACTATAAAACAAAGTGTGTTTGATAAGATTTCTTTCTTTCTAGTAAGATAAGAGACCAAGTGATCATATCCAGATTGCGTCTTGGACATACAAAGATAACCATGATGTTATATTAATGAAGGAACTTCCTCCGATGTGTTATGTGTGTGATAGTGAACTAACAGTGCAACATATATTAGTAGACTGTCCTCTCAATGCAATCGAACGACAATAGTTATGCAATAAGTTAAAGATGTTTAAGTGAAAATAATACATATAAAATTCTCAATTTTTTACGTGCCATAGAACTGAATAAGCAGATTTGATATTAACTTTTTGTTCCTCTTTCACATTTCATATAAATACAGTTCAATGCTAATAAACCTGTGTTATTGAAGCAAAATTTTGCAATTTTTGTTCACTAATCTCTATATTCAACAAGCTCCTCCCATGCTTGCTCAATTGCTTGCCATAGTTCAATTATATTCCGTGGGCTAAGGTTTTTTTCATTTAATTTATTTGTCAACTCTGCCCACACACTTTCCATGGGATTAAGGTTTGGCATCCGGGAAGGCCACGGAAGAGCATTAACATGAGTGCGCTCAAACCATTCTCGAACAATTCTAATCGTATGCACCAGGCAATTGTTGTTGGAAGATGAAGTTGTTATTGGGGAATCTCTGGACCACCGATGGCAACATTAGGTTCTCAAGAATATGTTTGTACTATAATCCTGTTAATTTTTCATCTATATCAGAGCAAACGCCTTCAGCACATCATACGTAGACTGACAATCCTCCAATATTTCTTAAATGATGAGTATACCGTTCATTATATCTATGATTTCTTAGCCTATAAATTCTTATTCGACCATTGCTATATAATTGAAACCTTTTTAATCGGAAAATGCAACATTATACCAAAAGATACCAAAAGTTGTCTTCACGGTTTGTGAATTTATTACAATTTGCAACTCGTCTACTCTTGTGATCCTCAGTCAAAAAGGTTTCCCTACAGCTATACAATTTATCAATTCACTTACTTTATTCCTTCTACGTGAAGTGCGAATGCTGTCCGTAAATGCTGTGTCTTCGCTAGCTTTTCAAGTTGTTGCAGAAGGAGCTTATCTTAGATAATCTACTAATACATCATCTTGTTACTTTGTGGAGAACTTCAGCCCTCTTGAGTCACCCAACCATGTTACAGAGTAGTTCTCATCCCATCTTTGTTTGATTTTCTATATGCATATATGGCTCACCTTCAAATCTGCTGCAACTTGCCTTAGTGATCAACCTACTTTGAGTTTGGCAATTGCTCTTGTTTTTTCTGCGGCATTCAAATGCATTCTAGGTATTTTGGACGCCTTTAATATCTTTTTATTTAAGTTTAAAAAACCGTGTGACACTGCGATTTTACAGTACTACAATGTAAAAATGCAGTTGTACCTCAGCTTTCCAAATACAGCTCCTGCTTTTTCTCATTCAGCGTTCTCATTTTTCCTGTTAAATTTGAAATTTCCCTCCGATTCTTCTACTTTCTCTATCGTCTCTTCTCATATTTTAAATTCTCTGCTTCTATATTAGTCATTATTTTTGTTTTCATGTACCGTTCATGGAATATAATTCATTGTCAGCCCATTTTCCATTCTCTTCTGTTGGATGTTTGGATTTTCCAGTTAGGAACGCCGATAGGCTCAGCATCTTGCGCTACCCCGTATGGCTTCGATAGTATCTATTATGTTTAGGTCAATTTCCATTTCTCTCCTAATGTCTACCAAACTTATACTGGCATATATTCTATACTTTAAATTTGTATACGCACCTCTATTTTATGTGCTCACAAACCGCTCCAAGGATATTGTGCATCTTTCTTTCAAAGATAGATAGAGAAGATTCATCTAATTTGTTTAATTTGTTTGTAGTGCCCTGCTCCAAACATGACGACCAGAACGATCATCGTCCTGTACAATCTTAATTTTGTTTTTTGAGATAAATGCATTAGTTAAATATTTTGACAGTCTATGGAACATCTGTTTTTGATAATGATATGTCCTCTTGGGTGTCCAGCTAGATAAACTTTCTCATAGCTTCGAATTTTTGGTCATTATTAGTAAGGTAGCCTCCAGAGTTTGTTATGTTCTAGGTATTTCTCGGTAGTTACCCTGATATTTCTAATGATGTCTTGATTGTAATGATCCCAATAATTGGAATGTAAGTATACTTCAAGTAGAATGTCAGTTTGGGAGTTTGGGTATTTAAGTGGGGATCAAAAATTAATAGTAGTAATACTTTTTGTTAAATAGAATCTACATCATAGAGTAAAAGGGAAAATATATAGAAATTCATTCAGTAGAGTTTCATTCAGAACTGGAAATAATAGAAATATGCCAATAAATCATTGTTAATTGATGTAATTAAAAACATAAATAAAAATAATTAAGAAAGTCGACTTTCCCTTCGAAGAATTTCATGATTAAATGACAGATTAACAGCTGAACGCAAACACTTTTTATTTTATTATATTGCCACACTTATACTTATAAAATAGTTTGTAGAGAAAAAGGAAAACCTCGTATTACCATTCCTACCTTTCAATTCCACTACCGCTAGAAAACTTCTGAGATTTCACATATAAATATATATTACATACAATATAAATACACATATATAGAAAAGAAAAAGAAAATAAATCTTTGGTATATATGGCTATAGAAGAATGACTAAAATTGTAGGAATAATGACTAGATTCAATATGTAAAGTTGTGTCTTGGAAAAACTGCTGTTGCCCTCAGGTCGTCCGGATCGTGCAAATTACGGTAGCGCCTTGTCCATGCGAGACCTACTAACTGAAAGTTAAAACATTTATGAGCGTATTTCATAACAGTAAATTTTTTTCTGAATAATTCATAATATTCAATTTCATTCATTATTCATATTCAATATTTTTCATATAATTATTATAGTTAGCATAGCACTAAACTTTCGCGTAAGATCTGATTACTAAATATACAGCTTGGCAACACTGTGTTCGATCGAATATTACAGCACAAATTAATAATTTAATCGCCACATAGTAAATAATTTTATAGTAGAAGCCACAGTTAGAATGCAATGTTGGTCTGACAGCGCGAAGCACAACCTCTCTCTTGATACAAAGGTAAGAATGCTGCGATGCTACGTCTTGTCTGTCCCTTTTTATAGTGTTTAATCGTAGACCTTGAACGAAGATATGTGAAGAAAACTAGAAGCATTTGAGATGTGGCTATATCGGAGAATACTTAATCTCCCGAGTCACAAAGAAGGAGGTCCTCAGAAGAATGACCGAGAGATACTCATCATCACAGTCATTAACATCTTAGTAGATGTGTTGTGGTTCATAATTGGGCTTCAGCAGCTCGGACAGTTTGATTGATAATATTTCTCCACTGGTCGCGGTCATCAGTTATATGTATTGCCTCAGTATACTGTTTATTGAGAAGCTTTTTAGTAATGTCCGCCCATCGCTGTGGAGATCTTCCGCGTTGGCGTTGAGTCTGAGGCCTTCCTTGGACCACCAACCGCTCCATTTTGTGATCACTTCGATGGATATGGCCAAAGAACTTTAAAATTCTAGAGTAAACGGTACTGGAGAGACGCTGATCCGGTTTAATTTCATCCAGAACCGAGATATTTGTACGGCGAGCCGTCCATGGAATTCGAAGCAGGCGTCTCCATGTCCACATTTCAAAGGCGTCTATACGTCGTCGATCTGATTCTTTGACTGTCCATGTCTCGCATGCATAGTAAAATATGGAGAAGACCAGAGTTGAAACGAGTCTCTTTTTGTTTGTCATAGTAATGTGACGATCACGCCAGACCCCGTTTAGTTCACTCATTGCTGCTCTTGCTAGTTGAATGCGTCTTCTAATTTCGGATTCACAACTGCCTGTGTTGTTAACTAGAGCTCCAAGATATATCATAGATGAGACTACCTCGCATCCCGCAATAGTTTGGGTTTCAGGAAACTGTTGTTGGCGATCAATAACCATGATTTTGGTTTTGTTGTAGTTAATCATGAGTCAAAATTTAGCACTTTCTACCTCGAGTTTTTTTAATAATTTAATAATTTCTTCTGGAGTAGAGGCTAGAAGTGTGGTGTCGTCTGCGAAACGCAAGTTAGATATCTTAACACCACCTAGGTTTACTCCTCCCTCCCAACCATCCAAAACTCTGCGCATTATGAACTCCGAATAGATGTTAAATAATAAGGGAGATAAAACGCATCCTTGGCGTACTCCCTTCTCCAAAGTGCATTTGTCAGACAGATATCCGTCCATTCGAATATATGCCAGGTTATCTTGATACAGTTTGCTAATAAAGTGAGTCAAATGTTTAGGTACACCCATTGTCGTCAATATGTTCCATAGTTTGTCCCATCTAATATTATCAAAGGCCTTTGTATAATCGACGAAACATATAAATATCGGGATCTGGTATTCTCTGGCTTTTTCTATGATGTTTCGTACATTAAGGATTTGTTCTCTAGTACCTCTGCCCTTTACAAATCCAGCCTGCTCAGGTGCTATTTGCCAACTTATGAAGTTTTCTAGACGCCGTTGCAGTATGTAGAGCCTCACCTTACTGGCGCGTGATATTAGAGCTAATAGCCTGTAGTTGTTACAATTATTTGTTGAACCTTTCTTATGAAGAGGTATGATTATGGTCTTTCTCCAATCCTCTAGAGATACTAACCACTATCAAATCTCGAAAGTTACAATTCTTCGGAGATATGCGAAATGAATCCAGATATGTTCTCCTTCAAGACATCCTGCAAGGAAAAATATTTGGAAAACGAAGTCCAAGAAGAACAAGAACATCTTGTAGCATTTACAAATCGTTTGATATATAAATTCTTTGAAATATATTGAAATCTCCTCGTATATGTATTAAATTGAAATCCCGTCATATAACTATGTATTAAAATAACGAAGATTATTTTCCCATGTTTCTTAGTTCGTATCTTTCAATTTAAAACCCAAATATTTCGTTCTTTTCAGCGTCGCCAAGTAATAAAAACCATTTTAGAGTTGTTTATTTATTTCGTGGCTGCGTATTTTCCAGTCGATAATTCTTTGACTTAAGCCGTCCGATGTACTACGTTTTCAAATTATTAATCTACGTCTTAATTTTCGTTGTGTTTTGTTTATTTCAAGTGCTTTGTTTATTCTAACTTCTATGAATTAATTTTGAGGATAATTAGATTACTCTCGTTGGAGCTGCGATCAAGAGCGGTTCAGCGTTATGTCCAAATTCATGTCGAATTTGTAAAATTTTCTGTTTTTTGCCCCTTTTTATAGAAAATGTGTAGCAGTGTGAAGTTAATGGTTCAGTTAATGTTTTGAGTGAGGATTGGAAGAATCGTCGTTTCCATCCTCGTTTTGCTTCTCCCTGGCTATCATCCAAGGCTTTTGGCAGTATGGAGATAGATTTGTTCGTGTGTTCGTTGCACAGAGAGTGAAGCCTAGGTCTACCCCAAGTTATGGTTTTAGAAATTCCAGTGACGTCCAGTTACAGAAAATCCAAAGTGTTTTAATGAAAATCCACGTAACATTTTGTTCAAATTTTAAAGTAAAGACAGACAATTTTTGTTTATAAAATAATAATTGCTTTCGTTAAAATTTAAAAATTGTTATATTTAAAATGGTAAAGTAGCCTCGTATTTCCGTAAGACTGTGCAAAAATATATGTATCTGTAATAAAATCATTCAATAAAAAAGAACTCTACCAGGAGTCTGTAAACTTATCAATGACTCAGACGTATAATAATACAAAGTTTTAAGATTCCACTCGATATTAACATTCAGACGTGCCTGGTATAATCTTTTAAAACATGAACAGTCAATCAGTTAAGTTTTCATCGAACTTCAGGTTAGGTCATAAAATAAGGCACGGGACGGGGAATACTTAGGTAGGCAAATTTTTATATTTTATTTTTAAATTGCGGATATGACCAACAGATTTTTGGGAGACTAGAATATTTTTAGTATAATCATAACTGCTACAGCTTTCAGTTAAATTCAAATTTCAAATAAAGAACCGCAAGTTAATTTGGTAGTACCTTTTTTCATACGTTTCATGATACGTTTTTACGTGATTCTGTTTTTATACGTTTGATACTTTTAAAATATTATTGCGTCCGTAGTGCGATAATAATTCTGTAGCTAAAGAGACAATGGAACCCTCTAATCGATTGGAAGATTTACAAAGGCGTGTAGTAAAAACGTAAGCGACATTTTCAATACCTTTCTGATGATGCCAAACGTATGCTAAAAATGTTATGGAGTTGAGGATAAGGACTGTGTGCTGAATTGTCTAAATCAGAGGCACATTGTAGAAACATATTTTTTAACCAAAGTGCCCAAAGCAACCTACTACAAAATTATAGGAGACACATTTTCTAGACAGAAGAGAAAGGATTGTGGCAAATTCAGAAAAATAGAACGGCACTTAATTGAATCTATAACTAGAACAATATACCAATGTATGCTAATAATTTCCAACTATGAAAGCTTTCGAAGTGAATTAGTTCGAAAGGGCATTCTCTCGTGTTCAGCAAAACACTTCGATTATTTCTTAAAGCCAATAATTTTAAGTACAAAACTATAGACAAAAGACAGACATGTTGGAAGTACTAGAATAATTCTTTAAGAAACAATTATATCAGACAGATAACTGAGTATCGAAAAATGAAACGAAATATTGTTTATTTAGATGAGATCTGGTATGATACTCATGCCACCGTGAAAAAAGTTGGACAAATAATAACAAATGGTGTTTCAACTCAGAACAGCCCAATAAAGGAAAGAGATGATTATAATTTTACACTGCGGTGGAGAAAATGGATTGGTCGGCGATGCATTATTAATATCTGCAAAACAAATTAAAAACGGTATCTCTCTGGATTATCATGACGATATGGAAAAGTTCAATTTTTGAATCACGGTTTGAAAAATCTCTTCTTCCGAAATTACCTAGAGATAGTGTGATTGTCATGGACAACGCATCATATCATTCAAGATTAATGAAAAAAACTCCAAATAATAGTTGGAATATATTACAAATTCAGGAATTTTTATTCACGGAAGATTTGTATTTTGAGGCATCTTATATTAAAAAGCAATTGTTGGAGGTTGCTCATAGTAAACAGTACGAAAAGGAATATGTTGTTGACAACTGTGCTCGTAGTAACGGGCATACTGTGCTTAGATTTTCTCCTTATTATTGTACATTGAACCCAATGGAGTTAATATGGGCTCAACTTAATGGAAATATAAGAAGAAACGTTGCTCCAAAATTTTTGTCTACTGTTCTCCAGTTAATTAGAAGAGAAGTCACAAAAATCACAGCAACCAACTGGAAAATGTAATAAAACATGTGATGTCAGTGGAAAATAACTATGTTAAATATTTACCAGCATTAACCAATTAACTATAAATTTAGATGATACGAGTGATACTGGTGATAACAGTGACTTTGAGTAGATAGTAAGTACTTATTAGGTGTTAGTTTCCTTTATTTCTATTTTAATTGTAGATATTCTTATTTTGCTTATATATCTTTCAAAACATAAAACACACTTCTTGACAGGACAAAAACAGCGTTGCTATTTTACTAGTATTTTACTTGCTCTGGCCCTATAAATTTTCTCACGAAATTACGTGCCGACTATAAATTTTAGGTTTGGAGTTTAGCTGTAATTTAAATTTTTCTGTTTTACATTTAAAGTTTACATAAGACAGCTCGCTTTATTATTTTTGATTTTCCTTTGTTTTGTTTAAAAAAAAAGGTTAACCTCTGTGCCGTAACATTTGTAAGATTTTTGTAGTATCTCCAACTCCTAGAGTTTGTAAATGGATGACATGTAAGTTTTTTGTATTTTGCGACTATTGAGGTAATATTTTTGTATTGCCTTTTTTGAGTATTCTTGTATTCTCTATGTTTTGTAACTGTGGTAAGACACAATAATACATAACAATAATTATTTCCCTAGTTACAACTAGTAGTTGTAATAGGTATAATTAGGCACCTTAAAGTGAGGCCCTATATTAAATTACTAGAGGTGTTTCCTGTTTCTTTTTGCTTTGTTTATCCCAAGAGATTCATGACCTTTTGTTTCATATTTTTGTAGTTGCCTCAATCCACCCCCTTATCTTTTACTTATCCACGACCCCAGCTCTCCTAACAAACCCTGAGTGCCGTTCGCACAAGTAGCGTTTATTTTGCTGGCCCTATCTTTACCCCCATAATCTTACCCCGAGGTAGGCAAAATATATTCGCTACAATTTTGGTTAAAGAACCTCAGAATCTGATTCAATACAACATCTGTGTAGCTTTTCCGCGCTGCAGCAGATAAGATAAAGACTGCCATGATGATCGCCAACATTCGTGACGGATAGACACATCAAGAAGACTGTCCTGATCGTCTCCCTGTCTGCCCCTGCTAGGGGCAAACCGGCAACGTGGTCTGCCGTTCTCCCGTAAGAAATACACTGCCTATCTTACCTAAGCTGAATTCTAACTGTGGCTTCTACTATAGGATATACGATTTCACTTTCTTAAGTGTCTTTCCAAAATCTAATTCACTTTCTACTGATATTTGTGACTACTAATCTCGGCATATAATGACTCCAATCGAGGTCACATTTGGCAAATAAGAATAGCCATATACATAGTCTATTGGTTTCTTTTATTTAATTTGCCGATTTAAGTTGCCACCATATACAAAGTTTTAATTCATCTGTGCCTGTGCTAAAATAATTTTAGAAGGGTTAAATTCAAATTAATAGATTTAAAAAAGGCACCTATGCTTAAAGACTTTTCATGCATTTTCGTGTTACTACTACAAAGAGTCATGCAAATTGTACAATCATGCAATATTTTATAGCTTACCTTAATACCTGCTGTCTAAAATGCAAAAACAATGTCAAAGTTTGTTTTCATTTGGAATACATACACAAATATATGAGGATATACATAAACAGGTAACATTCTATACATTCTAGGGAGAATTTACAACTCAATAAGGTTTTTTTCGTGACTGTAAGAAATAGTTTTCAAATAATACTTTTATTAGCTTTTACAGAAAAGTTCCGTTTTACAAAAAGGGCACAGTAACATTGTAGTTATCGCTGGGAGGATTTAACTAAACAATTATCTACATCAATGACTAAGAGGTATAACCCTAAAATAATTCAGGCCTACGCTCCAATAAGTTCTGATAACGATGAACTGGATATATTCTACAAAGATATTGCAATAATTCAAAAGTTTAAAGTGCACTATTTGACGACTTTAACGCGAATATATGAGTAACAAACGACGAAGAATTACCCATGGGTTGCCACGAAAAAGGTATAAAGAACGAAAGAGGCACACGACTGTTGTAGTTCGCATGGAACATAACCATTTCATGATCAATAATGAAAAATTGACGACACAAAATGTTGTCAACCATGAAAAAATGTTCTCAACCATGGAAAAAACGGTATTTCCTTTAATGTACCGCCAGATGTGACAGATGAACAGATCCTCTTCTTCTTTTCGTCTGCTAAGTCGTCTTCTTTTCATCTCGTGACGTTTCGTCTTCTTTTCGACATTATCATTTTTAACTAAGGAAACATTAACTATTATTTATTACTCTGCTTAATTTTCTAGACTTTAGACATTTTAAATACTTATATAGGGTATATTGCTATAATTTTTTTGAGTTGTGAATTCTCCCCAATTGTAAATTAGTTGATATTGATTATAAACACCCACCCATTTGCATTGAGTTGTTGCACTAGAGAAAAGCACTGGGATTAGCTCGAGGATCTTTCTGATTACGATAACGTACAGTTAGTAGCACTCCCATAAACTGAAACACATGCAAAACATTACACCATGGAATTGATCTGTAAATTGTTCGATCGTTAAGTCATTCTATTTCACATAAAATTTGTTAAGGACACACAACAGCTATTACAAAATTGATATTGTGGGTTATGATTATTCTTTGTTGATAAGACAACTATATGCATTTAGACCGCTAGAATATATGAAAATGATGATACATTTTTCTGAAAAATACTGAGTTCCTTATCGCAGGACATACACATATGGAATGTGACACTGACCATTCCATGATAGAGAGAACTAAAAAGAGATATACAACCTTAATAAATTATCCCTATGACTATATGCAACTAGTGAGACAAACAGGAAAGTCAAAACCATTTGCGGTAAAAAAAATGAAAAGGGAAGACTTTTATGATTATGCTTCGCTGTTTAAAACTTCTTAACAGCAAAAGAAAGTGAACAAAAAAATTACCAAATTGTAATAATTCTGTCTTGTAAGAAATTTAATTGCAAAACATTTTTGTCTTCGCAAGATGTTTCTAAAATGGACAGCTGTCGATATGTAGCAACGAAAAGAAGAAAAAAATTGATTTTTTCTAACTTTTTTCGCAAATCGTTTAATAAAAATTTTATCCCACCTTTTGAAATGTCCGCATAGTGAAATTATCATTTCTAATAATATTTCGAAGCGATTAAGCGCAAAAAAAGAAACATTGAGTTGAAAAACAGTTAATCAAAACCAAAACAAATACCGCCTATTATAGTCTGAAATGTGAAAGTTTATTAATATCACATGCAATCAATGGAATTGTTATTAAGAAAGATCTTGATGCATATAGTCTACAATTTGGAAACTATGTTATTTGTGTGTTGTGTGACCTATAACGAAATGAAATATATATTAATGTACAGACAAAACACCACATTACAAAAATAAATGTTAGTTTTCAATTAATTTTACACAGTTTAATTCAAAATCAAAAAATATATTACAGTTAATAAAAATACTACTCTGTTTTTTGGAGAATTTTTAGAATATAAATGTGAGATTATGTTTGTATAATAAAATTTATTACATTTAAATAAATAAATTATTTATCTTACTAATACAAATATTTGTAGACATATTAAACAGAAGCTTTAAAAAATTTAAATAAGAGAATGGTAGCTTATATTAACCTATAATATTATAAACACAATAAAAAATGTCTTAAAAATAATATATAGGGTGATTCTTAATGAAAAAATTTTCAAGATAAATATAAAAAATAATTTATTTCTTTTCTGAGTTACCTATCCTGTGCTGTGATTAATTTTGTCACAATGTGCTTATTAATGTTTTCACCTATACTGTCTACGCAATAAGTATGACTGAAGATATATCGATAGATTGTTTGGTTCAAAAGTGACTAAAAAAATCAGCCAAAATATTTATTTCCTCAAACCAACTAAGCTACAACGAAAGCTCAAATGTACAACAGAGATGCTTTTGAAGATTTTGTTGAAGAATTTCAAAATGTTGCTGTTCATTATGATGTCTTTTGCAGAACTATTTATCGCATTGTAGATGTTAGAGAAACGGGAAGCGTAACTCAAGCCAGGAACAGCAGGTGAACTGAAGAAAACATCAAACTCATCAGAACAGTTATTGTAGATCAACCACATACATCAATTTAATCATTTAGACAACAGGTAGATTTTTTGTATGCAAGGTATTCATATTATTCAACAAGATTTACATTTTCATCTATATCAAAGGAAAGTATTAGGGTATTTCACCCTAAAAGGGATCTTCGGAGCGGCTATTCACAAGCAGTCTGAATGTGAAAATAATATTTTCTGTCATAATAGAAGCGGCTTCGATCTGGACTCAAAAGCGACACCTGATAAATTAATCCAAAGTGATTTTCGAAACCAAATTCAGATTTCTGCTTTAATCTGTGCCTTCTAAGGGACATGGGGAATCTAAAATTTGCATTTCACCACATATCTCCTCAACTAAGCATAAATCCTTAGTGAATTGGTTTCTTGTACTCATACAGAGTATATCGGAATAAAAGGAAAGACAGTTAATATTTCATTTCACATATAGTGCGTCTGTTTCACTATATGTAAAATTAGTGCAATTCTTAGAAGGCACATATTAAAGCAGAAATCTGAATTTGGTTTCGAAAATCAGTTTACTGATTTATTCATCTGTATCATTTACAAGCCTTCCATAAAATAACCCTAAACAACTATCCCCTTCTGTAATTGGTTTCTCTCTCAATAATAATGATGATACAATAGGCAAAACCTTTTTTACTGACAAATGTTCCTTTTATCTTTCTAGGTACACAAATTCTCGGAATAGCAGATGTGTAGTGCAGATAACCCTCATTAATTTATTGAAACACCTTTTATCTACAGAAACTTAGAGTTTAGGATGCTATAAGCATGCGCATATTGTAGGACACATATTTTACGAATGGATTCTAAATGATGAGAGATACTGTCATGAAATTTCAACTCCATTGATACAATACCACAAAATTTGAACTTTATTATGGACTTTTTTGATAATAGGGTCATAAGTTTAAATACGCCTATCAAATTCCACCCTCGATCCTGTGATTTGACTGCCTGCGATTTCTAACTGTGGCCACACTTAAAACAATCAATTTGTAAAACACCTCTAGCGGATTTGGAAGATCTTAGACAAAGAATAGAATCATATTGAAGAATTAAATAATAGGGCGTGGGTACTAAACAATGTTATAGACTCAATGAGAAGAAGAGTTGTTTTATGTAGAGATATTGGTGGTCGACATATGCAGCATATTCTTTTATTTTATTTATTATTGTTACTGACAATTTTTTTAATTCTTTAAGTACTGTGTTAAAGGTTTTGGCTGATTTTTTTATATTTTATAATATTAATCAAAATTAATTTACTTTTAAACCAATGATACAGATTCAGATTAAAACAAGACATATGTAATTTTTTGCTCAGATAGCTTTAATGAAAATTATTGTGGATCACTAGTTATCTAAGTTGCATACTAGGATAGATAAATCAGAAAAAAGTATTAACCTAACATTTATTAGTTGTTCTCATATTTTGACACCTTTTTAGTTATGCTTCAATTTATAAACCCCAACTAAAATACTACCTTTGCCTCCCAGTCACCAAACTAATACAAAACAGTCTATTATTACACAAAAAAAGATTTTTTTATAAACAATACTTCCTATAAAATGATACCTTTGGTCATATTTGCAAAAATAAAATTTTAAATAATAAAAAGTTAAACAAAAGTACTTACCTCAGAGAAACTGAAGAACAAACCTATCCATCCACATAGCTTAAATGCATAGTTTATAGTGTTCTGTACTTTTTCAACACACTTAGAACACTGACATTCCGTTATGGCTGGATCTGGACAAACTCTATCCTAAATAGAATGAAATATGAATAAATATACTAAGTTTATACACTGATAAGGGCAAGTAATGCAAGAATATCTTCAAAAATTCTACATAAATAAGTTGCTAGTCCAAATTGTGCCATGTATATTGTAAAATATGCCCTGGGTCATATAAAAAGGGTCATCTTATCCCATCAGGGAAAATCCCATCAGTGAAAATAATATCAGTGAAAAAAAAAATCAATTTATTCTTCACAATTTATGAAGAAGGTTGTATTTATATATATATACTTACCTTAATAGCTTGAAAATCTGGTGGTGGGTAATGAAGATCAACTTTGTCATCAAATCCACAACAACTGAATACTTTCTGTACATTACTTCTGGTATTATTGTTTACCCTTTTCCAACCTTCTTCTGCTAACCTGGTTTGTTGTTCATTATTTACACCAAGACATGCACAAGCAACTGAAAACTGGATAAGGAACAACAAAAAGAGGATTACCATGTACTAAAGGTAAGTTAAGGAAATGAAATTTCTTGAAATGTTTTCTTAAATGCTAAACATACTGTACAAAGATTGATGTTGATGTTTTTGTTGGTAAATCTGAATTACCTAAGCAAAAATGGCCTGATTCAAATTTAAATCATCTATCTACATTCTCCTTATGTTTAATAAAAATCATAAGGTATTCTATCTGATAATTTTACTATAAACAAACCTTTTGTTGATATGATTTAAATAGATTATTTATCTTTAGGTATATATTTATCAAACAAAAATATACCATTATAACTAGTGTTAGAAATGTAAAAAATAAACGTTAATTATCAAGACCGTTCAACCTTCAAAGGTATCTTAAGAAATATGTGGGTTGATTAAAGATAAACTTTTACTTCCTGTTCTTTGAAAAGGATACGAAAAACAACATGACCTGATGATGTTTGACTGCACCAAGCAACCCTAGGACCGATATTAACATTAATATTATTCCACATGCTAAAATACCTCCGACAATCGGTAAATCTGTATCTAAAATAGTAGCTTCTCGGCCATAAACAGCAACCCCTATCAATATACACGCGACAACCTGAAAGAGAGAAAAACAATTATTTATGAGTAAATGTGTGAATTAAAATTTAATTTTCTTACAATGTATAGGACGTTGAGCGCAATAAGGGCATTTTTAGAACAAGTAAAACCTCCGCACATCTTAAAAGCATTTGTTGTCTATACTGTGGCATAAATTTGAGTTTCACTGGTGACAACTTTCCTTTCAAAACTGACAGTATATTTGCCGATTATAGTTTTTGACAGTTACACAGATGATCTAGTAGATCTAGTATTGTTTTGTCACCATATAAGTATCAAAGCCACCGATGTAATCATTCAAAAAATAGTTATATACAGAAATGAAATCAAATAGAAAATTCTTAAACCTCTGTCATGCTTCTTAATATGATTACATAGGGTAGAAATTTATTACATACATGATTCTACCACAGAAGTTGTGATTAGTATTCTGTGATTCTACTTTAAACTATTAGTTATCCAAAAATGTATGCAACTAGTTTTACTGTTTGTATAATAAATTGCCTAATTTAAACGTTGTATTTTAATTTATGTTGTGTCAATTGTCGATTAAATTCATTACACACGTGGGTTAAGTATAAAATTTGATTTAATTTTTCTAAGTTAAATAAAATGACTAAAACTCGAGCAGCAGAAGTTTTATCTTTGGAAAAATCAAAACAAAAAGAAGTTGTCAAAGAAACAAAACAAATTAAAAAGAAAATAAAGGTACGTGTTGTATATATATTCAAATATATTTTTACTAACCTCTATTTTTAACAGGATGGAACTATCACAGTTAAAGGTACAAAGAAAGCTCTAATTTCTGACCAAGAAAAAAAAAGAGGTCTTATATTTATATCCCACTTGCCCCATGGTTTCTATGAAGATGAACTTAAGAAATACTTCACACAATTTGGAAAAGTTAGCAATGTTATAGTTTGTAGGTCTGGCAAGACAGGGAACAGCAAAGGGTATGGCTATGTTGAGTTTTTGAACCCAGAAGTAGCCAAGATTGCTGCAGAAACTATGAACAACTATTTAATGTTTAAAAAAAGGATAACAGGTTGGTGCTTTAAATTAAATATTCTGATTTATTATGTAAATATTCAAATTATGTATACATTGCTTGAATAGTTTATTATATTTTATACATAAAACATTGATGTGCAATTACTGTGTAATTAGTATTAACTATTTTTATAGATTTCTCACATGGTTAATCTTGTTTCAGCTAATTTTGTGGCACCTGAAAAGCGACCAAAGGGATTATTTATGGGCAGACCTAACACAATTACGAGGTATTCCACGAAAGTTAGGAGGGAAAAACAATATCAGGTTAATATAAAGTTGAACCCCAAAAATCATGCTAAAAGAACAGCAAATAGACTGACAAAAATAAATAAAAAACTGGAGTGGCTTAAAAATGCTGGAGTAGAAACTTCATTTACACCTGCAAATCTAGAAATTACACAGGAAAACAGTGTGCCTAGGGTCAGTAATACACATGAAGAACTTGAATTTGATTCAGATATAGAGCTCAAGATACCAGTTAAAAAATCTAAAAGTGCAGTTACTACTAGTAAAAATTCGCCAAAAGTACTTTCCAGTAAAGCTAGTAAATCAAATAAAAAATTAAACAAGTCTGTATTGTCAGAGTCTGAAAAAACTCCATTAATTAAAAAAAAATTAAGTAAACCCAGCAAAACTAATACAAAAGAAGGAGATAGTCCACCTGCGGATAAGATGAAAAAGAAGAATAAATTATCTAAAGGTATCACCAAAAAATCTAAAAAGCCTGAACCAATTAACACACAAACTGTAAAGAAGATTGCAAGAGAATTGATCAAGAAACGTGGAAGCTCATTATTGGGTCTACCTGTAGAAGTGTCTAATTCTAAAACTATAAAGAAAAAGCTATCAAAAAAATGATTGTAGGTAATTAGGATTTTGTTTTGCAGTCTTAAAAATATATTTTATGGAAATATCTGTTTTCTTATTTGTTAGAATTTCATCTGAAAAACTAATTCAGTTGCAAAATTGTGTAGTAAGTTTTCACTAAATATCTTTTTATTGGCATTTTGATATTGAAACAGTGTTTTTAAGCATAATTAAATTGAACCTCTTAATGACTAATGTTACATACTTGTGATTAATAACTTTGTATTATTTTAATGGAACATTTCTATGGATTTTATAAATTCGGATCACCTTTGAGTCAGAATAAAGATGGAACAAATGATTTCTTCAAACTGTACACCAAAAAGTAATCTAAAGAAAAGTTATTATTGTATAGAGCTACAAAAGGAGTAAACCAGAAATAAATGTATATAACAAATAGGACTAACAACCCAAGACTAATGAAGGAAATAGGAGACAGATGGATGCAAATAAATCATTTAATACTGAGTATGGCTCAATTGACGATAGTACCAATAGACAAAAGAACAAAGCACAAGGATTAGTTCAATGAGTACTGTTGCAAAACAGTAGAACTGGTGAAACAGGTTTAGAATAAATCACATGAAGATAAATAGTATTAACAGAAAAAGTTGTATGACCACAAAAGGAATAGCAGAAACTTCTATCAATAGGTAAAAAATGAAAGAAAACATAAAGTTAACATAATATATGAAACATTGAAAATTTATAGGAGCGATAGATGAAAAGGTGGACCAGATATTTTGAAAATGTATTAAATGCAGAACATGGAATTTGAGAACATCAGGAGAAACATAAATACGAATATGAATACTTAATATGTTATTGCAATTCACGAGGTGGACAAGTAGTGATGGGTTTCATAATTAGTGAAAGATACAATCATGCAGTAAACAGTTTTATAACATTAATGAAAGGATAGCTATTTTATAAATGAAAGGAACATCTTTTGACATAAATCATGTGAACATGCACATACCTACAGAGGACAAAGAAACAGAGGAAAAGGAAAATGTTTATGCAAGATTAGATGAAGAAGTGTCAAAGATATCTTTAGGAAATTTAAAGGCAAAAAAAGGAAGAGATATAAAAACAAAAAATCAGATAGGCCACATCGCAATAGAAGCAAGACATGCTTCAGACATTTCAGATGGGCAAATAGCAATTCCGATCACCACCTTGTGCTAATTAAATAGAAATAAAAAATTAACGTCAAGGAAACAGAGAAAGGCGAAAAAAGATTAAATATGCTTTAGATATAAATTGGCCTGTAATAATAAAAAAAGAGCAAGATATGAAACAAACATAGAATACATTATTGAACGATGTAATAAATAAATGAAAATCAGGTCAGAAATATCGAAGATAAATGAAAAGTTTTAAAAGAAGCAGTTATAACAGCTGCAAACAAAGTAGTGGGGAAGAACCTAGTCCAAAAAGATGGTGTGACAAAAACTGTCAGAGATTAAGGGAACAAAAATATCAAGCTAGGCTTGACATAAGAGGGGAGTTAGCAAAACATTAGAATGATACAATCTACTAAACATTGGATACAAATTTTAGAAGGAAAGCTAAACAATATAACGGAACAAATAACAGGGGATTATCACGGAGGATTCAGAAAAGGTAGGTTAACTATAGACCAATTATTTACAGTAAGGCAAACGCTGGAAAATTCTACGAACGATATACAGACTGCATCATCTTTTTGTAGATTTCAAACAAGCGTATTACTCAATAATTAGAGAGGAATTAAATTTTAGGCCGTATTTGTTACATGCTTCTACAACGTTATCCATCATCCCTTGGATCCCCTTAGAAAGAGTGGAAAAAAGAGTGGGCTGCGATATTAAGGATACATACTTGGGATCACAGCTACGAAATAAAAACTCGTAAAAGCCATAAGTTCTTTCAATGGTATTATGAAGATTCTTTGCAACTTATCTTTAAGTATAATATACGCATAAGAATTCTTAGATGTTACGTATTTAGTGTCCTCTATGGAGTAGAAAGCTGGAGCCTTACAGAAAGATGCCATAAAACGATTAGATACATTTAAAATGTGGTGCTACCGAAGTATGTTGAGGGTTTAATATATACACCATATAAGTAACAAAACTATTCTCCTGAGGCTAAGAAAAGACAAAGAAATTAATAACACCATAAAAAACAGAAAATTGGTTTACTTCGGCCACATCATGCGTAATGATAAATACCGATTTCTACAGTTGATTCTACAAGGCAAAATTGAGGGAAAGAGAGGCTCGTAGACGTATATCCTGGCTAGCCAATCTTAGGAAGTGGACTGGTCTAACGTCAGTTCATCTATTTCGAGCTGCTGTGAATAGAATAAGATGGGTCAATGTGGTCGCCAATATCTCTAGAAGATAGGCACATTTAGAAGAAGATTTAAATGTGCCAAAAAAAAACTAATCAGATTAGGAAAGCTATGCCTAACAAAAATCAAAGCAAAACTAAGAATCCAAAATCAATTATTCGATGAATTTAATTTTAACGAAGGTCTAACACAGGGAGATGCGTATCCACAACACTTTTTAACCTTGCGTTGGAACAAGTTATCAATAAAACTTCTATAGATGGGGAAGATACAATATTTACAAAGATCAAACAAGTTTTTGATCTGCAATCGCTAAGCTCTTAGACTATCTCATAGCAAAGCAACTTTCTTGCTTATCTAAAGGCTTAATATTTCAATTACAATATGGTTTTCATAGCAAAAAATCCACTGCAACAAACTTGTTTTGCTATCAATCTGATATATTCTCTCATATGGAAGACCGTAAACAGGTAGATGAAATACAGACAGATTTTTCCAAAGCAAAAATTTGGTCTTATAGATTATTAAATACTTTTGGGCAAATTAATTAATGTAGGCTTTCATGCCATGTTTGTCCCCAAAACAACTTGGGAAAAGTACAAATGAAAGGCACTCATATATATCTTTGAGCGGGCAAAAATTTAAAAGAGTAGACCATTTCAATTATATTAAGTATATTATCATCTGCATGGAGAAAGTTGTCTATTTTAATCAGTTGTCTCTACAGGTACATGGTCATTCTAAAATTTGTATACACAAATTGTTACCTATTAACAAATCATTCATTTAGATATATAGATAGACTATCTATTGTATATACCTATATATCTATGTTTTAATCTTTTTTATTTCCACTTCTTTTGCTGGTTCTTGCTTCTCATATCAAATTGAAACAACAATAAATATAAAACATTTAATAATAACTAATACATATATATTTTTATTTAATCTACTACCTATTACAAATTATGAAACTGATTTCAAATGTTTGCCTTTATTTTGCCTCTCTCCAGATTTATTTCTCTTCCACTTCATCCTTCTGTTTTGAAACCATACTTTAACCTAAAACAAAATTTTGAAATACAATAGTTATTTTAACGTAGTTTGGAGATCCTACAAAATATGGAATATCAATTATCTACTGAACTATATGAAAGCTTAGGCCGTTCGTCGCTATTCTGGGGATAGCTAAATTCCAATATAAAAGTTTAAATAAAAGAACGCATTAAATATGGACGATATTGAGATAATTCTTTTTTTAAATGATAGGTCTTAAAAAATTCTAGTGCACTAACTCTTAATAAATTAACAAATGCTTTAAACAATTTTTTTTCATTTTTTTTTGTTTAAAATTAATGTTAAAAAAATTTGAAAAGTTACGTCACCCTAGAATTTTTCCCACTTCCCGAATCTAAACTTTTTAAGAAACGCTCGAAGCTCTGCTAATCTCTCTAAAAAAATAAAAAAAATTTTTTTTTGATTTATGGAATTTTTCTAAATTTTTATAACTGCTTCTATAACAATACTACTGTTTCACTATTTGCTTATATAATAATAATGTATTATGCATACAAATGCACAACTTAAAATATAAATATTTTATTGTTGGTGGCGACAGCAGCTTGTACAAAAACTATGTGATGCCCAGCCGTACAACAATAACTTTTTAAAGGATTCCCCACACCGACGCGAAACTTTTGAGACGCGAATTTTTCGTTGCGGAACATTCCCAGACGGAGCGGTAGCGGACAAGGCTTCGCCACATTGGCGCGAAACCCGCGCGAACTTATATTTTTAGTCGTTTATTTGTAGCTTACAAATACATAATGACTTCGTCTGATGAAGAAGAAGCTCTTCTACTATTGGCACTTGCCGAAACTGAAAAAAAAATAGGTAGCTTCAGAAGCAGTAACTTGATACGGGACACATTCAGTATTGTTAGTATCGACACATATAGAGAAAAGTATTGGTGTTAATTGTGTATTGCTCCGAGAAGAACATCTAGTATTCGAATTGGAAGTGCAAAAGCCAGCTGCTTCTTGTTTTTGTTGAAACTCCAATTTATTTGAAACTCCAATTAAACTTTTTCTTATATTTTTATAATCTTCGTCCCTTAAATCATAAAGTTAGGATATTGTTTCACAATTTCAATTACTTTTTCTGTAACAGCCATTTTAATTCACGCGAAACTATAACTGCAGCGGAAAAAACCGTGCATGCAGCGTTACATGAAAACAACGCTGATCTGCCGCGACCGTTGCGGATTCCGCCCCAACTAGTCTGAACACCTGCATAAGTAGCCGTGCCTTACGATTCGTCGTGATTCCGCGTAAGTTGCGGCTGCGAAAGTTTCGCGTCGGCTTGGGAAATGCTTAATTGAGAAAATCAAGTGCAAAAACCATTTGTTACGCAATTTTGCCAATCGACTAAGTGTACACCTACATTGGAACCGTATTTCTCCCGATCCGACATCGGCCGACGTCGGATTGAAAACAAACTTAAGGTATTAACAGAGAACTAATTAATGCATAGTGCCTATACTGCAGTGGGAACCCCGATCAGATAACGGTCGGACTGAGTAGCTTCTCCTATCAAACATGTTTGGTTTCATTCCGATTTTTCGTTCCGACGAGAGCCAACTGGCAGAAATGGACAGAGAAATTTTGATTCATCCGGTGAGAAATGAGCCTCGTTGATGGGATTAGAAATTTTGATTGATTGGGTTGAGAAATACGGTTCCACTATAGGCATACCCTAAGTTTTTCTTCGGGGCTGATGCATTCTCTGAAGTTAGATTGGATAGTTAGATTTCTATTCTCATGCGGTGGTACTCTTTGAATTTATCAGGATAGTTACGTAAAGTTTGGAAAGTTTTATTAAATTATCCTGAAGATTGGTCTTCGTTAAATTTATGTATCCATGTACGTTTTCTTCTACGTCTTTTAAGAACGTTGTTTTCTAACAACAGCCAACACATTAAATGTTCATCGGAACTCATTGTCAATGGTCGGGCGTTAACTAAACGAGTATAGGCACTCACGTCGGACGACGTCGGATCAAAAAATCGATCTATATTGGATCGGATCGGGAGAAACACGGTTCCAATGTAGATGTACCCTTAGAGAACAATCCTCAAAAATACTGTTCTGTGGGAAAACCTATTCGTTTGCAAATAAGATCTGTAGTATAAAATAATACCTCGAAAACAATTCCAGTGACAACATAAATATACTTGGTATAAAACTAGACGTTGAAAACACTGCGTATCACGTGTTCGGCGATTAAAAAAATTGTGTCGCTTATTTTTGTAAAAAATAAATTTTGGACCAGGAAATTAATTATATTCCTGAAATGCAAAAGTGTGGTCGATATTACATCATTCAGTAATATGCCTAAATAGCATGGAACAAGTTTGATAAAAAGCGCCACCAATAATAACACCGAAAGCTTCATTTCTGTTATTCCAACATTTGTTGGAGTTGGAGGTAAACGTGTAATTCACACCGAGAGAAGTGGCTATCAGTTAAGGTCTTTGGCGGCAGCAGTACCCCATTATTCAGGGGGAAATTAGTTAACTAATATATTTATTATTATAGAAAATATATTAAAAAAAAAACAACAAGTAATAATAAACCTGATAAAGACTATGCCCTAAATGCAGAAGGGTTAATTCAGTTGTCGGATGAAGACTTCTAAGCAAAAAAAAACACGAATTTTTAAAAAAAGTTATAAAATAAAATCTCAGAAAGAACAGATTTTTAATAATACAACGGCTAGTAATTTCGGTAAAATATGTAAATTAATAAATAATATGCTAATTATAAATATTGCTAATTAACTAATATAATAAAAACTGTGGAAGCAATATTGAATTCAGCGTTTTGTGGAAATAGATCTACAGAATATGGAATTGCGAACGAATCCAAAGCAAAATAAATGTTAGAAACAATTTTAAATATTAATTTGAATTGAACTATCGGGAGATATCTGAACGACACTAGAATATTAGTTATTTAATAGATTTTATTTTTCGTACAGAATAAATTTCTTACAGAAATTTATTCATATTATATAATAAAAAAACAGGCTGTACCTAACACCCAAATATCACAAAACATTTAGCCGGAACTAACAACTAGTTAAAAAGGTTTCCAGAAAACTTAGGTCACTCCAGCGAAAACATGAAGAAAAATCTATCAGGATAAGATATTAAAACCATGGAAACTCGTTATCAAGGAAGATTGGACCGCCACATGATGGCTGACTATTGTTGATGTCAGCGAGGTTGTTCTATAAATGCTGCGAAGTTGTATAAAAGGAAATTATAATTACTTACTTGTCTTTCGGTTAAGTCCAGAGCTACAGCAATTTCATATCTCCTCAAACGAGTTAAATAATTTGAATGAACAAACTCTTTTTCTAGTTCCCTAATTTGGTTTTTTGTAAAGGCTGTTCTTTCTTTACGAGGTTTAGTGATAAAATCTGCATCTTTGATATCTAAAACAGTAGAAAAAAAATAATAAAATATAAACTTGTGCAGAATATATCATTCTAAAATAACCGCAAGTTGGCGTAACAAAAAAAGATGTAGATGGATTTACTCATGAAATAAGATAAATTAAATTATTCTTAATCCCCTAATCTGTCTATCCGGACAGAGGCAGGAGAATCCGACGACATCAAAATCAAACGTGGCGTCCGTCAGGGATGTATACTATCACCACTGCTGTTTAATATATACTCTGAGGAAATCTTTCAAGAAGCAGTGGGTGATGTTGAAGCCGGAATTCGAATCAACGGAGAATTAATCAATAACATTAGATACGCGGACGACACGGTAGTATTTGCTGACAGCTCTGAAGCCCTCCAGGAGTTAATGAACAGAATCACAGAGGTCAGTCAGAGATACGGACTTTCACTAAACACCAAGAAAACAAAATGCATGATGATCTCTAAGAAGGAACAGCAATTTGAACAAATCAGTGTAAACGGTCAACAAATAGAAAGAGTAAAAACATACACCTACCTTGGTACGAACGTCAATGAAAATTGGGACCATTCCATAGAAATCAAATGTAGAATAGAGAAAGCAAGATCTGCATTTCAAAAAATGGCCAAGTTATTCAAATGTCATGATTTATCAATGCCCATAAAAATCAGGTTACTACGATGTTATATCTTTCCTATACTGTTGTACGGAGTTGAGTCATGGACTCTCACAGACGCCACCTGCAAGAAAATTGAGGCTTTTGAAATGTGGCTTTATCGTCGCATCCTGAAGATATCGTACACCGACCACGTTACTAATGAGGGTGTTCTGTTGAGAATGAAAAAAGAAAAAGAGCTGTTAACCACAATAAAAACAGCTAAAATCGAATACCTCGGTCACATCATGAGGAACAGCGAAAGATATGGACTGCTGCAACTAATCTTGCAGGGAAAAGTAGAAGGAAAACGGGGACCAGGAAGGCGAAGGATTTCCTGGCTGAAAAATCTACGAACGTGGTTCAATACAACAACCACAAATCTTTTTAGAGCAGCAGTGTGTAAAGTGCAGATTGCTATGATGGTCGCCAACATCCGAAACGGATAGGCACTACAAGAAGAAGAAGAATCCCCTAATCACTTAAATGCATATTAACTAAAATCTTCATTCATAATATCAATCTCATGAATAAAAAAAGTAGGTGCGAAACGGTTATACATACGAGTACTATAGTATGTACTTTTCTCTTATTTTTGCATTAAATTTAGTTCGCAAATATTACCAAATTTTCTTTCGGATATGAAATTTTGAAACTACTGCAACTATCATTATTGGATTTCCTTTGATTTCTTTTTTTATGTAGCTACATTAAATATTAAAATTACAAATTTCTATCGATGCATTAATCGCAGTTTCATATATCAAACTCACACATCTCCTTGAAAATAATATAATAAAATTTTGCAATATTTTCATTCAGCTTTATTTGATGCGAAGCGTGGGATTTTTTAATATGCCGCTAATTGTGAAATCATCAAAGCGCCGCTCGATGTGCAACGAAATACTTCTGAGATCAGACATATCATATAATGAAGTCATTATTTCTAAATTAAGGAGATATAAAATTAGATATCCATAACAAATCGAATTTTAAAAAGCAAAAAATAATTAGGTAATAATTAGGAAAATTATCCTTCGTTAAATCAACATAAAACGTTGCATTTTTTATAGTTGTGTAAAACAAAACCAAATGAGACGATCTCACTGATCTGATCCAACACTAATAAGAAATAAAATAAGGACTAAGCACCGAACCTTGATGCACTCCTACTTTCTAGTTGTTTCTCTCTCAGGCATGTTTCTCACAATTTACATTTTCACTGGGACTCCTGTCTTATTCAGTGCTTACCACAGAATTTCTCGATGAACTTTATCATATGCTTTCTCAAGATCAAATAATACCGTATCCTTTTATCATTTTTAAATTACTTCTACCTTTTTTATTTAATATTTGGATTCTTCTCTTTGTACTGGTTTCAGAAATGTATAACACATGATGCTTAAGGTGCTTATGAGAAAAATAAATACAAAAGCAAGAAAACTGGATTGCAAAAATAATTATTTTTTTAACAGTTTCATTACAAACATTTAGAATGAACATTTCACTACCAAAAATTTTTACAATTATTGTTCGAAATGATGCCATTCACTTTCATACAATAGTACAATCCATTTTGAAATAATTCGTCTCTGACATTGCTTAACACGTCTGCATTTAATTATCGACATTCATTCTCTATTCTCTATCGTAAATCATCTAGAGATTCTGGTTGAGTAGCGTAAATTTTTGTTTTTAAATACCCCTATAAAAAGGAGTCTAGGGGTGTTAAATCCGGTGACCTAGGTGGCCAATCCATGATCTGTCCTTTTCTAGCTATCCAACAAGCGGGAAAAGTTTCGTTTTTAAAGATACTTCAAATAGTACGATTAAAAATTTAAAAGATTTAAATTATGCTACAACCTATTTTGTTACAGTCAATTAAGGTGAGAGAGATATTACTTGTTAAAAGAAAACTTGTCTACCTCATAAACTAATCACTTCAAGCCAAATGTATTATACATTTTTGAAATCAGTTCAAAGAGGAGAATCCAAATATCAAATAAAAAGGGTGGGAGTAATTTAAAAAATAAAGGATGATACGGGGGTGAGAGTGTGCATTTCCCAGCAACCTTAAACATGACATAATGTCTCCCCTTCAAATATTAATTTATGTGTTTTTACGCTTGTTCAAAAGTTATTTAAGGTGGATAGTTTCATCTGAAAAGCACTCTATAATTTTGCTTTAGATTTTGCTACTGCTTCTTTAGTTTCCTTAAATGATGGTGTCCTGAACTTAAATGTTGCCCCTTAAATATTACTTTTTCTTTTTGAGAATTTTAAATGCATCGATTTTGTTTAAAAATACTATTTTTGTTGTTTTACAACCAGTAATCTATATACGGACTAAAAAAAGAAGTAAGTGTTGTTTCACCCAATTAGAACTATTTAACTGGCTTTGTTTTGGGATAAATTCTAAGTTGATAATAAATTTTGAGAATAACACATTTAGTTGTAGAAATTATTATAAATTCTCGATAATAATATATCATGTTTATCACTCTGTTTTGCCTTTACAGTAACATTTTACTAATACATATGTATTAATCGTTCAATTTTTATTTCGTATTTCTCCATTAGTTATGTATTACCCTGTATAATTTTTCAAAATCAATTTGTCCAAAAGGGCTTCTTGTTTTTCTTGTCTCTTATTTATTAAATACAGTATTTTCCTTATAGGACCACACAGGTTGACAGCGCGTAAAATGACAAGGATCATCGCAAATTGGTAATAATATACATTTAATCGCCTTGTCAAACGCATCATTAGCATTTCACTAGATGCAGCACCAACAGATGCATCACTCCGCATAATATATCTTTTTCTTAAAACTTTCTTCGTGCCGTTAAATCCCCTGTTTTTACAAGGGTGTGATTTATTGGATTGTTGTGTGTGAATATCTTCTGAGGGATGAAGGTATCCAATGTTTTTTTAGGAGTCGTTTAATACACGTGTATCAACTTCCGAAATATTACAAATATTTTGTTGAGCTCATTTGTTTTATAGTCCAAAGAATTTTACAATTATATATTTCTGTGACGCACCCAGGGGGGTTTTGCGGGTTAAACCCTCCCCCAGGGCATGTAAAGTAAAAAATATATAAAGAATAGTACGAAAATGTAACTTGTTTTTCATAAATGAGAAGCAATTGTGGATTATAGCCCGGTCAAGTAAACTCAAAAATATGGGTAAGTTTACAAAAATTCGCATAGAGCTACAAATTGATACGAATGTTCAGGACCTCATTATAAATAAAATGTGAAAGTCCCCTGTTGACAGTGACGCTTAAAAACAACACAGCTAATGTTAGATTCAACGTAGAAATCTCCAAAGAGATTAAAATAAACAAATAAGTAAAGTAAGTAGATGCTATTTCCCCTACACCGTTTAATCTAATCCTAGAAGTAATAATCATAAAAGCAATACTGGATAATAAAAATATTATATCAACTCTTAATAATATAGCACTAATAAAAGCATTAGAAAAATTATAAAAGAAAGCAAAAATAATAGCTTTAAAAATAACAGAGCCGATTCTACAGTTACAAGTACCATAATTTGAGCGAGTGACTCATGTTTTAATGCTTTATTATATTCCAGTAAAATTGGAAGTTTACACTTTAGAAAAAAATATTTTTGTTGTTAGAATACCGACAACAGGAAACAAGTTAATTATTATTTAACTAAAAAAGTCGTGGATTATTGCAGAATCTGTTCAATCTCTTAAAAATTGACAAAAACCTTCTTCTGACTTCAAAAAATATACGTTTTGGAAAAGATTTGGGCTCTAGAGAAAATGTAACATTGTCTGGGTGTGTGATTCAACTCAATCTTATCTGCAATGTTTATATCTTTCTCTAGCGGAAGATAATGTCCTAGATCAACAATGTCGTCGCAGATTAAAGAATAAATCTAAATCTAAATCTAAAGAATAAAAGAAGGCATAAACAGAAATTTACTGAGAAACAAGAAATTAAGTAAAAACACTAAAATTAATCTGTACATAACGGTAATCAGACCAGTTGTTTCGTATGCTAAGAAAGCAATAAAGACAAATAAAAAAAAGGGAGGTCTGTTAATGTTAATAATGAGTGCATTACTAGGACCCAACATAACAAAAGAGGATAAAAAATACTTAAAATGAACATGGATATATAAAACGAACTAAAGGTAGAAAACAGATATCAAATTACTCCGCACAGATACTGAGAAGACCACATCAAGACATGCTTTGAAGAATAACCAATTGGATTCCATTATGGTCTAGAGGAAGAGGAAGACCGAGAAAAAGATGGATAGATGACATAAGAACCATAAAGATAGACCATAGAATATAAATATCAATGCAGGGAACAAAAAAAAATGGAAGCAGATCACTTCATAATCCCATGCGACTCCAAGACTATGATAATGATGTTGATTTTTTCGAAAAAAGGTAATTTTATAAAGAGTAATATTTTGTTAACCGTCAACAGAGATAAAATGTCAAACCTTTTTCCATTTTGCATTATAAATATTAAAATATTTAAACTTACCTCTTGAGTCGTCTGAATATGAATTAATATCCAAGTTTTCGTCTAAATATCCATCACTGTCGTTAGCATGTTGTCCTCCATTTTGATTATAATCATCGTTTCCTTTATATTGAAAATAATTATTCCCGTAATTCATATTTTCGTTAAAAAACATCCCGTCTCTATTGGCATCAATCCATTCTAAATTTCTCTGGACTATACACAGATATTCTTGTGGATGGTAATTTTGATTTCGATAATTTTCTTGTTCAGAAATGTTGGTATTGTTTACATCTACATATTGCTCTGAATATTCATTTTCATAGTATGGTGATGATTTCAGATAATTTACTGGATAACTATAATTTATTGTTAAATTCGAACTCACTGGAGTGTTCATACTGTGCGTTGGAGTGTTAAAAGGACATATTTGCTCCATTTCACTCTACAAATATTGTCTTTTGAGAAAAAATATATACCTAATAAAAGATTTTGTCGAACCTAATGTCGAATGTAACTGACACCAGCTAATTGGATTATCGACAACACAAGCAATTAATTTTGTAGTGAATTAGCAGGTATGCAGTCTGTTGTATATTTGTAAATAAAGTCATTTTTTCTTACATAAGAACAAAGAACACAAAAAGCATACATAAATTTAAAATCAAAAGTCCTTTCTGTGAATAGATTATTTAAACAATTTACTAATATAATAAAAATTGTTAAATGTTTTTAAATGTAAAAGACAAGACTCCAACTCTTCATGAGAGTAAGATAATCAACAAGTTGTTTTGTTTGGGTTGTGAGAGCTATTATGTCGGTCAAACTTCACAATGGTTCAAACAGAGACTAACACAACACAAAAGTGACAGTACAAAAAAGAAAACCATTATTTAAAATCTGGGCACCATTTTGACTACCTTGAAGCAAGAAAATAGTTACAAAAAAGAGTGTTTTTGGAAATGTGCCAGATCAATAAAGAAAAAGAGTCAATAAATTACAACGGAGATCACATGTATACAAATGATCAATAAAAGGTGATAATAATCTGTTTTTGTATTATTTGGGCTAATTTTCTTGTAGTAACGCAAAAAATATATAAATGCATAGGTACGCGTGACATCAAAAAAAATCAATAACGAATCTTTGGTGTATCAAAGTTGTATGTTAGTTTTATATCCCTATTTTTATAATAAAAAATATAACCTTCAATCATTTTTAAAATATTCTTTAGACATCAAGGTGTACTCAACTCTTTTGTTTAAAAACAAAATTATACTGAGTATACAAATACCAGAAAAATTATCAAATATTTTAGAGTTAATTTTATCTGTAAATACAAAATGTAACAGAACCTTGTGATAATGAACCAGCGAACTGAAATTATTGCATGATTTTCTAATAAATACTTTGAATTCTAAATGTATAAATAAATGATCAAAAAAGTAGATTAATATCAATAGATTAAATTTATCGCCAGAATTAACAAAAAAAAAATAGTAAAATTAGACATCTAATTAATTAAAGTCTAATTAGAAAGAAGAGATAGAACCAACTCGTAAATATTAAAGATTTAATTCAAATTTAAAATTAATTTTATTGCAGAAAAAAGAAGGTTTGTAGTAGGTATAGCTATAGCCAACCAAAGCAACCAAGAAAATGTCATAAAGCAAATAAGACGAAGAAAATGGAGATGGCTGGGCCACACACTCCGTAGACCGCCAAATGACATTGCCAGGACAGCGCTGGATTGGAATCCCCAAGGCCGACGGAAAGTAGGCAGATCTAAGGGAACTTGGAGAAGGACAGTACTGGACGAAGGGAGGAAAATGGGAAAATCCTGGCTTGAAATCAAAGCACTAGCCAGAAATAGAGTTCGCTGGAGACACTTTGTGGAAGCCCTATGTTCCTCTTAGGAATCTTGGGACTATATATATATATAATATATATATATAATATATATATATATATATATATATATATAAATATATCGGAAAAAGGAGTACGACCGTCAATCCAATATATATATATATATATATATATAAGGATCACTCAGAACGAGTGGTGGGTTCTTATATCGGTCTCTAGGTGGAGAAATAAAAGACAAAGTTGATAGGCTACTTTATCTATTTTGAAGACGTTTCGCTTTCGAGTTTTGAAAGCATCATCAGTTCATCTAAAAAATTATTACAATATGAGAACCACACAATCATGGAAACGATGTTAATTGTTACCTTAAAAGATATGTAGTAATAACATTGACTGCTACATATCTTTTTAAGGTAACAATTAACATCGTTTCCATGATTGTGTGGTTCTCATATTGTAATAATTTTTTAGATGAACTGATGATGCTTTCAAAACTCGAAAGCGAAACGTCTTCAAAATAGATAAAGTAGCCTATCAACTTTGTCTTTTATTTCTCCACCTAGAGACCGATATAAGAACCCACCACTCGTTCTGAGTGATCCTTATATATATAAATATATATATATAATATATATATATATATTATATATATATATATATAATATATAATATATATATATATATAGCTATAGCCAAATCGGGCAACTGGCCGAGAGCTTAATTGAGTAAATATTATGTTTATATGGGAATAAGCCTCAATTGATTATATTGACAATTATTTTACTAAAGAAATGGCGTTTCGATTTCTTTTCCGAAAATGGTCCTCAAAAAGATCTTTAAAATACCAGGGGGAATAGAAAGAATAGAATAAAAAGAAGAGAATACCAGGGAGAGTTTACACTAGGAAGAATAATATCATTGATCAAATAATTATATTTAGGATTAGACATGTTATTGATCGATTTTAAATAGGCATACGTCTTCACAAACCGAAGGATGCTTAATGAGGTATGATACCATTATAAATAAGGTTAAAAGGCTAGTGAGAATGACGCTTAGGATCACGAGAATTAGGTTAATAATGTAAGAAAGCTTTCCAAGGTAGATCACGGAATAGAGGTTTATAACAAGTTAATAGGCTATCAATGAGTTTACTCTACCTAGTATTAGAATAAATCGTAAGAAAATCAAATATGAGCACAAACAGGACTATTTTCAATAGCAGGGAACAGTGCATAGCGTATGCGGATGAAATGCTGAAATTAGCGAGAACGAAAAATATCAAGAAACAGTTTTTCCAGAATTTTGAAGCAAATGATGACAGACATATTTAAATAAAAAAGGGGCCGTCTTTAATTTTTAAAAAGTGACAGAATTTGAAGATTAACTATAACGAACATGAGAAAAGAAAGAAAAGAAATAAATAAAAGATTACTGCAGGGAAGCAGAGCGGTAGGGTCACTAAATTCAATACTAAAAGCAAAAAATGTGTTAAGAACAGCTAAATTACGATTCTACAAGACATTATGAGTATATTTCAGCAAAATGTAGATCCAGCAGAAAGAAAGGGTAGATATGTAGGAAAGTAAGTTGCCCAGAATAAAATTCCAAGTAATACAGACGACAGAAAATATTTGGAGAAGACAAACAAATAAAGAAATAATGAAAATGTACCAAAAAAACAATAATTATATATACAAACAAATAGTCACAATATATAAATCCCAGAGAACCGAAATTTTATATAAATACTGAAGAAGGCACAGTAAAGTAAAACTTGCCAGAAATAAGCGTGGGACATTGGAGAGAAAAAGCAATTCATCGAAAAAATGGAGGGAAATAACCAAGTTTTAGGAAGCCTTGGGCTACAATAGGGGGAGGGGATCCACGTATCCTTTCCAAATTTTAGTATATCATTGTACCTTTAAAAAGTAGCCTATAGCTATTTTTTAACCCTCTAGGTACGCCTGGTCCTGAGATGTGCCCCCGAAATGGTGAAATGGTCAAAAATAGCCATTTTTACCCTATATTTAAAGAACTATATCTTTGAGTACAGTAAACCAATTTTAAGTTTCATCAAAAACATAACTTTTTGATGAAATAATACAAAACCGCAAAATATAAGTTTTATTTTATAGCTCAAGAAGAACAAAAAGAAAAATTACAAAATTGTAGGATTTTCAATTAATTTTGAAAATTTAACCAAACGAGAAAAAAATGTGGAAATTTGTATTTTAAAGGATTTTAAAATACATTTCAAACGAGCATTGACGAATTCAAATCCTTATAATAGATTCATAGATACAGTTGTTTAAAAATGGTCAGTTTTTCCAAAAATCACATTTTTATCATTTCTAAACTGTAGTACTTTTTCATGATATTTCAAATTGCATAAAAATTTTGATGAAGATAGTTAATTAATTTATTCATGGATAAAGTGATCAAATGTGTCAGCAAAGGAAGAAGATACAGCATGGGACACAAAGAAGTAAACATATTCTGTTAGGCAGATGACGCAGTATTGGTAGCCCAAGAAGACTAACCTACAAATTTAACATAAGAGCAAAATAATTTAATATGACAATCTGATATTAGAAAACTAAAACAATAGTAGTCAGCAAAGAACGAACCAGATGTAAAATGAAAAACGATGGCATCAGTATTTAACAAGTAATGGAAATAAAACAACTTGAAATTACACTGTCCAGCTATGAAGACCTGCAGAGAGAGGTGAGAGATCAAGTACAAGAAGCAAATAGACTAGCAGAATGCCTTAACGGCGAATTTGTCATATTAAGCGCAGTATTTGAGATGAAGCCCAGTATTTATAAAGCCAGTGTTAGAACAATAATGATTTATGCATCAGAAACCCGAAATGCTACTGGATACAGCGGCGATAAGAGTACTGAGACGAATTGAAGGAAATACGCCGAGAGATCGAAAGAGGAATAAAGACATTAGAAAAAAATGTAATGCACAATATATAAACTAGTGGACACTAACCAGAAAAAAAATTGAATAATCCTATAGAATGGGGGACACCCGTGTGGTTAAAACAGCAAGAAATAGATCACCAATCGATAGAATAAGTATCAGATGGAGTGAACATTCGATAGAGGTATCAATCCACCAAGGAAGAAACAGAACTGCCTATATAGAGGAAGAAGAAGAAGAACGAAATTAAAAACATCATAATACTCTAAGTTGGATGAAAAAAGAAGCAAGATTCGATGAAAAAAAAAAAGAAGCAGATAACTGTACCAGAAATGTAGCAAACAACAAACGCTTAATAGTAGTGAAGTAAAGTAGCTACTGGTGTTTTAACAGTTTTAAATCCAAAATACAGTGCAAGTGGCAAAGTGAATGGGGTAACTCCTAATCGAAATTAACAAAATCAAACTATTTACTATATTTATTGGGAATAAGCCACAATTTTACTTTAAATAAGTTTTAATATTGGCGTATTCCCAATAAAAATGGTAAATTGAAGTGTCACCAGAATATAACTTCATAACAATATTAAACCAATATATCAAACAATGTCAAATCTTTAAAAGGGTAGACAAAGCAAAACATAATCGTAACAGTCAGGTTAGAATTATTAATAAGTTTTTTTTAGATTATTAT
Organism: Diabrotica balteata; assembly: GCA_918026665.1. NCBI lineage: Eukaryota > Metazoa > Arthropoda > Insecta > Coleoptera > Chrysomelidae > Diabrotica > Diabrotica balteata. The sequence continues at coordinate 148,535,803 of OU898281.1, forward strand.
CCCAGAAAATTCCAATAAAAATCTTTCTGACAATCTAAAACCATTCTTAGATGAGAACTTTAATATAAACAATATTGTAAATGTTCTAAAAGAAACTCATATATGTGACAATTTGTAGATTAATTCAATAATTGTATGTCAATGTAAATTAATACGATGTATATCGACATGTCGCTAATAACCAAAGGTACCTACTTGATGAGACAGAAATTTTAAATAAGAAAAAAAAATTCTTACGATCTATTGATGATTGGACTATTTCATTAACTTTGTCGCCACAATTCGCACTCTCTACTTTGATAAAGAACACGTTGATATACTTATTTAAACTGGCAAGACACAAAATAAAGATTCGAGATTTTCCACACACTGAGTTGGTAAAGTAATTAACTTTGAGATGTCTCCTGTTGATTTTAAGAGACACATCATTAGCATTTGACACATTTCCTGTGGACCAATCGGCTTCTTTTAACAGCTGGTTGTGGGTGGTGTAAAATTAGTTCTGAATATTATTGGTCGAATTGGGGTGCCAAAGGACCTGCATTAAGATATATTAGTTGCTTCCTATTAAGTTTTTAAAAATAATAAATAATTCTGAAATGGGGGACAGAGAAGGAAGAATAAGATAATAATAAGTATTTATTTTTATTTTATACATGAAAACATTTAAGAACATTTTAATACTGCACATTTTGCTTATACTAATATAAAAGACGACACTCTATACAGGGTGTTTCAAAAAAGATAACACCGTCTCTAGTTAGTTAATAGCTGGAAAATAATTGGGGTTTGTTTAGTAAAAAATCTAATTATTGTTGACTTAGAGAAAATCGAGATATACAAACACTCCAGCCATCAGAAGCGAAAATGTCACTTAACCTCTAATGGTTGCACACGAACAAGCTGAATTTTGCCAAAAATGTCCATTTTAGGGCGATAAAAAAAGCAAAAAAGTTTACCACTTTTACCTCCAGGTTTTCCCATAAACCCCCCATGTAGAGGGGGGAAAACGGAAAAAAAATCGATTTACCAAGAATTTGGACCCCATAGGAGGTTTTCTTTTACTATTGCGATATAAGTAATTTGTATAATCCCACACATAAAACGAGAATGCTGAAAGAGGTTTTATAGAAATACCTGGAATTTAGAAAATAATAAATAGTTTTATTTTAAAAACTATGAACTGGTTTTAATTTAGATGCAGAGTTAACAAAGAAAGAAACGAAAGACAATAAAGAACAAACAAACTGGATCTTAAAAAACTGAAGATTCAGAAATGTAAAAGAAGTTCGAAGAAAAGTCGCAAATGAGTTTACGTACGTTTAGTACGAATACCTAAAAATGTTAAAAAGTTGATAAAAAATATAAACCTCAAACTAGTCTATGTAAAGATCAAAATGGGCAAATAATCAGTGACCAACAGAAAGTCACAGAAACCTGGAAGCATTATTTTCAGACCGTACTTGGTACACCAGTAGACATGGAAGATCAAATGGGTATAAACTACGTAGAAGATAATGAAGTAGAGAATAAAGTAGAATGGAGTAGAAGCTCCAACCATAGAGGAAGTTCTCGAAGCTATTAAGGCCCAGAAAAACAATAAATCCCCAGGAGTTGACGAAATACCAGCAGAATTGTATAAAGCAGGTGGCGACCACCTAGCAAGTCACATCTACGCGCTCATCAAAAACATGGTAAGAAGAGAAGATACCCAACGACTGGAAGAAAAGTATAGTATGCCCGATCTATAAAAAAGGAGGCAACTCCAGTGCAAAAACTACTGTGGAATTTCTCTACTATGTACGGCATATAAAGTCCTCACGTATATTATAAACCATTGCTCCAACCACTAGCAGAAAATATTATTGGAGATTATCAGACGAGCTTCCGATGGGGAAGATCGACACTGGATCAAATATTTACAGTCAAACAGATCTTGAGTAAATCATGGGAACATGACATTGATGTTCACAACGTGTTTGTAGATTTCAAACAGGCATACGAGTCAGCCAAAAGAAACAAATTCTACAATATATTGGTTGAATTGGCAATACCATACAAGCTAATTAGACTCAATAAAGCCACAATGGATGAAACTCAGGCATGTGTACGAATACAAAACCACCGAACAAACTTTTTCAAAATTTCGCAAGGATTAAAGTAGGGAGATGGGCTGGTCCCAACTTTGTTTAACCTGGCACTGGAGTATGCGGTTAGGCAAATGCAAACTTGACGAGGAAACCTACTGACCACCGAACGGTTCAACTGGCCGCTTATGCTGATGATATTAATCTTATGAGTAGAACAGGAGTACAGGAAACATACGCAAAGTTAAAAACGCGGACAAAAATGCTAGGTCTAGAAATTAACACAGAAAAAACCAAAATAATGATACCGACGAGAAGAAATATAGTCCCATAAAACAGTATACATGAAGATGACAGTAAAACGGTTGGAAAGCTTACATACCTGGGAGTAGATATATATGCCGACAGATTAGAAGATGGAGAAATACGGAAGAGAATAACGCAGGCAAACAGAGCTTATTTTACCCTCTCCCATATATTTCGGTCTAAAAATGTCAACCGAAATACAAAGATGAGAATCTATAAAACCTTAATTCGATCAATAGCATGCTATGACAGTGAAGCATGGGTCCTGAAGGAAACATCCAAAAGCAAACTCGATACCACTGGAACTAAAACCTGCATTTAGTTCTTCACATGGGTCTGTCTCACTTATTTTTGCAATCTTATTTTTATCATATTTATTTGAGGTGTAAAATGCATCACTATAATCATTGCTGGAATCTGAACCATTTGTATAGACCACTTCACTGTCACTGTCTTCATCTGAGATGTAAGTTTGAAAAATGTCAGATGAAAAATGTCTTCTTTTTTTGGTAATTTTCCTTTTCTCACTACTCGAGAATACTTATACAGAATCCAGCTCTGTGGTGGTCTTCCTCGTTTGCTCTTCTCTGGGGGTTGCCACATCATCGTTTTTTTAGGCAATCTTTCGTCCCCCATTCGGCTCACATGCCCATACCATATGAGCTGTTTTCTCTCAATATCCTCAACTATAGTGCCCTCTATACCCATTTGTTGTTTTATCACTTCATTCTGTATTCTGTCGGCTTTGATATTCTCGTCGATCTTCTGATGGCATCCATTTCCGTGGCTTCGACCTTTTTCTTATATTTCTCGGTTATTCTCCATGTCTCAGCTCCATAAAGTAGGCTAGTTTTAACCATTGTCTCATAGATGTTCCATTTTCTTTTCTTTGATATTTCTTTACTTCATAGAACTCCGTTCAAACATGCTATAGCTCTTCGTGATTGTGCAATTCGATGTTCTATTTCTCGTTCGTCTTTTCCACTACGGTCGAAGATGACGCCCAGGTATTTATATTCGTTGCATGGATTTATTTTTTGATTGTCATCGATATCGAGTTGTTCTGCTTCAGCTCCAATTGAGAGGTATTTTGTCTTTTCTAAATTGATATTTAATCCCATTTCTGGTATTATTCAATTAGTTTTATAAGCATGTATTCCATGTCATCTTTGTCATTTGATATCACCACCTGATCATCTGCAAACTGTAAAGTATATATGTAATCCTGATAGTTCAATTGTATACCCATTCCTTTGACTCTCCATTTCCATTGTTTCAGAGCTGCAGAGATATAAATCTTAAATAGAGTCGGAGAGATACAACATCCTTGTCTGAGACCCTTAGTAACTGCAAATTTTTCAGCTAAGAGGTTTCCGAATTTCATCTGGGAGTTTGAACCATAATATAGATCTTTGAGAGCACTAACCAATGTTTGATGTGCCCAGGACTTCCCATAGTTTATTAAGCGGGACTGTGTCATATGCCTTTTCAAGATCTACAAAAGTCATATGTAACTCTCTATTTGTCACAATTTTCTTTTCTATAATTTGTTTAAGACAGAAGATGTTATCTGTACACGAACGACCTGCTCTAAATCCTCCTTGTTCTTCGTCTTCAGACGATTGATAATCTTCCTCTATCAGGTCCCGTAGTATTCGACCGTATAGTCGACTTATTGAACTTGTGACCGATATCCCTCTATAGTTTTTACAATTTCTCCTGTCACCTTTTTTTATATATTGGGGTCATATATGCTGTTTTCCATTCATCTGGTGTTGGATGTCCATTAATATATTCGTTAAATATCACCGTGATCATTCTGTGTAATTTCTCTGAGCCATTCTTTATTAATTCCTAGTTACTCCCTCTGGTCCACTTGCTTTCCCATTCTTCATCCCTGCTATAGCTTTTTGAACTATGTTGATATCTATGGTAATATGCTCTCCCAGAATTTCGATTCTTAATGAATTCATATCTTCTTTAAATTCGTCTCTGTTCTCATGTAATAGGTGTTTGTAATAATGTGTCCAATCCTCGGGATTTATGTGATTTAGAATCACTTTCTGGTTAGTCGGCTTCTTAACAGAGTTTATAAACTTCCACGCCTCAGTGCGTTGTCGTCCTCCAATATAAGATTCTATCTCTCTGCACCTTCTATCCGATATCTCATTTTTGGAGGTCATAATTATCTTTCTAGTTTTCTTCTTCATTTCATTGTATCGGTCTTTGTCTGCGTCATCTTTTGTATTCAACCACTTATGGTATAATCTTTTCTTTTCTGTTGCCGCATTTTCGACGTCTTCATTCCACCAAAGCTTGTTACTAATTTTATTTTGTTTGATTCCTAAGACCTCCTGTGCTGTTTGATGAATACTTGATATTATGTTCTCATATATGCATTTGGTATTTGTTAGTGTTTCGTCAAGTTTGGACTCCATTCGAGTCTTATATAGTGTGCGGGTGCTCTCATGAATTAAACTGGACAGATTTTATTGAGGAAGATCAATTCCTTCTAAATACGAGAATACTTTGCTGTTATTATTTTTGTTTATACAGCTGCAGGATAGCTATTCTTCGAAAAATCGTATTCTTTTTAGCAGTTGTTTCAATTTCTGGTTCGGTTGTAGGATTTTCTTGAAAATCTTATGTCAGACAACTAGGTGCAAAGGCAGCATCCGGAATAGCATTTGGATTTAATGGCCATATTCCAGTTGCTTCAAATCCAGTACAAATATTATTTTGCGTCATTGTGTTTTTCCAAACCGGCATAAACATTTGCCCAAATCTTGCTCGGTTGATGGCACGTTCGTGATTATGGTTCACCCAAAAATCCAAACACCTCCTCATCCCAGTAAAATTCAGAAATTCTGAAGACTGCTTTATTGAGTGGTTGAAGCTCATGGGTGGTGTTGGACGTTAGACAAAACAGAGTTACATCTTTTTTATTGCAGCTTCTACAATTTAATGTCTAAATGAGATGAAGCTCCATCAAAAATTAAAACGGCTGGTCCAGGTTTTTAAATCGACATTTTTAAAACACCCTGTATACAGATCCAATTTCGAACATAAACATAATTAATAAATAGAAATAAATGATGAACAGAAAATAAAATTGAAAATTCAACAAGAACATCGAAGCTTAACTTTAACGATAAACAAAAATTTATCACTATTTATACCTTTATCGCATATAATTATAAAACTCGATTGGTCAGTTCTTGTTGCCATTTCTTGAATTTTTAACTTTTAATGTAGAAGTTTGTACCAAAGACACTCTTGAAGATCATTGTACTTAGTGGTTCTGTGGCTCCGTGACTAATCCATCTGATTGAGAAGGTAGGCAAATATTAGTTTTTACTTCATTTAAATGTTGTAGTGTGTTTAGTTTTAATTAAGATGTATAGTATTACAAATTAAGTAATTAAAATGAACATTTAATTTATACATAAACCATTATTTATGCAAGAATGATGGTACTCCATTGCTATAGATTTATTTACTTTTGAATCAACAGTAGATCACATTGTCTAAATCAACATTTTCAACAAGTTTATAATTTTTGAAAAGTATTTAAACGATTTATAGTTTTCTCAAAACATAATTGATGAGTTCATGTATTTATAGAAAACTAAATATTCGAGTTAATACTTGCTTAACAAAATTTTTTATGGGTTTTCTGATGATACCCTGTTACTTTTACACTTCTAGGCCTGATTTTAAATGGTAGTCATGACATTTTCCCATTTACACAAGCTTCACAAAAATTTACCTGTCAAATTCTTATACCATTAGCGCTTGTGCCATTTAACAATCTCTTCATTTGATGTATTTGCCAACAAATGTAATTATTATATGTAACAATTCTAATTTGGCACAGTAAATGAGATTTCATACAAATATTTTTTTACCTACCTTATAAACTAAGAACCAATATACCAAGCCCTAATATAACCGATAATCGAGAGCAAATTTCTCTTGTAACATTTTTTTTTTAATTTTAATTCTTTTTTTTTATTTTTATAAATATAATTCCCTAACAAACTGATACGCCACTGAGTCCAGACATTTTTAATTTTTAAACTAAATTTAGAAAACAAGAAGCTTTGAAATCGCGTAACGGCTTTTCAAATTACAAAACATATCATATTTCTATTGAGAGTAAGATCTATTACAACTTGCAACTCTTTGTCACCGATATTTGTTGTGTAGCGTCTCCAATTAGTCACAGTGAACTTTCTAAGTCTTCTTCCTCTTTAGCCTTAAGTAATCCAACTTTGGACATAGGCCTCCCCCAAATCAATCCAGTGTCTTCTACTTTGCGCCACTTGCTTGCAGATGTGTTCTCCGATCTGCCTAATATCATCCGCCCATCTTATTTGTGGTCTTTCTGTGCTTCTCTTTCCTAACCATGGTCTCCATTATTGTATTTCATGATTCCATTTCAGTCGGGTTATTGTGTTCTGCGAAGCTCGATTGTAATTTGGCAGCACGCTCTCCTGCGTCTTTTACTTTCGTTTTGCTTCTAATCCATTTGTTTGTTTCTTTGTCTATAAGTCTCAGACCGAGCATTGATCTTTCCATCGCTCTTTGTGCTTTTAGAGAGTCCCCTATTCTATAGGTTCTGAAAGTTATCCATCTATTCTGACTTCCATTTTGTTGTTTTGGTAAATGTTTTCGATAGTAATCTATCCCGTCATAGACCAATAGTTATCAAAATAACTATTTACGGACGTAACTACGCCATCTAATATCAAAAAGAGAAATCATACGATTTCTTCCTGGCGAAACTGAATTCAATTTTTTATTACTGTGCTTTCTAAAACTTGCAAAGGAAACAGCTTGATAAATTACTCGGCAAGGGAATCTAAAAATGCATTCCACCTGCCGTTCATCATGGGCAGCGGCAAGCCGCTTATACGTATTTCGACCTCTTTAGGTCTCCTCAGAGCGGTATAGCCACTGCTCTGAATCGAAACAAATCTATCAAAATTGTTTCGATTTGTAGATTCGTAGAAATCGTATGATTTCTCTTTTTGTTTTCGATAGTTTTTATAATATTTAAGGAAACTTTTCTGTTATACAGAAGATGAATTACATCAAAGACACTCTTATTCTCTGAAACGCTTTCTTTAGGTCAATCAGACACAGAAATGCTAGTCTATTATACTCCAGTGATTTCTCAGTAATTTACTTTGTAACGAATATTGCGCCTGTACACGATCTTCCTCTACGGAAACCCTTTTGATCATCTGCTAAACTTATACTCTAATTTATTAGTACTTGTAAAATTTTAGTTGCAAGTTTTAGGGTACTATTTAACAATGCTTCTTGTATTTGGTTGACATGTATTTCAGGTAAGCTCTTTTCTTTTCTTTACATTTTTCCTTCACTTTTGTACAAAACCATTGAGTTCTTCGGAGCAGACAGATGACAAGGATTGTAAGTTAAACATTTTATTTTTGAAAAACGTTGAAAGTTATTGCGATCTTTTAAAATTGAAGATTATATCTTTCTCCACCTGTTGAGGTAATATTAAGTACCAGAGTAATCAAAAAAGATTACATGAGCAAAACTCCGCACTGTATTTCACTTTACTATGTATCATTGTAATCATGAGTTATTGTAATCTATATTGTAATGTAAGCTTCTTAAATAAACATTATTATTACTCGTTCATCTGTTTGTGTATTACTATCTTCTATGCCATACATTCTACTACACGAAATCTTTGGGCAGCACACCATTGAATTATTAAATAAAAACCAATATTTTGGAAACAGCTTCCTAACTAGAAGCCTAAACATCAAATAGTTTATTTTCTAATTTGTTATTTATCCCCAAGATAACAAGATATTTAATAAGAAAACAAGAATTCTTTACTACATTTATATTTAATTTTGAATAGATTTAATTATTTAGAAAAGTCACTTTATGACAGTTTTTATGATTTTTTCTTATAGACTAAGTTATTTAGATTTACGTGATTAATGATTTCAAAGGCACCGCCTTTCGAAAACACGTAGTAATATTAACAGTAGGGACCAATGAATGTAATGATCCCATTTTTTATAAGCTGTAAACGAATTTTTTTAAGAGTAAGAAAATGTGAACGAAAAAAATTTAATTTTGAAATATTACTGAGGGCTGTTACCGCACCCCTACAGGCGCCATGCTATAAAAACTTTGTATAAAAAGCAGTTACTTATGTTTACAAATTTATCAACGAAGAGATGAATTTATTGCATGTATTAAAACTTGAAAAAAAATATCTTGCTATTTTTGTTTGATTTACTTTTATGGTACAACAAATATCTTTTCAAAGAAGCCGACAAAAATTATATTTGTATTAAAATATTGGATGTGAAACTCGATTTTGGGTAAATTATTTTGATGCGCAAATAAAACTATCATTTTTATTTTTCAATAATCAATTATTTTCAACAATCAAATGACAAATTATTTTATGCTCAGTGATTGACATATAAAATACGTATAGAAGTAAAATCCAAAGCAAGAAAATAAGTATAGAAAGAAGAGGAATCTCAAGACGGCTACACATATCACGCAAAAATTTATGGCAAAAAGCAAAAAAGACCAAAGGAACAATCACTAGCATCCCCAGTGGTCATGGAATTAATGCAACCTTTTTTACACTCAGGAAGAACTTTGACTACGGACAATTTTTACACTAGTGTCAGCTTGGCACACGAACTAAATGATAACAATATTCATCTAATTGGAAAACTTCGTAAAAATAGGAAATGCAATCCTAATCCGGTGTTAGAAGCAAAGCTAAATAAAGGAGATCTGATGGCGCTACAGAGCAACACAAAAGTTATTGTAGGAAAATGGATAGACAAAAGAGAAGTAACATTTTTGACTACAAAATCTTGTCCAGAAATGGTCCACATTCATACAAAATCAGGAATAAAAAGAAAACCGTCTACAATAGTAGAATATAATTCTGTTAAATCTTACATTGACATCTCTGATCAAAAAGCTTCCTACAATAATCTCATCAGACGTTCTATAAAATGGTATCGGAAAGGGGGAACAGAGTTATGGATAAATACAACCGTAGTGAATACATTAATTCTCTACAACAAAGCTTTGAACAAAAAAATGTAATAATAACACAATTTCGCGAAAAATTAGTGCAACACTAGGTGTACTGGTACTGAATGTAGAGAAAAAAAATGTATTTGTAACATTTGTTTTTTCAAAACACAATGTATATTTAAAATAATTTCTTTAGATGTTTGCTTATGTTTTTTCTTAATAAAGTTTCATAAATAATGTGTCATCAATTTCAATACATGTAGGCTATGGGTAATGCCATTATAAAAAGTGGTCTAGGTGAACTGTGTGTATCAAGGGCTTACAAAGCCCTTTTAAAATAAAAAAAAATGTCATTATATGAAATTAACACATACATATAGAGAATTTTATTAAAGAACATGAAAAAAAAGTGACCAGGCTGTGACAACTTATGCGGATAAATAGGATCAGGAGTTAAAGTGTAAGCAGCCACACCGAAGGTCAAAATAGGTGTACCCTTGACCACCTGCCATGAAGGATACAACATACAAATACAATGAAAAGTAAATAAAACAAAAACATAAATTATAAATACATTTAATTTAATATATTTAATTTAAGTTAATAGGTCAATAAATGATTTTAATTGGCGTATATATTGTTTCTTTTAATAAATTACATTGATTTATACATTTTAGAAAATCATTGAGCACTTGACGAGTTACAGCCTTTTAATTTTATGAGGTTTCTCCACCATTTTCATCTTAACCGGAACATGAACCTTATCATATTGATAAAAACTGCTTCCCTCCTTGGACGATTCTTGCAAAATTTTCCTTTCTTCGCTGCTATACGACGTTGTTACTTCCATTTCATCACTAGCCGCTCTAATTTGTGATTCTTTCATATTATCTTTGGTATATCTGTGACCTGATTCCTTTGGTAAATTATGCGAACCTTCTTTAGCAGTTTGAATATTGGCTTGCATAACTATAGTGGTGGGAGCTACGGTGGTAGTTTCTACTTGGTCGTGGAGACATTGTTGTAGAATGTGGAGAAAGAAGAGAAATGATAGTAGGGTTAGAGCCGTCATGGCTATGCTGCGGCTTTTCTTTTTCTTGCTATAGTGATGCCTAAAAAGAAAAAGATGTATCAAGTTATACAAACTGGAAAATAAATATTTTACAATAAAGCGGTAGTGGAAGTATTTCTACATTGGATGAACCACGTACTGGACAGCATTCTGATGTCACACCAGAAAATGTAAAGGAAGTCCTTGAAATGATGTTAGTAGATCGTGAAATGAAAGTACATGCACTGTGAGGTTACAATAATTACTAAAGAGCCCACTAATAGTAATATCTAGAACGAATTTTCCAATATGAAAAAATTATCCTACTAATGGGTGTTATGTTTGATGACCATTGAACTAAAACATGATCGTGTGACCAATTCTCAGCAGTATTTGGACTTAATGAAGCGCAATCGTAACCGATTAAACCGTTGATGAAACTTGGATCCACTACTGTACACCAAAGAACAAAATGAACGCAAGGCAATGGACTGAAGCGGATAAAAGCACTTTCAAGACAATGGATAGAAAAAGTTATGGGCACTGTATTTTGGGATTGCAAAGGCATAATTTTAAATGCCTATCTTTAAAAAGGTAAAACTATCAATAGCCAATATTATTATGCATTATTGGACAAATTGAAGTTGGAACTCTGTGAAAAACAGCTCCACATGCAGAAGAAAAAAGTGTTGTTTCTTAAAGACAATGCTCCGGCTCACAAGAGCTTTATGACCATGGTATAAACTCATGTGTTGGGCTTCGAATTGCTTTCTCATCTGGCTTATTCTCTTGATTTGTCTCCCTTCAATTATTATGTTACGAAGAGATACTTCATAGATGAAAAATTCAGTTCGAACGAACAGATACAATTGACGAAACAAACGCCTACTTCACAGAGCTTCCAAAATCGTCTTATTCGGACAAATAATATATCGAATAATATAAAAAAAATCTGGAAAACATATTTTCTATTTTAAACACATAGCTTACGACTCAGCATCGAAATCAATACTTAAAAATCTCGACACTATTCACAACACAGCACTCATAATATGTCTGGGAGCCTTTTGTACAACAACGATTGAAAGTTTACTTTGCGAAGCAAATGAATTGTCGTTAAATGATAGAAGAGCTTACCTTAGTCTAACATATGCAACACAAATTAAGGATAATGCAAAAACTCCTGTCTATAGAAATACTTTTATTGATAATTTCCCAAACCTCAATGCAAATCACCGTTTTGGTAAACCTTTCTATAAAAGAATAAAAGACCATTTGCATCTGTTTGATATTATCATACCTGAATGTCTTCCATACACATATGACCATAATCCACATTGGATTCAAAACATACCATCATATAACTTTGAACTTACGTCATTTGACAAAAACTCCACTAATCATGATTTATTTATTTCCCATTTTAGAAAAATCCTTAGTCGTTATAAAAATCATACCCAGTTATACACTGATGGTTCAAAATTAGTAGGTTAGTACTACCTATACAGCAGAACTCTATGCTCTCTATCGCGCCATAAAACTAATCAATCTGACAACAAACTGCAAATATATTATCTTAACAGACTCACTTAGTGCCATACAAAGCATCCGACAACTGTATCCAATAAACCCGCTTTTAAAAAAATTAAAATGGTCCTTCTTCAGGCTTATATCAATCATAATGAGATAAACTTTATCTGGATCCCATCCCATATCGGAATAAAAGGCAACGCGACTGCTGACCATAGTGCGAAAGACGCGATAGTGAGTGACGTTTCCGAAATCGTAAACACTTCGGTATCAACGGATATAAAAGCTTATTTAAAAAAACTGTCTTAAATGCGTGGAAACATAAATGGAATGTGTCCAATTCAAAATTAAAACAAGTGAACCCAGCATAGAGACATGGAAGTGTGGACTGCCGCGATGTGAAACGTGGAATACGACACTAACAATAAGGCATATACTATGTGAATGTCCCCTCAATAATCAACAACGAAGTAACAACAAGATACCAGGAACACTTCTAGAAGCTCTAGGTGAAGCCTGTAATTTTAACAATAGTCTGAATTTCTTGAAAGACATTAATAAGTACCACAATATTTAATAAGCCAAATTGTAATGTCGTAATTGTACACAATGTAATCCATTAATTTTTCTCTAATGGCCATTTGGTCGATGCGATTTTCTAAAAAGAAAAAAAGTGCAGAGAAGCTAAAGAAAACCAAATGCCTAGAAATTGAACAACTGAACAAGACACTTAAAAATTGTAGATTTCCTTAGAAATTTTCAAAATACGACAAATACAAATAATACTATAAAAATACTTACTCTTCTTGGTGGTCGTTGTGAGAATCATGATCACTATAATGCTTTCGAACCATTTTTGGAGGTGGTGTATAAGGCATAGCCTGTTTTAACACATTGCTGTGAGCCCCAAGCAACGTACTCATACTCAATGGACTCAGTGAAGACATTTTTATGACTTTTTTTTAATATCGAATTAATATAAGTTGTTTAATCTATTATAGGTATATCAATATAACACTAAACCAATAAAAACGATAATATTCTTTTATGAACTAAGAGAAAAACTAATATTCTACGACGATTTCGCGGTAGGCATTCTATGATGAGTTTAAGATGAACTGAATTTAAGAGTTCGTTTAAAAAAGTAGAAAAATATAACTGCATTCAGAGTCTGAAAACGATGCTCGAAATAAGTGGCCTGCAATTTCGTGAGCTGTACAGTGCTAATTCATTTCTTTCCGCTAGAGGAAGTAGGTTCTGTTTTAGTTGGACTTCAATGATTTGATGTGTTTCTCTTCGTGACAAAAGCGTAATAAGATGGTTTAATTTAGTTACAGAATCTAGTAATTAATGCAATATCTCGCTTTATTATTTATAGCTCATAATAAAAATTCACATTACTCAGCCGGACAAAAACAAAACAAAAATGGTGCATTAAAAATATTATCTTATATTACGAGTATATTATAAAAACCATTATCTTGTCAACAATTTGTCTATAATCAGCTCTACTTTTAGGAAAGAAGAAAATTAAATCTTTAATAAAAATGTTAATTTTCATGTTGTTGCTATAAATTTATTCAAATTTAGAATTATCCAAATTTTTTTTTATTTAGAAAGAAACATATAATCCACAACAACCACGCATCGTTATTAGTGGAAATTACTATTTAAATGGGAATAATCCACAATTAAAGCTTAAAATACGTTTATTAACGTTTCAATTTCCACTTAGGAAATCGTTCTCAAAATACCGTATTTTGAGAACGATTTTCGAAGTGGAAATTAAAACGTCAATAAACGTATTTTAACCCTTATTTGTGGCTTATTCCCATTTTAATAGTAATTACTTTAAAATGCCACAAGAAAATAGTTATTAGTGGAGTAACGTACACCAGAATTCATTTTATTCACATTAAATAGATGTATATAAACGTAAATCTTTTAAATAATTTATTACATGGTCAGTGTTTATGGTTAAAGTGGTTTTGATGTCATCTGAGATTCTATATTTTCTTTTTTCTTCGTGGTACTGGCAGTCAATCAGAATATGCTTCACCGTCAAAGGGAGAGAACAGTTTCTGCAGGTTGGAGAAGATTCTTTGTTGATTAAGAATTTATGGGTCAGGGCAGTGTGTCCAATTCTTAGTCGGTTAATTATGACTTGGTCCCTTCTGTTGGATGGATTATTCAAGATGGTCTTCACAAGGGGATAAATCTCATATAGTTTGGTTCTTGAATCTTTCCAGTAGTCTTGCCATATGTTCATACTTCTTCTTCTTCGGGTTCCTTCTCCTAGCGGAGGTTGGAAATCATCATCGCTATTTTAACTTTGTTGGCCGCATTTCTGATTAATTCCAATGAGCTGCAGCCGAACCACTCTCTCAAATTTCTTAGCCAGGACATTTTGCGTCGTCCTGGGTTTCTCTTTCCTTGTATCTTCCCTTGCATAATCAACCTCAGTAATACGTACTTCTCACCCCTCATTAAATGTCCCAGGTATTGAATCTTTCTAATTTTAACAGTTTTTATGACTTCACATTCTTTCTTCATTCTTTGTAACACCTCTATATTAGTTACTTTTTCAATCCACGATATTTTATGCATTCTCCTGTAGCACCACATCTCAAAGGAGTTTAATTTTTTGATTTCAGACTGCTTTATTGTCCACGCTTCCATGCCGTATAGTAAAGTAGAGAAGACGTAACAACGTAGCATTCTTGTGCGAATCTCTAGATTAAGGTTACGGTTGCAAAGTAATTTCTTCAATTTTATGAACGTGTTTCTTGCCATTTCTATTCTAGATCTGATCTCCTTTACTTGATCTCCATCTTCGGTTAGCCACGTTCCTAAATATTTATATGTTTTTACTCTTTCTATCGTTGTATTATTGATGATCAGGTTATTTACATTTTGTGGTTTTTTTGAGAATATCATTGATTTCGTTTTCTTGAGATTCATTTGCAGTCCGTAACTTTCACATGCATTGTATACATGTTGTATTATGTACTGTAGATCTTCCATGTCACTTGCAAATATGACAGTATCGTCGGCATATCTAATATTATTAATGCTATTTCCGTTGACATAAATACCTTCCACGATATCCAATAAAGCCTCTTGAAAATCACTTCACTGTAGACGTTGAATAAGAGTGGTGAAAGGATACACCCTTGTCGAACTCCTCTAAGTATACTTACTTCCTCTGTCAGTTCTCCTTCGACTCTTACTCTTGCTTTCTGGTTTTGATATGTTCATACAGTGGTCTTCAATTAGGTTTTTGAGATCGGAGTATGGGTAATTTCTTAATTCGGTTGTGTATTGTGAGTTTATTCGACTGGTGTTTGCTAGGCTGTCCACTTTCTCATTTCCAGCTATTCCTACATGCGACGGTACCTACCCAGATAAATGCTACTTCTTTTCGAGTTGATTGAATTATATTTATCTCATATCCAAAATTCTTGCTTATTACTTTACTAATGTGTCTACGTTAGAAACTAACTATCATATTTATAGTCCTCTAATTACTTAATTACTAATACGGATATTCCATAATTTGGTCGCTATAGAAAATTAAAAATGTTCAAAAGTATGTCAAATTTATTTATGAGGGGGTCATTTTGTATATCAGTTTTCAACTAAGCGGTGGCGAATACAACCCCCAACATTTTTAATGGAAAGGGTGGTTAAATGACACTTCATTTTGCAGGTTCTTCAACTACCTTCTCAAAAATACCACATATATTATACTTCTTTTCAGTACTTTTGGAAAAATCAAGCAAAACGGTAAAGTAATTAAGTATCTAGTTCAAACCAAGTGAACTGGGATTGCTAACAAAATAAGAAATAATCGCCGTGTTTAGGATAAATAAATTTTTATTGACCTTTACTTCAAACCCTCCACATCCCTTCGCAATGGGGCACGCCAAGTACCAATATCTCATAAAACTGTAAGAAAAGCACTTAAGTTACATAAATTTCAGCCGTATAATACAAATTCTTCAACACAGCGTTTTGATGATGATTTCGATAGAAAGATTGAATTCTGCGAAACAATGACCTATTTAATAATTGCAAACTATTTTACAAAATATTTGCTTTACTGATAAGGGTACATTTTTTCTTCATGTACCTGTTACAATTATTGTTGCTATTGGAGTAATAAAAATGCGTGAGTTTTTAGAAAGCTCGTACATAGTATCCCGAGAAACTGAGCATTTGGCATGGTATTCTTGTGAATACTATAAATCTGACTGGTGAACTCTACTACTAAAATCTGCTTGAAGAAATAATAGACCCGTTAATAACAATTACTTTGGAAAATCAAATTGATGCGACTGGTAACATGATTTTGCAAGATCTCATTCACTTTCAATACGATGGAGCTCCATCACATTACTTTTTTTCAGTTAGTCAGTGGCTAAATTATAGATTTCCTGGCAGATGGACTGGACGAAGAGAAGTAATAGAATTGCCACAACGATCACCCGAGCTTCCCCTGATTTTATTGAGAATAATAGTAAATTGTCTTCATTTACTCTATTTTTTGTGCGTCTAAGTTAAAAGGTTTGGAAAAAATTTTTATACAAAGAAAACGAATATACACTAATTTAGGTCTTCGTGCTATTGTGAGCAAACACATAAATATAATATACAGATTGAACCAAATTAAAACGGAACATACAATTTAATACATGACTGTTTGAACTGCATTTAAAATAGTGGACCAATATAAAACTTGGACAAAAATAAATCCATACCTGGGTATAGACATTGTATAAAATATCGTTCAACTATCTGTCTCGCAACAAAGTTGTTTGCGTAAGACGGGTTTGTCTAAGGAGGCGATAATAGTTCAGGCAATGAAGCTCGAAAAAAGTTAAAACCTCGCAATTTTTTCGTCCTGCATGTATCCAGTTGAAATTTTAGCAGAAGGTAGGTAATAGCCCGAGGATCAAAATCTATATCGAACCGAAGTGCGCTGAAGGGTTTTAGTGGTGAAAACTACCCCTAATTGTCAAAAATTATAAAATAACATATTAAACCTGAATATGGGTAAGATTTGGTTTGAATTAGTTAAACAATGATTATTTTATACTTTTGAATAAAGTTCCACCATATTTCAACCCTTAAAAAGCAACCCTTGTTAGAGATTAATGTAAAAAATTACTAATTCTAAAAAAATGATTTCGCCTTGGATCGATTTGGATAAAAATTTGGATTTAAGCTCAATTCACCCGCTGCTTTATAGTTTATGTCATGTCGATGAACCCTGATTGTTCTTAGGAGTGAGAACTACCCCTAATTGTCAAAAATTATAAAATAACATATTAAACCTGAATATGGGTAAGATTTGGTTTGAATTAGTTAAACAATGATTATTTTATACTTTTGAATAAAGTTCCACCATATTTCAACCCTTAAAAAGCAACCCTTGTTAGAGATTAATGTAAAAAATTACTAATTCTAAAAAAATGATTTCGCCTTGGATCGATTTGGATAAAAATTTGGATTTAAGCTCAATTCACCCGCTGCTTTATAGTTTATGTCATGTCGATGAACCCTGATTGTTCTTAGGAGTGAGAACTACCCCTAATTGTCAAAAATTATAAAATAACATATTAAACCTGAATATGGGTAAAATTTGGTTTGAATTAATTAAATAATGATAGTTTCGTGCTTTTGAATAAAGTTCCATCATATTTCAACCTTTAAAAACGACCCTTATTAGAGATTAATATAAAAAAATTAGTAATGCGAAGAAAATAATTTCACCTTGAAACGATTTGCATAAAAATTTGGAATTAAGCTCAACTCACCCTCTGCTTTATAGTTTATGTCATGCCGATGAACCCTGATTGTTCTTAGGGGTGAAAACTACCCTTAATTTTAAAAAATTGTAAAATAATATTACAAATCTTAAGATGAGTGAAATTTGGTTTGGATTAGTTAAATAGTGAGTTTTTTATACTTTAAAATACAAATTCAAATATTTTCAACCCTTAAAAATCAATTGTTATGAACGCTATAGGTGAAAACAATTTTTTGCCAAAATTTTGCAACTTTTCAACTTTCTTTCAAATCACCCTTTACAACATTGCAGTTTTTATAAACTAATTTATAAGATATACATTGAAAAAAGTAGAATTAAATACAAAAAAAATTATCAACATAAAAAGGTACCATATATTCTTATACATTTACATAAATAGTTGAAAATATTTACATTTATAGGTAAAACAATTATAATATTAATTTTATTCGTCATCAATTACATCTTCATCGTGATCTATGTCATCCTCATCTTCTTCAATTATTGGTGGACTGTTATTGCACCCTTCACCTGAGCACCCAGAACAAGTAGAGTTACAGTATATACCAACTTTTCTGCACCCATATGAAGCGCCGCATCTTTTTCCAAAATAATTTTCAAAAATTTATCGGGTGCAGGTTGTTTGTTCATGCGTACGGGTAATAACAAACCATCTTTGTAATACCATCCCCAGTCTGTTGCTCTGATATTTTCATTGCCAAGCCATAGACATATGAGCAGATGTTTTATTCTGTTGTATGGGATTTCAAAATAAGAACGCTTAAAATTTCGAATGTATAACGCCCCACTAGCTAATATACCGGTTTTGTAGATTATTATGCTCCGAAATGTACTGTACTATACTAATGGAATTTTCCAGAAAAAAATTAACTGGTTTTTTTAACGTATTTCCTTTAATTTTTAACGATAGAGTGTTTCTTCAAAAACGATTTGTAGAGGTTTTTATTAGCTACAAGGATCTGTAAATTAAATCTTTTTGGAACCCTTGGTTTTTAAATGGGGTGAGTTTAAAGGGCTCGAAAAATATGGTGCTTGATCGTAAATCGATGCTTTAAACGGCTATATCTCGCCAAATATTCATTGCACAACAAATCTAAATAAAGTGTAATTTTAGTCATTAAAAAAGCTACAATTTGGTAATTTTTATTTTTTTCATATATTCAGTATTTTCGGGCATAATTAAAAAAAGAAGGGTAAAAAATATGAAATTGTAAATCGTTTCTCGCTTTAAGCTGTACTTTTTCTAAAACTAAGCATTTTTAATGGGTCAAACTTATTGGACGTATTAACAATACATTTACAAAGGGAATTGCAGAAGGGTGAAGATCGATTTTAATTATGGGGGTGGTTAGGGTGTTCTTTTCCTCGATTTTTTCGTAAAAAATGAGGTATTGACCTTATTTTTTTATGATAGGTCTATTTATGCTCTTTAAAAAAGGTTTTGTGAGTTTTCTTCCAAAAATGCATCATTTTCCCGATATTTGACTTTGAATCTTTCAAATTTGGCATTTGAAGAAAACCGCTGAACATTGATATTGTATTTGTAATTGTATTTGTCTTTTTAAAAGCTACAAATTTGTTCTCTACAATTTTTATGATAAAATGCACCATTTTCGAGTTATTCGCGAAAAATCGATTAAAAACGTGGATTTTTTCGTCTAAAAGTTGTTACTTTCAATCGCGAATAACTTGAAAAATTTCATTTTATAAAAAAAATGACAGCACATTTTTTGTTTAGAATCACTTTTCTAATCGAAACCTGTAGTTAAAACGTTAAAAAAATTTTCAGCCCGGAGATGGGGTGGCAACCACCCCTAGGCTTTGGTGCTCTTTGGTTCGATATAGATTTTGATCCTTAGGCTATTACCTACCTTCTGTTAAATTTGAAGTCAATCCACGCCGCAGGAAAAAATTGCGAGGTGAAATGCTACATTTCCTGGACTATAACTGGTTTGACAGCATAATAAAGTCGTAGATTTATGTGTAGCTTTCAATTTTTATGAGTTCAGAATCCAGCAGCCCTCTGAAGTATGGGATTTTTTATAATATAATTATTTACAATCTTTTGTTGGCCCACCAGCTACAGCAGAATTGAGCCGAAATACATTATATTCCTATGTTCCGAATTTATTTCGTTCAATCTGTATATGAATAAACATTAAGATTCATAAATCTATGCTCCTGACGTTTCCACTGTTTTTATGCACTATAAAAATAATTCGAATTTATCGCACCTAATAAGTATCTTTGTATTCCCACAAAGTGTTGCGGGCCTGTAAAACTCATCATCAATGTTTTTTTATCGAGTTTCATCGTCGGAAATTTTTAATTGGTATGCGGGGGTGTTCGAGAATGTATGACTGTTTGATATAGTTTTTTGTAAGTAAAAAAATATAAATAAACGAAATGATCTTTAGTATTTCATACTTACAATATTATAACAGTGAGACAAATTAGTGTATTGAGAGAATAATAATATGAAATAGTATTGAAAAGTTTCTATACGTTTTCTCTTTGTATAATGTTTTGACCTATAGTATCTACGTATCATAGATCAAGTCAAACCATTAAACCAAATGAACCCTTTGAAATGTAGAGTCTGTCATACCTCAGTCTATCCATTTTTTAACATATGGCTTTTTTTGTTCCATTATTTTCTACCTGTTATGAAGGTACCCTTAGTTGAATCTGACTGAACTGTAACTAAATCCCGAAATTCCCGACCCGAAATTCTAAAATGACCCGTAAGACCCGAAATTCTAAAATGTGAAGTAGAAGTGGCACTTAAAAATTCCAAAACTGGGAAGCCTAATGGACCGAATGAGGTTCCTACCGAATTGCTAAAGCTCTTGAATGATGAATCAATAGGTATAATATTGCACTCATTTAATACAATATACAATACTGGCATTATACCTCAAGAGTGGCTGTTGTCTACATTCGTTACACTGCCAAAGAAATCTAATGCTAAAGAATGTTCAGAACATCGAACAATATCTTTAATGAGCCACCTACTAAAGATATTCTAAAAAATCATCCACAACCGAGTTTATCAAAAGTTGGAGTCAGATATTAGTAATACACAGATGGGGTTCAGAAAAGGGTTTGGTGCTCGAGAAGCTATCTTCGGTTTGAATGTTCTCACACAAAGATGCCTAGACGTTAATCAGGAGGTACATACGTGTTTTATCGATTTTGAAAAAGCGTTTGACAGAGTACGCCATGATAAGCTTAGAGAGATTCTTGAAAGGAAGGACATAGATAATAAAGATCTGCGAATAATTCTCAATCTATATTGGAATCAGAAAGCTAACATCAAAATAGAAACTGAAACATCACAAGCAATAGAAATACGTAGAGGAGTACGACAGGGTTGCATTTTGTCACCTCTGTTATTTAATGTATATAGTGAAAGTATCTGTCAGGAAGCCCTTTTACAAGCAAACGGAGGAATCGTAATTAATGGAGAGATTGTAAATAATATTCGATACGCGGACGACACTGTACTAGTTGCAAGAACAGTAGAAGAATTACAAAGATTACTTACAGACATAAATATTGCTTGCAACAATTATGGTATAAATATCAATATTAAAAAAACCAAGTATATGGTCTTCAGTAAAAACATGACACAACCAGCGTATATTAGTATAAACGGCACTCAAGTTGAAAAAGTATCAAGTTACAAATACTTGGGAACTTTAAAAAACGAAACTGGAGACCAAAACAGTGAAATAAAAAGACGTATCGAAATTGCCAGGGCCACCTTCATAAAAATGTCTTCTTCCAATACTTCGTTTTCCCTGTATTTTCTCTAAATTATGGTTTATAGCAACACATATTTATCCCCTCTCATAACGTGGCCGAGATATTGTAACTTTCTTATCTTAATCGTATTCATGATTTCCATTTCCTTTGCCATCTTTCTGAGAACCTCAACATTTGTTATTCGGTCTACCCAACCTATTTTTAATATTCTTCGGTAGGTCCACATCTCGAATGCTTTAAGTCGATCGAAAGTCCTCTTTCTTTAAGGTCCAGGCCTCCACCCCATACAGGAGCATCGAAAATACATATGAACGTAATAATAATTACTATTTATAACTGGGAATAAGCCACAATTAAAGATAAAAATACGTTTATTGACGTTTCAATTTCCAATTCGGAAATCGTTCTCAAAATACAAACAGTAAATTAAACAAATTTTGTTTTTTGTTACATAGTGAAAAAATTCTTCTAATAATTTAATTTTATCTGACTCATTTATATTGACAATTCAGACATACATTATGCATTTTAAAGTAGACGACTTTAAAATGATATTGCCAATATTGTTGAGTTGCGCTCCTGGGACGACTTTACTTATAAGATAGTTCATTCG
The DNA here is from genome assembly GCA_918026665.1 of Diabrotica balteata. NCBI lineage: Eukaryota > Metazoa > Arthropoda > Insecta > Coleoptera > Chrysomelidae > Diabrotica > Diabrotica balteata. Next base: position 148,558,050 of record OU898281.1, read on the forward strand.
ATTACATGAAATCAACTTTAACTTGAGAATATCCGTCAGAAAAAATCATAGCATGTAATTCGACTTTAAAAAGACAAACACATGACATGATGACAGTAAAATTCTCCTGTTAGTGATTCCATAGTAAATTATGAGGGAAAAACCAGGAAAAAACCTCATAATAACAAGTTATCAGAGAGGATTAATTACACCTCATTACAGTAAGACTCCTCATTTTTATGGAGTACCGAAAATTCATAAAACGAATATACCACTCAGACCCATTTGTAATACCATGAATTCTCCTTGTAGTGAACTATCAAAATTTTTATTAAATATTTTAAAACCTTATACAAATAAAAATGACACATTCATAAAAAATACACAACATTTTTTAAATAAATTATCAAATATTGAATTTAATTCAAATAATACTTTGGTAAGTTTTGACATAAATAGTTTATTTACGAATGTGCCATTAAATAAGACTTTAAGTATAGTCAAGAGAAAATTAGAGAGTGATGATTCATTGGCAACTAGAACAAGACTAAACATATCGGCTATAATGAAGTTATTAACATTATGTACTGATAATACATATTTTCAACTAAATAATGAATTCTATAAACAAAATTTTGGTCTAGCAATGGGCTCTAGTTTATCTCCATTCTTAGCCGATATATTTATGGAAGATTTTGAAACAAATATCATTTCTAAACAAAATTTCAAACCACACAGTATGGTGGAGGTATGTAGATGATGTATTCTCAATATGGACTCATGGATCAGAGTTGTTGGACACATTCCTAAATGATATAAACGATAAAGAAGAGACAATAACATTTACCATGGAAAAGGATATATAACACGCTACCATTTCCTGGATGTTTTAATCTCTAAGAACGATACTGGATATGAGACTCAAGTGTATAGAAAACCAACACACACCAATAGATATTTAAATTTCAAATCAAATCATAATATTAATGTAAAAAAGGGAATAATTAAATCCTTATACGATAGAGCCAAAATTACTTGCTCTAACGAAAATTCGTTCTTGGAGGAGAAACATTTGTTAACATATGTTTTATTAAAAAATGATTATCCTTTATCGTTTATAAATAAGGAATTTTCAACAATCGATCGAATAGAACAGAACAACTTAGAACGAGATCCTACAGCATACACAAGGAATAATATGAGGAAAATAACAATACCGTACATAAAAGGATTATCAGAAAAACTTAAAAGGATAGGAAATAAATTCAACATTTCAACAACATTCAAAACAACAAACACGTTGAGATCTATTTTGTCCAAAACCAAACCTAACAATGAACAAGAAAGGACAAAGAATTGCATTTATAAAATACCTTGTGAATGCGATCAGTTTTATTTAGGTGAATCATCAAGGCCATTAAATGTTAGAATAAGTGAACATCAATCTTATATTAAAAATAGAGAATTTGATAGATCTCAAATATGTAAACACGCATGGGATAATGAACATAGGGTTCAATGGAATAATTCAAATATAGTCCTAAAAGAAACGGATGGTAAAAAAAGAAAAAACAAAGAAGCGGCTCTAATTATGCTAAATGAGGCCAATTGTGTCGCAAATTCCTCGGCAGAATGTAGTAGGATCTGGTTACCAATATTGAAAGAGGAAGTTATTAATAAGAAAATACCAGTATTAGTAAGTCAGTAACATACAGAGGATACATCATTTATGTTTTTTAAATAACGTAACATATAAAATCAGAATTTTGATGTTTGTTGAAGGTAAACTAAATTCACAAACAAATACTTACAATGTCGGGATAGTATTATGAGGTTTTTTTCCTGGTTTTTCCCTCATAATTTACTATGGAATCACTAACAGGAGAATTTTACTGTCATCATGTCATGTGTTTGTCTTTTTAAAGACGAATTAAATGCTATGATTTTTTCTGACGGATATTCTCAAGTTAAAGTTGATTTCATGTAATCGAATGAACTATCTTATAAGTAAAGTCGTCCCAGGAGCGCAACTCAACAATATTGGCAATATCATTTTAAAGTCGTCTACTTTAAAATGCATAATGTATGTCTGAATTGTCAATATAAATGAGTCAGATAAAATTAAATTATTAGAAGAATTTTTTCACTATGTAACAAAAAACAAAATTTGTTTAATTTACTGTTTGTATTTTGAGAACGATTTCCGAATTGGAAATTGAAACGTCAATAAACGTATTTTTATCTTTAATTGTGGCTTATTCCCAGTTATAAATAGTAATTAATTTACAATGCCACAAGAAAATAGCTTCAGAACAATATGAACGTAATATTCTTATTTTGAGTTGCAAACTAAGGTCTCTACTGCATAATACTTTTCTCGTCTTATTAAATGTTGCTCTAGCTTGTCCAATTCTCATTTTATTTCTTCTGTATACTCGATATTTTCATTAATAATTGTACCAAGATATCTGTATTTTTTTACTTTTTCTATTGGAACCCCTCTTATGTTTAAAATGTCTTGTTGTGTTTTGGAAATTGTCATAAATTTTGTTTTCATAGCATTAAGCGTTAGGCCGCTTTCCTCACTACATTATCATATACATATATTATTATACATATTTACTACATTATCTAAGTGTCTGTAGATCTTGTGTATTCTCTGTAATTATTATAGTATCATCGGCATATCTGATATTGTTGATGGGTCTGCCGTTGACTTTTATTCCAATTGTTACATTTTCGAGTGATTTTTTAATTATTTCTTCCGAATATAGATTGAACAATAAGGGGGAGAGTATGCAACCTTGCCTTATGCCTCTTTTTATCTCTACTTTCTCCGAAATTTCTTTGCCTACTCTGACTTTTGCTGTTTGGTTAAAGTAGAGATGAGATATTATTCTTAAGTCTTTTTTGTCAATGTGTTTATCTTTAAGTCACTGTATAAGATGGTTGTGTCGGACCTTATCGAACGCCTTATTGTAATCAATAAAACAAACATAGAGTAGTTGGTTTACATCTATACATCTTTGCATGAGGACGTTAAATCCAAATAATGCCTCTCGTGTACCCATGGCATTCCTAAATCCAAATTGGGTTTCAGTGATATCTTGTTCCACTTTTCTGGAAATTCTTAAATGGATAATTTTTAAGAATATTATTAGTGTGTGACTCATTAGACTAATTATACTGTGGTCATTACATTCCCTTGCATTTGGTTTTTTTAGTAATGTAATTAATGTTGATTTGAGCCAATCTCTCGGAATAATACCCGTATTATATATAGTATAATATAAGTCTACTAATACATTGATCTGATCTTCTGATATTAATCTAATTATTTTAGTTTGAATTGTGCCAGGCCCGGCAGTTTTATCAGATTTTGACAGATTTATTGCATGTATTATTTCAACCTTAGTTGTATTTGGACCTATATCTTGTTCCTCGCAATCGTTCATGCTATCTTATTGGGCCCTGTCATCCTCAAACAATTCGTGGACGTATTCTCTCCATCTGTTTAGTTTGCCTTTGATATCAGATATTATTTTACCATTCGTATCAACCAGGATGTTACTATTGTTAGACCGTCTTATACCTGCTAATTCTTTAATTTTATTGTGTAATCAAAACTATCATGATTTCTCTGGAGTTCTTCTATCTCTAAACATTTGTCGTTATACCACTTCTCTTTAGCTGCCCGTATTTTTATCCTGATCTCCTTGTGTGTGGCTTTGTATTCGTTTACATTTTTGTTTTTGTATGATCTTCTTTTGTCCATTAGTTGCCAGATCTTATCTGTCATCCATGGAGTCTTAGCTTCATCGATTTTGTGACTACTCAGCGTATCCTTAATTGGAATCATTAATGTGTTTTTACACGTTTCCCATTTTTCGTTGGAATCTTCATTATCAATGATTATTGTTTTGTTTAATTCTTCGTTAATTTTCAACGTTGGTTCTCCTTTTATAAGACTCAGATTAAGGTAAATACATGAATAAACAGCTTGTTAAATACCAGATAGGGTTCAAAAGAATCAGAGATTTCATTGATTAAATTATTATGTTAACAATTCTGTATACAAAGACAGAAAGAGGTGTGACCTAAAAATTTTAAATTAAAGATAATAGATTGATTATTAACAAAGGTTACTAATTGTATAATAAAAAATATAGCACTTTTAAAAAAGATGCTTTTTTTCTTGTGGTAGTTAAAAGTAATTACCATTTAAATGGGAATAAGCCAAAATTAAAGATTAAAATAAGTTTATTGACATTTCAATTTTCATTTCGGATATCGTTCTCAAAATACAAACAGTAAATGTTCCACTTCTTTCCACGTATTTTTACCTTTAATTGTGGCTTATTCCCATTTAAATAATAATTATATTAAAAAAGAAGGCAAGAATAGAAATATTTTTTTATTTGAAAATTAAAACTACCCTGTATATGTTCCATATAGAACACACAAAACCAAACTACCCTTGACATTTATACATGTCCTAGTAAAGATAGGAGAGCTTTCCAACAATCTGACGCTTCCAGTTTCGTCATAAAATATATTCGGGATAATGCAGGTGACCTTATTCGTGTCTTTTGTCTTGAAACACGTAACATTTGACGCTTGTGGTTGAACTTCTAGAAAAACATTAATAATCAATGTTGGCGAATCTTTATAATTCACTTTAACGACAGTTGGTGTTATTGTAACAAAGAATTAAAAGTTTTTAGATGCAGTTAACGCCTACTTATTACTTTTGTTTAATATTACAACACGATTATTTAGATTATGAACTTTTGAGTCGTAAACATCCACATTCAGTGTGCCATTGAGAGATTCCTCAATATATAAAAAAAGTGGTAGAATAATTCGGAAGTTTCTCTTGGCCTTTTTGAAAATAAATTTAGTATGTCACTAATTAATATTTCTTGCAATTCTGGAGGTGTTAAATTGATGAAAAAAAAAATTAAAATTAAGTCAAAACATCACAAACGCTGGACTACCAAAGGTATCCGCATATCAGCCAAGAATATGCGTGCACTATTGTACTTCAAGAAATTTACTAGCAACGTCTTTGTCACTGAATATATATCCAAGTACAGAGAAACCTATCTAAAACTAATTAAAACAACTAAAAAAAAAATGTACAATCAAACTCGTCTAGGAAGGTCTAAAAATATTGCAAGAGAAACTTGATCTATAATAAACGATCTTCGAAATAAAACTAACACAGCTCAAACACTTATCCTTCCAAACCCTGAAAATCTAAATGAATACTTCGTTAATGTGAGTAAAAATGTAACATCCACTATTTTTCCACGACAAGATCCTATTTCCTGTCCCCCCAATTCAAAAAAGTTCTCGAATTAATTTTTTATAAGACCAGTTGATAAATCTGAACTAATCCAAACAATTCGTAGTATCAAAAGCAAATCTTCCTTTAATACTGATGGACTATCCATAAATATTTTCTTAAATCTCCCAAAATGATTCACTAAATAACGATTCCTTTGAAAAAGTTATATTTCCAGAGTGCCTAAAGACAGCCATTATTCATAAGGGTGGTTAAAAAATGTAACGTTTGCAAAAATAGACCTATTGCCTTACTACTGGTCCTGTCCAAAATTATTGAGAGACTTATATCCTTTCTCGTTGAAAACAACATTTTATCACAAAGCCAGGTCGGCTTTTTATCTAATAAATATACCAGCGATGCTATGTTTTCTGTACTACATGAAGTATATCAAGCAGTAAGCAATAATCTTTATACTGCCATTGTTTTTTGTGACTACGCCAAATCTTTTGATAGTGTAAATCACAACATTTTGATAAAAATCTAAATTTCTACAAAATTCGAGGATTTCTTTAAATTGGTTCCAATCTTACTTAAGGAATAGGAAACAACTATATATAATATATAACAAGCGAGTCTTCTACAGCTGGCGCCGCTTCTCGCATCCTAATTTCCAGCGTTTTCTATCGAAGCAATCTTCAGTTGTTAGATCTCTGGCGGTCATTGCATCGTCGACATCGTCTCTCCAGGATCGTCTTGGTCTACCTCGTTTTCTTCTAGTTGGCGGAGTCCATTCTTCTATTTTTTTTTTGGCCATCTATTTTCCGGCATTCTCTGAAGGTGTCCATACCAGTTAAGTCTTTTGGCTTCGATTGTGTCTATTATGTCTAGATCGATTTCCATTTCTCTCCGAATATCTTCGTTTCTCACCCTATCAAGTCTAGTGAGCTGGCAACATCGTCTCCAGTAGTTCATTTCCATGGCCTTAATTTTTGATTTGTTTCTTTGGTTTATTTCCCAGAGTTCGGCGCCATACAGTCCAATACTTTCTATTATTGTTTTATAAATTCTTCTTTTATTTTCTTTTGTTATTTTTTTATTCCATAATAGTCCGTGTAGCTGTCTGGTGGCTGATCTTGCTTGGCCAATCCTGGAATGTATTTCTTCGCTACTTCCTGCTTTTGATGTTATTTGGACTCCCAAGTACTTAAAATTGTCTGTTGGTTTTATAGTTCCCATTTCGATTTGTAGGCTTTCTGGTTTTTCTCCTACAACTAAGTACTCAGTTTTTTGTATATTAATTGTGAGGCCCCATTTGGTGTACTCATCTTCCAGTTTTCTAAGCATGTAGCTTATATCACTCTCGTCTTCAGCTAGAATGGCTTGGTCGTCAGCGAAATGTATCGTGTACAATCTATCATCTCCGATTGGGATGCCCATATTGCAGCACTTTCTTCTCCACAGTGAGAGTGCCTCATTTAGATATATTTTGAAGAGTGTAGGTGCTATGCAGCAGCCTTGCTTTAGGCCCTTACTAATAGGAATTTCTCTAGTTAATCTATTTCCAGTTTTAATGTTTGCCGTCATATTTTTGTAGAGTTGTTGTACTGCTTGTATATTTTTTTTTGCTTATTCCTTGTTTTTCCATTGCTACCCAAAGCATTGAAAGTGGTACACTATCGTATGCCTTTGTCAGATCTATAAAGACTATATGAGTTGAAAGGTTGTGGGCTAATCTTTTCTCGATAACTTGCTTTAGAGAGAATATACTGTCCATGCAGGATCTGCCTGCACGAAAGCCATTCTGTTCTTCTACATCTGTCATCTCTTTTTCAATTTTATTTTTTATTATTTTTCCATACAGTCTTGAGAGTGAATTTATGACACTTAGCCCCCTATAGTTTGAACAATTCTTTCTATCTCCTTTTTTGTATATGTTGTTAATATGTGCTTTTGTCCACTCCGGTGGTAAGTCGTGTCCATTATAGAATAAGGTGAAGACATACGCCAGTAATTCCCGTAATACTTGTGGGCTATGTTTTAATAATTCATTTGGTATACCTTGTGGTCCGCATGACTTCCCATTTTTTAGAGTTCGTATTGCATTCTCGACTTCCTGTACTGTTATTTCGTCGTCTTCACTAAATTCCAGTTCATATGTTGTTGTACTGATGTTCGTGAATTGAGGTCTTGTTTCAGTCAAAAGTTGTGAGTAGTGTTCGATCCAAGATTTTTCTTCTATTAAATCTATTCTACTCGTTTCTTTTCTGTTTGTTCTCAGATTTTTTACCGTTTTCCATGCTTCTCTTGATCTTGTTGACCCTATATATTTGTTGAGTTCTTCGCATTTACTTTCCCAGGAAATATTTTTTGCTTTAGTTACTAAGTTTTTTACTTCTCTGTTTGATCTTGCATATGTTCGTCTATCATCTGGATCATTTGTTTGCAGTCACTTTTGATATGCTTGTTTCTTGTTGTGTACTGCATTGGCGATGTCATTTGTCCACCACAATGGAGTATTCTTTTTGTTCTTTTGGATTGTGCCGAGCGCTTCGTAAGCGTATAGGAAACAAACTAGTTAGAGCAAATGATACTGACTGTAGTCACAAAAGATTGTATGTGGAGTACCACAAGGTTCAGCACTGAGTCCTCTACTTTTCTCTATCTTTATAAATGACATCACTAACTTAAAAATCGATGGAAAAAATTTTCTTTGCTGATGATACCAGTATTAGCAGGAGGAACTCTAATATTGCAACTCTTCATGCAATTATATTATCATTAATGGTCCGACTCTAATTTACTCTCTTTTAACGTGGATAAACGTTACATACAGATGCCCAATCTGATTTGATTTTTAAATTACAAAAAAGAGCAATACGGTATTTTTTGGCCTCAGTAGAATAACTCATTGCAGAAACCACTTTCAAATTCACGGGATTTTAACTCTTCCCTCTTTATATATTCTAGAAACTGTTTGCTTAATTCGTAAACACCTACATGTTTTTCCAGCAAGTATTTACTGATCCCGTCCACTAAGTTAGTAAAGAAATCTTTAGTATATTCGGAAAAATTATTATACGACCATCTCTCTTTGCAACTTAAATATACAATAGACCGCGATTATCCGAGTCCCGATTAACCGAGCCTTTGGATTAACCGAGGTAGTAATTGAAAAGAACAAAAAAATTATGCAATATTTTAGCTTAAGAGTGATATCAAGTAAAAGCGTTGCACTGGTTGTAGGTATGCTGAAGAGATGAGTCACTAGCGAGTGTTATTGTTCTAGCCACTGTGCTTCTACTGGCCGCCTCATCACCACTTCTTTACAGTCAGTTTGAGTCATAACAGCTGGCTGTTCGGTTCGTCCCACTGTAAGCTCTTACAAGTTCATCATTCATGTCTTATCTTTGTGTAGTTTCAACGTGTAACTTGAAGTGCAACATAAGTTTAAAATGGAAACGAGTTGTGCTTTCTTTAGAAATAAAATTAAGTGGTATAAAACGCTTGAATAAGGGTGAGTCACTAAATAAGGTTGCTGCTGGCCTAGGTGTTGGAGAAGAGTGACTGTGGGAGTGGACTGTGGACATCTGAAGCCTTATTTTTTATGGTTTTTTTAATATTCGAAGGGGAGTCCAAATAGGGGCCGCATGCTTTAAGATAAGGCTGTCGAATTTCAAACACGAATTAAAGATGGCGAGGAAAATTTTACTACAAGTGATGGTTGGCTCGACAGATGGAAAAAAAAGTATGTCATCCGACAACTGAACATTTCGGGTGAAACAGTTTCGGGCCGACTCATCTGAAGTTGAGCCATTTAATTTAAAATTGAGAGATCTCATTTAAGAACATGATCTCACGTCAGATCAAATCTTCAATTATTAGGAAACGGATCTCAATTTCAGAATGCTTCCAACTAAAACACTCACAGCTCAAAGTAAAAAAACTGCGCGTGGATACAAAAAAGCAAAGAACGAGTAACTCATGTGATGTGTCGCAACTCTGGATCTTTAAAATTAAAACCATTGGAAACATCGAAGAATCCAAGGGCTTTTAAAAATATTTAAGTAAACTGCCTGTCCACCATGTACAGGAATCACCGTAGTGCGTGGATGGATTGCCAAATTTTTAAAGATTGGTTTTTTGATGAAGCTACTAAAAAAGAAAAACCTACCAAGATAAGCTATTTTTCTTTTGGACAACGCGCCATCTCATCCAGATGCAAGTTTTTTGACTAGTGGTGATACCAAAGACACTAAAAGCTGCTTTCTTGCCATAAAACGTCACATCTCTCATTTAACCTCTAGACCAAGGAATTTAGAGGCTTTGAAACGGAACTTTCGTCGAAGGCTTCTCCAAGTGTTGTTGACCTGCTTGTATGAGGGAATGACTATGATAGCAGGCCTCTAAAAGATCATCGTTAAGGATGTGTCTTACTGGATAGCTTCAGCGTGAAATGATGTGAGAGTAACAACTTTGCAAAAATCATGGCAAAAGCTTTTTCACATTGAAGCGAAAAGTTATGGAAAAGATAACAATGACTGTATTGCTGAAATAGTAGACCTTGCTAATCAGTTAGCAACGAAACTGCTGATGAATGATGAAGACGTCAACGAGTGGATTATGATTACAACGAGTGATTATGGAAGATCAGCAAATGGAACTGACTGATGATGCAATCGCCAATATGGCTATCAACCCACACAATGTCACTGCGGATGACACAGATGAGATAATCGTGAAAATATCTCACTCCGTAGGATTGAAGGCGATTGGAGCTGCCCTTGCCTACATTCAGCAACAGGAAGAGTCAAACGCTAACGATGTTCTTCATCTTCAGCGTTGGCAAAACGTCGCAGCTTCAAAACGAGGCCAGAAGTTGATGCAGACATCTATCAAAGACCTTTTTAAAAACTATGTACTCGCTTACAGATTAACATACTTCAATTGTACATAATAAACGAATTACATACATCATAACTTTTAAATTTTTTGTTTATTTTATGCAACTACTCGATTTCCTGGTTATCCGAGTTTTTCGGTATCCGAGGTATGCGCGGTCCCAATTAGCTCGGATAATCGCTAGTCTACTGTACAACTTCTTTCCTAAGTTTCGTAAATTGGCAAAAGCCTATCTATCTGAAAGACCATATAATTCAGTGGAAGAGTAACGAATAACTAAAAAATTACAGTAAGTTTACGTACAAAAAACAAAGTACAAAGACGAAAAAAAGAGGTATTTTTATATATATTTGGGTATCACATGCAGAAACTTAAACTTATTCGTAAACTAGTTTGTAAGGTTTTATTATGCAATTTGCAATTTAGTTAAACTTTGCAATGAATTGTATATTTTATTATCTTTTATTTTGTGTTTCTGTGATATTGACGATTTAGGTAATTTTTATTTTTTTTTACTTTTTGTGAGCTTTGTCCATAAAATTATACAAGAGGTTTAAAAAAGGGTCTCATATTTGGATCCATTACGGTAATTATTTTCACTTACTATATTATTTAATGTTAAACTTAGATGAATTGTAGAAATGGCAAGTTCGTAAATAAACATTATTACTATTAGCAATGTGGATAATAGCTTTATTTTTCGTACTTCGTTAACAAGTTTCAGCACAATTACTATACAGGATTCGAAAAGAAGCCGAATAAAAAATGATGAAAATGGTAAACCCATTTATTATTGGCTCCACAACCCATAGTGGGTTTTGGCCTGCTCCGTTCTCTCCTATTCTTCTCCTTGGTTTTCCAGTTTCATACTCCCAACATTCTCAAGTCTTCCTTCACCTGATGATCCTTAAATCGGACTCTGAGTCTGTCTTTCCTTCTCACTCCATCTATTCTTTGGTTATAAATATGTTTTGCCGGCCCATCTCATTCATTCTCTCGAAAATGGTAAAATATTAAATACGAATAGAAGAAAGTTCCTCAAGCGAAATTATTGTCTCCTTTTATCTTCTTTTTCTGACAATATGTCGTTGGATATTGCAACTAAAGAGAATTAATTTTATATTTTTTACTTTGAAAATCCACGAATCATACCTAATGTTTGTTGTAATATTAAATACTAACTTTTTATAGAAAAACATGACTAAAATTTCCATTTAATGAATCACTGTTGACAATATTTTTAATTTAAGTTTATTACATTGTTCATGTCGTAAATCAAAAGCATTATGTAGTCAACGGTATTTATAAAATTGTCACATTTTTAAAATATACGACTTAATTACATTAACACGCCTCCCGTTAGATGGTAATTCGATATTTATTTCATTGCAGCCTGGTGCAATAAAAATTATAGTACTTAAATCTGAAGGTAGCATGGCTTGAAAGTAACAAAAAGAGAAACATCAAGTAAGCCATGAAACCATTGTAAAATGTAAGGTGCTTTTATTTGTTGACATTTTTTTAAATGGCCATTTTTGTTTAAAATTGCACAAAACAAATACACTGTATGTCATTGAACTACATCACTCAATAAATATTAATGAAGTTTTGGTAAATTGTGTTTTGCTAGCCTTATCGGACATCCATGATTCGTGTTACCTGAGGTAGCCAAAGACGAACCTCACCTAACACAATTCTTCCCACGTACTGGTTTACCGAGGAAGGGCTACTACATTGTTTGGATAGTGTCTTGTCTGGACTTACACAGTCTTTTAAGTTAGCGTCAGGCGCTTCTCTCCCATTTTCTCCCTTGTTCCACACGTTGTGTGTGTGTTGGTACATCGGACTTACTTTGAATGAAGTCTCTGTGAAGACTCTATATACAATGATATGTGATATCCCAGTTTTTGGGCTGATTTTGTGATATTTTTAGTGTCAATTTAGTGTCATGTCGGTTGTTTTGTTCTTCATATGTTCCGACTACATGTGGAACAGATATGTTGATTTACCTGATTCGTCGTAATTTTGATCTACCCGGCCTTTTAGTTTAATACTTCTGAGTATCTGCAATTTCTCACTACAGGTTACGAATCGTGAAAGCCGTGAAAGACTTGAACAGACGAAGGTTAGACCAAAAACTGGGGGAGTTTAGTTTTGAGAACATAGACGAAACATATGAACATATAAAATCCTACATAAAGGAAGCACCAGCGGAAGCCTTAGGTTGCAAAGAGAGAAGAACAAATAGATATCGACAACGTCTATCAGAAAGCACGAAAGAATGTATTAAGCACAAGAAACAGTTATATCATAAATGGTTAAGCTCAAAAGAACAAGTAGACCTAGAAAGATACAGAGAGAAGAACAGAGAGGTAAAAAGATTAATAACAAAAGATAAAAATGATAACTGGGAATCAACATTACATAGGGAACATCGAACAATACATAGGAGGTACAAAGAACTCAGAATCCTGGAAAGTTATAAAGAGTCTAAAAGAAAACACACAGGAAAAACACATTTTACTTTTATAAGCGAAAAACAATGGAATGATTACTACCAAGAACTCCTGACAGAAAAGCGAACAAAATTCATGAAAAAGAACAACAAACAACAAATACAAAGGAACAACTAAATTTATCATTAAAAGAAGTAAAAAAGAACATAAAACAGATAAAAAATAATAAGTCTGCAGGCCCCGGAGGGATAGCACCCGAGCTAATTAAATACGGCTCAGAAAAATTGTCCATGTTTCAGAGAGCCTTGGACACTGAACAACCACCTGAAGAATGGTCGACAGTCCATATTATCTCTATTTTCAAGAAAGGGGATAGAAGAAAATGTCAAAATTACAGAGGCTTAAGCATTTTACCATCTATAGGAAGATTATATAAAGAAATAATAAAGGAAAAAATAGAAAACAAATCCAAAATGAAATAGAGGACGACCAGGCAGGTTTTACAGCTGGGAAATCATGTGGACCACATCATTACTATACAACAGCTAATAGAGAAGAAGATGGCAAAGAACAGACCAGTCTATCTAGCCTTTATTGACCTAAAAAAGGCATACGACTCTGTGCCCAGACAACGACTGTGGGAAGCCATGCAACAAATAGGAGTAGAAGATAAGCTGATAACTCCGCCTGCATGACGGCTGGGCGAATTGAGTAGTTTAGCTGCAATGTTGCTGGTCCCAAGCCCGGATAAAGGAGGAAGGGGGAGGAGTAACAACCTCGTAAAAAAACCAGGGTTCATCTGGCCCGGATGATAGCACCCTGTAAGGGCCCCTGCCTAGGGTACAGGCGAAGCTGCTGCCTTGTAGTTAGATGCTGAACCATCAAAGGCTACAGGAAGAAAACCTTGACGACAAATCACCTGGTCCTCCAGGTTGGGGGTTGAGGCATTGGGCTAACTCCTCAATACTCAGAAAAATGTACAAATGTTAAAAAGCCAAATCTACAGCCTCGGAACGGATGGAATAAAACACGACGACTTAAGCTACGAAAATGGATCAAGAATATAGGAACATGAAATGTACAGGGTCTCTCTACAAAACTCAATGAAGTAATGCATGAAATAAAGAAGCTCAATATGGACATCGTGGTGTTAACAGAAACCAAGAAAAAAGGTACAGGGTCAGAAAACTTAGGGCATTTCGACCATTTCTATAGCGGCATATCAAAAGAAAAAAGAGCACAACAAGGAGTCTCAATAATTATTCGTAAAAGCCTAAGAAGATATATCACCACTTGGGAAGCCATAGATGAAAGACTAATTAAAATAAACCTCAATATACATGGTCATAAACTAACAATAATAAGTGTATATGCAGTTAACGATGATGCACTGGTTAACAAGAAAGAAGAATTCTACGAGAAACTAAACCGAGAAATAACATCGATAGGAAATACGAGGGAATTAATCCTGCTTGGAGATTTTAATGGCAGGGTCGGAAAAAAACAAAACTATAAAATAGTTGGTCCTTACGGAGAGAGCATAACAAATGACAATGGGACCAGACTTATCACAATATGCGAACAGAACCAGCTCCGTATTACAAATGGATTCTATCAGCATCGAGAAGTACACAAATACACCTGGGGACAGAGAACAAGGAATCTAAAATCTATAATAGATTACTTGATTGTACGCCAAAGATCAAATCTTAAAATCTACGACGTAAGAGCTTATAGAGGCGCAGTTTGTGGAAGCAATCACCATTTCTTAAAAGCAAAAATAATGTTTTCAAGAAGAAGCCAGAATGACCAACCAGTAGTTCGCTCAGAGATGGCAGAAGATGTAAGATATAATCTTATCAGCCTAGATCAAGATAGTGTAAAAATATTGTATCAAAACCGACTGAACGAGAAACTTGAAAACATAAATTTCAATAACATCGAAGACCACTACAATTACATTAAAGAATAAGTATTCACTCTGCAGCAAAAGAAGCGCTTGGATATTACGAAAAGAAAAACAAAAATACTCCATACTGGTGGGATGAAGAAATAGACACAGCGATAAAACAAAAGAAACAAAAGTATGAACAATATTTAAGTGCAAAAACAGATACAAATTGGTCTGATTACAAAAACCATCAAGCTAAGGTGAGACAAATGATAAGACAGAAAAAAAAAATGAATCCTGGGATCAAAACTGTCAAAAATTAAATACGTACATAGGAGGAACTAGAAGTACAGAAAGCTGGAAACTTATTAAATCTCTTAGGACCAACGACAAGAAAAAAGATTTAATCTCACCAATTTCGTTAGAAACATGGGACATGTACTTCAGTAAACTGTTACAAGAAGACCGAATGGAATTAAAAATAAAAGAAAGTAACCAAAACATACGCGTTGAAGCATCTCCTATAAGAATCACGAAAAAGGAAGTAAGGGATATCTGTATTTCACTCAAAAACAAAAAAGCGCCCGGACCTGGCAATATACCCTCAGAACTGATAAAATATGGAACTGAAAAACTATATGAGCATTTGACAATACTCTTTCAAAACTGCATAAACAAAGTAGAGGTTCCAGCCGAATTTAAAACCTCAACCATTTCAACTTTACATAAAAAAGGAAACAAACAAAATTGCGACAATTACCGTGGAATAGCAGTTACTAGTACCATGAGTAAAATCTATGGGAAAATGATCAAAAATAGAATAGAAAGAGAATACACTGATATGGAGGCAGAAGAACAGGCGGGTTTTAGAGCTGGTAGATCGACCATAGACCACCTTTTTTGTATCACCCAACTTATAGAAGCAAGCAGCTCAACTCAAATCTCATAACAGCAGTGGAAAAAACTATATGAGAACGCCAACGCCAAAGTTAGGAACGAATGTTTCCAAAGGTTTTGTAGTAGACAAATGACTGAAGCAGGGATGCTGCTTAGCGCCGACACTTTTCAAAATATATCTGGAACAAGCATTAAAACTCTGGAAGCGGAAATGCAGCGGCATGGGTTTTGAGTTATCATTTTAACTGTGACATTGCTTGTTTTTGGAATGGAAATATTGAAGATACTTTACATTGAAAAAAAGTAATGAATGTCTATATATTAAATAATAAGTAAAAAATTTAAATAATACCTGACACTAAACGATTCAATTCCTCATTATCAAAATGTAATGAAAGTCATAAATGTCATCTGAATAATTTTTATATTAATTCTTGTTTTGAAATAATTTTATGTGAACCCCCTCTGTGGCTCAGTGGTAAGAGCGCCTGCCTTTAAATCTAAAGGTCGTGAGTTCGAATCCCACCTGGGTGGAAATTTTCGTTTATTAAAAAAATTAATAAATGAAAATAATTTCTATCCTTGTGTGATCGGTACACACCGGAGGGACCGCAGACGTTCGGATACAATTAGCGTCTCTTAGCAAAGATAATGACGTCGACTTTGCTAAGTATCAAGACAATTACTCTACACACACAAACACACACACACACACACACACACACACACACTACATTAATAAATTTATCTTGATTGAGACTGGCTGAATGACAATTGTCCAAGCCAAAACACACAAAAAAAAAACATATATCCAAAAAAAATAAACATCGAATATACAACACTATTATAAAGAGCATAGTAATGTATGGAAGTGACGTGTGGCAGTTAAAGGCAACTACTGAAAGAACACTACAAGCCACGGAAATGGACTACTGGAGACGGGCCGCAGGAAAATCAAAACTCGAAAGAATTAATAACGAACGTATACGAGAGGTTATGGGAGTCACACATACGATTGTCGAAGATATAAGATCCGAGAGAGAGGTTTAGACGAAGATCTTTGGGAAGATAGAGATGCATGGAGATTGGGCATCGGAAGACGTCGGAGGACGTTTTAAACCGATTATATATATATATATATATATATATATATATATATATATATATATATATATATATATATATATATATATAGATAAGCTGATCCATGTAGTGAAGTCCATGTACACACATAATAATGTTACAGTCAAGGTAGGTAACAAGTTTGGAAAACTATTTAAAATCACGAAAGGTCTCCTACAGGGCTGCTTGACTTCACCTACACTCTTTAACGTCGATTAATCTCGAAAGAGACAAATATTTAATCGTATTGCTTCATATAAATTAAAAATTGCATAATTAATAAAATAATATAATCAAAATGTACCAAATGTACCAAATATTTTTGACATTTGCGGCTATATTCAGCTTGTACTCTCGGTAAACTCAACCCAGCAGCAGTTAAAAAGTCAATGAATAAACAAAAAACATGGTATGTGGTGTATCTGTTATTCCATTAAAATTACTATTTCAACGTAATAAGATATTGCGCCCGTTTTCTAAACGTACTATACTTTATTTAAGAGTAACATTACGGTAATTCATAAAATACCGTTGACCCTATATATTAGGGAAATCAAAACACGATAAGCTAGTAGGCATATTAAGGCAAATTCCCATTCATCAAATTTTTTAATGAAATTGCTCCCCGTCGTAACATTTTCAGGATAGTTCATCGGGAGTTGAGTAGAAAGGCGATATAATGCAAGTTTGTTGCGTTTTCTGGGGCGTGCAAATCCATAAAACAAAATTAGGTTGGCCTAGAAAGGATTGGGGATGCTAATTTCCAATTTGTTTGTTGCTTGTTTTATCATTAAAGAGATATTGAGTGTATAAACAGAGATTTTTCAATAAAATTTTGGTTAATATAAAGTGAAGTGAAATCAAATTATATTTCACTTATACTCCCTCAACGACTTTAAAAAATGAAACTTAAATTACTAACATATGATTACACATTATTTACTTGGAAAAATCTTAACGATAAGACTGATAGTGAAATTTTAATTGAGGTTCCTAAAAAACTGATACCACTCTTAAAGCGTATTTTTGGGGGTCTGGGGGAAATTTTTTTAAAAATTAAGGTTAAAATGTTGAGTATTAAGGCACTTTTCGCACATTTTTGAGTGGCATAAAAACATCCAAAACTTATCGTTATTAAAGTATCTTGTCTAGCAACGAAAAATCAGCAAATTTTAACCCCATAAAGTCCACCAAGTGCGAAGAAAGAAATAGTTTAGTGTTTGAAATTAAAATAGCACAAAAAAGGCGAATAATATTGGTCGTTTAGTGATGCACGTTGGGACGTCCCGTCTCATTATTTGTTCAGCATTTTGTCCCGCGGGAAGGGACGAGACGACAAAAAAAATGAAATTAATATTAACCAAAACAATGACAAAGAATGCAATCTTACTAAAACTTTCTTCGTTAGATCTTCTATCTTTCAAAGTCGATATGGTATTGAAAACAGTCTTAGTCGATAGTCTTTGGATCCTTTAATGTTAAGATAATGCTTCAATTATATGTAAAATGCCAGACCTGAACTGGATTACGCTTCCATGGCGCATCATTCATTCATTGTTTCGCATGAACTTGCTAAATTTTGTCCAGTTTGTTGAGTTTTAGTTTTAAAACTTCATTTCTCTTGGTTGACATGTTAAAAAATGATATTACTCTCATTGTTCCCACTGTGTTTGTGATGGACTATGAATTAATGGAAGTTGAAACGGAGTTTTTTAAAATATGATTCAGTCAAGGACATCTAACTGCTTTTGTTGCGACCTTTTTTATTTCTGTTACTGCATCGATTGCTTTAAAGCTCATTATCCTACAACTATCAGTACCGATTCCTGCACATTTCTTCTGATCCAAGTGTAGTTCATCATGAGCTCATGCAAGCAAGCCTCATGAGCAAGCCTCATGAGTCATCTAAAATTGTTCCCAAATCGAATCCTAAAGTTCATAAGAGAATCTACAAGCTGTGTGAAAGTCAAATTTCCTCCAACGAGTTCGGGTTCACAAATGCTGTTGGTACTAGAGAGGCTTTGTTCTCAGACAAGTCTTATTCCAGAGATGCAGAAACATCAACTTTGACGTATACGCATGTCTGGTTGATTACGAGAAAGCGTTTGATCGAGTACAGGCAGCCAAGATAATGCAAATAGTAAAATAATAGGAATTAACAACCAAGATCTGAAAATAATTAGAAATCTTAACTGGAATCAGACAGCAAATCTCAGAGTTGAAGGTGAACACACTGACTACGTGAAAATCATGCGTGGAGTGAGGCAAGGCTGTATTTGGTTTCCTCTAATCTTCAATCTGTGCTGTGAAAGAATTTTTATCGAAGCTTTGCACGAAACTGAAAAAGGTATTCTACTAAATGGTTACCGGCTAAACGAAAAGAGAACGATTGCCATGATGATCGCCAACATTCGTAACGGATAGGCATATCAAGAGGAAGAAGAAGAGATTATTACGAACAAAGCTTCCATCCTCAATGTGTAAGTTATATCCTAAAATTCAAACAATGTTAAAGCTAAAAATTTTACATTTAAATATTAATGGAAACCTGCTCAATAATACAAATACTTCGGGGACGAACACTGACTGAAAAAGGAAATAAAGAAAAGGCCATATTGCAGAAAATAAGTAAGGGACATCTAAATACGTTATATGTCAAGATAAAAAAGGACGTTAAAAATATCTATCCATCCATATTTTTATCAATGAAACTTCAGAAACGTTGAAATTAGTCGGATAACGTTAAATTTTACCTCCAAGTCTTTTATTAAAATAATGACATGGATTTCTAGGACAAACAAAAATAACTCATCATAAAGATTTCTTTATTCTAAAGACATTATCCTGTTAGATTAGATTCGCTTTAACCTAAATACCTAATTCTGAAAGGGTCGACTAAAAGGAAAGGGCTTGTCCTCAAAGATAAGTCATATATAGCGGTCGGCAGTTCGTCCGTGGAAAGGCATTTTGGTTGTGATAACTTCCTCCTATCTGTCAATAACTTAATTTTCTAATTTGGCCTGTCAGACTGCCTGGCTCCTCATACAGGGAGAATCCATTTTCTATTCTATCTATCCAGTCTATTCTATTTAAAAATGGTATATAAATTTAAACTATAAAACCAACGGGTTTTCTTATTGCTTTTTATTTTTCAATCACTTTATTTTTTGCTTTGGTTCAAAATAACCTATGTACGCGTTTATCTGTAAATTAAATACATTTTTAAGATATTTATTAATTAATATATAATAATATTAATACATTAAGATATTAAGACATTTAAATACATTATGATATCTTATCGTGACAATAAAAATACGACGAAAAAATACCCAACAAGCAATTCAAGTACAACATGCAATAATTTTTTCTTCAAACGTCAAATAATGATGACATTACTTATCTAACTTGATCCTGTCAAAGTTTGATGTCTCCGCCGGCAGCAGTTTTTTTTTCCCATTTCTTTGCGGCAGAGGGAAAAATGTTGCATGACAACAATATGAAACATGTCACAAAGCAACAATACAAATAATGTCATTAACAACAATTAAACATCATTTTTATTTATAGTAATATTAAAAGTACAATTAGTTGATGAGGCATTTTCAAAATTGAAACCGTGCAAAAATGTTCCCGACTCTTGATACGCATTGGTAATTGTTGATGATACTGATGGTCGAGAACAACTTTCAGCAATAATTCCCGATGTTGGCGAATCATAAGGGTTTAAAATTTTTTGAGCATTATCGTTCTTATTTCTTATTGAATCCTCTATATATCCTTCGGCAACCGTGCTTGATTTCCAGCCCCCATGTCGTTTGAGGCATTCTAGATTTCCGCCTCCATTAATTAAAAGTGTTGCTGAAGTTCCTCGTAAAGAGTGACCCGTGTATGCGCTTGCATCGTTTAAATTTAAATAACTAGCTACTTTTTGGGCTACTGCGCTGATCGAATGTATTCCCATGACGCTTCGGTAACACTTTCCATTTTGGTACTTGATAAAAAATCGGTTTTCTGTGAAATTTTCAGGCCGCAGTGATGCATACTCTTTATACAGTTTAATGTAGTTTTGACCAATTATCGTAAAAGATCTAATTTGTCGTGTTCTACTGTCTGGGATTTTGATAATTATTACATTTTCTTTATCCTCAATGTCCACAGTCTTAATTTTTACCATTTCGTTGCATCGACAGGTGCCGGTAACCCCAATTAACAAAACAATCTGAAATATTTTTATAATTTGGTAGAGTATACTACATGCTTTGCAATATAATTTTTTTTACCTTTAATTCTAAATACAACTTATCTGGCGCTTCAAACAAAAATTTATCAAACTCGTCTTTAGTGAAAACTTTAGACTTCTTTGCAGTACATCCTTCGCTTGTTTTTTTCAGAAAGGCACGTAACTTTAAAAATTTGCTTGTATCCACATGTTCTCTAATAACTAACTTGGATTTTATCATAGAGTATCGTGACCACATTGTAGACGATTTACTTTTATTTTCATTTTCCATTATATTAAAATATGCCAGTAAAACGTCTTCGGTAACTTGTCGTACTCCTCTAGTATCGCACCACTCTTGAAAGTGCTTGTACGCTAACCGATACTTTATTCCGGACTTGGAGGGCCCCAAACGTGCTACTGCATCATTAGCCGCGGACTCAATTTCGTTTAGGTTCTCCATTTTCGCACTAAATTTGCGCTTGCGGTTGCGACAACAATAAGCTGTGTTTAATAATTGCAAACAACTGTCAAACAACTGTAACCAGGGAGACGCAAATCCCACCGACGACTTAATTATTTTAATTTCTAACATCTAGACGACTTTGATAGTTGTCACAGTTAATTTCGAGTAAAAATAGCGCATGAATCGTGCTATTTATGGTTGAAAATTGCTACGTTTGAAGAAAAAATAGTATACTTTATTCGGCAAAGAAGCGACTTTTCTTGACTTGCCCTCTATTACGCGCCGAACGAAGTGAGGCGCGTAATATCGGGCGCGTCAAGAAAAGTCATGCTTCTCCGCCTCATAAAGTAATATACTATTAAAATTTACTGAGAATGTTAAAAAATGTTAAAATCTAATTGAGTATAATAAATTCATAAAATTTTCGATATTAATTTTCATCGTAATTGTAATATATTTTAATCGTAATTTATGATAATTTACAGTCATTGATTTGCGCCAAATGGAGGCAAATTAGGTACAGTTGTTAATTCAGAAAATTGTCAGGTAGTGTAACTAATGTAAGTTACACTACATTAGTTACTGCTAGTGTAAAAAATGCTTTCATTAGTAATATGGACTATCTCAAGAACAAATTATGCTTTCCAATTCAATTCACCCTGTATGATGCTTATATTTATTTTGAAATTTGATCCTTTTCCTGGGGTGTGATTCAGTTTGTTTGTATGTTTATTTGAAACTAGTTCACTTCCTTGGGGTCGTTTGTTAAGAAAATAATTTAGAAGATCTTCGTCTTTTATTATAGTGGTATTATAAATAGAGAACAACAGAATATTTAATAAATTTAAATGTACAATTTCTGTTGTGAGCTTTATGTGGAAGGGGTTCATTGTGAATAAGTTCAATTGTCAAGTTTTTTCTTTTGTCTTATCTAGACCTTACCTTTGCCTTCTCACACCATGATATTATTAAATAATGTATCAAAATCAGATGTTATCGTTTTCTAATATTTCATTCTTAGCAATCTTCGCTGATATTCTTTTTCTGTATAAGTATTGTGTGGATTGCAATTAGAAAAAGTTTTGGGAATGATAACAGATCAGGTCTGCTATATCATAAGATGCATAAATTTTGTAGTAAAACAAGCCTTATTTTAAAAATATCTTTGCAATTAAAATAAATAGTGAAACTACTAATTAATCAGCCAAGAAGTATTGTTGAGTGTATCTAACATAAAACATCCAATTACACGTATGTACATACTCGATTTCTCCCATTTCCTCTTTCCAAGGATATACATGTCGTAAATCTTTGAAGTGACTTTAATATCCCGTGACCTATTACCCACAACCATAGCAATGGTGGAATGTAATAAAACTTCAAGAACAATGATTCCGCTAAAATATTTTCACCCATATGACATCATCGACAATGTTTGTTGTTTGCCATAAAATTAGAACACTTACGACTAACAGATAGGTCAACAAGCCTTGGGTGTACCCACACTAGATTGCTGTAGGCCACTATTAGATAGTATGTATGACAAACAATTTTCATTAAAGATATCGCGTTGTTTTTAGATGATAGAAGATACTGAAGATTTGTTGATTTACCTGTGCTGTGCCAACATAAGACATTTTGATATGAGTGTAATTATTTTTCTGTTGGTAGATTCTTTGAAATAAAAAGACAACCAACTGTTTTTGAAAATATATTAAAAATACATCTTACTCAGTGGCGGTTGGTGGTAATTTTGTTCAGGGGCGCGATGATTCGAGAATACAAAAAAATAAATATGTACCTACTGAAGCCTACTGTTTAAAATAAAACTTAATTCTTTTGTTTTTATCGGAGATGAACCTAAAAAACTCAAAAATAACATAATTAACGCAGCAACAGAATGACTTAGAGTGAAGAAAGTAACGAACACTAGCCTATCAAAAAAGAATACGCCGTGGTTTAGAGAGAATTGAAGACAAAATGAAGAAAAGAAGAAAGCCTTTTTACAATATAGAACACAATACAGCAGGCATACAACCTACTATAAACGAATCAAAAATAAAACGAATACTTTAATTAGACAAATAAAAAGGGAACATTGTTAGAACTTCTCAAAACAGATGAAAAACGACTTCTATGGAACAGAAAAAGAAATATGGAGAATGATCAGAGGACAAAGGAAAGATATGAACGAACTAGTAAAAACAAAACACATTCAGAAGGAAACATGGGTAGACTACTTTCGATCCCTATTCGCTAAAGGTGACGCTAATGAACCACCAAAAATAAATATTGGGGAGGAAGAAATAAAGGACGTATTAAGAAAATTAAAAAAAAATCACCAGGAGAGGACAGAATACCGAACAAACTCCTAAAGTACGGAGTATATAAATGAAATAATACAAAGAGTAAAAACTAAAAAAAAAGACCATTGGAGCTGGAAGGTCAGGTAATAGAAGAAGTGTTGAATTTTAAATATCTAGGCATCTAGTTAGGGAAAGCTCGAAACAGAAGTGGAAGATCAAGTAAATAGAGCCAACAGGTTGCCTGAATAAAAGAATATTGAGAAATAAAAATATTAGAATAAAATGAAGACAGAATTTACAAAACAGTCATCAGACCACTAATGATATACGCGGCAGAAACACTAGCTGTCACAGAGAGAACAAAATGGATGTTAGAAATAGTAGAGATAAAAAAACACAGAAAAATTAATGGTAAAACACTATGGGACAAAGCTAGATGTACAGATATACAACTTACATGCAAAGTGGAGAATATCAAACACTGGATAAGAACTGGATGATAGTTAGCAAACAAAATTATATACAGGATGACGATATAAAAGTCGGAGATGTCCACACTGGACAGAGTAGAGAAACTCGTGTATCTCGGCAGTAATATCAATGAGAGCTGGGATTCAACCGCAGCAATTAAAAGCCGAATATAACAAGCCCGAGCTGCCTTTGTAAAAATGAGAAACGTACTTTGCAGTCACGATCTTATCATTGACCTTAGAGTTCGTATGACATCTTGCTACATCTTTCCTGTCCTGCTGTATGGAGTGGAAGCGTGGACTCTAACTGAGGATATGCTTAAACGCTTGACAGCCTTTGCGATGTGGGTATACAGACGACTACTGAAAATAAGCTGGGTCGATAGAGTTAGAAATGAGGAGGTTCTTAGACGGCTGAGCCAAACAACACAACTGGTTAATATAATAAAGAAACGCAAGCTGGAATACTTCGGTCACATTATAAGACACCCTGAAAAATATGATCTTTAACATCTGATCATTCAGGGAAAGATCCAAGGTAATCGTGGTCCTGGTAGACGAAGAACAGCATGGCTGAAAAATCTAAGGCAATGGTATGGAAAATCAACTACATCGTTATTTAGAGCTGCTGTCAATAAAGTCACGATAGCGAATATGGTAGCCAACATGATATCCAACGATCGATAACGGTCATGAAACTAGAAGAAGAAGGATAAGAAATAGAACCTCAACCTACTAGAGGCAGATTAAAAACCTAGACAGTCATATCTACATAAAAAGAAGAAGAGGAAGAAAGTTTTTTTTTTTAAACACCTTATATTCCTTATGAACGTGGTTGATCAATAATTCTAAAGTAGAGGAATATCTTTCAGTTTCTACAGTCCTTATCAGAGGTGTGCGACCATCAACTAAAATTCTTCTCTATCTTGTGTTAGTCGTATAATTGTGCTAGCCTCCCAGATGTCGAGCCATTGATGCATGTTTTGCAGCTAAAGTTTGTTTCTTTCGTCTGATGCCTCGTGCACTATTATATTAAAATTATAAAGCGACCGATTAGAATTGCAAATTCAGATTTCAGAACATATTTTCCAATTGGGGCATTTCATTAGAAATGCATTGATTGTAGAAGAGATCAATTTCTTCTAAAGGTAGTTCCTTTCTATGGTGTTCATAGTTTTTTCTTTACAACAACTTGAAGAATAAGTTTCACAAAACATTTTTTGGCAAACTTGTTGTCTGTTTCAGCAATCAACAAAAAATATTTTACAGTACACCTCAAATATTGTGACTGTTCTCTTATAAAAATCAATAAATAAGTTGTTTCTCATTTTAAGAGTAATTAACTCACATCCTTTAAATGAACATGCTTAAGATATAGCCTAAAACGAAAATAGGAGTTTAGAGGTTGTTAACACATGTAATGTTTTTCCACTTACCAGATTAGGAGACAATTCTTTTAGAACAGGAACACTTTTATAATTTTTGCTGCTGCCATTTGGCTTTATCGAATGCCTTTGTGTAATCTACAAAGCACATAAGCATAGGAGTATTGAATTCTGAAACTCTTGAACGAGCTTTTTCGATTAGCTGTCTGACATTAAGGATGTCTCCTGTGCCTTTTCCTGGGACAAATCCCGCTTGTTCGTTTTTTATTCGTTTTTTACCTTTATTTAAATTATTTAAGACACGTGTTGTAGACGATAACTCTCCAAACTCCACCACATTTAATGCACAGTAATGTTATTACTTTAGCTTAGTATTTTTTAGTTCTGTAAGGAGGGTATTGAATTGAAATTAATGCTAATAGATGGCGTTACTAGTTTGCTTAACGCATAAAGAACATTTTTCCTCTGAAACAACACTTTATAAAAATTTGTCGCTTATAACGTTTTCCTGGCAAGTCTGCAATTATTTTAAGCGGCATCTATATGTTATGCACTCTCCTCCTCCTCCTAAGTGCCTTCTCTATTGAGGTTGGCGATCAATATGGCAAATTTCTCTCTGTTCTGGGCTTGATGGATTAAGTCATTTCCTGTTGTGTGAGTCCAATCTCTGATGTTTCGGAGCCAGGATTTCTTCTTTCTTCCTATGCCTCTTTTACCCTCGATTTTTCCTTCTAATATTACCTGGAGCTGCTCAAATTCCTTATGGCGCATTATGTGTCCTAGATGCACTCTATTTAATGGAAGTAAACAACAATCTTAATTGAATTTTAGTTATATCTAAAAAGTGTTAAAAGCTTCATGATTTTACATGTCATCCTTGCACAGGGGTCAAATGTAATATTCAAATAAGTTAAATGATAATGTTGAAAAAACAAAGTGGTCATATTGTTCTTCTTCTTCTTCTACGGCACTACAGCCCAAAATGAGCCTTGGCCTCCTTTATTTTTTGCCTCCACCCTTGTCTGTCTGTGGCTGCTCTTCTCCATACACGGACTCCTAAAAGTGCTTGTGCGTCGCTGCTTACTGTGTCTTCCCAGCGCTTTCTTGGCTTTCCAACTGGTCTCTTTCCCTGCATTCTGGCGTTCAGTGCTCGTTTTGGTAGCCTATCCTCTCCCATTCGTATCACATGTACGGCCCATTGCAATCTTTGTATTCTAATGAAGTTTGACAGGGGTGTTTCCTTATACAGTTAATAGAGCTCCTTGTTATATCGAATTATGAAGATTCCGTTTTCCCTCACAGGTCCTAGTATTCTCCTCAGTACTTTTCTTTCGAATGTGTCGAGTTTGTTTTTGGATGTTTCTTTCAGGACCCATGCTTCGCTGCCATAACATGCTATTGGCCGAATTAAAGTTTTATATATTCTCATCTTTGTATTTCGGTGGACACTTTTAGCCTGAAATATATGGGAGAGGGCAAAATAAGCTTTGTTTGCCTGCGTTATCCTTTTTCGTATTTCTCCATCCTCTGGTCATATTGACCACCCACAAATTTCTAGTGAGCTATACTGAAACTTCTGAGGTTTTTGAGCATTGGCATAATGTCTTAGGTTTGCGTAAAAGAAAACTTTTCATATGGTTAACCCATTCTTCGATCCACACCGATCCTTATGCTAGATACCCTTTACCTTCTCATTTTTAAGGATATTACCAAAAAAATTCGTTTAATATCATCATTTACGCAAATATACAAAAACATTAAAGACGATAATAAAAAATGTCAACACTAAATTCGTAATCTCAAACTCGTAGGCAAATAATCTTTGTTTATTTTTGTTATGTAAAAATTACTATCTACATATACCTTGGAAAAAAATACTCTGACAATTCAATAATGATTTTATGCCGGGATATACAAAACAGATTTCTTTTTGTAAAATGAATTATTTTTCTTTTTGTTTCTCTAAATTTTTATCTTATTTTTTTAGATGTGATTGTGGATATTCGATTGTGATTCGAAGTGATTATGGATATTGCGTTTCTTTCAGGAATCGTACTACTCTTTTTGCGCTGTCTCTTCTCTATCCCTATTTTAAGTGGCACGTACCACATTATCGAAATTTGTGTAACAGTACTTCTGTTGTTGATTCATAAATAGTTTATGAACAAGAATAAAAAGAATAGACAATAAATACAATAAAAAAAATTTGCGACTGTCATATATTTAGCTTTAAGTACTCTATTTATTTTATGTTTTATGTTAGATGTCATATTAGTTTTATGTTTGATGTGGGTTGTCACATATATGAAGGATGACACTTCGTGCCATGCCGGTATATTGTAATAGTTCTTAAATAAGAGTTAATAAAAATCTAAAAAAACCTACGTTTATTAATAATACAACAGCGACAATATTTAAAACAAACAATTCATTAAGATATGGTCTATGTAAAAACTATATTTAACAATGATCATGATCAAACACCGATTTTTTCTCCAACTAGCATAGATGTTATCCAAATTATATTAGCTATTCTGTAACGTACCCACACAAGGTATATTTGCATTGAAAAAAGCATACAATAGAGTCAACAATCACATAATCGCAAATGCTGTGAATTTTAAACTGCACTCTGAAGTCATCGGGAACGAATACCATTTTTTATTGAGCGGTCTACTTTACGGAAGACATAAATGTAGATGAACCAGAGTCGTCGGTAGCTGATCATGAATTATATCATAATTAAACGATGATCATGGTCAAAAGAATTTTATTAAATCACAAAAATGTCCGTTGTACTAGTATTTATTTTTCTGCTACTTTTTGTGTTAACAAGAACAAAAAAAAACGGTAATATAAAAAAAGTTCTTAGTTTCGTAGTAAAAAATAAATTGTGTTTTATTTATAATCACAAGATTATTTCTCACAAATATTTATAATGAATAATCACAAGAACTGTTGTAATTGATTAGTTCAACAGATTTTATTCGTCTTGGAAGTGATATTCATATAGTAAGCTTACTCCCAATATGTCTAAAAGGAGCTTTGTTGTAGCACTCAAGCAATTCATTGTTTGCCTGCTGTCTTTAATTCATTTCATCTCCATTTTTGCCTTGTAACACGTTCCATAATGTCTTCGACTGCGATTCGTCTAGGAACTTTCTTCTTAGTATATTTCTTAGCTTATTTCAAGAATTGATCTCGTTATTTTATGTTATGTTCTTTCCAATGTTTTCTCTAATTTTCTCATCACTCTCACAAAAACATCAACAATGTCATAATATAGACTAATATAGACTGGTACACAATGAGACATTTTTTACAAAATGGACTCCAACATCGGAATGCAATCTTTGAAAAAATCTCCATTTAGAGTTCTATTATATGTGTATATTTGTCAATAAAATTTAATAGTTGGTATAAGTAAACTAAAAATAATACCTAGGCATTTTCAGAAATATGCAAAACTGAATTTGTTTCAATGTGTACCACCAGTGGTATAGTTTGAAACATAAGATAGTACACAATGAAACGTGTTAAAAGCGATGATTAAATATAAAAAAATATTTATTATTTCTTCAAGTTACCGTACAATAAAATTGTTATAGTCCAAACCAAATCTAAAATAGCCAGACAGTCGTTTGTTTTCTGTATATATAGATGTTGACAATAACATAATAAAATCAGAATTCAAACCCATATGAATATCAAGAACATCTGGAAAGTAAAATAAATTGGAAACTTTTGTCATCCTCTATCCTTTATCCTTCGTAAAGATGTGGTGACGTTATGGTATTTGACGAATGGTTGCTATCAATTCTTCTCTCTCCTGGGCGCGGTGTGCTGGCTCAGACAGAGAGTAACCGGTAACGCACTTTATTTGGTCTGACCATCGAGTGGCGATTTTCCTCGAGTTCTTTTACCATACACCGTGCCTCCAACCACCAACCTTTCCCTGCCTTCCATTCGTCTGGAAATGTGTCTAAAGTACCTCAATAATATTTTGGTTAATGATTGTGGTAAGCCTAGTATTGATGTCCAGTTCTATCAATATTGTGCGATATGTTGTCCAGAGTGTCCAGGGTATGTGCATCATTCTACGATATACCCATATTTCAAAGCCCATTATACTTCGTAAGTCGGACTTTTTAATGATCCAAATTTCTGACGCATAGGTAGCGATAGGAAAGATAAGCGTCCGTACTAGGCGAAGTTTCGTGTTTCTGGTTATGTCCGTATCTTTCCAGATTTTAGTAAGTTTTGACGTTGCTGATCTGGTCATTGTAAGGCGTCGCCATATCTCTTCTTCGCATATACCATTGTTTGTGATAACAGAACCTAAGTAATTGAAACGGCTTACCACTTCAAACCCCGCTACGTTTCGTATTTCCGGCTTCTTACGGTGCCTTATCCTTAAGGACATTGGACATTACATTTGCGCATTTAATCTTATTTGTAGCAGTCCTGAATAGTTCTATGGAGGTCATGTTCGTCCATTGCCGTAGGTTTTTAAGCCAGCAGTTGCGTCTTCTTCCTGGTCCTCTTTTGCTATTGACTTTGCCTTCGATTATAAGTTGGAGCAGTTCATACTTCTGATTTCTTATGATGTGACCAAAATATTGTGTTTTCCGTTCTTTTATTATAAGTATAAGCTCTCTTTCCTTATTCATCCTCCGCAAGACTTCCACATTTGTCGTATGGCTCATGTAGGATATTCTGAGCATTTTACGGTAACACCAGAGTTCGAATGCTTGGATTCTTTTTTGTGTTGCTTCTGTCATTGTCCAGGCTTCAACACCATAGAGCAAGGTGGAGAAAACATAGCACTTATATATTCTAGTTCTCAATGAAATGCCCAGCTGGCGGTTGCATAGAACTTGTTGCATTTTGTAAAACATTATACGTGCCTTTTCCAGGCGTATTCTTATCTCTAGTAAGTGGTCCCAAGTTTCATCAATATTACTTCCAAGGTACGTTGTTCTTGTTACTCTTTCCAGATCTGTTCCGTCGACATTGACCTTCACCCTTCTGTTTTGGTGCTTGTTGATGACCATCGTTTTTGTCTTCTTTGTATTCAATTTCATTCCAAATTCTCTACAGGCTGTCGTTACTCGGTCCATTAAGCGTTGCAGGGCTTCAGCATTATCTGCCAGTATGACAGAGTGTCTTCTCAGAGTAAACATTGAACAGCAAAGGTGATAGGACACATCCCTGTCTTACTCCCTTCTTGATATTGATTTTTCCAGATGTTTCGCTTTTTATTCTGATTTTAGCCTTTTGTTCTTGGTAGAGGTTTGAAATGATCCTTAAGTCTTTATCGTCGATATTACATCGATATTATTTCCGGATGGTTATTTCTAATTCGATCAATTCTCATTACATTAAGTACATATTCACGACTAATAGTATCTAGTCTGTTTGTGATGTATTAAAGGTCATTTGTTGATGATGCTAGTACTAAAGTGTCGTCAGCATAGCGGAGATTGCTGATTTTTCAGCCTCCGACATTTCACAATATTGTTTCTATGTCACTGCGATGCCTTCTACTATGCTATGCTTTTTTCTTTTCCAAGAGCTTGTGTTTTTTTTGTTCCATTGTGTATATGTGGTCTATGAATGATCTTCCTGCCGTGAAGCCTACCTAATCCTCCCCGATTTTGCCTTTTATCGCTTGTTCTATCTTTTCCCGCAGTATCTTCCCATATTCTTCTTCTTTGGGTGCCGTCTTCAATGAAGGTTGGCGATAACCTTAGCAAAATCATTTCTGTCCCTGGCTTTTCTTATTAAAGATTGAGAATCCAAACCAGTCCACTCACGAATGTTCTTCAACCAGGACGCCTGCCGTCTACCAGGACCACGTTTTCCTTCTACCTTCCCCTCTATAAGAAGCTGCAGTAGCTGGTATATCTTCCCATATATCCTTCCTATTGATGATATTACGCTTATTCCTCTGTAGGTTTCCCATCGTTTTCTATCTTCCTTTTTAAATATAGATGTCATATATGCCTCCTTCCATTCCTTTGGGAGCTGTTCTCCAAATATCCATTGTATCAATCAGTGTAAGTTTTTTGATCCGTATTTTATAAACTCAGGTTTTCGTCTTCGTCTTCGCCCGTTTTCTTTTCCAATGAATTGTGGTCTTTGTTCTGTTAACTGTTCCTTGTAATAGTCCTTCCATTCTTTGTCGTGTATATTTCCCAATTTAATTTTTTCTGTTGAGTTTTGTTTCAATCCTCTCAGTACTTTCCATAACTCCGAAGTTCTTGTAACCCTATATATGTTTCAATATTTAAACGGTTCTTTCTCATTCTTCATTCTTTTGTTGTGTTATTTGTTTTTTCACTTTTCTATATTTTTCTCTATATTCTTTTTAAACTTCATCGTTGTTTGTAGTCAGCCATTTTCTGTATAGTTGCTTTTTTCTTCAATTATTCTTTTTGTTGATTCATTTATTTATTCAGAATGGTTTCTTTGAAATATAAAATATCCTTTGAGAAGAAAACGTTCAGTTACGCCCCTGAGTAGAGATGCATAAATTGTACCACATTTTAAACATAAAAATTTGCTGATAAATATGGCTTGTCTTTTTATTACAGTCAACATGTCTAGTGACTTAAATGGGCAGTTAAACTCTTTATTGTGTACACATATGTGCGTATTAGTACGTCACATGTACTAGTGCGTTATAAACACTGCAATGAATGCAATTCTGTTATAATATGTACACACTTTCAATCAATAGTAATAAATATAAAGGAAGGAAATCATTAATCTGTATTAAAAAATTGAGGCTAGAATAATTAAAAATGTCGTTGGGCAATATTTTATAAAGTAGTTTATAGTATTTTTCTATTTTTTTAAGAGATTTTCTCTTTTCTATTTTGTGATGAGATTTGTTTACAATAATCCATCACGCTGTCAAGATGTGATGCGGAAATTGTTAAAAATTGCATTTATTTAATTCCCTTATATTTTTTCATGCAAAAGACGGAACGAATGCCTGAAATACAAGACAAGACGTATTATGGAATGGAGGCCCAGAAACTATAAAAGGAGCCGAGGACGACCACCGACTAGAGCGGCCCAGTGTAGAGAACATTGGAAAGAACTGAGGAAGGCCTATGTCCAGCAGTGAACGCGATTGGCTGATTGATGATGATGAATAAAAATAGATTTACTGTAGAACAAATTTTGATTTATTGACTTATAGAAGGCCTCTGGTTGAGTACCAAATAAACAACTGATCGAATGCGACATAACCAATGAAATTGGAAGATATACCGAATATATTAATATAAAAAAACAAATAAGGCAAGTACCAAAAGAACACTACACCGTATCTTCATACAAAATACACAACTGATTGAATCCTAACATGCGACACAATGAGGGAGACGAATATATTAAAATAAAAAAAAAAGAAACAAGTGACTACCAAAAGGCCACTGTACACTCTCTTTATTATTAATGAACATATAGCGATATACGAGATATCACATGACAATATCGATGATAATAGATACAATAAATGGTAAATTTGCTTTATTTACCTGAAAATTGTACTCCAACCGAGGTACAAAATAAACAACTAGGCAAATCCTAGCATACGACATATCAAATCAAACATAGCGTGCCATAGCATGATGTCAGGTCATGAGAGTATCAGACCATACTGCAATTGATTGGATGGATAAAATTAATTACTAGTAAATAAATAAATAAAACAATAAATTAGGAATGTATCAGCGAAAAGACATACAGTTGAAATCATATCAGTGTTTTTTTCTTAAATATACTTGAGCACATCGAATAATTTTCGCAAAATTCGACATTAGGGGATTTATGCAAACAAAAAAATATTGGTAAGTAGCCTACGGGTCAAAAAGGTTTGGGAAACACTACTACCGGCGATAAAGTATCTTTAATCACCATGTGATATATTTCATTAACCAACCCACATAAATCCAATAAAGTTTCATAGTAGTAAATATTTTTTTATTAGTTAATAATTAAATTGCATACATAAATATAAAACCTACATACATTTTGCTAAGACTACCTTGAGTATAATCTGAATTTTTTATTAATGTTTCTACGACACATAGTGTTTGCTCAACAATTTTTTGGAGTTGGTTTTTTTTGTACAAATGGCCGTCCAATTAAAAAAATAGCAGTAGCGGCAATATGAAATCGAAAAATTGAATAAAAATATAATTTTTAAAACACAAAAGTAAGTACAGTATTTAAATAGAATAAAAAATATGTTTATATGAGATTGAGCCGCAATTGATTGTAATGAAAATTATATTTTTAACTCTGACGTTTAGATTTCCACTCCAGAAATCGTTTTCAAAAAAGATTATGTAAAAAAATGTGCGAAACATATGACCAAAAGGTTGTTGGTTATACATTCCATTTGTCAAGTTATTTTCTCATTACATATTCCTGATAGAGGTTGACGAGACTTTGAAATAGAATAACATCCTTGACGTATTCCCCTACTAACTTTAGAGCGATTGGACTTCTTCTTCTTATAGAGCCTATCCGTTTTGGATGTTTGCGGCCATTATTGCAATCTGTATTTAGCAAACTGCTACTGTGTTTGTTGTGTTGAATCACTTCAGCCAGGAAATTCTTCGCGTTCCTGGTTCTCGTTTTCCTTCTACTTTTCCTTGTAGAATTAATTGCAGCAACCTATTCTTTTCGCTGTTCCTCATGATGTGATCGAGGTATTCGATTTTTATCGAATGGACTTTTCCATTTTGCATTCTTAATAAAACGACCGGGTTAGTAACGTGGTCGGTATAGGGTAGCTTCAGGATTCGACGATAAAGCCACATGACATCGTAGTAACCTGATTTTTATGGGTACTGATAAATCGTGCCATTTGTTCATTGTCAAGTGTATGATAAATCATACACTTTGTTTTCTTAATGTTCAGTGAAAGATTTTATTTCTGACTCACTTTGATTCTATTCATTAACTCCTAGAGGAGAACCGCCGAGGATAACTGTCAGAGAATACCGCCGTGTCATCTGCGTATCTGATGTTTTTGATACATTCTCCGTTAATTCGAATTCCGGCTTTAACATTCTCTATTACTTCTTGAAAGATTTCCTCAGACTATATGTTAATCAGCTAGAGTGATTGTATACATCCCTGTCGGAGCCCATGTTTGATTTTGATATCATCGAATTCTCCTACCTCTGTGCGGATAGACGATGTTTGATTCCAGTAACGATTGCTAATATTTCTTAGACCACAGAAATTTATTTCAATATCTGTTAATATCTCCATTAGCTTGTCGTGTTTTACTGTATTTATGGTAACCAATAAAGCATGCTTAAATATCGCAATTCACATGTCTACATGTGTTTACTGTTTTCAATATATATAAATGATCTAGCATCAATGAAAATAAATGGAAAGATTATTTGTTTTACTGACGATACTGTCATACTTTACACTAGTAATTCTTGGGAAAAACTTAAAACTTTGGCAGAAGCAGAAACTTTAAAGGTTCCAGAATGGTTAAATAGGAAATTACTGACAGTTAATACTGATAAAACTTATTTCATACCATTTTCAAATACAAAAACAATTTACCCGACTTCTTGGAATTAAATCTAAGCTATAATAACGCGTTCATTAAAATAAATAGTAATAAATACATAAAATATTTAGGAGTTTATATTGATTGTCACTTGAAGTGGGATGTGCATATTGATATGGTATGTAAAACTCTAAGAATGTTATTATACAAATTAAGATATCTCAGCAATATTCTTAATTTGTCTTACTTAAAGACAGTATACTATTCTTTGATAGAGTCACGTCTTAGATATGCTATTTTAGCATGGGGTGGAACATATGCTTATTATTTAAATAAACTCGAAATATTACAAAGAAGGTTTTTGAAAATAATGCTAAAAAAATCTCGATTATATTCTTCAGAACTTCTTTATCAGTAAGCAGATATTTTTAGTATAAGACAGTTATATTTGTTTAACATTATTTTGCTTACATACAAAAATAAACATGTTTTAAAATCAATAGATCATACTTACAGCACTAGAAGAAAAGTTCAGGATTGTGTCCAAATTACTAGTGCTTATAAATCAATTGAAAAACACAATTTCTCTTACTTCATTCCTAGAATATTTAACTATTTACCCGAGATCTATAAAACCTATATAAGAAAAATCAACTCATTTAACATGATTAAATCCATTTTTACAAAATTTCTGAAGAACACTGGATCCGAAATTTTGGATGCGATCTTCTTTAATTAAATTCATCGTATAAATAATACTATACAGTATACTTTGTAACAATATTATATATTATCAACCTAATGATACAGTAGAACAAATATTGAATAGTGTAAATGAGTGTAATCCCTGAGCACAACCTCTGGTTCATCAGGGAAGTTCATCTTTGTTTATTTGCTAACAACTATTTGTTTGTACAAAATATTTAACTTTGAATTTGTAATTGTAATATATAAAACTAACATATTGTAACATTGTTTTATATTGTATATTGGGAAGTAAATAAACATTATTATTATTTTTATTACATCGTTGAAATAGCATTTGTATGCTATTTTTTCTTCGCATAGTCTATTATATCCTTTGATATATGATTTTTAGAATCATAACTTTAAAATGTGGCTTATTAAGCTGATGGTCTCGAAATCATTGCAGGTTACAGGATTGGACTAACGACTTTCAATTCTTATTCATTTTTACCTATAGTAGAGTACGCGTTTAAAATAACGCATTTAGAAATGAAATTGAATTTTTTTGGCATCATATTGATACTATTTTTTATTTCTAACTTTGGCCTACTACTTTAGCTGTTTATTTATATTGCAGACTCTGTATATTTTGTGATGAAATTATTTCCAAACCATATTTAATGACTATTAATATATATTAAGGGTATCAGCATAGCGTTCGTATTGTAACAAATTAAATCTAATGCGGGTTTTAATGCTTAAGTCTTTCATTAATTTAGTTTAATGACACCATATTACTGCAAATTAAACTGTATTATATAGGTTCAAAGTGGTTCAAAATAACAAGAAATAAATGAGTAATAGAAAAACGTTTATATGGTATAAATTGCGTATAAAATAAAGAATTTCGCTTTTTAATAAATTCGACAGTAATATAAGTCCGACGCAAGGAGGCTAGCTTACCCCAACTATTTTCGAAATTTATACGAATTATGATTTAAATACATGAAATAGATAATGTGACTGTTTCACTTCTATAAGCAATTAAAACAGAAATCAATATAGGGGTAGTGACTTGTTCAGCTGCATTTTTTATTTACTTTTTACCTTACAGGGACCCTTGCTCTTACCACATGCGCATGCTTGGATTGATAACTGATGAAGAATACTAAAAGAACTTTATAAACACATATTTAAATCTAAAATTACCGTAAGTATACAGGTCAATTCTTATATTATATACTCTGTATTAGCATATTTACTGCATATAATGCTTCTCTGGCTCCTTGAGCATCTCTAAATCCGAACTGAGTTTGTCCAATGACGTGTTCTAATAACTTTTTATATATTCTACGATGAATTTAGGAATACTTTTAGTATGTGTCTCATTAGACTGATGGTAAGGAGATCGCAATATTGTCTGGCATTTTTCTTTTTCGGTATAGTCACGAATGTTGAAAAAAGCCATTCTTTAGGTAATATACCTGTTCTGTATATGATATTAAGTAATTCGCAATAACATGTATATAGTAGTCGGCGATAAGTTGCAATATTTCTGTCGGTATTTCGTCTGATCCTACTGCTTTTCCAGTTTTCATTTCTTTAATTGTGTGTTTTACTTCACTTTCTGTTATTTCTGGTGAAGTCTCTTCAACGAAATATTCGTTGTCTATTTTGTCTCGTTTGTCGTTAAACAACTGTTCTATATAGTTTGCCCATACCATCAATTTGATTTCTGTATCCATTACTGTGTCTCCCTTTTCATCAACTAGTATATTTTCATCACATTTTTTCACATTTTTCTTTTAACCATTTTTTTTTTTGATATTCGAATTTGTCGCCATATTTCGTTTTGTGTTTTCTGGTACAATGACGTATTTTTGTCCTTATATGCTCTTCTTTTGTTCATCATGTTTAGTATTTCGTACATTATCCAATCTTTTTTCTTCTCTTTGGGTTTGCGTAGATACTTTTTTGAAGGTTCTATTAAGTCAGCCTTTATTTTTTCCAGTTTTTGTTGATGTTTTCTTCATTGCATTCTCCTTCCCCACGTTCATTTATTTTTTTGTTTGATATTATCAGAAATACATGGGTCGACAATTCCACAAGCAACTATCACACTGCTTATGTTTGTTAAGATGTTATCTAAATAAGTTGCTGATCTAGTTATGATTCTAGTAAATTCGTAATTATTTATGGTTAAGATAAAAGTAGAAGAACTTCCAGATCCTGATCAAAATAAAATGTAGGCTCAGAAGACATCCCAGATATTACAACAGACGAAATAAAATGAGCTCTCTCGGAGATGAAAAACAATAAATCCCCTGGAGAAGATGGGGTAGTCATTGAACAAATCAAAGAAGGAGGAGAAACGTTAGTAAATGTGTTGAAAAAGATGTTCAATGCTTGTTTGACAAGAGGCGTAACCCCCTCCCAGTGGCATAATGCAATAATAACCATAATGCACAAAAAAGTTGACATTTTAGACCTAAAGAACTACAGACCTATTAGTTTGCTCTTAGATACATACAAACTATTTATGAAGATAATAACAAAGCGGCTTGTGAACAAACTGGATAATTACCAACCTTTTGAACAGGCCGGGTGTCGCTCCAGATACGGAACAAATGATCATCTACATGTTATAAAAACGCTAATAGAAAAGTGTACAGAGTATAACAACAACGATACTATAGATCATCATAAAATGCTTCGAGCATTGGCTGACTGCCACATTGACTACCGATATATCCCCTTGATTAAATGAATTTACGAAACTGGTACAGCTAGTGTCCGCCTTCATGAAGATACCCAGAAGTTTCGAATAGAACGTGAAATTAGACAGGGTGATACTATCTCCCCTAAATTGCTTACAGCTGTTCTTGAATATATGTTCAAGCAAATGGAACGAGAGGATAATATGGGAATTAATATAAATGGGGAAGATCTGAACCACCTAAGATTTGCCGATGACATCGTTTTAATATCTGATAGAGTTGATAAAGCTACAAAAATGCTGCACACGCTTTATACGGTGTCAAAAAAAATTGGTCTTAAAATTAACACCTCAAAGACAAAATTCATGACCAACCTTGTAGTCAGCGGTAAAATTCTGATTGAGAGCCATAGCATCGACCAAGTAAGAGCTTACAAATATCTAGGGCATGAGATTCGCCTAGGCCGAGATAATTAGACAACTAAAATACAAAGAAGGATAGGTCTCACATGGGCTGCCTTTGGTAGATTGAATAACATTTTTAAGTCTATTAATCCAGTTTGTTTACAAAAAAGGTTTTTAACCAGTGCCTTTTACCGGTTCTTACATATGGTGCAGAAACACTGACTCTGACAAAAAGAACAATAGATAAAATAAGAGTTACACAACGCGCTATGGAAATAGCAATCTTAGGTATTATTACCAAAGATACAGTACCAAACCTAGAAATAAGAAGAAGAACAGGAGTCACAGATGCAGTTGAAAAAATAGCCATAGCTAAATGGGCTTGGACCGGACATATTGCCAGATTAACGGATGATAGATGGACCAGAAAGATTCTGGAATGGCGAGCAAGGCATATCGAAGCAGAGGACGACCACCAACTAGATGAACGAATGATATCAAGCGCATTACCACAAACTGGATGCAAGTAGCTCAAGATAGAAATAAGTGGAAAATTTTACGGGAGGCCTACGTTCAGCAGTGGACAAATATAGGCTAATTGATGATGATGATGAAAAGTAGAAATTATATCACGAAAACTGTTTAGTTCATTAGAAGTTTTTTGAAATCAATGTTGAGACCTCCAATTATTATTATTTCTAAAAGATGTTGAGTAATAAGCAATTTGGGTGTAGGTTGCTCATTTAAAAATGCCGATAAGATATTTTTGCGAAAGAAAAATAAATAAAAAAAATCTTACAAACGATCAGAGATATTTTAAAACCAGTTAATGTCCTTTTTGAAACCCTTGTATAATATTTGGATGTAAGTATCGGACAGAAACAAATCGTACTCTGCGAATTGACGACCCCCTACCAATCCCTGCAACGATAAAACTGCAAACTGCATCTTTAATTTCATTCGCCGATCTTTATGACTCTTCAAACCGCCTTGTAAAACGATTTTTTAAACCCAACTTGTCCATACCCGGCCGAAAAGTACCCACACCAACCATTCATTTCACCGTTCAGTACCATTACCATACGTACTCACACTCCATCAATTTAAACACCTAAAGTTGGTACTTTAGTCGTTGTTTTCACTCCACATGCGTTAAACAATAGATAAGCGCCGGGTGTATGGAAATTTATGAATTAATTTAATTACGAGAGACAAGTAAGTTGCGGGAAAATTAAAGACCGCCGTTGTCGTGGGTGAACCGGCTGTCAAAACCACACGTCGAGCCAGAGAAGGGCCCTCTCCGTTGTTTACGTGATACACAATTTTATTCAATGCCTCATTTCATTTCAAAACTGTTGGGACTGAAAAAATGAAATCCGGTTGAACTTTTGATATGTATAGTGCCAGTGATTGTGCAAGACTTTAAATACACTTTGACTGTGATTTTTTTGTAATTTTTATTCGAACTCATTAAAAAATGGTTGGGAAGGTTGATTATTCAAGTAAGTTTAATCTGTTTTGTATTTTATGATAATTATTTTTGGTACAGTTTAATTTGGTTTTATAATTAATTTATCATCAAAAAATAAAATTTTTAACTTTTTAAATGTTGACCAACGTAACCTTGAATGGCGTGTTTATACAATTTCATATTTTAAAAAAACTTGATAACCCTATCATGCTAATATATTTAATATTTTCAAAAATTATAATATAATCTTGACAACTTTACGTTGGACATGTATTATACATGTATAATACGTAAGTATATACTTAATGTAACAGTCTAATTTTCAGAAAAGTAACGCGAAAACTAATCTAAAAAACCAATCATGAATCATTGCTCTCAGGAAAAGACCATTTGGCCAAGATTTATCATTATACTTTTCGTTAACTTTTGTTTAACTCTCCTGAGTCTTTTCACCATTCCATGCTGACCCAAAAACTGAATGGTCGTCACATTTACGTGCTTCTGAAGTATGGTTTCATGCTTATTTGCAAATACTTAACTTAACCGGTGAGATGCAGTTTTAGTTACATTGAGCGTGATGTGGAACCCCAGGAATCTTTAAAAAACTTGATGAACTTTATTCGCTCATAGGTATATAAGTATTACATATAAAAAAGTAAATACCTTACTATAGTATTGACATTTCTCATTATTATAGAATATTCTTTATTAATCCCATCAGATCACATTGTGATATAGGATAAGTCATATAAGCATGAACAAGTTATATAGGACAATTACATAAAACAAAATCAATAAAATATAGATTAATATAAAAAAAGATATGCAATATAGAGCGTCTCTGAACCCGTCGGTCCTTATTCTCTGTAGTCTTCTATTAAGTCAAAATATTCATTTAGGTTGTAAACGCATAATTGGATCAAGCATGCTTTTAATTTATTTTTAATTTTTTAATATTGTTTTCATTTCTTATATTTAGTGGCAAACAATTATAAAATTTAGATCCTGCAAAATCAGGACTAGTTTCAAAGAGAGTTGTGGAGTGTTTACACACGCTTATCAACCTCCCGTGTCTTGTCGGCTAATTATGAAAGTCAGAGTTGAGGGTAAAATTTTGAAGTTTAATTTTGACGTAAATAATACACTTATAAATATATAAAGCATGAAAAGTCAACAGCCTGTGTTCAATAAAATATTTACGACATGATTGTCTATTATTAATATTGAATATCAATCTAAGAATTCTTTTTTAAGTTATAAAAACTCTAGAAGAGTTTCTAGAATTTCTCCACAAGATAACATTATAGGCCATATATGAATAAACCAATGCATAATACACACTTATCAATTGATTGGTGTTAAATAGAGTTTTCAACTGAAGGATCGCATAATAACCCTTGTTCATTGTTTTGCAGACTTTAGTGACATTTTCATCCCATGTCATATTACTTTCTAGAATGCTACCAAGAAATAATGTTGTATCACTAAAAGGTATTTCCTTAGAACTAACTGTGATTTTATAACGATGGGATGGCTTAAAGCGCGAGTAGAACTGCATACAAATAGTTTTCTTTGAATTTACCATTAAAGAGTTCCTTTTACACCAGGTTGTAAATTCCTGTGCTACTAAGTTCATTTTTGATATGAGTTCGACTTCATTTGACTCGTCAGCTACAAATTGTTGAATCATCTGTATGGTCTGCAGTTAAAAAATGTGTCAAATCATTGACATATAAAATAAATATTAAGGGTCCCAATACGGAGCCTTGCGGTACACCTTGATCAAGATTAAAAACAGATGACTTCTTATTATCGACTTTTACTAGGAATTTACGATGTTGTAAGTATGACCTTAACCAGTTTAAGAAATAACTCCGAAAACCAAGGGCTTCTAATTTATGCAGTATAATTTCAATGGCAATAGAGTCAAAAGCGTTACTTAAGTCAAAAAAGAGTGCATCCACATACCTTTTTCGATCCAAAGCAGCGTGGATATAATTAAATGATGAAATAGAAGCACTCTCTGTAGATTTATTAGGAAGAAACCCATGCTTGCATTTATTTAAGATATTATATTTATTCGGAAAATTTAACATTTTACTATAAATACACTTTTCGATAATCTTAGAGAGTATAACATCATGACAAGCATCCACAATTTCATCAATTAAAAAAGTGTTTTCTTGCGAAGATTAGAATCTATATGACGTTTAAGGGAATACTAATCATTAATTTTTATGCAAAAAATAATCAAATTTATTCGGTAAAAAACTCTGACAACAGGTGAACTACACTAATTTTAAACAACATTTATTTTCATTACGAATATTTAAACCATATTTTGTGCCTATTTTTTTACTATATGATAAACATATAGGCCTTCTACGTCCACGTTTCGGATGCATGTGGCTATGAGAAAAGTTGTATGTTCTAGCAATAGTCAGCCTTGTATCTCTCTGTCACACCCTCCATCGTTTGTTATTAAGCACCCCAGGTATATGAAACTATTTACTACTTCAAACCCCCAATTTTTTTAATGTGTTGAAGAATATTCCGAGCTCTGTCTACTATCATGATCTTTTATATGTCATCAGCATATCTCAAGTTACTGATTTTTTGACCTCCTAAGATATTCCATTCTTCCGTCCATCTAGTACCTTTCGCATAATGTGTTCGATGTTGATATTAATCAGAGTTGGCGAGATTATGCATCCCTGCCTGACACCTGCCTCTGTTCTGAAATAATCGGAATGAGTGTTGTTTATTTTTACTGTGCACTTATTTTCATATAGTCTATTTGGTTACGAACAACTCGTTCAGGTGTATCTGCTGGTGATCTCTAGATGTAAAGACGATGCTTTGGAAGTTTAAAAATTCTGTTTGTTATTGCTAGTTGCCTTTCCTAACAAATAGACGCCGACATATCTACTCTTTTATTCTCAAACCATATTTTCTCAAGATATCTTCCTGTTCTCCTTCGCCAATCTTCGCAATAAAATCTCCCATGACAATACTGAGATCGTATTTCTTTGTAGCTGCTAATACTTTTTCT
Organism: Diabrotica balteata; assembly: GCA_918026665.1. Classification (NCBI taxonomy): domain Eukaryota; kingdom Metazoa; phylum Arthropoda; class Insecta; order Coleoptera; family Chrysomelidae; genus Diabrotica; species Diabrotica balteata. The sequence goes on from OU898281.1 coordinate 148,601,317, forward strand.
AAATCATTATAAAATTTTTAATTTCTTCTTTTTCATAGTCTTGTGTGGGTGTATATGCTTGTAATATATTCACATTCATTGCTGTTGTTTATATCTGTAACATTAGTATCCTGTCTATATTATCTTAGTTGAAGGATACTTATATTTAGGTGCTTCATTTCTTTCATGGAAACCTTTCCTGGTTTGTACATGCTTCAGCAAATATATTCATGCTTCTAGTTGATTACATTGGTAGGAAGACTCTTAGCACCCCTAAGAGTGTCACTAAATTTTTAAAATCTTCAGGGTACTTGCAGATGTCTTTAATTAAATTAGTATGACTTCTTTGTAAACTCCTTCCCACTCCCTTGTAAAACATCGTTTTTTCTTTCTTTTTCTCTTTTTATTTCTTGTCAAATTTTATAAAATCCTGTTTGCTATAATTCTATACACAACTGGTGCTACCAAGCACTGCATATTCTCCACGAAGAAAATATTTGTAAACTCTTTTCACGAACGGGGGATGACCATGTCATCGCGGCTTTATCTTTGTGGTTTTTTCAAATTTGGTCAGTCAATTAACAAAATATTTGCAAGCAAAGAACTGAGTTCCTTTTAAATGCATTACAAAATCACTCAAATCCTTAATTTATTACAGTTGTTTATAACTTTTTCTATTTAAAATACCACAACCATGTGTGTCGAGATATCTAGGTGGAACCTACACACATATCGGTCCATATTAATGCAAAATATGTATATTAGGTATGTCAATTCGAATTTAAATAAGGCTTATTGCTAAACAGGTACAATTTGTTTCCGATGGACCAAATATGGAGTATTTAAAAAACTAATCCCATCCAATTACATTCATTTTACATTTCACATGATTTAGATACACCGATCGATGTACGTAATTGAAATGTGCGTGTAAATATTTAATGCCGTTGGGCGGATTTTGTTTAATCGTGAATAGACCAGGAAATATTGTACTAAAAGTATGTCCCTTGGTCAAAATATTGACGGAATTGTTGAGAAATTGGCGACATGTGCTTTAATTTTAACGAAAATGTCTACAGTTTTTTCTATCTTCATCAGATTTAGGCAAATATGCACAAAACAGATTTTGAATATTGTATGCAAGTATTTCACACGATAATAATAACAATATAATCCTTAATATTGTTTTGAAGCTATTTTCTTGTGGCATATTAAAGTAATTACTATTTAAATGGGAATAAGACACAATTAAAGGTAAAAATACGTTTATTGACGTTTCAATTTCCACTTCGGAAATCGTTCTAAGGAAAATGGAAATTGAAACGCCAATAAACGTACTTTAACCTTTAATTGTGGCTTATTTCCATTTAAATAGTAATTAATATAATCCTTTTAATGTCTTTATGAAATGGGGAAATACAAGTCTGTTCTTGAAAATTTTAAAAGGTAAAGGTAATATCCAGCATTTTAAAAACATTGGAAAATAAAAGGACGAGGATTAGATAAGTTCGTAGTTCTTGCTTAAATAAAAATTTAAAAATACCATTATCAATATGATAATTAAGGCTCACCAAAAATTTGGAAACATTGCGCATTTTTCATATATGTCTAGAAGTTTAGAAAATATGTTGTAAACAAAAACTGTAAAAATATCTATGTACGAAATTATTGCTGTTTGTGTGATGCTGTTTCAGATATGGTAAAGATATTTTCAGGGGGAACATTTTCAGAAGAAACCAATGTGGACAAATACCTCTTCTTTTCTCTCTCTTCAGCCTTAAGTAATCCAACTTTTGACAAAGGTCTCCCTTAAATCAATCCAGTGTTTTCTATTTTGCGCCACTTGCTTTCAGTTGTGTCCTGCGATTTTCTTAATGTCATAAGCCCATCTCGTTTGTGGTCTTCTTCTGCTGTTCTTTCCTAACCATGGTCTCCATTATTGTATTTCGTGGTTTTATCTTTAATCGTTCAGTCAGGCATTGTGTCCTGCAAAGATCCATTTTAATTTGGCAGCATGTTCTCTTTCGTTTTTTACTTTGGTTTTGCTTCTAATCGATTTGTTTGTTTTTTTTTCTACCCCGAGTATTAATATTTCCATCGCTCTTTGTACCTTTACTATTTTATCCCCATTAGACTTGGTGTGTGTCCGCGTTTGTGAACCATACGTGAGAAAAGGGAGAATGCACTGATTGTAAATTCTTGTTTTCAAATATTGTTCTATTTTAGAGCTTTTCAAGATCCAACTGAGTTTTCCAAATCCTGTTTTTCACGCTAACCTTATTCTTCTGGTAATTTCGGTAGTTTGATTTTCTTTGTTTACTTTCATTATCTGTCCCAAGTAGATGTATTCACTTACTATTTCTAAATTTATGTCGTTCAAAGTTATTTCTCTAATGTTCGGTGTATGTGTCATTATTTTTATTTTTTTCAAGTTCATCTTAAGACCTACTTTTTCCGAAACTTAAAATAGTTGCGTCATCATGGTCTGTAGTTCTTCGAAATTTGTAGCAAATGTTACAATGTCATCAGTTAATTTTTTTGAACATGTCTTCCAGTTCAAGTGTGAATAGCTTTGGCAAGATAACATCTCCCTGGCGAACTTCTCTGTTGATTGGTATAGCTTTTGTTTTCGCATCTATTTGTATTTTTATTGTAGTTTTCTTGTAAATATTGTGTATGAGCATTCTGTATCGGAAATCTATCCTGCAGTTGTTCCTGCTCTCTTTATTGCCCAAAGTTCTAAAGAGTCGAATGCCTTTTCATATTTAACGAATCCAATGTATAAATTCAAGGTGATGTTGGTATCGATACGGTATCAATATTCTCATATAAAACATAAAAAAGTACGTGTAACCTTCTGGCTAAGGTCTAGTGTTAAGGTTTTCAGGTCGCGGAAACGCCCCTAACACGACTAATTACGTAAACAGAGCTTCTTCTGTCCTTCGAAGCACAGGCAGCTCAGAAAACATAAAGTTGTAATAGAAAATTTTGAGAAACATTTAATTGTCTCCTGTTTTTATGATCTGACCATAAATCTGAAGTATAAAAGGTACAATTACTGTCAATTTTATACTTTAAAACTCATAGCGTGATTTGTTGAATATTATGTTGAATTTTTTCTGCGTATTATTGACAAAAATCGTGCGTATTTATGCGCATATACTTTGCACTTGTAACTGGGCAAGAAGCAATATACAACAGGCCAACAGGTTTGCTGACCACCTAGAAAATACTTTTCAACCAAATGAAGAACAAGAAAGAATAAACTGGGAGCTCCCTGATCAAGACGAAATGGAGATTAGCCTTGTAACTCCAAAAGAAGTATATTTGGAAATAAAAGAAAATATAAATCCAAAGAAAGCTCCTGAATTTGATCTAATTACTGGGGAAGTGTTAAAGCAACTTCCAAGGAAAGCTATAATAAAATTAACACATCTTATAAACGCTTCCTTTAGGTTGAGGTACGTACCAAAGATATGGAAGGTGGCAGAAATTATAATGACACTAAAACCAGGAAAACCTCCACAAGAAGCTTCTTCATATAGGCCTATTTCACTGTTACCTGTCATGTTTAAATTATACGAAAAATTATTCTTAAAGAGACTTAAACCGATTATAGAGGAAAAAAATCTAATTCCTAATTATCAGTTTGAGTTTAGAGCAAGCCACTCAACGATAGATCAGGTGCATAGAATAACAGATATCATAGAAAAAGCTCTAGAAGAAGGAAAAGTCTGTTCTGCAATTTTCCTCGATGTAGCGCAGGCTTTTGACAAGGTGTGGCATGACGGACTATATCATAAAATGAGATGATACTTACCAAAACAATATTCTGAACTACTAGAATCATATATATCCGACAGATACTTTCGAGTTAATAATGAGGAAGCATATTCAGAATTAAGAGAAGTTAAAGCTGGAGTTCCACAAGAAAGTGTCCTGAGGCCAGTGCTATACCTGCTCTATACCAGCGATATTCCATCATTAGAACCTAACACAATTGCGACATTTGCAGACGACACATGCATTCTAGCAGTCGGACAAACCCACGAGGATGCAGCTACCATACTACAGAACTCTGTTGAACAAATTAACATCTGGACCAGCCGATGGCGTATCAAATTGAATGAAACAAAATCTGTTCATGTCAATTTTACTAACAAAAGAGAACAACATATCCCAGTACATATAAATAGAAACCAAATACCTTATGCAAATACGGCAAAATATTTGGGTATGACGTTAGATTCCAAGCTACGTTGGAAAACACATGTTAAGAAAAAAAAGGAGGAATTAGAAATTAATTTCAGAAAGATGTACTGGTTGATGGGAAAAAAATCCACTCTGTCTATTTACAACAAATTGCTATTATATAAGCAAGTCCTTAAACCGATATGGACATACGGAATACAGCCATGGGGCTGTACAAAAGAAAGCAACATCCAACATATACAACGATATCAGAATAAAGTATTAAGGAACATCGTTAACGCTCCATGGTACTTTAGAAACTGTGATCTTCATCGAGACCTCCAGATGGATACAGTTATCCAGACAATAAGTAAGTTTGCCGACAGTCATGGACAAAGGCTCTCCAACCACGTGAACGTCGAGGCCATCAAACTCCTAGACAACGCCAACCAGATAAGAAGACTAAAGAGAACGAAGCCGTTTGATTTAGTGCTATAAGTGAGTGAAAGTGAAAAAGCAGAGTAAAGTGCGGCTAAAGTGTACACGTTAGCTAGTAGTACTATAATGTATTAGAGCCTAAGGAATATTGCTGAATATAACCTTGGATAAGTTTCTTGTAATATTTATATATAGAACTAACTTGCTTATTGATCATAGTGAATGATCAGATAGCAATAGTCATAAGATTATTGTTGGAGTTTTATTAAACAAATATATATATATATATATATATATATATATATATATATCATATATATTATATATATATATATATATATATATATATATATATATATATATATATACAGTGTAGGTAAAATTTTAAGGTCGGTATGGTAAAATTTAACAGGATATCTAACGCAGATATAAAATCATATTTTCAACGAATTAGACAAAGATAACAATCATATTTCCCCTTCGTCTCCCCTCCTAAAATCCTTTTAACACTCATTGGCCATTGCCCATTAGTGAGACGATTAGTTCCGATCAGATATTCTCTGGTTCCGATCCCAATATACCTAAAAAACTAGAGGTGGGTCTTCTCGTTTTTTTAATTTTTATCGGAACCGTTTTTCGTAAACTGTAACTAGTTGATTGTTTACCAGTATTCAAATTAGCGAGTACACAAACATATTAGCTATTATCGTTTATGTGTATAAGTATTGAAATAAAAGAACCTAACGAAGGATATATTTATTGTAACTTGAAAAATAAATTAAATAATACAAATGGTACTTAAATAGTTACATTTACATTACACATTATTAAATCGCGAATCGTCTAAATTGACATTTAAAAACATAAGTTTTTCCACTTTTCTTGTTAATCGCGTTCTTCTTTTATTTAAAATTATACTAGATGTTAAACATGTGTCCACAAGGAAAAGATTTTGTTACAATACTACAACATTTTATGAATATAGTGGTTAAGTTACGATATACATGGCGATGGTTTTTTCACCACGGTAATGGACAGTTCCAATCTCCGTTCGAAATTGTTTGTGGGTAATATATCATCAGACAATTACATGTCGACTTCTTTTATACCTCTCGATACAGGTGTATGTTTAGATGAGTCATGTCCAATTAATTCATCAAAAATACACCATGGACTTAAGTCATCTTTATCAGTTTCTTTTTCTTGGACTGATTGATTTTCAAGATTTACTAAACTTTTCGTTTCATCCGTTTTCCATAGTTAAAGAACCAGCTTTTAAAAAGTTTGCAGGGTGGATTCCTGGATATAAACCGCCAACAAGAAAAACTTTGTCAGGTTCATTACTTCAGGAATGTTATGTCAAAAGTGAGCAAATTATTAGATCGCAAGTTGTTAAAGAAGTAGAAAATATCTGTATTACTACTGACCTCTGGACATCTGGAGTAACTGAGAGTTACTTCGCATTAACAGGACAATATTTAACCGAAAATTTAGTATTCAAAACTTTTTTATTAGGCTGCTGCCATTTTTCTGGAAACCATAATCCAGAAAACAGCGATTACTGAAATTATTAATCAGTCGGGTCTAAAACGAAAAGTAAATTTTGCAGTAACTGATAATTCCTAAAATATGGTCAAAGCTATTAAATATGTTTTGTTTTATGATGATTGTGATTTATGATGATGATTAAATTTATTGGTGGGGGACGCACTTAAATGCTGTCGTATACAAATAGATAAAATAAAAAGTCCTTTTTTCGACAATTCTGCAAAAAAATACATCTCAAAAAGTACCTTATCTTCAGAAAGGCTTTTAAAGTATTAATTACAACAGAACACAGTTCCCAAACGGCCAATCCAAGACGTGGAAACTAGGTAGAACTTCACCTATTACATGTTAAAAAGAATGACCGAGTTATAAGACGCAACCCGTTCCACATTGGTATTAAATAATACAGACTTAGACTTAAACCTAATCTAAATAAAGAACACTGGATTATTTGTTCTCAACTTTCCCAAATTTTACGGCCGTTTAAAGAAATAACAAGTACAATGAGTGACCAAAAATACTTGAATGCTAGTTCAGTGATTGTTATGGTACGCTGCCTGCAAGAATCTTGCAATAAAATTTTAGCAAACGGCATACTTACATCCATAGTATCCGACATAGTACAATTACTAATATCGGGTTTAGCAAAAAGATTTAGAGGGATAGAACAGAGTGGCACATTGTCATTATGTACATTTATGGATTCACGATTTAAAGTGCAGAACAAAACAAAAAGTTAAGAAGCTGGTTACTTCTATAATTAACGAACAAGAAGATTGTACTATTGAAAATCAACCAGTACAAGAAAAAGAAACCAATAAATATGACTTAAGTCCATGGTGTATTTTTGATCAATTAATTGGAGATGACTCATCTACACGTACACCTGTATTGACAGTCCATTACAACGGTGGAAAAACCATCGCCATGTATATCCTAACTTAACCACTATATTCATAAAGTATTGTCATGAATATGAACACATGTTCAAAATCTAGTTTAATTTGAAATAAAAAAGAATACGGTTAACAAGAAGTAAAGTAGAAAAACTTATGTTTTTATGTCAATTTAGACTATTCGCGATTTAATAATAACGTGTAATGTAAATGTAAGTCCGATTTACTATTTGTATTGTTTAGTTTAGAACAGAATATTTAAAACAGAATATTTAAAAATTGGAGGAAATACCACAGATCTGAGGCTTGAAAACGCAGTCATAAAAGGCTGCAACCAGTATAAATATCTAGGAAGCATCATATCAGCAGATGGCAGAGTTAAGATAGATGTACAAAACAGAATAACCCAAGGGAAAAAATGCATCCGAATACTGAATTCATTACTGTGGTCTAATAAAATAAAGATGCATACCAAACTTCGCGTATACAGAGCAATTGTAGAACCAATTACCACATATGGTGCCGAATGTTGGACGATGACAAAGAATGAACTAGATAAAGTAGACGTTGTGGAAATGGATTATCTTAGAAGGTCATGTCGAGTATCGAGAATGGAAAGAATCAGGAATGAGGAAATACGAAACCGTACAGGAATTAGAGATACTCTTTCAGATAGAATACAAGGGAGGCAATTACAATGGTATGGTCACGTGATGAGAATGGAGGAGGAGCGGTGGCCAAAGAAAGCCTTAATATATGTTCCGCCAGAAAGAAGGAAAAGGGGAAGACCACCAAATTCCTGGAGAAGAGAAATTACAAAAACAATGCAATCTAGAGGCTTAGAAGAGGGAGATTGGGGAGATAGGAAAAGATGGAGGCTGAAATGCGGGAAGCGGCAATCGCCGTAGGACCCCCGTTATATGATGATGATGATTGTTAAGTTTATTTTTCAAGTTATAATAAATATATCATTAGGTAGTTTCTTTCACTTCAAAAGATATACACATAAACGATAATAGCCGTTATGTTTGTTTATGTAGGTACTATCTTACTTGAAACTACTTTTAAACAATCATAGTTACTTGTTTATGAAAATTAAAATTTTTAAATGCTTTTTAGCATTCAAAAAAATTTAAATTTTTTTGGAATCCTGAGAAAACTAACAAATATTTTTGAAAAATTTAAATGCAGAATGAAAGATTACATTATTACCGAGGGCCGAAGGTCCCTTAGAATAAACAAAAAGTTTTTTTAATGAGATATTTGAAATTAAAAATCACACTAAATTTTGTTTTTTTTTTTCATCCCTATAACTTATTAAAATAAACATGATAGAAGTTTTCAGGGACTTTCAGCTCTCGGTAATAATGTATTGTTTCATTCTGCGTTTAATTTTTTCAAAAATATTTATTAGTTTTCTCAGGATTCGAAAAAAATGAATGCATTTAAAAAACATTGACCCGAAATTTTGCTTCTACGCTCTTAACGATAAACTAGCACGACCCACCTCTACTTCTCGTTACTCGATCCACCGAACTCGATCTTTTGACCAGACGAGTATCTAGACTAGACGTTGCCAAATAAATTAGTGTATGAATATTTTTTAATTTGGCGTTATTGTATGCATGTTTAATTGTTTATTATTTCATATTGGGAAATTATTTTGATGTTTAGATTTTTAGTTCGGAAATCGTACTTAAAATACGAAACATTAATAAATTTTATTTATATAGAACGATTTCCGAAATGGAAATCAAAATGTTATATTACAATTATTGTAAAGAAAATTTGTGGCATATTCCCAATAAAAAAAACAGTAACCTGCCATTTAAATCAATTTCGCCCAAATTTGATTATCTTGAGCATTTTATCTTCTTGATAGAACATTGTTCAAATGCAAAAAAAGGCAACAGGTCAAATAAAACCAATAAGTTTGGCAACGTTGAATTTCCCCTTTTTTAATATTTCCATTCGGCGATATAAAGGGCGTACCTAATATACCTCTCTCTTTTTAAACAGCTGTTTCTCACTCCATCTCACGTAAGGTCCATACCGACCATAAAATTTTTCCTACACTGTATATACTTTGCACTTGCAATGCATATTTGGACGAGAGTCTATGTCCTGACTTCTACTACGGTGCCCACGGTGTTGCCAAGTGGTAATACTGTTGGGTGTCAAAATTTAAACACAGTTTCGAGAGTTTTGGTGATATTGGCTTTATATATTTAAAATTATCATCTTTCATACCAATCTACAAGGTTTATTTTTTACTATTTTGAGTTCTTTGTTATTCTTTATCGGGAAAAAAGGGTTACTTTTAAAATAAGAATGAAAAACATAGTCTATTTTTATTTATAATTTCCACCAATAAGCCCAATATAAATTTGATTAAAACATGGAAATGGAAACTTGATAACTAACACGGGCTTAGTGCTCGCGAGCACTTTAATACTGTTAAGCACTTTTGAGTTTTTCTGGTTTTCAGTTTTCATTCATTATATTGACGATAAAAATCATGATACTATAAATGACAAAATAGAATCTTCCCGTAGCGCAAATTCCTCGCGTTCGCGCATGATGTATTGGAAAGATGAATTTGAATTCTTGTTAAATTTGTTAAATGGGATTTGTATGCATTCTGTGATGAAATTATTCAATTAGCACAATAATATTAAACGACTTTTTGGTGTTTATAAAAGAAAAGAATAATATAATATTAAAATATTTATATTTATATATATATATATATATATATATATATATATATATATATATATATATATATATATATGTGTGTGTGTTATATATATATATATATATATATATATATATATATATATATATATATATTATATATATATATATATATATATATATATATATAAGAGGAAACTTTCGAAAATAAGTTTAAGAGGTTTAATAAATTACAATGATCGTACACATAAGAATATCTCAAAATATATTTATTAAAGATTATTTATTGATACATACAAAAAATAAACATTATCAAATATGTGCAATATACAAATTAAACTTCAATGTATTAGAAAACATTTTAGTGTCAGGATAAATTTACTTTATTACAGATAATTAATTACTATAAAATATTATAGTAGGTAATACATATTACCAGTGTCTCCATCTTCGGGCATCGTGGAAAAGGTCGTTTCTGAAAAAAATATATTCCCCTTTCCATGGCCGACCCAGGAGGCAATATCTTTATGCCAATGGGCTCATTGGGCATAAAGATATTGGAGGAAATAAGGCCTCGTTAAGGTTCCCGGTTAAAAATTAGAATATACAAAGGCATATTAAAATATTTAACCGGCCTACTTTACAAATAGGTAGTCAATAACAATATTTGGAAACAATTTAGAAAATTTCTTTGCACTAGATTTGCTCTCAATTGGTAATTTAAGATTTTATTTTTTAAATGCTAGAATGTTTTGATTACCTCTTAAACAACTCAAAATCACAATATTTTCAAATGGTTAAAATTAATGAAGACTTAATTCTTAATCACGTCTAATCGGGAGTGAAACTACTGAGAAACACTTATTAAAATTAACTGCCTAACAAAATTACTGTAATCGGAATAGAAAATACCGGCCACTTGCGTTTTTGTGATCACTGAATTAATTTATTAAATTTTCGTTTGCGCGTCCTGGTAGTCTGTTTCTACTCAATATTTAATTTTCTAATTCTAAAATACAAACGACTTCTAAAAAAGCTTTAACACTTTCATCCAAATTGACATAGCAAGTTCATAATTTTTTTTTTAAATAAAATTTAGATATTTTCAACGAACTTTCATTTACCTATTATCAAAAATATATTTTCTAATTCATTTAATTTTGCCATCATCTCGCCTGGTGGCTTCGATAATTCCTCTTCCGATAGATGGTCTACCCATGTATAACCATCTTCTGAGGATTCTACATTTTTAATTTACGGCATATATATCCGTGCAAATTTCCAAAGCCATCATAATTAAATTCTTCCAATTCCTGACTTAGTTTGTCGTTTAAATCAAGATTTTGGACTTCTATTTTTTTTTCAAGTTTTGGAAACATGAATCGCTTAGGTTGATATCAATTGTTGACAAATCAGGAGTTGCATCTCCTTCGATGTTTCCAGCGGTTGACAAATTGCTTTATTTCTAGCTATAATGTAGTTTTTAAACGATATTTAAATTCTAACGCATCTGGAACATTATAAAGTCCACTTTTGGCACGTATTACTCCAAAACGTTTTCCAAAATGTCTTGATTCAACCATACGTCAAAATATATTTAAATCCAAATCATTGTTGTTGGACCAGTATTCTTTTATCATTATCATTTTTGTTAAATTATGCATTTAATTTTTTTTTACTAAAAATATAATATTAATTAAGAATATACGTACAGTTTCATTTTAAATATTGGAAATTACTTCGCCATTCGTGCTATGATTTAATGCTTATTAGTATTATTATCATTTCTTTAGATAAGTAGATTAACTGCAATTTTGTCTTGCTCCTCCTGGGTCGGCTTCTGAATTCTCGGATACTTTTTATTTTTCTTTTTAGTACTAAATAGCCTTCTCTGTGGCTCAATTTTTTTAGTACTGTCTATTTTATTTAGTATGTCGGGCTGTCCTATTAAAATATCAGCTTCCTTACGGGCAGCACTTAATGTTGGTTCTAGAGAAGCCAGGACCTTTTCAGCAATTACTAACTCTTTTTCGCTTTCTATGGCATCAATTTGAGTCATAAATTTTTTAATTAATTCTTTTTTTCTCTCAGATAAAGTTCTTAGAGGTGCCTTGTCTTGATTTTGGGTACCTCTCTTTGATTGGAGCTGATGGAAAATCAGTGTAGATTCTTCTAATTTGGGGTTTTCAAAAACTGTGAGCTGCTGGTCATTAGACTCTAAAAACAAATATACAATAAATAAATTGACTAATGTTAAGCATACAGGGTAATCCATGATGAACTACTCCAAACCAATACGACACAATTAATCCATTGATACAAAGTTTCAAATCCTAATATAACATACCTAATCAATAACATTAAGTATATATATATATATATATATATATATATATACCTATATATATATATATATATATATATATATATATATATATATATATATATAAAGCAGTGATATCAACGGAAAAGGGGTGGAAACCCTTTGCACATTGGTGTCTTGAAGATTTCAGTCAGTTAGGTGGAGAAATAAATATATATATATATATATATATATATATATATATATATATATATATATATATAATAGAAAATATTTTAAATAAGATTACCTTCAGTTTCTATTGCTTGACTGGATTCTTCATTTCTTCTTTCAGCTTGAAGGTATCGGCATAGCAAATGAACATGTTTGCACATGTTCCAACGAATTGTGCTATCAATGCAATCGCATGAGTATTTATGTATGCAACACTCACATGTAATGCAGTTTAGCGGACAATTGTAATCGCATTTACTAACATTCTCAGAAATGGTATATATATTATTTGGTAGGGATGTGGAAAGAACTTGCCAAATTTCTGCACCAACTTTGCTTATGCATCCTATATCTAAACTTAAACTTATGTTGTGTCGCTTTCTGAGTTCTTTTAGTTTAGAAGTTACTTTACCTTTATTTAGTACAATTAACCTATCAAATAAGCGATCTCTCACTAACTTCATTAAAGCTCCTATTGCTTTGTCAAGACGTTGCACATTTTTGCCTTTCAAATATATATATTTAATAGATTTATGCATAGATTCGATATGCATATTCGTATTTAAACCGCAATCAGTTCTATAACAGTAAGCCCAACTTTTGCAGTTCCTGCTATAATATTTTTCAAAATAATTTGCGAACTGTACAGTTTCTGGATCATTATGTAATTGACTCAGAAATTGGTTAATCATCCTTTCAAAAGCTGCAGAATCGGTCTCTTGCATAACAGTTCTCAATATTTTGTAAACTTCTATCTAAAAATAAGATCTGGATTTTCGTTAAATTATTTTATAATTAAATTTACACATTATACTGACCTGTCTATCTCTTAAATTTATTAAATTCAAGTTTTTCCTCCAAGCTCTATCAACATGCCAGCTACAATATAGGCTACAACAAAAATCAACGCGTTAACAATGAGAGCATAAGCAATAATTGGCTATGTATTACCGGTAATGGGCAGGTGGCATTACTTCTGACCATGCGTTATAATATATTTCAGCCATGTCTGACATAAACACCTTCGTCTCAATTGGTCCTACTTTTTCCCTAATATAAGTGAAAAATATTTTCATTGCAACTCCATCACTTTTATTGGATATGCAGAATGCACATGGAAATCCTTGCCGTAATTCATCCAATATAAGTAATGTGTGCAATTCGAAATTATATCCATTTAAGCCATGGGTTCCATCAATACACAAACAGTCCTTTGAAAAAGTCTCCAGCATATTCTTTTGTCCTTCACTCATAATAATAAGCATGAAATCTTCCATTTTTAGTTGAGGATGTGTGTCTAAAGATATGCCTTGTGGTTTGTAAAACAAAACACATGAACTTTTCATTTCTTCTACCCAAACATCCACACTAAGCGCATCACTACTATGTCGTTGGGATTCTGAATGTAAATTGAAAGAAGCTTCAATGTTCAAAATGTCTTTTTTGGTCAGTAAATGTATTCTTTCCAAATCCGACGTGGTTATTGAATCGCGTATGTCATCTAGAATAGCATCAAATGAAATTTTCATAGCGATCTTTGTAGCTATCATAGCACGCTCATCCTTGGTTAAAGATAAATGACATAAATCGCTTTGATGACCAACATGACTTTTCACAAAAGTTATTTCATGATATCCATTTTCTTTATTAATTACCACTTTTATACCAGCAGGACAGTATCCATTAATTTTTTTGCTCCCCTGTGTTTTCAAATGTCTTATGCCCAAACCTCTAGGTTTGAAAAAACCAGAACGAGGACATATGTAGCTGACGTAAGTTTTGTGTATTGAATTTGACCGTTTTTCTACTATAAATTGTGTTTGAGTTTCCTTTGTAATTTTGGAGAACCAAGCGCTAAAGTCTTCAGAACTCGTAAATTGCATTCTTTCAACATCCATATTAATATTATGAACAAGTTCAAAATGTTTGGAAAAATCTACCTTTAATTTCCCAACATAGTCACATAATGGGCATTTTTTCCCAACATTTTCTTCGGTCACAATAACATTATTGTCTTTGTTATTTGGCAAAGTTCCTAGAAAATATAGTAATAAAAGTACATAATTTAAAAAATTGCTAAATGTATAATAATAGCCAAATGTATTTGTTTTTCTAATTTATAACTTACTATTTTCTGTTGTAGTATGTGTTTTCAAATGCGTATTTAAATTTTTTCTTGCACTGAAATTCTTCCGACACGAAGTGCATTGAAATGGATAGGACTTCACTTTCAAAGGAGCCAATTCTTCCAACTTATCGGGATGAAATTTTTTAACATGTTTTCTTAAGTCACTAAAACGTTTCAAACTGTGTTTGCATTCACCACACTCAACAAATTCCATATTTAACAATAATAGGTAAATAACTATTTGCACTTTTATCAATGCTTAACTCTTACGCCAAAGTTCACAGTTATACGATAAACACGTGGAGAAATACAAGCATCAAAACGAGTTGACGAAAACGTATGGCTGGCAACACCGTGGGCACTCGAGTAGACGTTGCGACGTAGACTCCCGTCATATTTGGTCCTGTACTTCTGCAGGAGTCCGTCAAAACTCATGATTATCTTTGGTTAAGAACTGATTGGTTTCAATATTTTGTTTTAAATAATAAAATAATCTTTTTCTTCTTCCCAATTCTAACTCCTATATAAGAAAACTTTCTTGCTTTCTTTACAAAAATATAAAATGGTTTCAGCATATATTTATGTATTGTTTGTGATATATTACGTCGATAAAAAGGCCGAAATGTAGTGACTCTAAAACTATAAAACTGTACAACTATAAAACTCTCAAGAGCAGTGAATTTTCACAATAGAACATTAAATTTTATTACCTTCTGTTCTGAATGTCATTATTATATGTTAAGTTTATGCGTTATATATAATGTTTGGCTCCATCAAGATGTTAGCTAGACTCTTGTTAAAAAATACAGAGATCCTATAAAAACAATTACGTTTTAAACATATAACACGATTTTTATCGAAAAATTTAGTTTATTTTTCAATATACTATATGTTATGCCGGTCTAATGGCCGGTCTGTGTAAGAGGGAGCCTGTACTGAGCAGAATCTCTTTAGTGCTCTGCAGAGGATAGACTTAGTAGTAAAATTATCATCCTTTACACGGCGCGTCTTAAACCTAACTAATAGGAATTCCCTAACTACTAGAGAATTTCCTATAGATATATAGGAATATAGAAGAAAAAGTGTGAAGGTATAACTAAATAAATAACCACATATCAAAATATAATAAACTGGGAACAAAGCATACTAGAACCCTGCTGAATCGACTAATCACCAGACAGTCGCACGACAGCTGGCTCATCATACGGTGAGATTTTTGCTACATCTCCCGTAATTCCCGATTCCAAGGTGTAATACCATTGGGCCCATGGGATGTAAGATGCATAAAAAGACAAAATGATTGCCTAGAAGAAGACTGAAAAATGGGTAGTCAACAAATATATCTGTATAAAAGGGTAGGATAACACGTCACGTGAAAACGCAGTTTGTTTGGAACGATAACTCCTAGTGGCACCTAGGAAAGAAATCTGAATTACCAAATGATATTTTAACCTACTAAATCAATCATTTTTGTTCTTGAAACGATACCTTTAACTAATAATATTAATAATATAAAGCTCACAGACCAAACAGTGGCACATAATAGACCAGATCTCATACTAGTCAATAAACTAAAGAGACAAACAACATTAATTGATGTGGCGATACCCAACAACAATAATCTTCGTGTTAAACAGAACGAAAAAATCGCCAAGTACAGGGATTTGGAAATTCAAATACGAAGACAGTGGAAAATGGAAAGTACCCAGACAATACCTATTATTCTCTCTACTACTGGAGTCATTCCAAAGAACCTCCTAGAAAATATAAAAAAGCTAGGTCTGAATGAACATCTCTACAAGACCATGCAAAAAGCTGTACTACTCTCAACATCCCGATGTGTACGAAAATTTTTGGGAGATACTCCAGCATACCAAGTCACCTAGGGCTCGATAACACAGAAAGAGTCCCACCAGAGCTCAATCCTTTTGATACCGTAGGTATCTGGGATGAGTGAATTTTCCCCTTAGAGGGAGTGTGAGCCGTATGGCTAAATCTGGGTAAATAACATATTTAGCGATACGGCTCACAATCCTTATCGAGTCCTGGGTGACTTGGTACGGTGGTGTATTTCCCAAAAAATTTCGCACGCATTTGGACGTCGAAAGTAGCACAGCTTTCTGCATGATCTTATATAGATGTTCATTTAGATCCAGCTTTTTTACGTTTTCTAGGAGGTTCTCCTAGAGGAGTACTTTCCATTCTCCATTGTCTCCTTATTTGTATTTCCAGATCTCTGTACTTGGCGATCTTTTCTTTATACTTAACACGCAGATTATTGTTGTTAGGTATCGACATATCGATTAGTATTGTTTGTCTCGTTAGTTTATTAACTAGCACGAGGTCTGGTCTATTATGTGCTACAGTTTGGTCTGTAAACACAGTGTGATCCCAATATAGCTTGTAGTTGTCATTCTCAAGCATACTCTCAGAAACGTGTTGATATTATGGGAGATGGTTTGTTTGTAGAAGTTCCAGTTTAAAAGCTATCTCTAGACAAAGAATCTTCCCTACTAGATCATGCCGTTCTTTATATTCGGTTGCAGCAAATGCCTGGCAGCCTCCGGTAAGATGTTGGATGGTTTCTTGCGCTTGACATCCATATCGGTATTTGTCGTTTTGGACCTGAGGATATATTTCAGGTAATTTTTGGTTGATATAATCTGATCCTGAATGGCAAGTAATGAACCTTCTGTTTCAGGGAACATCTTTCCTGATGTCAATCAATGTCATAGCCTTGACTGACTTCATTGGGATGTCTCCCGTGCAGAGGTTTACCCATCCAGATGCACATTTTTTCGTTCTTAGGAAGATGGTTTATGCGTATTTCTTGTTCCCTCAGTTTGATTGATGTTGTGTCATCTACTGCACAAATCGCGCAATTAGGAGTAGATGTCTCCGTTTGCACCTGAAAATAAGTTCTTAGATTAGTAATCTGCTTTTCTAATTGCTCGATTATATCAATAAGTCCTCGTTCTTCTAAATACCGCGGTAATGTCGTTCTTTCTACTACACTTCGAGGATAGTGTTTTTGTGCCTTTGTGAGATGTGTTTGTGCTTTTTGCTGAAGATATTCTATATCCGTTTTAGTCCACTTAATAATCCCAAATGAGTAGCTAAGCGCGGAAATTACATATTATAATTATTATTACGATTAATTTTTTCGTAAACTGGCTAAAAATATTGGTTGCTATATTTTTAAAGTAAGATTCGTTAAGTAAAATAATTTAAAGCTTTATATTAGTTTAGATTTACTTGGTTTAATGCAAGAAGTTTATTTTAAAAATTTATTTAATTCTGTTGAAAATTTGCTGATATCAAAATATTGGTTGCGAATGCCGTGATACGTAAAAAATTTAACACAAAACTTGAGCTTTTCCAACAAATGACTTGCCAAACTAGAGCTACGCTGGTTTTTGTACTTAGATCGATTTCATAAGACGACTTCACGCAAAAGTTGAGCGATTCTCCGAGAGTGACTTATTTGTTATGAAAGTTGTACAACAGACTAAAAATAGAAGGAAGTCAGAAAAAATTGAGTGAAGTCACTAAAGATGATGGCAATTGATTGGATCCCCTGTCGCATGGCGACGAGCAAAATTACTAGAAAAGGATAAATAGCAGAGAAGCAATCGCGGTTGCGTACTTTGTATCCCAAATAAGTGTCGATGACGACCATCGATGAAACCAATTCCACCCTTTTTCCGCTGAGAATTATGTGGTTGTCTTCTTCGAGATTTATGAAACAGAATTAGTTATCTCCTTGTTGAATTTAACATTACTCTCCATTTGTTGGACCATCTGACGATGAAAGTCAGGTTAGTTGAACCCTGGATGTTTTTAAAAGTGTTACATCTCTATATCTTCTATTTTTTTCGGACTTGTGACTAGCTATGGTTTTAAGAGCGGTAGGGAGCGAGGAGAATAAATTTTCTAGAGCTCTATACAACTTTTCCCGATCGATAAGAGTCATACGCCTGTTTAGAATCAATTAAGAGCATTAGGAGTCCTAGGTTTTGTTCGTAACTAATATTTTGTATCAATTTAAAGGTAAATATTTGATCCACTGTCGATCTTTTTGCTCTAAAGCCTCCTTGGTATTCACCTAGTATGCCGTTCTCGTATTTTTTCAATCTATTACGTATGATCTTTGCTAATATTTTATTCACAACATTCAGTAGCGCTATCCCTCTATAATTTTCATTAAGGGTTCTGTAACCTTTCTTATGTATTGCAGAAATTACATAGCTTTCTTTGCAGTGTGACCCCTTCTTCCTTTAAAATTTTCACCGGGACTCCATTTTTCCCTGGGCTTTTACCATTTTTAAGCCATTTTATGGTTTCCTATGTGTATATCATATACCCTGATAAATTATATTTGAAAACTTGACGAAAAAGTTAAGTCGTAGATAACACGATTAGATAAAAACAAAAATAATTTACTTTGTGAACATTTCTTTAAATAATCGTTAACCAAATAGTGGAATGTCATAACAGGAATCACCTCTACTTTCATTCATATTTATGACTTACGTTCTCTACTTACTTAAACAGCATTTCAAATTAAAATGAGCCCCATTAGAATTAGTTTTTGTTAGTTAATAGAAGTTAATGGCCTGTGCAGTGAACTTCCGACGTTTTTGCACAAATTCAAGGATCTCGTTATAAAAATATTCAGAAATAGATATAATTTAAATTATTTAGATAAAAATATTTTGTATATTTTTACCGATGTGACCCATTAAATTTTGAAAACGTATCAAGGTGAAATTATATGGCTTTAAAAATAATGTTAATACAAAAGTTTGCATAATTTACGTAAATAAATGACAGCAGGTGGGATACTGATGTTAACAACGGCTTAATAACTGTTTGGATGATTTATTTAAAAAAATATTAAGCTGTGTTTAACACGTCAATTTTTATTTTTGAATTACCATTTGGGAAAATAATTTTAACAATTTCATACATGAACATAATGTTGTCTTTAGAACTTGGTAAAATCTAGTGCAAATGATACTTGGAGGTTACTTATAATAGAAAAAATATTAAAAAAAATCTATGTACACAGTAAAAAAAGATACCCACACAATTGTGTATGATCGGTTTTATTTTATGTAATACAAAATATTAAATCTATCGTGTATGAAAATACAACACACAATTTTGATCCTTTGTAAGGCACAAATAAATATTACATTTGAAACACCTGACTCGCGTTCTTCTTTTGCAAGTGCTTCTGTGGCAAAATCTGGCTGTAGTTAGCTGATCTACAGTTGAAAAATGCTCTAAGCTATCCAAACTTTTAACTTCAACTGGCATTGCAGACCTATAGTTTTTTGTTTTTTTTTTGTTGGAGGCTATCTTTCTTCCTTTTCTTGATCACTATTAGTAAAACTTATTAAAAAAGGATAGCAGATACTTTACCTTTCGTTTTAGAATATTATTTGACAGTTAGCTCTATATTCTTCTTCTTCTTCTGGTAGCACTACAACCCGGGGTGGGTCTTGGCTGACAGCACAACCTGCTTCCAATTTGAACGGTCATCCATGATGTTTGAGTCAGTGCGTAGCCCCATTGTTCTCAAATCTGACCATATATTATCTCTCCATCGCATTCGTGGACGTCCTAAGGGCCTTCTCCCTGTCGGGACTTCTTCCCAGATTAACTTGGTAAGGCTGTTATTAGGGAGCCTATGAACATGGCCAGCCCATCTTAGACGTTGGGATTTAATCTCTTGGACTACGTCGCTAGCACTATACATTTGTTTGACCTCAGCATTTGTTCTCATTCGGTATTGGTTAGTATTCGGATCGTGATAGGGACCGAAGATCTTTCTGAGGATTTTTCTCTCAAAGCATCTGAGTTTACTTTCCATTTGCCTTTCCTTTCCATTTACTTTCCAATAGATGCCTTTGAGATGTATATATATACAGACGAATACAAAGTTTTCAAAGGCCTTTTCAATAAGGCCTTTTCAAAGTCTATAAAGCAGTGTATCGTGTATCGTTGATATTGATATTTAACTTTTGATAGATTCATCAAGGAGATTATTCGATGATCTGAACATTGCATTACCTTAGTTTGTTTCGGTATGGTGACAAATGTAGGCAGCAATCATTCTTGAGGTATTATACCAGTACTGTATATTGTATTGAATAGATGTAATATTATGGTTACGGATTTATCATTTAAAAGCTTCAACAGTTCTGTAGAAATTTTATCAGGTTCATTTGCTTTTCCATTTTTAGCGTTTCTTATTGCGTATTCTACTTCTTCTTTCAATATGTCTACCAGTTGCATTGATTATCTGAGTTAAGTTGTTTCTATCGTCTTCAAATAATTCATTCAGGTATTCTGTCCATCTTTTTATTTTATTCTCTAGATCTACAATAAGATTTCCATTTGACACATCCGCCTATTTGACATTTCTTTATACTTCCTGTTATCTCTTTTACTTTTTTGTGCATATTGAACGTATCGTACTTTTTCTCATAGGTTTCCATTTTTTCACACTGTTCTTTAATCTTTGCCTCTTTGACTTCTTTTATTTTCTTTTTTATGTGTTTGTTTATTTCTTTGTATTTGTCTAGGTAATTCTTCATCTTTCTTCTTTGTTCCATCCAGTCTAGTATCTTGTGTCATCCACCCCTTATTCTTCTTTGTTGATTTTGTAAGATGTTTCTTTCCTGCTGTTTATATAGCTGTATTTATGTACTTTAATTTTTGGTTAACGTTATTTGCATCGTTAATTTGTTGCTGCACTGAATGGAGATTTTCATTTATTTCTTCTCCTGTTTCTTGTCGTATATTTTTGTTTCTAAGTTTGTTTAAATCTAGTGCCTTTCTGTGTGGTCTTCTAATATTTTATGGTCTGGCCTCTATCACAGTAGCTACCGGGTTTTGATCTGAGCGAATATCAGCTCCTGCGTACGTCTTAGTGCATTTAACAGCATTACGATACCTCCTTGCTATCATAATGTAGTCTATTTGAATTTCTCATTATTTTTTCTTTGGTATGTTGTGGGGATGCCCATGTATATAACCGTCGAGGAGGTAATTTGAAAAAGGTATTTGTTATTACGAAGTCTTCACTTACACAAAATTGAATCAATTGATCTCTTCTGTCATTTCTGTATCCAAGCACATACTTTCTTACTTGTTCTCCTAACTTACCTTGACCCACCTTGGCATTAAGATCGCCCATTATTATGTTAATGTGTTGCTTTTTTTTATTGTTTTCAGCATTTCTTCTAAATCACTAAATCGTTGTAGAATTGTTCTATTTCATTGTCATCTTTATCTGCTGTTGGTGCATAAACTTGAATAAGATTTATTAAGTTATGTCTTTCTTTAATTTGTATTAATATTAAGCACTCTGAATAAGGAGGACAGATCATCAGATAATCAGATAATTTTTCCATTTCTTTGAAATGATGATTCCAACTCCGTAACGATGGGTGTTGTCGATTCCGGAGTAATAAAATACGCCATCATTTCGTGTTTAACATTTCCCAGATCCTGGCCATTGTGTATCGCTGATTCCTAAAACATCAATGTTTAGTCTATTCATTTCTTGTTCAAAATTATCCAGTTTTTCTGCAGTGAGCAAACTTTTAACATTCCACGTTGCAACTCTTAAAGTTGTTGGTTTCTGCGCTCTTGTACAAGGATTTCGCATGTTTACGACCAAGTGAGCCTTGTAGTCTTGTGTTTCTCTTACTTTTCCGAATCTTGGTATCCTATTCCCATGATCAGTAGGGTTTCCAGTATTTTTGGTGTACACCATAATGACTTAACTAGAGGTAACCCCTTAATGCAGGGTTCCTCGTTGCCTTCTGCATCCTTCCGCCGTTAACCATCCTTGGTTCATCCACCTTCGAAACCGATTTCTCGATCTCAGGACAAAAGAGTGCGCTTCTACATACTAGTTCATCCGCCCGAAGCCTTTGGCCAGTAAATGGAGTGATCACTTATACCGGCAATCATTCGGTGAATTACCTGTTGGTCCACGGGAGGTATTTTATTTCCCTCCTATTCACCGGTAAACTGAGTCGAGCATTTCCCTATCCGCCACCTGGGGACGTGCTCTTTAGGAGTTACAGGTTCCCCTGAGAGATTTTTACATAACCTTTTTACTACACTTTAAGGATTAACTCCACCTGCATTCGACAATAAAACTACAGACTTTGAGTACCTCCACTTAACGGCCACCATATTTTGTTCGTTGCAGCAAAATTGTTTACTTTGACCTCTCACTATTATTTGGCACAAAATTAACTTTGATTTGATTATTCATTACGGTTCCAGTTCCATATATTTTTAGTTCACAAAGCTTATTTATTAAGCGAGGTGTAGTAAAATACCTGTCAAAGTGCAAAAACGATGTTGTTAATCTCAAGACTACAGAAAGTCTATGTCCATATTCCGCTTTTAAAAGAGGAGTTTGTTTTCCTTGGTATATCTCAAAATCGAGAACCATACCTGATAATGAAGCCAGTACAAAATTTTTTAATCTTATTGGTCGTGGTTTGCCTTTTACATATTGACGTAAAGAGCACCGACGAGTAAAAGATATCATCTGTTAGTCAATGCTGTAGTTGTTTATTGATCTACAAATTTGAAGCATGCATTTTGTACCTCATCTATGACAGGTTGCACTTTCTCCATAGCCTGTTTTTTGATGATTCTCTTTGAAGTTCAAGTCATGCTCGAATACCTTCATTAATCTACAAAACAAATCTTTCAGGCACTCCAAACTGTGTCCAAGGAACAAAAGATGGAGGTTTAACACATATCCTAGTAGAGTTTGAATAACAAGAAGCAAATATTGCTGACCTAACTTATCAAAGATTTATTATGCCAAGGTGCTGAATCTGTTGATAATTATTTTTTAAATTAATTACGGATAACAAATTGTTGTGACTTAAATAAGTAATTATTATAACCATGTCTGCTTGTTAACTAAAAAAATAAACATCCTAAATAAAAAGGGATGTTTTCTTTCTCAGCGTGAAGGTTATCAAGGATAACATTGTAATAAATCCATCAATTATTGCTTCATTTATCAACAAATATGTGTTAGTTAATTGGAAATGATAGTTTCTAATAATGAATTGTTTTATTTTAGTACTATTAAAGATGTTTCTGTATAATACAGGGTATCCAGAAACTCTCCTGACAAATGAAAACCAGAGATTACTCATATAATTTTAAGACAATTTAACCCAATTCTAGAGCTAGAGTTCCTTGAAGATGGCGCTTTGTAATTAGTTTTTTTAATATCTCCAGAACGCTTCTATTAAGAAAAACGAAAACTGGTACGAATTTTTATCCTCCAAAGTTGAATTGATTTTATAAATTGCTTATTTCTAGTACCGATCAGCAGCGGCAACTCTTGATCTAAAAAGGTGGTGAAGACGAGGAAATCTTGCTGGAAATCTTTTGGTACCTACGTCGCGCCCAAATCTCATTAAAAATTCTTTAAAAAAATGTAGAGTTTAGGGCTCTAATAACTTGAAAACATTTTTTTAGGGCACTAGATACAATTCGTTCTGCTTGTCTGGAGTATTTTAATTCTGAACCTTCGACATTTCATTAAGGGTTTTTTGGGGATTAAAACACCGCGCCTGGTAAAACGGGTTTGTTGAGTTTCGATTCAGCTGCCCACTCTGGGTATTGATGCTGATTTCAGCCGATCACTCTGGAGCAGACACTGCAGTGTTTACTGGTTTGGTCCGCCCCGAGTATTTCATTTCCCCGGTACCACCTATATCTAGGAGACATTCCCCTATCCGTCACCTGGGGAGCCGCCCGATGGAGGTCCAACAACCCCTCATGGGATGACAGAGAGAGAGAGAGAGAGAGAGAGAGAGAGAGAGAGAGAGAGAGAGAGAGAGAGAGAGAGAGAGAGAGAGGAGAGAGAGAGAGAGAGAGAGAGAGAGAGAGAGAGAGAGAGAGAGAGAGAGAGGACTAAAGTGCCAGATGTCATAGAAAAACTTGCACAATCCAAGACTAATAGAATGGAGACCTAGAAAAGATAAAAGACACCGAGGTAGATCACCAGAAAGATGGATGGATGACTTGAGAAAAACAGTTGGAAATTCGATACAGATGGCACAAGATAGAGAACAATGGAGGAATATGGAGGAGACCTATATCCAAAATTGGATGCAAGAGGTTGCGGAATGATGATGGTGATGATACTAGAACCGAGGGTGAAGAGATACTTAAACAAAAAAAAACATTATTAGATAGACTAATAGAACTGACTTATCATCTAGTTTTTATAAATCAAGCCGATCCTTTTAAGGAGGCAAATCTGTCAATAATATCCTCGTAGAAAAGATGCCTCTGCATAAGTTCATTCAACAGTTTTTTTATGAAGTGCGACAACAGTCAAACTGGATAGTCTATCTTGTGAAATAGTATTTCTTGTAAAAGTTTTTAACCTTTTTAAACACAAAAAACTTGTCAAAATCAAACAAAACAAATTATAGGCTTCTGCCATCTCTCAAGTTGGGCAAATTCTGATATAAGGTAATTGTTGAATCTGGTGGGATAATGGTGAAAATATACATGCGCATTGTATTGGCTAGGATTTTGTTTAATGTGCAATAAACACTGCATAATGTATACACAAGGTAAAGTTACAATTTTAAAAGCTCTAAAGGAGTTTCTACAGTCTACTCTATATCAGAGCCCAGAGATAATACGAACACACTTTCTTTGTTGTGAGAACACTTTATTAATATGACAAGAGTGGCCCCAGGAGAGAATAGCATATATAAGATGAGAATAGAAATTCCTATGATAAGCTGTTAAAATAGTTTCCCTGGAAGTTACTTGTACAAGGTTCGTGAAGAGGAAAAGTTGTCGGCAAAGTTTTTTCGATAGATTAACTATATGTTGTTCCCAGGTTAATCCTGCATCCAAATATAACTCCCGAAACTTCGCTTCGGTTACACATTGTGGTGGAGCAACGTTTTTAACACAAGTGTTATTTCTTAAAGTAAAATTAACACTTTGTGATTTAGAATTGTTCAAAGAGAGACGGTTAGTTAAAAACCAATTGAATACGTTTTTTTTCAGATGTTTGGTAATCAAGCATATCGAATTCAGAAGGGTGATAGCTTACACAGAAAGTAGTGTCATCGGCAAATAAAACAGTGTTAACTGTTTCATTTTGAGAGGACTCTAGATCATTAATATAAATATTAAATAATATGGGACCCAAAACCGAGCCTTGAGGGACACCAAACAACAGAGATTGTTTTTGAGAATCACACTGGTTGAAGTGAACATATTGATCACGATTTGATAGATATGAATCAATTAGTTGAATAGCATTACTATAAAAGTTATAATAAGGAAGTTTTCTATCACATATAGCCGAATACTATATGTGATACAGTCGAAAGCCTTAGTAAGATCTAAAAACGATGTAAGAGTATTAAGATGTTTTTCTAACCGTTCCAAAATATTACTAGTGAAATAATCAATAGCTAAAGTTGTTTAATTTTTTCGAAATCCGTACTGGTTTATAGCAAACAGTTATTAGAATCAAAATGTAGATTAATTTGATTTTTTAAAATTCGTTCATAAACTTTTGATAAGATGACCAACAAAGAAATGGGTCGATAATTGTTGTAATCATCAATAGAGCCATTATTCTTAGACAGAGGTACTACCTTTGCAGTTTTGAAAGTTTGAGGATAAGTATTACAAGATACCGATTGGTTTATTAAAGTTGTTAGAGGTTGAACAATTATATTTTTAACTGTTTTAATAATTTTTGTGTTAAATCCATCAGGATCTTTGTTGTTACTATTTTTTATTTCTGAAATAGCTAAGTCAACTTCACTAAAGTTCACTGGCTGAAAACTAAAACATGGGATATGTTCCTGTGGTATACACTTTAAATAGTCATTAAGAGTTAGCTGGGGAACCTTAAGTTTATTTATTACCCTCTCAGCAGTTGAGCAGAAGTGGCAATTAAAACTATCTGCCTTGAGTTTAGAATTATCAGTGAAAACATTTGTATGTTTGTTACCATTAATACGTTTCCACATAGCTTGTTGAGAGTTGCCAGAATTTCTTATAAACCTCTTATTTGCATTAATTTTTGCAAGCCCTATGGATTCCCTGTACTCTTTTCTAAGTTTGATAATGGTACTTCTAGGTGCAGCAATGGGATCGTTTCTATTTATTGCCATAATAAATTGAAGTCTCTCGCGCATTTTTCTCAAAGTGTCATTGAACCAGTTTACTTTTTTACCTGGGTTATTTGTATTCAGGAATTGAGGAGGACATTCACAAAAAATGAAACTTTTAATGTGCATAATGTATAATATAATTCATATGTTGATGAAAATTCCCACATTGTTTAAGAAAATGCTTCTATATAATATTTTAAAATCGAATAAAGTCATTTTATTATTTATTTATTATTTATATTTTAAACAAATTATATTATATTAAAATAATTCAATAAATTGTAATGTAGGCTCCTAACTCCACCTTCTAACGGATTAACAAAGCATACGTTGTTTACTTCTGGCAAACCTCTAAAATTCAGACGAAATATTAAATTAATAATAAAATATAAATACAAAGAACCGATTTTTTGTGACGCTATCCGTGACGCCTTCTCGTGGCACTAGTTCCGTGACGTTCGCATCAGCATTTTACTATAGGGAAAAAAGTAACACAACGCCAGTGCAGAATCTTCACTTTAAAATGTCTTACATGATTTAACAATTTATTAAAAGTGTCTTTAGACGTTATTTAACACCCCATCCCGTTTACATCGTCTACATCAATTTAAGCAGTGTTAATACCAAATAATACACCACATGCTTAAAAACTAGAGCGGATAAATACAATTCCGTGTTGCGAATATTGTTCCAGATTTTCGAATTATACAAACTATTAATTTTAAGATACATAAACAAAGGCTCGCAAAGATTACGCCAAATGGGACAGGTCAACGACTTAATTTTTGGTATTTATGATGCAGGAAATGTTTGGTCTAATGAAAATAAAGTTTTATTGTAAAGATTATGTAGTGCAACATGTTCAAAGACTTATGGAGCGCACAATTGTGCACCAATGTGCATATATAAAACAAATTAAATATTTTATGTTCCAATTTTGTGTGTATCTTCCGTTAAACACACAGATAATGGGACCTCTTAGTATGTAGTTTTATTTAATTTGTATTCTTTACCTATTATAAGTGGACTTGCCATTGAAATATTATTTATTTTCTAAGCACTGTTATTTGCCAAGAGTTGTTCCGAAAATCTAATTTTTGTGATTTGTATATCCATTCGTACGAATTATTGCACATTTTATTTGTATTTGCAACTTTCAGTTAGATATCTTCAATTGTTTGATCTAAATTTTCGAATTTTGAACTAGACACTGATTGGCATAAGCAATTTAGAACACCCAGTGATTTATTTTTGAATAGTCTGAGTTTTGTTTATTTTTTGGCGGGCACACATACACACTTTTCCGAAACGAAACAACTGTTTTACATGATAGTGTTGAACGAGAAACGAAAACGGAGTCATTTGTGCAAATGATACTCTCATTTCTCTTGCCTCTTTTTTGTACAGGATGATACAATTAAAAATACTATTAAAAAATTAGTAGAGATTTTCTGGGAACGAGTCCAAATGTAAGTGAGGAAGTTGTATTTTTAGGGACTTACTGCAACGCAGTTTCATCATAATTTTGAAGGAGTTGTGCTACTAGTTTCTCATAGTCCTCTGCATTTATGTTACCAAGGAATCCAGTAGTGAGATATTCTAGTAGGTTTTTTAGTTTCATTTAAAATTTCTTTAAATTGATGGTCCTTCATAAACTCTCCAATTTAATTGCCTACAATATACCATCTTTTATTTTAGCTTCACGGATTGTGGGAAATTTGTTCTTCAGAAACATGAGTCCTCCATCTCCTTTATCCATCTTGTTTACAAAATGTTTCATTAATCCTAGTTTGGGATCTACATGTAATTCAAATATTATGTTTTCCTGCTCTGGTATTAAATCTGTTTTAGCCTACTGTTTACTAAATTATTTTTCGGTCCCCGCTATCCTACTAGCAAAGACGACAACAAAATGAATTATATCGTTGCTGGAGGCCTAATAAAAGTGCTGTAACTTTTAAATCGTCGCATATATTCCAAGAATAATGTTAATATTCTATCATATGTGGGCATACGTCTTTTTAATGCGACCTGCATATGCAGCAGGAATTTCTTCAGGAAAGCAGGAAGCTTCCCCATTTTCCATATGCGGAAGCATAGCTTTTAAACTAATTATAGAGAAATCTTTAAACAACCTTTATATCTTAAGATCATGGTGTTCACCTAACCCTCTGAATAAAGAATCACCATCAATACAATACACTAGCTCGTCTTGTGCTACAAACAAGTATTGGAGGCCTTGATTCCATTTACGATACAAACAAATTCTTATTCCATTCTTAAGAAGATTCTATTAAATGAAGTCGTAGGCTTCCACGGCCAGAGTCAGAATTAAAGTTTATTCGTCTTCCGGGTTTGGACCGTGTCATTTGTGAGTGACCCAAAAGTGGGTTCATCTCGACGTTTCTCTACAATTGTATGTAGCTTCTTCAGGAGAACAAAGAAAAAGAAATCAAAGGACGTAAAGAAGGGTAGTTAGCAAAGGTAACTCAGTTACTCAACGCAACCAGAGGCGAATACTAACTACCAAGATGGGCATTTGGTCACAGTAACTCAACTACTCAACGCAGCCAGAGGTGAAAACCAAATGCCAGGACAGGGATTCACGTCCAACAGCTCAGAACACTAACGCGTCGAGAGGCGGGGAGTGATCGGATTCACTCCCCGCCTCTCGACGCGTTAGTGTTCTGAGCTGTTGGACGTTAATCCCTGTCCTGGCATTTGGTTTTCACCTCTGGCTGCGTTGAGTAACTGAGTTACCGTTGCTAACTACCCTTCTTCCCGTCCTTTGATTTCTTTTTCTTTGTTCTCCTGAAGAAGCTACATACAATTGTAGCGAAACGTCGAGATGAACCCACTTTTGGGTCACTCACAAATGACACGGTCCAAACCCGGAAGACGAATAAACTTTAAGATTCTATTAATTTAGCTTGGATGCTAACAATACTGCTTTGCTCTTTGACAAATCTTAATCATGAACTATATCAGTAAGTTTAATTTTTTTTTTTATTTTTGTTTTAGGAAATTTTTCTCGTGGATATTAAGTTCAAACTTATTGATTCTGTTCGTCAGTGTGCAGAAATGCTCTGATATCGAAAAGCAAGTTTGGATATTTAGCAGCCTTGTCCCTTAATTATTTTCATTGCAAACCATTGGGCACGTCTGGTGGGTATTTCGTAAGGGATTTTATTATTTTCCCAATACAATCCCGTTTCATCAGAGTTTTGCGTTCTCTCCTGTAATCTTGATATTATGAAATGCACACCTTTTTATAAATCCGTTTGGCGTTTAGGCATCCTTTGCTAGCTGAAAATTCCTTACTAGTTTGGAAAGTGGAAGTTGGTGGCTCTGACTGACAAACTGAAGAGCTGTTTCCAGGATTAAATAGCCACTTACAGGAATTCTTCTTTGAATTACTTTCTCAAACCAAAATGCGATGGCTCTTTCTGTCTTTTGATTATCTGATTTTTTTTTAGCAACTTCATTCTTTTAATTGCTCTTACAGTTTATTCGCCTAAATTAAAATGTCTTCCAGTTATCGTAGACCCTTCTCCTTTTCCTAAGCGATCTAAAATTTTAATATAATATTAATAAATTAAATAATCTTATTAGTATAATAGTTAATAATAGAAATTTTTGGATACATTTTTAGTTTGAGAACTTTAAAATTGAATAAAAATAATCCGCATACAAAGAGACCTTACTGTATTTTCTTTTGTGCTGCGCTATAGTAAATACATTGTAAATTTATATTGAGGTTTCTAAAATGATATAAATGTAGCCTTATAGTATTAAAACATCAAGGTTGAGTTCAAAAGCGCCGCACATGTTGGATCAAAATAAGGCCTACGACCTTCTCAATTGCCGAAATGAAAATAAGATTAAAAGAATGTGAACTGTCTCATTGTCATGATCAAGTCGTCTCATACTCTTATTACTTACCGATTAAAAACTCATTCCTTATACTCGTATTATGTCACATCAATTTATATCTTAAATGTTTTGGAATTCAGCTTCACTTTCCTTATTGATTAAAATAAATCCGTCAATTTGTAGAATAGTAAATTTGTTGTGACTGATGACTGTAAATTCTATTTTTGCTTCAGGATTCATTTTTGACTTCCATAACATTTATGTTATGGTTTTAGAGTATGAGATTGATTACATCCTATCCAAAGAAAAGAACATAGTACAAGACGTTACGGTCATAAACATGATTTCCGTAGGAAGTGATCACAGAATTGTTAGAGCCAAAATCAAAATTAACGCCACAACAGACAGACAAAAATTTAAACCATCTAAAAAAGAGATAGATACAGAACTTCTTAAAGAACGCAAAAAACAATACATAAACCAGCTAAAAAGAAGTGACATATCACAGCTAAAGGGCTTGCAACTAGACGAAATAAACGATAAAATAACAACAGAACTACTAGAAGCAGGCCTGAAGATTGCTAATAAACAAAAGCGAAAACAACAAAAAATTAGCGCTAAATAACAAGATATGCTAAAAAAACGACGACAACTCCTGAATGATAACAAAAGAAATACAGTGGAGTTTACCAAACTGAACAAAACCATAAGAAAACAGATAAAGGAAGATTTAAAGAAATACCAAGAAGATCGCATAAGAAAATCATAGAGAAGAACAAAATTTTAAAAACAATGAAGACAAATATAGGAAAAAGAAAACTAATCATGCTTAAAGCTGAGAACAATGAAGAAAGAGATCTAGAAGAAATAGTAAAAATCACAGAAAGATATTACACAGAAATATATAGTTCTAAAAATGATCCACCACTATCATCTAAACAGAATCTCTCGAGGAAAATACAAAATGTTGGCTCAGAGGTATTACCAGAAATAACTGAAGATGAAATCGAAAAATCCATAAACGACATAAAAAGAAATAAAGCGGCCGGTGAGGACAAAATACTGGCGGAACTGCTAAAAGAAGGAGGAGACACGATAAAAAAAAATGCTAAAAATACTGTTCAACAAATGTCTGTTTGAAGGTAAAATACCTAAACAATGGAGAAATGCCAACACAATCTTAATACATAAGAAAGGAGACCGAACAGACCTAAACAACTACCGTCCTATTTCCCTTTTGTCACAACTATATAAAACCTTCACAAGAATAATAAACAACCGACTAACCTATAAACTTGATAACTACCAACCAGTGAAACAGGCCGGATTCAGGAAAGGATACAGCATAATCGACCATCTACATGCGCTTAAAATCTTAATTGAGAAAACCAATTAATACAACCTTCCGCTGTACTTAGCATTCGTAGATTATGAAAAGGCTTTCGACAGCATTGAACACTGGGCGGTTGAAGAAGCTCTGGTCAATAGTAGAATAGATTCAAGATACCGACATGTGATACATGATATTTACCAAAATGCAACCATGACCGTAATTCTGGACGACAAATTAATAACGGATAATATAAAAGTTAAACGAGGAGTCCGACAAGGCGATATAATTTCACCTAAACTGTTCACCTTGACTCTCGAAGACATAATCACCTCAACAAATTGGGAAAACAGAGGAATATGTATTAACGGAAAATACCTAAATCACCTTAGATATGCGGATGATATACTCCTGATCTCCTCGGAACGACAAGAACTGGAATTAATGCTGAATGAACTTCATGAAAAATCACTGCAAAAAGGCCTAAAAATTAACTTCAACAAAACGAAAGTAATGATAAACACAGAAGACCAAGAGGGAATAAAAATACAAACAGAAAAAATAGAACAGGTAAATTAGTATATCTATCTAGGACAAGCAATCAGAGCTAACAGAGAAAATCAAACAGCCGAAATATCAAGACGAGTAAGAATTGGATGGGCAGCGTTCGGCAAACTTTCTTACGTTCTAAAAAATCAAACAATCCCTCTATACTTACAAAGCAAGGAATATAACTCCTGTATAATACCGGTGCTCACTTACGGAGCACAGACATGGACATTTACACAGGCCAATTTGGATAAGATAAGGAAAGCACAAAGAGCGATGGAGAGACAAATGTTGGGTATATTAGTTAAAGATAGAAAACGTAACCGGTGAATTATAACCAGAACAAAGACAGTAGACGCGATAGAACAAGCAGCAAAACTGAAATGGAAATGTGCTAGACACAATGAACGTCTCCAAGACGTTCCAGTGGACGTCATCCAGACCACAGATGAGGTGGAAAGATGACATCAGGAAACAAGGAGGTCCCACATGGCAGAGAACAGCTCAAGATAGGGAAAGATGGAGAGAACTGGGAGAGACCTATATCCAACAATGGAAGGATAGAGAATAGGTTAAAAAAATGGTTTTAGAATTTGGAGGTCAACTTACTCCAGAAAATTCTTATTTAAATAATGTTATAAATGATCATCCGTCATTAAATATTTTATGTTACCATACGTTAGCATCATTATTATAGTTCTATTATGAACGATACCATTCATGTGAACTATTTGAAAAGTGAAAAATCGGTTTAAAAACGTTTGATTTACTAATAAACAAGATTGAAAGTCATATCTTCTTTCAGATAATACAAAATATATCTGCAAATAATATAAAGCGCCATCAATATGAATAAACGAAGTAGAAATATTGAAACTGTTACATTATAAAATCCACAAGGAAAATCCCGTAGTTGTCTGTGTACCATCAATCACAAAAGTTTAAAATCCTTTATGTAGTGTCTTTCGTATTTGAAAGACGTAATTGTAACTAATAATCACCTAATTAATATTCTTCTTCTTCTTCTTCATTCGCTTTACAACTCGGGGTGAGCCTTCGCCGCATCCACTATCGCAAGATCCTCTACGATCTTGCGTTCTATTTCCGATCGTTGTACCCTAATTCTAGATAAATCGGCTTCAACTTCATCCGTCCATCTTTTTCTCGGTCGGTCTACTGATCTTCTACCATCTGGTTTTTCAAAAAATACTGTTTTTAACACTCTGTCATCCTCGGATCGTACCACGTGACCTGCCCATCTTTAGGTTTGCCTTGATACGTCTAACTATATTTTCAGTTCCATACAGACTCACCAATTTAGCATTGCGGCGTCTTCTTCAATCCCCTGTTAATAAATCTCTTTGAGGGCCAAATATTATTATTATTTAACTTAATGTAATAATGTAAAAATATTTTATTTTGGAAATGTATACAAACATGATCCTTTTATCAATACTCGAGTGACAGCCATCCTTCAGCATCATACCAACTTAAATTTCTTGTTAGGGAGTTTTTCATGAACATAACACCTCCGCCCTTAACCATTATTTAAAAAAGGTAACAAAAGTAAAGTACTTACAAATTTAATCTTCTAACAGGTTTTCTTACTCTAGTGGAACGCCTTGAAACGGGATCCTCAGTTTCAGTTTGAGCTGCAGATACAGCATTGGAACTTTCATATTACCGGTTTTCCGGTCTGTTCGTCCCATTTTGTTTCAATTTCAACATGTTGTGTTTTGAGGGGTATATTGGCATTAAAACACCACGCTTGCCGGACGGGTTGGTGAGTGTTCTCAGTATCACACCTGGTTAAGTCAGTATTTGATTTTCGTGTGTGGTAATGCGTCTGTCAGGAACTATATTTCTTAGCAATGGGCCACTAATGATACAACTGCTGACCTATGCCGTGTCCTCCGTTGATCCGCATTTGGCGAAGCCTTATTAAGGCGCGCCGCACATTCAGACGTAGGACAGCACAGGTTTCTGTTTTCCGTACAATTATATTACCCCGTGCGAATTGGAACGCAGGGCAGGGCAGCACAGAACTGTGTTTAGGAAAACCTGCCAGCGCAGTCGTCCGGACACAGATTCCTGTGCCACGTTCAGAGCAGTTTGTTTGTTTCTAGTAAAATTTTGTGTGGTTATATTCGGCATGAATGAACAATTAATCGAATTGGTGAGAAGCCAGAGAATTCTTTACGATATCAATGATCCCAATTATTTAAATTAAATAAGTAATTTACAAGAAGATAGTGAAGATGAAGACCCACAACAGGAAGATTCCATAGTTGATCCAGAGAGTGAAATTTTTGACGAGGTGACCAGCGACATTCGACATGCTACCGAAGAAATCGAGGGTGTTAAAAATGACATTGTAATGAGCCGTCTACGTCTGGTATTGTTATACAAAAAGATAACGAAAAAGAAAATACCAAACGTAAGGCAACTAAAGACAGGCAATCAATCACAACCAAAGTAGCTAAAAATAAGAAACCTAAAAATGATGATATACAGGAAGTGATAAAGCAGTCAATTATGCAACGTCAAAAAAGGGCCGAAGAAAGAGCAGTTGAAAGGGCAGTACAGAAGCCTTTGGATGATGATCTCTATCATTTTTATATGTCGATGTACAAAATAACCAAAAAACGCCTCCTAAATTTCAATATCGTGCAAGAAATTCTGTGTTGCAAGCTATATTACAGCTCGAAGCTGCATATCTAGAAATTCATGATCCCAGTCAAGAAAACTACACTCATAGTAAACAAAGAGTTTTTACAAGTGCATATGTTAATACCCATATTCAGCAGCCACATTACTCGTCAACACCTCTTCCATCACCAAGTTCCAGTCACAGTAGCCAGCATACTGAGAATTAACATTGTAATAATCCTCTAGCTCCTATTCTCAACAACTGTTTTTTAAGCTCAAATGATTACAACTTTAGAAGCACCAGTAATTATTCATCTATTACACTCACCCCCAGGTTGTCTGCTGAGACATCTCCTCAAACCGTTGATACCGGTAATATTCGTAATTTTGTGGAAAATTATAGAGTATAGAATTATGATTGTTTAAAATGATATTTGTGTAATTTTTAATAAAACAAAATTAATAAAAATAATACCTTAAAAAACAGCTAGTTTTTCTTTGGTTCCTATTGGTTTTTGGGCATTACAACCATCTGAATAAATACTGTTTTCTATTATATCATGTACTTCATCAACTTGTTTTCTGTTTAACCGAAAAAAATTTAAATAACGAGACTCAGAGAATTCTGATGATAGTGCAAATTCCCCATGAGTATTTCTCTTTTTCATATAGTGGCTTTTCCAAAATGATTTTTTTCTCTTTGACATGTTGAATAATAAAACTGTTTCTTCAAATTCTGTGTCTAACTCTGATTCGGAACTGTCCAGAAATAACGCCATTATTTAAATTATAAAATTCTCTATCTATGTTCATATAATATATTTGATATTCGCACCTCAAAATGTTCGAGAAGACTGCTTCCAAATATGCGCTCACACTACGTGACACTGACTATATTTTCTGACCTGTGTAGCCTGCCCTGCACTGCGTCACCTGTGTCACCTACGTCCCAATGTGCTGCTTACTTAATACCTGTCCTGCATATCTACAGGAACGTTCCCTATCAGTCATTAGGAGGTACCGGGTGGGGGTTGAGGACTTCCCCGCCCAGTGTCTTGCACAAAGTATTGAAGGACTCAGTTCAGCGTCCCTCCTCTACACAAGCTAAGACCGGCACGAGAAGGAATCTACTAATATAAAATAATAGCCTTCATTGAAAGGTCCAGCGTAATCAGCTTGCCCTCTTTCAAAGCAAAATTTTGCTGGCTGATGGCGGACTAAAAAATCCATTATCAGTGCGTTCCTACTCAATGCACATGATTTAAGCCACTAAATACATTGGTAAAAATGTTTTAGATGGTACAAAGTTTAATACGTCTTATGCCGGGTCCAGACCAAGCAGACAAAACGAAAACACAATTCTGAAACAAAAACACGATAAACCGGCGACAAAATTTGTCGTCAAAAGACAAAACAAAATTGAGACAAACTGTCCACACCAGAACAACAAAATATAAAAACAAATTCAGTTGGTGACGTTGTTGTTATAATTAGTGTTGGTTAACCATGTGTCGTTTTAATCAAGAAAAAAATGAAACTGAAGATTTATTGCTAGCCGCAAGTTTTTTTTTGCTCTCATCATCATCCCAGGTTGCTAAAAGAAAACCCAAACGTTTTTGGATTAGACCAAGCCTAAAAATGCGAGAAAGTTGTTCGATAGACAAATTGTTAGTTCAGCTGCGAGCAGATGATATTGGACTAAGTGGTGAAATTCGATCAAGCTTCAAAATTTTTTTAAGAATGTCCACCGAAGATTTTGAGAATCTAATATGCCTTGTTGGTCCTGCAGTTGCAAAAAGACATACTAACTTTAGAAATGCTATGAGTGTAACAGAAAGGTTAGCAATCACTTTAAGATTTTTAGCAACAGGTGATTCCTACCACAGCCTAATGTATCTTTCAAAAGTATCAAAGCAATCAATATCTGTAATAATACCTGAAGTATGTAAAGCTTTAATTAACAGTCTTAGTGGTTATGTACAGGTATGTTAAACTTTTTTCATTACTATTTTTCTGTTAATATCCCTTAAAATAAACTCCATATTTATTGGTTAAATGTTTAATACAAAAGAAGTTGACGATAGGTACATACTACATGCAAAATAATGACGAGTCTACTTGTTTTTACATTCAAAAAGTTCATCATCAATTTCGTTAGTTTTCTTGATCTTAATACTGAGAAAGCTCTGTGTCAATACTAGGTGGATGTGAAAATAAAGGTTGTGTGTTGGTGTTTGGTGGATTTAAGTAATAATTTTGTGGGTCAGCACTGGGTGGATTTGAGTATGAATGTTGCGTGTTGGGTGGATTTGAGTATAAATGTTCAATGCTGGGTGGATTTGAGTATAAATGTGTGTCAATGCTGGGAGGAGTTGAGTATGAACGTGTGTCAATGCTGAGAGGATTTGAGTATGAATGTTGTGTGTCAGTGCTGGGTGGATTTGAGTACAAATGTTGTGGGTTGGAATTGGATGGAGTTGAGTGAAGATTTGTGTTGAGACTAAGTAACAGAAAAATACACTTAATTTTGATAAAAATTGTACATTCTATTTCTCCTACTGCTTAACTCGTTTTGGCACGCACACGCGTCCACACTGCGCCGACAACTTGTCGTCAAATACACAGACAAAACACAGACTTTTTGATCTTTACCAACCTGAGACGGGACAAAGTTTTCAAATTTGGAAACAAAACAAAATTGTTCAGAAATGTCTCAACAAATGTTTTCGATTTGTAGCCACTTTGTCGCGAAACATGAATGTTTTTGTTTTGTCTGTTTGGTCTGGACCCGGCATTACATTTTATTTAAAATGATGTTGTGATGTTTGAATATATCTCAGATAACCTACATGGCAACGTAAGTCTCCCACTAGGGATAGCTGCTGACCCTCAGACGATGTCTTCTGAATTCACAGAATAAATCACAAATCATAGAATGAGATTTTAATATAGACACGCTATATTTTATGTAATATTATACCCTTTACGTTGGTGACAGCTGATAAACAAGGCCAATTATGTTTTATGAGAAAGAAAATGACATTGTTCTCTATAATTGTGACTCACTGTTATAGCAACACGTTCGGATTACTAAAAATAAACATTCTCAATCTCTTTTGTTGTCAGTGATACTTAACGTATTTAGTCATTCGTTTATTGCTGCAGTTTTACATATAAACAACATTGACAATATGAAAGAATTAACGTGCTTCGGCGTGAACTGCCAATAACAAACAGCATACGAATAAAAATGGTGTAATCATAACTGTCTAGTCATTTTAAAGCGACAATTTTCATTCGAAAATAGGTATATGGTAATTAGATTAGGTAATTCTATTTCCATTTTATATATTTGAGTAGGAACTCGTTACGCCATACTGTCTCGTTATTAACATAAGTATATTAGCATAATAAAAATACATAAATTATTTAATCCTGATAATGTAATAGTAATCAGATTGTATGCTTCATTCATTCATATCTTTTAGTCTAAGGTCAAAGGGGGGTTTTTTTGGCACTGATTTTTATGCACATATTATTTATTAACAATTTTATTGTCTAAATGCTTATAACTAATATATTTTTTTATAGCCCTTTTTCTATCCGAATTGTCGAATAAAGGCCTCTCCCATTTCTCGCCATTCATCCCTGTTGTGTGCTAGGCGTTTCCACATTGGTCCTGCGACTCTTTTGATATCGTCGCTCCAGCGCATTTGAGCTCTTCTTCTTGATCTCTTCGCATCGTACGGTCGCCAGTTTCCGACTTCTTTGTTCCATCTACCATCTTCGAGACGTTCGTTGTGTCCAGCCCATTTTCATTTTAATTTAGCTGATTGTTTCGCGGCGTCCTTTATTTTTGTTTTGTTCCGGATTGCTTCGTTCGTTTGCCGATCTATTAGTGAGATACCAAGCGTCTGTCGTTCCATGGCTCGCTGAGTTTTTCGAATCTTGTCCATGTTCTTTTTTGTGAATGTCCAGGTTTAAGCTCCGTAAGTGAGAACGGGAAGGATACAAGAATCGAACACTTTGGTTCGAAGGTTTTGGGGTATCTTTTTGTCTTTCAGTATGTATGAGAGTTTTCCAAATGCGGCCCATCCCATTCTTACTCGTCTGCTTATTTCGGTAGTTTGGTTTTCTTTGTTTACCTTGATATTCTGACCCAGATATATGTATTCTTCTATATGTTCCACTTTTGTTCCTTGGATGGTTATCGTCGGTTGATCATCTTTATTCGACATTAGCTTAGTTTTACTCAGATTTATTTTCAGTCCTTTTTTATGGATTCCGTATGAAGCTCATCGATCATCGTCTTCAGTTCTTTCCAGCTGTCGGCTATTAGTACTACGTCATTTGCATATCTTAGATGGTTTATATACTTTCCGTTTATCGATAGTCCCTTCGTTTCCCAATTTAGTGATTTAAAGATGTCTTCAAGTGCGGCAGTAAATAGTTTTGGAGATATGGTATCTCCCTGTCTTACTCCTCGGTTGATTTTTATTGGCCTCGTTTTCATTCCGTTATCCATCTTGACTACCATTTCAGCGTGTTGATATATATTATGTATTAATATCCTATATCTAGAATCTATTCTGCTGTTGACCAGTGCTTCCTCAATAGCCCATAATTCTATGCTGTCAAAAGCTTTCTCGTAGTCTATAAATGCTTAACATATTGGTAAATTGTATTCGTTAACTTTTTCTATTAGGACCTTTAGTGTGTGAAGATGGTCACATGTACTGAACCCTTTTCTAAATCCGGCTTGCTCTACTGGTTGATATACATCGAACTTTGTTGTCAATCTATTTGTAATTATTTTTGTGAATGTTTTATAAAGTTGTGATAGTAGTGATATTGGACGATAATTTTTTAGATCTGTATATTCCGCTTTTTTGTGTATTAATATTGTGTTAGCAATATTCCATTCCTTTGGTATGTTTCCTTCAAATAGGCATTTATTAAAAAGTATTTTTAGGTACCTGATGACTTCTTCT
Source organism: Diabrotica balteata (assembly GCA_918026665.1). Classification (NCBI taxonomy): domain Eukaryota; kingdom Metazoa; phylum Arthropoda; class Insecta; order Coleoptera; family Chrysomelidae; genus Diabrotica; species Diabrotica balteata. The sequence goes on from OU898281.1 coordinate 148,641,337, forward strand.
CCGCCTTCTTTCAACATTTCTGCTAGAATTCCATCACTACCCGGTGCTTTATTTCTTTTCATTTCTTTAATTGCATTTTCTATTTCTACTTCGCTAATTTTGGGCATTACTTCAGAATTTACGTTTGTTATTTGTCTTTTCAGATTTTGCTTTGAAGAGTAGGGGGGATCGTTTCTTGAGCGGTATAACTCAGTATAGAAGTTTTCAACTATGTTTGATATCTGACCTTTGCTTGTTTCTAGTTGGCCTTGTTGATTTTTCATAGTTATAATATTTTTCTTTAACTAATATACTAATAAAGATATACCCCTTCTTAAAACCTTGTTTTGTTTCTTATAAAACAAACAAACCAAAATAACTTTCAACAGTTAAAATCGGTCAATTAGAAGCCGAAATATTGTAAATTGATTATTAAGAAATAACAAATTATCGACTATATATATATATATATATATATATATATATATATATATATATATATATATATATATAGTATAATGGTAAGGTTATATATATATATATATATATATATATATATATATATATATATATAACCTATATATATATATATATATATATATATATATATATATATATATATATATGTATATATATATATATATATATATATATATATATATATATATATATCAGACATTTTTTATTATAACTTTGCTTTTGCTCAACGTAAAAGAAATTAAATCACACCCATTTTAAAGACATGATTCTTCTTCTTAACGTGCCCTATCAAGTCCCCTTGACGTTGGCGATTAACATGGCGAAACTGTCTCTGTCTCGAGCTATTCTAAAAAGTTGCTCAGCTTTCTTTATTCCTGTCCACTCTCTGATATTCTTCAACCAAGAGGCCTGCTTTCTACCAATTCCTCTGTGTCCTTCGATTTTACCCATCATAATAAGTTGAAGAATATTATATCGGTCTCCCCTCACTACGTGCCCAAAATAGGCCATCTTTTTACATTTGATGTTATCGAGCAGCTCGCGAGCAGCATTTGCTCTCTCAAGGACTGCCACATTTGTCAGCATAGCCGTCCATGGAATTTTTAGTATACGTCTGTGCAGCCACATTTCAAAGGCCAAAGACATGAAGAGACAAAGACAAAGACAGACAAAGAAAGACATGATTATAATCTTTAAAATAAATTAAGTTAAATTAAATTTTATTAATTTTTAACGAAGTTATACAAGTTTAAAGTTCACAATTTTGATATAAAAAACAATCGAATTTGTTTATAAGGATTTTTTGGTGGTTTGAGATCAAAAAATTAAGTATCATATTAATGATTACTATAATACATTGGAAAGCGAACATTTTGAGATTTACTAAACTCATGTTAATGCAGTTCTCAATAATAAGTCAATTCCTAGAACAGAAGCATGACACTTTTAACCTACATAAAAATATCAAAAACTTAATGGGAAGAAACGGATCACGAAGTCATAACTTAATACTAGACGAGCACAACAATCTGCTCTGTGAAAATGAGAGAATACTTAAGAGATGGAGGAAAATACATGGAAGAATTATTAAAAGAAGAACAAGAGACAGAAGTCAGTGTTCAGGATGTTCAGGACCAGCAATAACCCTCAGTGAAGTAACATATGCAATAAAAAGACTAAAAACCAACAAAGCACCTGGACCTGATAACATACAAGCTTACAACAAGCTTACAAGCTGAACAAAATCTATGAAACTGCAGAATTTCCGACAGATTGGCTAGTTTCCACTTTCATCCCTCTCCCCAAAAAGGCAAATGTCACCAGATCCTCTGATTACAGAATTATAAACTTAATGAGCCATGCAGTCAAGATCTTTTTTTCTGTTATTCACTCTCGCATATATAGAAAACTTATAGAAAACATTAGCAGTGTTCAGTTTGGGTTTAGTAGCGGACTGGGAATGGATACAAAGAGCTCGAGACGTAAATTGCGAAGTCTGCGCATGCTTTATAAGACTTTGAAAAAGCGTTTGACAAGGTGCAACATCCAAAAATTATTTAGATACTGATGAGTATTGATGACAAAGATTTACGCCTAATTAAAAATTTATACTTACAGCAAAAGGCAACTGTACGAGTAGACAACGAAACCTCACAAGAATTCACGATAAAACGGGAAGTATGTGAGGGCTGCATTTTGTCACCGACGTTATTCAATACTTACTCGAAAATGCTGTTCAGGGAAGCTATTGATGGTTTAAGAGAAAGTATAAATATCAATGGTGAAATCATAAAGAATTTAAGATATGTGGACGATACGGTTTTGATTGCTGATAATGCTGAGGATCTGCATGAAATTAAACTGTAAGAAGACCAAAATTCTTGTAGTAAGTAAAAACGACGCAATACAGCACCATTCCACAGCTAATAATGAACCCTCGAAAATAGTTGACAAAATTACATATCTTAGGATGTAGCCTAAGTAAGGAATGGGACCACTCACAGGAAATAAGATGTCGTATAGAAAAGGCGAGAGCTGTCTTCAATCGCGTCAGGAAGATTTTGAATAGATTTTGAAGATGTAATATGCACCTGAACATTGATATAAGAACACAAGTCTTGAGATGCTATATATTTTTTACCCTTTTATATCGAGTCAAAGCCTGGACCTTGACGGAGGCAACATCCAAACGATTAAAAGCCTTCGAAATGTGATGCTACAGCCGCATGCTCAGAATTTCCTATAGCCATAATGTTACAAACAACACCGTGATCCAACGTATAAATTTTGATCTGGAAATTATGCATACCGTGAAAATCAGAAAGATGGCATACTTAGGGCATGTGATGCGCAATGAGAAGTATCAACTAATTCAACTAATTTTACAAGGCAATATAGAAGGCAACAGATCTCAAGGGCGCAGAAGGGCATCGTGGTTGAAGAACATCAGACAGTGGGCAAGAATGACTACCATACATCTATTTAGAGCAGCTGTCAACAAAGTTGTATGGACCAGTGTGATTGCCAACATACACAGATGATAGGCACCAAAAGAAGAAGATTGACTTGATTATATCTCAGAAAACGTTTTATAAGCAATAATAAATTTATATTAGTTTAAATCAAATTAAGATTTTATGTTTTTGAATTTGATATTTATTTTGACAGCTAAAAGAAAATAAAAGAATAAAAGTATAACTCAAACTTGTATTTCCAGATGCAAGGAGAACATTCTTAGCATTCAAAAAGATACATTTTCCGCAAGATTAATTTTTCTGTTTTTCATACGCGTATCTAACGTACCTCATAAAAAAATGATCATATATGACATGATTTACTTATCATTCATATAGTTTCTCAATTGATTTTCTCCTACGTAAATATTTGATTAATATAAACTCAATTAGAGTGCAATTAAACTACTCATGTAGAAGCAACGCATATGTGTCTTGGTTGTCTTCTTCCTGGTTTCAACTGGTGTGTAATTGTAAACAAATTACTTAAAATCTTGTAGAAGATAAATCTTTTATATTAGCCAGTAGCGTACTCAAAAAATGGGGATTATTGCATAATAAATAAAATTAAATAATAATTTATTGACCTTTTTAATCCTACAAGTAAGGTAAATCACAAAAATAAAACATATTAAATATATTATTATAACATATACACATGTACAAAAATCAGAGGACAAACGTATGTACCTCCTTACATAAGTCACTGAGCAGTTGCCTCCTGCAAAATGCCTCTCCGAAGTAGAACTTTTTATTAAATAAATATTTTTTGAGTCGTTTTTGAAATTGCTTTGATTGCGACTGTAAATTATTACCGTAAGATTTTTTAAATCTAACATGAATAAATTTCTTTACATCTTTTATTCTTATATATTATAATGTTGTATGCTTATATGTTTTAATGCTCAATGCTTATGTGGAACTTTGGAATGCCAATGGATTAACTAAACGTATCCAAGAAGTCTAAAACTTTGTAATCAACAACAACATTGAAATAATGCTGGAACCCACTTTACTAACTGTCTTCTTCTTCTTCATGTACCATGTCCTTTCAGAACATTGGTTGGTTATCATCATAGCTATCTTAATTTTATTTACTGCCACCCTAAATAGCATGCTTGTATTAACACCATACCAATCTCGCCAATTCTTTAAGCATGAGGTTCTTCTTCGTCCTGGACTGCGTTTGCCTGCTGTTTTTCCTTGCATGAAATTTCCTCCTGAAATACTCCAGCTTTCTCTGCTTGATACTTTTTATGATCTCACTAGTTTTGCTGAGACGTTCTAGTTTTGTGGAGTTTCGAATCTTCTCCACCCAGGAAACTTTTAAAATTATTCTATAGCACCACATTTCGAAAGCCTCAAGGCTATTTAGATCGATTTTATTCACAGTCCAGGACTCGACAGCATAAAGTAAGACCGAGAACACGTAGCAGCGAAGTAGGCGGATCTTTAATGACAATTTTAGGTATCTGTTACATAACACCTTGGACATCCTTCTGAAAGCAGCTCTAGCCTGCTCTATCCTAGATCGAATTTCGCCGTGACTTTCTGCGTTACAATTTAGTTGCTGTTCAAGGTAAACGATTTTATCCACTTGCTCAAGTTTGGTATTATTTACATATATAGACGATTTTATATGCTGTTGTTTACTTATTAAGAGTATTTTGGTTTTCCTTATGTAAAGATCCAGACCTGCCTCCCTACGACTCTCAACGACACTATCAAGTAGTGTTTGCAGATCTTCTTGACTAGAAGCTAGGAGTACTGTATCATCCGCATTTCGCAAATTATTGAGACATCCATGCCGTACTCCTCTTTTAATATTGAGAGCCTGTGATTCCACACCATATACTAAAACTGATGTTGTTTGATTCCAATATAAATTTGCAATTATTCGAACATCTCTGCCGTCCAAGCCAATGTCTTTTAGAGCTTCGATCAATATAGAGTGCTTAACACGATCAAATGCCTTTTGGAAGTCAATAAAACAACTGTAGATGTATGTATGTATGTACGTTCATTCCAAACAGTGCATCTCTCGTTCCAAACCCGTTACGGAAACCAAACTGAGTGTGATCCAGGTATTCCTGTATTGTAGATACGACCATGTATTACCTTCAGAAAAATTTTCAATAAGTGGTTTAACAAACTGATGGTTCTATAATCAGCACAGGTTTTTGCTGTTGTCTTCTTAGGTAGAGATATAAACAGTGAATTAAGCCAACCATTAGGTAAATGTCCGCTACTAACTGTCGTTACTTCAAATGTCCTAATTACCCACGAAATAAAGTAAACAAACATCATTTCACACAGTTCTTCAGATCTCTTGGAAATAGATTCTTAGCAGGTAGAGTCTACAACGCTAAACATACACACTAATATCTAGATTAATTTCTCCAAAAGGAAGACTACTTTATGTGTGTATGACAACAATTTTAAACACATATCCACGGGCAAACCTACCTACTGGACAGTAATACTACTAACGACAAAAACAAAGTACCAGATATGGTAGATTTTGGTGTAAACAAAGCCTACCACTCAATCACTTGAGGGTCATAAGACTACAGTCCTGTTTTCATCGAAGTTAAGAAGTCCTTCTCAGAAGATCACCTCCAACATTCAAATCCCTACAAACAAGTCTAAAAACATAAAATACCACATAATACGTTAACCAATGCATACAAAAAGCAGAATTAAACAATAATTAAGGAAATAAACAGCCCTACTCAATACAATCAACATATTATTGTGAAATGAATACCTAGGTACATCTGAGGAGAGCATTAAAAGCCGAAACCAACTGAGAGCATTTACTCTAAATCTCAACTAAGCGAATAGAGCGTCTTTGGTCCATCCAACGTCTCTAACCGCATCGAAGATAAGGCATGAGCAAAAATTAAAAAAGAGGAAGACAAAGCTTTTAGTCAACATTAGGCCAATAGTAGGCCTATTTGGAGAAACCACATCTTTACCAAGTAGAAACAGCTGAACAATCTAAAAAAATTACAATCCAAAGTGCTTTAAATGGTAACTAATGCTCCATGGTACGTCCCAAACAATACGATAGCACAAAACCTCAAAATGACAACTGCTAAGAGGAGACAACAAAATGCAATAGAGAGACTAAAAGACCACTCTAGTCAGATAAAGGCTTTAGCGAAAGTCCGCAGATGCCCAATACAGTTTAGAAGTAGAAACCCAACCAAACCCAAGGACATATGAGCCACTGTTCCAGTACCTAGAATATATAGGAAATTTTTAATGAGAAACTTCCTTTAAGTCAATATTTTACAGACAATTTACCTAATATATTTTGATTAAAACCATGGCGATTCATCATCATCATTCTGGCTTTACAACCCTGGCGGTTGCTCCTCAGAAATCAAGCGTAGACTAGCTATGGTCCGAACCGTAACAGCTAAGTTGATTAAAATATGGAAAGACCGAACAATAACAAGGAATACTAAGCTCAGGTTGGTCAATGTCCTTATTTTTCCCATTGATACATACGTAGCTGAAACATGGACTCTCAAAAAAATCGATAGGTTTTTTACTGATTTTTCAGTAGATCTTCTGAATTCAACTTCAATTTACTGATTTACTGAAACACTATATCGATCTACTTAAAAATATGTAATGATAAAATCATATTTAAAAAGTGATTAATATGTCAGTGTTCAATTATAAATTTAAAAAATATATATTTATTGATATATATCCATTATTTTTAATCTACTGAAGAAAGAAAATATGACTTGGCAACCTTTCTGGTGCCGGTTTAGGCTTCAGTCCATTTCATTACGCGTCCCGTTTCTTTCCTTGTCTAAGGTTTTTACGTTACTATACTACATTCCTACAACACAACAATTCCTACTTCTCAGTATTAGTAGCTCAAGTATACTATTATTGCAGACTTCTGTTTTGGACAAAAGAAGAATTATTCTAAATAGTGGAAGTGTATACTAAACCCATCAAATTTTGGGTAGTATATATATTTAAAAAATAGGTTAGTCTTTGTAAATGGGTATATTTATTTAAAAAACCCTTAAAAGGGGCTACATCAATAAAACAAACGTTTTCGGACCACACAGTCCATCATCAGGTTTTAAAATCGAAAAATGCTAGGTCACAATGCCCGAGCCACCAAAATACTAGGGTAAAAACCCTTTAAATTACATTTAGTTATAAAAGATTATACATTGTGTTGTAAAATAACTGTGATGTTCAGTATTAAAATAAATTTGGCTAGAGGTAACACATGGCTGAAGCGAGTTCCAGAGCCAATGAGAGAGAACCTCTACACGCGGAGCTGGGAACTGATTGAGGACATTCTCTAAAAGTCTAAAACTTAAAATTCGCCTTTTGAGATGTTACGTTATGTCAGTTCTCCTCTACGGGATGGAAACATGAAGATTGAAAAAGATCGATACCAAAAAGATAGAAGCATTTGAGTTGTGGATGTATCGTAGAATATTAATAATACCCTGGACAGAGAAAGTAACAAATGTGGAGGTTTTGCGGAGAGTGCGGAAAGAGAAAGAGCTGATACTTACTGTTAAAAAGCGCAAACTACAATATTTGGGACATGTTATGAGGGGAGATAAATACCAGTTGCTGCAATTGATTATACAGGGAAAGATAATGGAAAAGAGATCTATAGGAAGAAGAAGGCATTACCAACTGTTTAGATCTGCAGCATCAAAAATAGCATAGCTTTGATGATAGCCAAACTTCGGAACGAAAAACGGCACTTGAAGAAGAAGAAGAAATAAATATACCCATTACAAAGACTAACCTCTTTTTTGTGATACGTGGTATACAGCCAGCTACAGGAATTTTTTTCCTTGTGGATTTTATTTAAAAAATATATTTTAGTCGTTATAATTTAACATAACTATTTATTATATGGTGCACATAAATACATATTGATTGTCGGTAATTAGCAAAGTTCTATTTTACTTACTATTTACTTTGTTTACTATTAATATTGGCTATGAGTACGTGTGCTTGATTGTATAGTAAGTTCCAGCCACTTTTAGTCTGTCAAAAAGTAACTAACTTCGCTAAAAAATAATTACTAAATTCACTAGACAGTTCGGACTGGGAATAGCGAACCGAGTATAAATAGCCAAGTTATATATAAAGTTTCACATGAAAGCGATGTTGCCAAATAAGATCATATATGTATTTACCATTACGGGCTACACTGGTTTTCTTTGTCTTAAGAGTGTGAAACAAAGATAACAATATTTACTATAAGTTCCAAACCCATGTTGTCCTATAGAAGGCTATGTAAGATTTGTGTTTATAGTTGTGATTGTGAAGTTGGTTAAAATATGAACTGTATACACACCAAATTCTATTACTTTAGTTTCTCGGTTTGATTTTGATTCAAATTGTTGGATATTTTAATTAAATTGTATTAAAACAAAAAATGCTGTCGCATTTAACCAGCCATTGCAAGTAATTAATTGGAAATTTAATTAAATATTTTGGGAGTGACAAGAAGAACAGTGGTCCATTATTACAGGTATTCAATTCAATACCAATAGATAATTCAATTATGTATACTACAACACTGTTTTAGAGAGTTGTATCAGCTTTGAAGCTTAGTATTTCTACTGTCAGCAGGGTTTCTCAACTTGCAAAAAAGAATACACCTTTAACCTAAAAATTTATTCCAATATTATGACAGATGTCATAATTATGACAGATATCAAATCAGTTAATTTTGGAGTGGAGTGTATCTTTACATTTATTTTGTTAATACCGATCTCTACTTTTCTAATTCTAATTTTTCTTTCCTATAAATAAATCTTAAATCCAATAAATAATAAATATTTTATCACTGAAATCTCAAATTCTTAACAAAATAGAACGCACGAGCGGATAAAAAACACTTTCCTTGTTATAATTTTTGCCGGTTCTTACGTAACCTATGCTTTTCGGATCATTATACGTAGGTACATCATTCGAATTCGTTATCGGCTATTAAAGCTTTTAGCATGATGAAAAATTGCCGTTCCCGATGCCAAAAATTCGGAAATGATTTCGAATTTTAAGGGGAGTCACGTGTATTTTTGGCAAGATGTATTTATGGATGTGTAATGTTTGTAATTTTCAAATTTTTATACAGTTTTTACAATTTGTGTATAATAGTAAGACATCATATATAAAAACCAACCGCAAGGATGTCAACAATAACAGAAAATCGTGGAAAAATAGTAAATTTTTCTATTTTTATTTTTATTGCTTATAAAATAGGTTAAGGAATACGAATGAGAAAATATTACAATGATGTTGACATTTTTTATTATTTATAAACGCATGTACGATGTTTATAGCGAGACAATATAATAAAAATTAGACAATATAGTTATAATAGACTAAGAATACTTTCTACCATCAAGCCGCAATGTTTTACTAACGAATATAGACGCCCAGATAACGCCAACGTATAACCCTTCGTGAGTGTGCTGGAAAATAGTGGCACCATGAGTGTAGTGGGGTATGAGATACTCCACCACAAAAAAATAGACGTTTATTTATGTTTTATAGAAATTTTTTCTTCAGAATCTGCTGACAATTCGGAGTCTGTATTATGGTCTAAATTTTCACACTGGCCTATATCACTGTCTTCTTCATCTTGTAAACGAGGTTTATTTTTATTCTCCTCTGCCTCAATTTCATAATCTTCTTCTTCTTCTTCTTCAAGTGCCATCTTCGTTCCGAAGGTTGGCGATCATCAGGGCTATAAGTATTTTCGAAACTGCTGACCGAAACAATTCGTTGTTGCTACAGCTATACCATTCCCGTAGATTCTTTAGCCAGGAGCCATCCTCTTCTTACTATGGACCTTTTTCCTGCTATTTTCCCTTGCATAATTATTCGAAGCAGTTCATATATTTCGCCTCTTGTAATGTGTCCCAAGTATTGCAGTTTTCTTTTTTTGATCGTAAATATGCCTTTTCTTTATTCATTCTTCTCAAGACTTCGACATTTGTGACTCCCTCGGTCCATGATATTCTCAGGATTCTGCGATACATCCATAGTTCAAATGCCTCTAATTTTTTGGTATCAATCTATTTCAACGTCCATGACTCCATTCCGTAGAATAGCACAGAAAGTACGTAACATCTCATCAAGCACCAAGTTTCATTTCAAGGCTCAAATCTCTTCCGCAGGACACTCTCTTCATTTTAGTGAATATGGATCTGGCTTTTTCTATTCTTATTTTGATTTCTGCTGAGCTATCGTTGTCTTCATTTATAAAAGTGCCTAAATATTTGTATTTGCTAACTCGATCGATAATTTCATTGTGTAAATATAAATTTTGGACATTTTTTGTTGAATTCGATATTACCAAAAATTTAGTTTCCTTTATGTTCAAAGATAGTCCATATTCTTCGCTGCAGTCTGCTATCTTATTCACCAATGTCTGTAGATCTTCAAGTGTTTCTGAGATCAGAACGGTGTCGTCGGCAAATCTCAGATTATTTAATCTAACACCATGTATTTTAATACCTACGGATTGCTCAGAGAGTGTTCTATTCGTTACGTCTTCGGAATAGAGATTAAACAGGGTTGGTGACAGTATACACCCTTGTCTCATACCTCGCCATCTAACCACGCCAAAAGTTGTCTCTCTTGGGCTGGATGTTTTAATTTTGTTTTTATATCTTAGACTCGACATCCTCTTTTAAGTAAAAATTGTTTGATTGGAAATTATGGCAAACTATTAATACAATGATGTAAAGCACTAATGTTAATTACAAACAAACCTTGCGAGCTTAATAGAACGTTGGTCTCATCTTTAAATATAATTAAAGAAAACACATTTTATCTTGTTTATATTGAATTTTTCCTCAGATATTGAAGGTTCTCGATTTACAAAAAAATCAAATTGTTTATTCGAACTGATAAAAACAATTGCATTTTTGTTGTCATTTAGATCGTGCTTTATTTACCAATCCAACAATACTTCTGATAATAAGTGTGGTGTTAGTTTGTGAAAATAATTAATTACAATAATTACAAATCCGTGCCTCTACTAATTGGTATTGTTGATATGAAATGTAAACATTCGATATATAATAATTTATTAGCCATATTTCGCAATAAAATTAAGATTATTTTCGTAAGACCAAATTTGATTATGTTGTTCATAACAGTAAAAAAGGTAAAAACAGGATTTAAGTGATAATAATATAAAATCTTGCTAGTAGGACTGTAATAAAATAATTAAACCAAGTGTTACATATTATTAGAAAAAACTCTACAACTTAACCTTGGATCTTCTTATTTGCGTGTCCTCTTAGAAGGTTGGCAACCATCATAGAGATTCGAATCTACAATGCCACTGCTCTGATCGTTTCTGTAGCACTGCATCTGAGCCACATTATTATATTGTTTAGCCAGAAAACGCGTATTCTGACTCAGCTTCTTCGTTCTGCATCAGTTCGTAAGACTCATCTCTCATAACATGGCACAAGCAAAAATATCAAAACCATGGCTACAATCTACCAGTGGTAGATATATTAAAAGCAGGACAGGATCCAGATTACCCGAAAAAGCTACCGCCCTATTTCTCTCCTGTGTTCAAAATTCAAGCTGTATGAAAGGTTGATATTAAATATAATCAATCTATACGTAGAAGAAAACCTTTCTATCGGAATAAGCAGTTTTTAGAGCAAGAAGGTCCTGTACTTTTGTACGAATGTCTTCGACAACTATTTCAAGAATGCATAAACACAAGCGAAATCCCTACTGAATGAAAGATATCTACCTCAGTACTATACATAAAAAGGGTGATGAAAATAATTGTGAAAATTACCAAGGAATAGCTGTAACTGGATCTATGAGTCGAATATATGGAAAGGTTTAAAAAAACACAAATCGAGAGAGAATACTTTGATTATGAAGCAGAACAAGCAGGATTTTGTACGAGTCCATCCACTATTGACCACACTTTCTCCGTAACCCAGATAATAGAAAAAAGATGGCACGGAATCAAGAGATTTATATGTTGTTCGATGACCTAAGGAAAGCCCACGACAGCGTTCCACTGAAGAAGCTGTGGCAGTCAATGGAAAACACGAATATTAATATAGAATTAATAAAAGCTGCCAACTTACCAAAAATAAAAGCAGGGATACAAATAACAACAGAATTTATCACATCAAAAAGATTAAAGTAAGGATGTTGTCTGTCCCCCACTTTATTTAAAATATACCTCGAAAGTGCTTTAAAAAGATAGAAACAAAAATGCAGGACAATGAGGATACCGCTCACCAACACTTTGGTATATACGCTCAACTTTGCAGACCATCAAGTAATAATGGCTCAAGATTATTAAGATTTAAACTATATGGCACAAAAATTAATGAAAGGGTGTGATATATGGGGTCTAGAAGTAAATAACAAGAAAACCGAATACCTGTGCATTGTAGTAGAACATAAAGATCTCATATTAGACGATAACACCACGATAAAGCACTGCTGTGACTACAAATATCTAGGTATCACTATTTCACAAGATAGAACATTAGACAAAGCCATAAAAGAAAAGCCAGAGAGAGAGAGAGAGAGAAATACGCCAGGGAGAAAAGTCATCACAATGCTAAATAGCAGTTTATGGGACCAATCCATCAGCAAATAATATAAAAAGAGGATATATGAGACTATAGTAAAAAGTATCCCTTTATATAGCTGTGAGGTATTATGGCCACCGAAAGAAAGGGCACTGGCAACGCTGAAAGCGACGGAAATGGATTTTTAGAGAAGAGCCGCCGGAAGATCTAGAAGAGAAAGGATTACTAACGAGCACATTAGAGAAATAATGGGAATCAAACGAACAATCACAGATGACTTGACAACAAAACAACTTATCTGGTTCGGACATATACAAAGATTGGATGAACAACGAATACCAAAATACATATTAAAATTGTAACCAGAAGGAAAGAGAAAACGGGGTAAACCGAGAAAAATTTGGAGCGAAGGAATAAATAAAGAACTGAGAGAGAGGGCCATAGAAGAAGACCTATGAAACAACCGAACTAAGTGGCGATTGGAAGTCGGAAAATGGCAGAGAACGTTATAAACCGAATCTATTGCTGATGATCGTGCAACATAGTAGTCTTCTGAACGTAGGAAAAAATCTTACGGATGAGCTTAAATTGTTGTTGACAGTAAGAAGACCCTGATTGTTTCCAGGGCAATAACTAAGAATATTCACGGAAGAAGCTACAGCTACCTAAGGAAAGAAATTCCAAACGTTAAAACCTTTAAAACAAGTGGAAAAGGACTCTATTTCAAGATTTCTAACTCTATTGCCACAAATTGGTCGCGTTGCTCCTGTAGTGATCCTTTTCCTAGTTAACATGTTCCTTTATAACTTGACTACATCATACAGATGACTACCAAATTGTCAGAAATACCTATTTACGGTTACCTTCCATCGATATACCTATTTTGCTTTTAGTTTGCTTGTTTGCAAGACATGCCATTACATTACAGTTTTATTATTCACTCGCAATATCGTTTTCTATTCTTCTTCTTTAAGTTCCATCTTCTATCGAAGGTTGGAAATCATCATGGCTATGCGGACTCTGTTGACTGCCGCTCTAAAAAGTTCTGCGCTACTGCATTCAAACCATTCCCTTAAGTTCTTAAGCCAGGATATTCTTCGTCTTCCCACATTTCGCTTTCCTCGGATTTTGCCCTGCATAATAAGTTGTAATAATGCGTATTTTTGCCCTCTCATCACATGTCCCAAGTACTCAAGTTTTCGTCTTTTAATAGTTAATATTATTTCCGCCTCATTTCCTATCCTTCTAGTTACTTCCATGTTTGACATTCTTTGAATCCATGATATTCGTAGGATTCTTCTGTAACACCAAAATTCAAAGGCGGCCAGCTTATTCAGATGAACTTGTTTTAGTGTCCAAGCTTCCAGACCATAAAGAAGAGTAGAGAACACGTAACATCGAAGCATTCTCAGGCGTAGTTCTAACCTTATATCCCGACAACAAAGAAACTTTTTAAGTTTAATAAATGATGTACGTGCTATTTCAATACGTGTCCTAATTTCTTTGGTTTGGTCTACATCTGATGTTATCCATGTTCCTAAATATTTATAGCTATTAACATTCTCAATTGCAGTATCTTCAATAGTCAATTGGATATTTGCATGTGCAGATTTAGTCATGATCATGCATTTAGTTTTCTTTAAATTTATCTTCAGTCCGTACTCATGACAGCGTTCATTAAGGCGTTGTATTAGGTTCTGTAAATCATTGTTGTTATCCGTAATTATTACTGTATCGTCTGCAAAACGTAAGTTATTCAAAACTTCTCCATTGATAGATATACCTTCTATTGAGTCTGAGAGCGCTTCTTGAAATACCGCTTCACTGTAGACATTGAAAAGTAGTGGGGACAGCACGCAACCCTGGCGGACTCCTCTCTGTATTTTGATATTTTCGGTGTACCGGTTGTCAACTCTTACCTTGGCAGTTTGATTTCAATATAAATTAGATATAATTTTCAGATCACGACTGTCAATATTTTTGCTTTTTAATATATCTACAAGCTTTTTATGTTGAACTTTATCAAATGCCTTTTCAAAGTCTACAAAACATAAGTACATATCCTGATTCATGCCCATGCGTCTCTGAGCCAGCACATTTAAGCCGAACAAAGCATCTCTTGTACTCATACCATTTCTAAAGCCAAATAATTATGTGTCACTAATCTCATATTCAAGAGTTTTAACAATTCTGCTGTGAATTCTTTTCAAAAATGTTTTAAGTGTGTGACTCATTAAAGCTACTGTTCTGTGGTCTGAGCAAGTTGTTGAACTTGGTTTTTTGGGAATTACTACAAAGGTTGATTGCAGCCATTGTCTGGGAATTGTGGCAGTCTGATATATTAGATTAAAGAGTTCAACCATTACATCAATAACATCTTCATCGATGAGTTTTAATAATTCGATGGGCATCTCATCTGGTCCAGTAGCTTTACCCTCTTTTGTGTTTTTGATGGCATAGATGACTTCTTCTCTTAATATTGGTGGTCCAGTATCCTCGGTGATTTCTAATGACAGTTCTTCTCTTTCATCATTAAATAGTTGTTGAATGTAATTGGTCCAGTGACATAATCTCTCCTTCTTATCAGTAATAATATCCCCTTTATCATTTTTTTTTTCTTCATTTGTATTGTTTTCTATGTACATATATAAATAAATATATATATATATATATATATATATATATATATATATATATATATATATATTTATAATTTTATGGAGCTAAACAAGTAAATGGGGAAAATATACCTTATATTAATATTAATATAAAATTTAAAAAAATTAAAGTAGGTCCGGATATTTGTATTTAAAAGTTTGTGGGTGAATTTTTTAAATATTGTGTTGGGTTTTTTTATTTGTCACCGATATTTAGGAGAACGGCATTTATTCGGAAGTCAGATAAAGGATATAACACTTACGGATAATATTTGGTCACGCTTTCCTCAGACGGTGGTTTTACTTTTAAATCATGTAGGAGTATAAACAATTGCTTCAATGCAAAAGTGATTAAGAAATATTCCTAAAACTACCAATTCTTGTATTAACAGCCAAAAATAGCTTGTTTAGTAATATCAAGGTAAAATCTTTGTTCTAAGGAAATAAGGTATTGTTATTAAGTTGTTTTCAATACGTGAAAAATTACAAAAAATATGTAAATATAATAAAAAGTAGTTAAAATAACTTCATTTTCTTTTTTCTCTTGCGCATATTCTGGTACGCATAACAAGTTGTCAGATTTATCTATTTTAGTTTCTAACCTACGTTCTAAACACTTTACGATCTGTCGCCAAATGTTATCATTTCTTCTAAAGTTTTATTTCTTTTTGCTTCCAGTCCTCTATTATAGTTTCTCAGCTTTTCTTTGGTCTGCCGCATATTTGTGCCTATTGTTTGAGCTTTTGCTATACACAATTTCTTCGGTAACTTATTTTGGTCGATTTTTAAGATATGTCCAAACCAAGTTTTTTTATTTTTATTTTTATTTCGCTGAGTATACTTTCTTGTTGAGTTATTCTTTTAGATATCTTTAGTTCTTTGTTCATAAGTTGTTTTTGAAAGTTTTTGTTTCATAAGTCGCATTTAGTAATTTATTTTTTAAAGTTAACTTTAGAAGTTTAAAGTTTATTTTTCTAAAGTTTTACTTTATTTTACACTGTTTTATATTTAGATGTATTGAAAATATACAGTAAACGGTTTTTAGGCGAAGATTTAATCTATCACACTTGCACATGTATCATTTGCAGGATAATGAAAAACAAGAATAAATTCTTCATTAAATATTTTTCTGTACTGAAATTCGTTGTGCGAAGCAACTTTAATTTCTTTGCAGATTTCAGTATAAAACCTATACATACTTGAAATATTTAAATCAGGGCTAAGAAAATGCCTAGAAGATTTTTCACGGGAAACGCGGCTGGTATATGCTGGAAAACTTTTTATGTGATCGCGAACAATATCTTTCAACTGTTCAGCAATTTTGGGTTGGTTTTTATGCATTCCTCTTCCATCTGGTGGACATACCTCACCATGGGCCTTTTTTTCTTTACAATCACTCTTATCTTTTTAATAGAACTGTCATAGGTGCTTAAGTACATGCTTTGACAAACTTCTGTTCGAATTCCGGTAGAATATTTTAAAAATTTTTTCCTAGAAAAAGATCTGCTTTCGATTTTCTCTGGTGCTTTGCCTATCTTTAAGTTTTTCTTCCACACTTTGCGCTAACACATTATCTTGAGTGTTTCTACTTTATTGGGAAAATCGCAAAAATATATTCTGTCTTTAAACATTATCAATCTTATCATAACACTTTCGTCTACAGTGGCATGCTAACTGTAACACTTAAGCTTTCTTTACCTTTCCCTTTTTACTTTTATATTCCTCGCCTTTATGTTATTATTTTCTTTTAAGTTGCTTCCAATCTTGAATATCTTTCACTCGTTTCCTTGATTTATTTTTTTTTTCACTGTTACTGTTAAAATATTCTTCGCTATCCTTTTTATCTGGACTATAATTAAGATCTTAATCATCAGAAACATTCCTAAAAAAATTTAAAAAACAATGTAAGTGGAAAAAATGTGTTTTTTTAAGCTTTTAAGTATGTTACAGACACAAATTAGTATGTTGAAAGCACTTACGTTTAAAGTAAGTTCATGCTTTTTTGCTTTTTTATTTTTTTGATTGCTTTCATGCATTTCCAAAGCCGTTCTTCAAGAAAACTCATTAAATTTAACGGCGAACTATTCTAAAAGAAATTAATCGGCATTTTAAAACTATAACCATCTATGTGTTATACATAGGTACAAAATATACAACAGCACGGTAACAAAACTTATTACTTTATTATTAAACCGGTATGTATTAAAGATTGCAACAATTTAGATAATTTAAGGATTATCTACCTATTTTCAAAACAGACATCAGTATCTAGGCTACCTATTGCACCTTCTATATATTTTCTTGACTAATCCCTCGTGGAGTCCATCGCAATATTGTCAGATCCTGAAATTGTATGTCTACATCTTGTGGGATCATCTCCACAATAACAGCAGCATTACTACAACCAGGCTGGGTAAAAAAAGTTGTCATGGATTCTTCAGTAGAGTGACCTAAACCCATTTTTTATATTAATAAAATAACGCAATTGGCATACCTATTTTATTTGAGTACTTACCAATTTCATTTCTATTTCTATCACCAACCTGTCCGGAGTCTTTAATGGACTGCAGGAGTGATGGCCTAGATTATATTGACATCTGTCAGTTTCACTTTCCAATCAAACCTTGTTTAGTGTGGATAATTTGTATTTTTCTTTATTTTTTCATTTTTTTTACAGAAACTTTCCGCTTTTTGCAATATTTAAGTATTCTTATAGTTACTACAACAATTTTACAAGGTTGGGTAAATAATAAAGCATGTTGTTTTATAAAAATAGCAATAAAATGCATGTATCAATAAAGTAAGGTTAGAATTTCTTTAATTTAAACTTTTAAACTATATTTCATAGAAATAGAAGACTAAATTATTATAGTACTATCGTAAAAAAACAGCATACTTAAAAGAAAAAGCAACAGAAAAACAGTGTACTTAAAAAAATTAAAAAGTCTTGAGATTGGGTATTTCAACTTTTGTTTGGAAAGTAACAATATGGCCGCCGTGACGTCACACTCCGGCTATCCATTAAAGACAAGAGGTTTTTAGTTCGGCTTGAATATATTCTTTGCTTTACTTGCAGTAAACTCACTTAAAAATATCGATCAAAAAGACAAAAGAGGACATCTAATCGGTATGAAAAGCAGACCAAAATTCATAAAAGTGGCTTCTTAATTTGGAGGACATATACGGGAGTACAAAGGCGCCAAATTTAAAGTAGCTATAAAATATCCAACAAATGATGGAAGTGCTGAAGAGGACAGGGATTGATGGAAGAGACTTAAAAAATATAGCTAATCTGTATTGGAATCAATCAGCGGTACTCCGAATAAATGGAGAATATACGGATCAGGTCAAAATCTTAAGGGGAGTAAGACAGGGGTGCATAATTTCACCAGTGATATTCAATCTGTACTCGGAGCACATTTTTGAAGAGGCCCTAAAAGATATTGATGAAAGCATCTCAATAAATGGAGTCAAGCTCAATAACCTGCGGTATGCAAATGATACAATAGTGTTTTCCAATACCATTGAAGGGCTGCAAAACTAAATGAACAGAATAACGGAAATAAGTAAAACATATGCACTGGATATAAACACCAGCAAAACCAAGCTAATGATCATCAGCAAGGAAAACATAGCTGGAGCAAATCTGTATGTGAACCAAATGAAAATTGAACGAGTCTCACAATACAACTACTTGGGAACTATAATTAATAAGTCGTGAGACAATACCCAAGAGATTAAATGTCGCTTCAGAAAGGAAAAAAGTTCATTCTTGACTATAAGGTCTGTTTTCAAGAGCCATGACCTCACTCTAAAAACAAAAATAAGGCTCCTTAAATGTTATGTGTACTCGGTGCTTCCGTACGGAGTAGAAACGTTTACATTAAAGGCGGAAAATCTATCAAAACTTCAGGCTTTTGAGCTATGGTCATACAAAAGGATCTTAAAGATACCATGAACAGACAAAGTCACCAATGAAGAACTACTGCGTAAGCTGGAGTACTTGGGACATATAATGAGAAATCAAGGCATATACGAGCTACTCCAATGCATTTTGCAGGGTAAAATTGAAGGAAAAAGGGCCCCAGGATGAAGAAGAATATCCTGGCTTGCTAACCTGAGAACATGGTATATAAATACCTCAACACAGCTATTTCGTATAGCAACCAACAAAATTATCATAGCCAGAATGATCGCCAACGTTCGGAACGAACAGACACCCTAAGAAGAAGAAGAAACAAGGAAAGTGAATCTCTTTCCTTGTTTAATGTGGCTTCTCAACATAGCACTTCTCGTCTAATAATATTTTTGCCCCCACTACCTTTACATTCTCTCTTCTGTCTTTTTACTCGATGAATAAAACATAGAAAGTCTTCACCGGTCACTAAAACAACTTCTTCTTCTTCCTCCTCTTTTTGGCTTTTATTCTACTGACTAATCAGCCAGTACTTTTGTTTTGTTAATTTTTGGGAAGCTGTCTTGAGTCTGAGAATATATCTCATGCCCTATTATCAGCGAATATAGACATTTCATCAGTTCATCTAAATAATATCTACATTTTATTTATGTTTTCGGTTTTCTTATAAGTGGTTTAATTGTTAATATTGGATGGGTTATTATGAAGGTTATAATTTTATATGGTTGATCTGTAGGAATCTGAGAAGACTTTTGATAATTTTAGGGTTAATATTGCATAGAAGCATAATTTATTTAAGGTTATGTTTTTTTAAAGACCAATCTCCAATGACTTAAGAATAAAAAGGCCAGAGTTCAATGCTCACTCGCTATTGGCTCTTTAGTTAAATAAAGTGAGCAGTTCTACGTGCACTTTGGCCGTGTTATTTTAAACTGATTTGGAGATAAGCCCGAAATTAAAATTTAGAAATCGGCAACCATTCATACACGAAGATTGGCCTTTTTTGTATTGAAACTTTTGAATTCTATAATTTGTGTGGTGATACTAACTCAATAAAATCAAAATTGAAGTTTGCTCCTTTTAATACCTAAGTCCAGATATATTTCCCTTTTTTTTCTTCTCAATCAGTTAATTTAATTTCAAATTTCCATAATTTCTATACGTGTAATATATTATTATATTAATGCAATTATTTTGAAAAATTTGTATTTATCAATAAGTGAATCGTCTACTTCGTTGTCTCTTCAAGGTAATGTGTCAAAACTTAGAATTATGATAACAAATGCTTCGTGAATACATTATTCATTCATAGTATTCAGTGGAAATATCAGCGACCACGAAAGTGGCTATGTATTATATTTATAACAAAATACTTATTTATATCAGCAAAGATCGTCTTCCTTCAATATAAATACATTAATATCCGCCTCTGTTATCATTCTAAAAGTATCTCTAAGTGTAAACAGAATACAAATTTCCAAAATTATAAACATCTTGTAGTGTGTGCTTTACTTTACCAGGAATATCGAAATAACGTAAGTTGAATATTTAAGAAAACTTAAGTATCTCGGATCATAAATCACATTAATGTGGTAGTTCTTTTAATCCAGTAGGTTTTTGTTTTAAATACGTTTCCTCGATAATAGTTTTACTTTAAAAATAGTATTATAGTGTAGCGATCCCATCTAAATAGAATTTTGTTTGTTAGTAAATGGTTTAACATAAAACAAAACATTAATTTTACAGTTTTTTTCATCGATTCCACACTATGTTCTTCTTTAGCAATATTTCTACCAATATTTTAATCAAAGATGGCTTTTTCTCATTGATGGTATTTAAATTTTTTTTATTTTCCTTCATCATCGATCAATTTATCGTGCTTTATTCTATTTTGTAGTCTATAAAACATATAGTTAAGTATTTCTGATTTCAGGATGGATTTAGATCTTCAGTTTTATCCACTTGTTCAATATTTTCATTTTTTATCTGGATCTATGTTATAACTTTACCCCTCTTACTGCTAAGCACGGTTTTTGTTTTCCTTATGTTTATTGTTCAACCAAACTGTTCGTCAGTGTGACAAATTATGTTTAGTAGCTTCTGCAGGTCTTTCTCGCTGATAATTGCCCCATTTTTGTCCTTGCAAACTGTTGATCTTGTCATCTATCCTTGGGTGTATTGCTTGGTTTCCTTATAAAATTTTCTAGTCTCTCTTCTGTTTTTATAATCAGTAATTTGTTGTATTTTTCTATTCAACATTTCTCTATTTTTCCTTCTACATATTTTCTTTGCATCTTTTCTGAGTTCGTGATATGCCCTTCTACTCAATATGGAATCCCTTTGTAGGCATTTCTTAGCTATATTTTTGCTATTTATTACTTGTTGGCAATCTTGGTCAAACCATTCCTCGTTTCTTTTGCTTTAGGTTTCACCTAATGTTTCCTTTGTCATATTTGTAATTGTCGTTTGGATGACATTCCATTCTTCTTCAATGTTGTTTTGTTCTTTTCTTTTATGTAATATTAATTTTATTTTCTGCTGGTACTCATTCTTCTTTTTAGGATTTTTAAACATATATGTGTTCCATTTTCTTTGTTTGGCGCCTTTCTCTTTTCCTAACATTGATATTCTTTGTTTGCGCCTCTCAATTTGCACCTCTGTATGTTCTAACATCCGTTACGGAGGTTGTCACCGCTTAGATATTAATATGTGATCAATTTGATTAAATTTATTATTATCAGGTATCATCCAGGTTCCTTTATGAATATTTTTATGAGGGAAACGCGTACTAACAACTCTTAGTTTGTTTGCCATTGCCAACTGTGCCACTCTTATACCGTTGTTGCTGATAATATCATGTAAACTATGCTTACCAAAGGATTCTGCATATATTGGCTCTTTTCCCAGCTTCGCATTCATATCACCCAGGACTATAACTGCATCTTTCTTCTGTGCGTTTTCACATTCTACTTGTAGTTGCTGCTTCTTTTGGGGCATGGATATTAATATGTTGGGGCCTTGTAAGGACCAATTGCTTTTAAAACCTCAAGTTTATAACTTTTGGTGTTCCCATCTTAAACAAAAAATACTACCTCTTTATTACAGCCCAGTTCCCCAATAAGTAGCTTTAATGTAAAAAAATGATCATTTGTTTCGTATCCCAAACAAAAAATTGATTATAAGCAGTCTTAAGAAATTTGTCCTTGTTAAGATATACTATTAGAACAACATCACGCCAATTAAAATACACAAACAACATAAAATCCTTGTTCAAATGTTGTCACTGTTTAAGTGGGACACTCTTAACACAGTTTACCTTTTCAAAATAATCAATTGTGATCTAGATACTTAAGTTTAACTTTCGAAAACCAGGTATATATAAACGACGGCACTAAACCAGCTATTTTCATTTGAACTTTCAGATTTTTCGATCAAGAAGCCAAACCTTAACTTTTTGCCGAAGTTGCGCGTTGTCGTTACAGTTTCAGCGAAGTTTTCAGCCGCGATCTCGCAAAAAACTTTTAGGCCAGCAGCGTCGACTTATTGGTCGACGTCCAGTTGTAGTTTCATTCACGTTTCCGGATACTAAGGCGTCGGGACTCCTTGGGTCGCGTGCATCGTGTTACCGTTGAGTGGCAGGTGTCATCAGGATGTGTTAATTAAAGTGACTGTTTGGTTTCTAATTAGGCGAAGACAAAATAAAATTTAGAAAAACAATGGTGGGGTACTACAACAATCAAGGTATTTATTTTTAGTAATGTTTGTCGGTTGCAAATTTATTTTTAGTTTTATTTATGCATGCTGTTCGAATCGGTTAAATTTAACAATACTACCTGGTTCAAGAAAACTACTTAACCATTTAACTAATTTATTACTTTTTATTTATTTGATACATAGACACGTCGTTAAAATAACAACTTTACTAAGTTTATTAATTTAGATTTAATTTAAAAGTTTTTTTTTATTTAAGAGTTTTCCAATTTATAAATGAATTCTGCGAATTCTCGACACATATTGTGACAATGGCTATTGAATTATCGTCATTTTTCACGAGTAAGAACATTTGTAATGTTCTCGCGTTTCTTTGATAAAGGATATCCGCCGTTAAGATAGGCAAAATGCATTCTCAGAATTTAATTTTGTTCATTTTTTTTATGTTACATGTGATTAAAAAATGTGTGAAAAAAAAGGACTCTTTTTTAGCAAGCAGGCTTTTAAGCCCGCAACCCCAGCACACTTTTCGCCGGCAGTATTTTCGACTGGTATGAAAGTTTGTTGCATGGCCATTTTGCGAATTAAATTTTGACAGTTAAAGCACGAGATGTGAGACGAGCAATTTTGTCAAAATTATTATTCCAATATATTTCATTACATCCGTTTATATGGAAAAAAGTTTCTCAGTTTGCAAATATCTTTCTTTCTTTCTCCCCTTCCTCTTCCTATCAGGCTGTCGGATTTGGGCTAGCTATTTTAATTTCCATTTACCCACCTCTTCCATTCTTTACTTCCTGCCATTATTTTCAATTCCTCGAGCGATTTTTGTTTAAGTTTTCCCGCCTCTACTACTTGCTGTATCCATTTTTTTCTTGGTCTGCCTGTTTTTCTTTTTCCGACGTCTTTTGCTTCATAAACTTTTCTTGTTATTCTATTGGATTGCATCCTCATCAGATGCCCATACTAGTTCATTTGTCTCTATGCTATTTTGTTCATTATCAGTTCCTGGTTCGTCATTCTCCTAATAGTCTCGTTGCTTAAATCTATCCCATTTTGTTTTTCCAACTATCCTTCTTAGATGTTTTATCTCCATTGCGTATATTCTGCTCTTATGTTTTCCCAGAATTGTCCAGTTTTCACTTGCATAGAGCACAGTCGGTATCACTATTGGGGTATATATTTTTATTCTTGTTTCTCGTGCAAGTTATCTTTTTCCTATTATTGGGGCTAACGCATAGTATAACTTGTTTGATTTCTTTGCTCTATTTGGTATTTCCCAGTCTATTTTTCCGTCATTAGTTATTATACTTCCTAGATTATCATTATCTTACTTTTTTCCTCGTTTATCTCCATTTTTAGTTCTTGTATTTCTACCCATATATCCATTAGTTTCTGCATTTTATTCTCGGAATCTGCTATTAGTACTATGTCGTCTGCATACATTAAGGACTCTATTGTTACCGATTGTAATCTGTGGTAACCTATTATTGTCTGTAGTTGATTGGTTCTGACTCTAGTGTTTCTTATCAATTCGTTCATTACTATTATGAATACAAAGGGCTGAGACTACCTCCTTGTTTAATACCGCTCTTCCAATTAAATGCTTCCGATCTTTACCCTGTTATTTGTACCCTTCCTTTTACCCCTTTGTAAGTACTTTCTATTGGTAGGTATTCTATCAAATGGTAAAATATGATCGTATTTGCTTCTTTCAGGACTGAAAATATATATTTTTTATATATTTTTTAAATATAAATTGAAGCGCATTGATTCAGGTTGTATGGATCTCAAAAAATAGGACAACCACGCAAAAACTTAAACTGTTTACTATCTGCACTACATTTTTCATAGTATCGTTGATTTTAATTATCTTTCCGCAGAGAGCCTCTTGATGGATAATGCAATGAAACATAACATAGTTATCACCATTTTCCCGCAAAAGTCCAGCCAATCCAGTTATGCGTCCCGTCACTGCTTTTGCTCCGTTGGTGCAAACGCAAGAGCACTTTTGAAAACCACCTATATTTTTCACAGCGTCACTAACAGCTTCAAATATATTTATACCTTTGAAACTGTCTTCCATGTGGTGCAGTTTTAGAAGTTCCTCAGGTTCGTCCAGGGCTAAGGACTAGTACAAACAATCACGAACTGTGTCGACCATTTTTTTAAATATATGAGTATTCAGCTCATCAACTCTTCTAGATACAGTTTGATGGGAAACTGAAACACGTTCAAAATGTTTGGTCATCTTTTCATCTCCAAAGGATCGCGCCATTTTAACGGCACACCGCTTGATCATTTCTCCATCTCTAAATGCTCTTTTAATGTCTCAGTCAAAAAATAAAACTACACACACAAATGCTCTTTTACTTTTGACAAGCTCTAAACATACATACGATGCTGCTAGCTTGATGATTGAACAGCTGTCGGTTTTGTAAATAGAGATTTTTGTTTATTCAATTTAGCTTTAAGTTCTTTTACAAGAGTATTGCGAGCTTCACCTTGATAATATTTGTCGTATTTTGTTTTGTGTTGGGTTTTACAATGCCTACTAATATTGTATTCTTTTGATACCGCAAGTACTTGACAACAAATAATGCACTGAGGTTTGTCATTTAAATTGAATAAGAAATATTGATTCTCCCATTTTCCTTGGAAAGTACAATTCTCTTCGAAAATTTTGCGTTTTTTTGGCACTATTCATTCTGAATTTAACATTCAATTTATTCGCCACTGTTAATTTAACACGACACGTGCGCAGCTGACTGAAGCTAACTGCCCGCTCATCGGGAGTGGGTGTTCAAGGTTAACTACTTTCTTAAGATTTCGGAAAGTTAGACAGGGTTGGAACAGATAAAAGTTATCAATGGTAATATTTTTGAAATGTGTTTACGGGGACCGCAGTTTAACGAGCCTCATGCCGCATGCGGTCCGCGTGCCTGAGGTTGGACCACACTGTCCTAAAGAGCTCAGATATTTCAAGTTATATTTAATCTATAAAAAAACCTTAATTTGATCTATTTTGAAGTCCATAATATTTATAAAGTTTTCAAAAACCCCTAAAAACAGTTTTTCGGATTTTTGAAGGTGATGTACCATACGAAAAAATTTCAAAAAAAATCAGCAATATATTTTTTGATAAAATATACAAAATAAAAAAATGACTTTCAGCCATTTCAAATAAAAAAGATAATATATATGATTTTTTCTAAAAAAAAAAGTGCATTTTTAGGTTATTTATATACACTCAATCTACGGGATCTAAAAAATAGTCAAGTTTTGTAAAAAACTTAACTATGCGTGTGACCTTTTCTGAATTTTAATAAGTTTTATTTTTTAATCACATAAAAAGTAAAGAAAATGAAAACAAATTAATTCTTGAAGTGTCCTCTAAAAAAAATTTAAAAGCAGGCGTTTATTAGTTTAGTACTTTGATTGATCATGATAGCACCTATTTTCATTTACGATGCGCCTTTTTATTTCTCCTAATGTACTATTATTGGAGTTAACCAATGTCCCTAAATACATAAACTCTTTGACCGCTACGAAGTTTTGATCATTGAAAGTTTTTACTGCTGATACCATCTGTCACTTCTGAATTTGACCTGTTACTTTATATTTAAAATTTAATAATAATTTATTACCTCAAGCTTTATGTATAAATATACATTAGTCATATTAATATTTCTGTAAATACGTTATAAATTAGAATGCATTTTTTTTGGGAAGCATTCCAATAACATATCAACCGTGTTTATTACTAGTGTTACTATAAAATATAAATTTACTTTGATTATTATCATTGTTTTAGAGTGTGCTATTTACGTTTTGAATTTAAATATACATTTCAATATACTATATACAAATTAAAATATCTGGAACAAATATATTTTTGAGATTGTTTATATCAAACCTTTTATGTCAATTGTAGAAATATACAGTCCATTGTTTAGGTGGTCGTCTATCGTGCTTCTCGTGTCTTGCCTTGGTCTGCATTCCAATAACCCTTTTTTTATCGCCCATTTGTCATTCTAGCTATGTGTCCTGTCCATCTCCAATTTAATCTGGCTATCCTTTCGATGACATCAGTCGCCTTAGATTTTCTTCTTCGTTTTTTTATTTTGTCTCGCAGGTGTTTCTGCTTCGTATGTCAAGTTTCTCTCAATTTTCCATATGCTGCCCATCCAATACCGGTTCTTCCCTTCAGTTCGTAGATGTAATTATCCCTGCTAATCATAATTTCATGTTCTAGGTGTTTATATTTATCTACGAGTTCTATTTCTTCTTCTCCTCTTCTTCGTCTCTTCTTCTTCTTCCTCTTTATAAACAATTCTGCTTATTCATTGGCCGATGAATACCTCTATGGAAGGTTGTCACTCCATCTTTTACGCGGTTGTCCGATACTTCTTTTGTCGATTGGTGACCAATCTCTTGCTATTCTGACGACACGGGTCTCCTCCATTCTAATGATGTGGTTATTCCATTCTTTTTTTTCTATTTTGTGTCCATTTATTTACACACTGTACGTTACATTTTCTTCTAATGTCTTCACTAATCTTTCTATCTCTTATCGTAGTTTCCGTAATTCTTCTTAGTAGGTACTCTCATCTCTGCCGTTTTCAGTAACCTTTGCTTTGTGGCTGTGTCGGGTCTTGTTTCTGATGCATATGTCATTATTGGTCTTATACTTACTGACTTTATAAATTCTTGACTTCTTCTCAGTGTTAATGTGTCTGTTTCGCCATATAGTGTAATTAAAGCATTCTACCAGTCCATTTGCTTTTTATACTTAATCTTTCACTTCTTTATCCAGGTCTCCATAGCTGGACAGTGTAATTCTCATGTATTTTATTTCCAATACTTGGTCAATACTGATGCCATCAATTTCTATTTTACATCTGGTAGGTTTTATGCTGACTACTATTGTTATAGTTTTCTTAGATGAGATTGTCATATTAAATTCTTTTGCTCTTATGTTAAATCTGTGGACCAGACTTTGCAGACTGTCTTCATCTTGGTTTATCAATATTGCGTCGTCTGCCTAACAGTATTTTTATTTCTTTTTTTTTTTCCCATTCTGTATCCTCTTCCTTTGTTAACGCTTTTGATGATTCCATCCATGATTAAATTGACGATCATAAGGCTAAATGAATCCCCTTGTCTTATTCCGCTTCCTATTTCTATAGGTTTTGTAAGTTGTTTATCTATTCTGACTTCCATTTTGTTGTTTTGATGACTCCATCACTTTCTGTGATATGTGTGCTTCTGCTATTTTTGCTTTTTTTTTAAAGCAGTTCTATTTCTTGGCCACCAATATTGATGATCTGGTTTTATCAATAGTTTTGTTTTCGAGATGGTTATATTTAACCTACATTTTCTGCAGCCACAACGAGCTCCTTATCACCTCTCTTGCTATTCTTAGACCCTCAGCTATTATGACTATATCACGGGCTAAACATAAGTTGTTATTAACCCTTTAAACTCTTCAGGGCCTCTTTGATTTGTGATTTTGTTATATCGGGCATTAAATCTGATTCTTGATTTAGGACCCAGTTCTTACTGTAATTAGAGGTTGCATATTCTTATCTGTTTCTCTTGATCTGTGTAGCTTTGTGTAGAACTTTGCGACTATGGTTTACATTTCTTATCTGTTCGTAGTTTCCAGCTCTGATTCTTAGTTTATTAATTTCTAATTTTTTCTTTTGCATGCTTCCTTCTAAAAACTATCATGTCCTTATATTGCTTTATTGCTTTTTTATTGTTTTGTACTTTTCTACTTTCTTATGGGTTTTCTTATCGAAGTACCATATTATCTGTTAAACCTATTGTACAAAAAGGGTGTACATATGTGCAATCATGAATATAATTTCAGTGTATGAGAACTGTATTACATAGGGTTGGTTCAAATAAAATTAGGATGTGTACTAAAGGATTATGCAGTTGTTCTTCATACGGGGAAGCTGTCCCTGGACACTTATCTCGCGGTACCAACACTGAGGTCACAAGATAGAGCACATTTGCGTCTGTATACGATTTAAAACATTATTTGCGGTATTTTTCGCGTAACTATAAGTGGGAGAGAGAATGTTTGTTATTAACGGCAGTTAACAGTATAGAGAATACCTATATTACTAACTTATATAAATACCTATATAACGTCTGTTTCAAGCGATAGGTAACAGGCCAGAGAGGTTCCTAACAATACGCAACAGGGAAGATATTCGTCTTCTTGTTTGCTATCTTACCACTGTCGTATTTCTAAAGGAAGGGGGTTGGAAATGGAAGTAGAAAGTATTATCAAGGGTTGGACTAAGGTAATGATTGTGAAATTGTGTTAGAATGATAGTTAGTAATACAGCGAAAAAATGACATAATTTTTCGCATGTGAAAAAATTAAACACCTATAACTGTCTGGTTTATACTGTGTTTTACTTATCATAAATAAAGGAGTTTAATGTTTCGCACTTATGACACATGACAAATTCTACAGAGAAGAGATAGCGCAGAGCTTAGAACGCAGAAGCTACAGAATAATTGTAAATAATTATATCAAATTCATAACCGCACAAGAAAATGACAACCAATAATATATTATCGTAATTAAATAATCGAAACAAATAAACAGTAACCACAAGAGCAGTTAATTTCTACCGAAGAGTCCAGAAAAAGTATATAATATAAATCAAATCAACTCCTCTTGCAACATGATATACCAACCACAAGAACATATTGTTACGATAAATTCTGACCCAAAATCGTAAATATATTTTACTAATATGTTTTTATTCATTCATGAATGTTCTAGGTATAACTACCTGACGAAAATCAGCCGAGCCGCTATAAAAACAAACCAGTTCCAGTTCATTCGAGAATGGGAAGTTCATTGTCACGAAGCGGGTCAACATCCATGGGGTCTCCCCTCGGCTATAATACCAATATGACGTCACATTCCAGTATTTTCTACAAGAGTCAGGTCAGGTCTAGGCGGTCTTACGGTGCTTTATATAAAGACGCAATTTTATTGAGGAGGGCAGTTAGAAGAAGCTCGCGAACCGCGATATTTAGATGTAACGAAACGTTAATAAATTATTTGTAATTAGGATTAATAAAGACTTTAATAAATTCGTAATTAGTTATCGTGAGTTTTAATAAACTAGAATATAGACAATAAATTAGAATAAAGACAAATAAATTAGAACAATATAAATAAACTTAACAGTGGTGCAGAAGTGGGACTGTAGATAAATTTAATTTGAATTTTTGAAAAGAAGTGAAATTGGTGAACGATGGCTACGATTTACGAGCTCACAGTTACGAATCTAAGAAGGCATCTTGAAGACAGAGAATTAGCTTCTACCGGAAAAAAGACTGAGTTAATCCAACGACTAAAGAAGGCTTTGGAGGAAGAAGGTTTGAATCCGGAAACTTATATATTTGAAGATGCTGTCATCGCGTCAATTTCAAAATTAGAGAATAAAGTTTCTGGTGACATCGCATCGTTAGAGAACAGAGTTCATGGCGATATTTCGAAAGTTTCCTCTGATGTAGCCAAAGTCTGTGGTGATGTAGCCAAGGTTTCCTGTGATATCGCTTCTTTAGAAAGCAAAGTTTCTAACGAGATTTCTTCTCTGGAAAGCAAGGTTTCTGCTAACATCTCTAAAGTCACCTCTGAGATGTCTGCCCTCGACGATAAAATGTCTTCGTTAAAGAACCAAGTTGCTGCCGATATGTTGGCCTTCGAAGAGAAGATAAAAGAGATGGAAAGGAAGATGGAGGAAACAACGACCGCAGAGAGAGAAAACAATCCAATTATAGCAGAGACAAAAGAAGACGAGACGAAATATAAGTTGGAAACACGGCCGAAATTCGAAGGAAGCGGAGGTTATGTTCATGTCAAAGTTCCAACTTTCGACGGAAAATCGTCATGGAACAACTACATGAAACAGTTCGAATCAGCTGCAAGAGCGAATGGATGGTCTGAAAAAGAAAAGGCTGTAAACCTGACTATCGCTCTTCGAGGAGATGCCTTAGATGTGCTCCAGACCATAGCCGTAGAGGAGACGGATGATTTCGAACAACTGAAGAAGAGGTTAAATATGCGATATGGCCACGAACACTTGGAGCATGTATATCAGTCGCAGCTCAAAAATCGAAGACAAAAGAAAGATGAGGCTCTTCAAGAATATGAAGTAGATATCGCCAGATTAGTGCGATATGCTTATCCAACAGCTCCCGAAGACATGATGGAAAAGTTGGCCGTTCAAACGTTTATTGATGGTCTTCGTGATCATGAGATGCAAAGAACACTACGATTAGCTCGTCACAAGACGCTGATGGATGTCTTATCTGCCGCCCTCGAATACGAGTCAGCTACGCTAGCCTCTGGCGGGTACAGTAAAGTTAGAACTGTAAAAGAGGAAGGAGACGAAGATAAACTTGACCAGCTCTTTAATATGATAAAAAGCATGACACACAAGAAAACGAAGACCATAAGACCGAAGACAAAACCAGAACGCGTCGGCCTTAGGGGAGCAGCTTCGACCCAGAACTTTACCAAAGACCCTCTGATACTAATAGCTTCTTTGAAATGTCGTGAAGATAGTGTATATGTAGATGGAGAAATAAATGGTAAAAAGCATACGTTGTTGGTGGATACTGGAGCGACCAGAACCATTATACGCCCGACAGTTATAAACAGCCGAAAGAAACTGTTACCAACGAGGTTGCGACTTCGGACCGCCACAGGTGAAAATGCCAACATTCATGGAGAAATCCAGGTACAATTAGGAATTGGAGCAGAAAAGTTCGTCCATACTGTTATAGTTGCTGACATCGAAGAGGATGTTATATTAGGAATGGACGTAATGAATACGCATGGATTCCAATTGGATTTTAAGAATAAGGTAATCAAAGTTGGTAACGAGGAGGTATTTCTCCATCCACACGATGACAACACTATGCAAGCAGCCGTTAAAGAAGATACAGTCGTGCCTGCGAGAAGTGAAACGATAATAGTAGCGCGGCTACAGGGAATTGTGGACGAAGGAACACCTGTTATGATGGAGCCTTGGAATCATGACGACGAAGTTGGCCGTGGAATCATAATTGGAAAAGAATTAGTGACTTCGGCTAAAGAAATTCCTGTGAGACTTATTAATGTCAATGACTACCCAGTGACCATCAAGAAAGAGACAAAAGTAGGAACTTGTGTACCTGTCACATCCATAATCCGTCAGACGACAACGTCTGATAATTCCAACGATAAATTTGATCAAATGGTTGCGGTTGCTGGACAGTCTCTGAATCAGATTGAGAAAAGGAAATTAAGGGAATTTCTTCGGCAGTATCGTGATATTTTCGTACCGAAAGGAGGAAAGACGGGAAGAACTACCGTTGTTAAGCATAAAATTGATACTGGTAATGCTAAGCCAATTCGTCAAACAGCTCGACGATTACCACAGGCGAAAAGAGAGGAAGCTGAAACGATTGTTCAGGAAATGAAGAAAGACGGGGTGATAGAACCTTCTACGAGCCCATGGGTCTCTCCGGTGGTCCTGGTTAAGAAGAAAGACGGAACAACGAGGTTCTGTGTGGATTACCGTTTGCTGAACAACGTTACCAAGAAAGATAGTTATCCTCTGCCTCGGATTGATGACACATTAGACACATTGGCTGGAAGTAAATTATTTTCTACTTTGGACTTGAAGTCTGGATACTGGCAGGTAGAAATGGACCCGGTAGATAAAGAAAAGACAGCCTTCACCACAGGATCTGGATTATGGCAATTCAACGTTATGCCATTTGGACTTTGTAACGCTCCTGCGACATTTGAGAGGCTTATGGAAAATGTGTTGAGAGGGTTATCTTGGAAAACATGCCTAGTTTATCTAGACGACATAATCGTCTTGGGGAAGACATTTGAAGACCATCTGAAGAATTTAGAAAACGTTTTTAATCGGCTTAAAGCTGCCCAATTGATGTTAAACCCCAAGAAGTGCCAGCTATTTCAAGGTAAAGTCAATTATCTGGGTCATATAGTCAGTAAAGAAGGAGTGGCCGTGGATAAGGGAAAAATCGATTCTATTAAGGAATGGCCAAAACCAACTGACAAACACCAAGTGAGAAGTTTTCTGGGACTGTGTACTTACTACCGGAGGTTTATTAAGAAGTTTGCAGATATCGCTAAACCATTAACGCGACTTACAGAGGAAGCAAGAGAATACCGCTGGGATGTAGACTGCCAGAATGCCTTTGAAACCTTAAAAAAGCATTTAATCACAGCACCAATTTTAGGGTATCCACTGCCAGAAGGAGAGTTCATCTTAGATACAGATGCAAGTAATGTGGGAATTGGAGGAGTGCTGTCTCAGATTCAAGGAGGACAGGAAAGAGTCCTTGGATATTTTAGTAAAGTTCTCTCAAAACCTGAGCGAAATTATTGCGTCACGAGAAGAGAACTTCTGGCAGTAGTGAAATCAGTAGAGCACTTCTATCAATACCTCTATGGAAGGAAGTTTTTAATCCGAACCGACCATGCCGCCCTTAAGTGGTTGATGCAGTTTAAGAATCCAGAGGGTCAGATAGCCAGGTGGATCGAACGACTCCAAGAATATGATTTTAAGATTGAGCACCGGGCCGGAGTTAGCCACCGAAACGCTGATTCTCTTTCCAGAAGGCCATGCCCAGCAGAGTGTTCTCACTGCAACAAAACGGAATCCAAGGAAGCAGCAGTGCTAAGAACGACGGTGGTCCACGACGACTGGACGCCTACCAAGATCAGGGAAGAACAAGAGAGAGATCCAGTTATACAGAAAATCCGAAAATGGAAAGAGGAAAACCGTCGACCACCTTGGCAAGAAATATCGAACCTAGGCTCAGTAGTTAAGACGTATTGGGCCCAGTGGGACTCATTTATCATGGAAGATGGCTTGCTCAAACGAGTCCTGGAAAATGATGACGGTTCAGAGAAGAGAAGACAGTTGGTGATTCCAAAGAGCAGAATAGCCGAAGTACTCCGTCAGTTACACGACAGTCCATCAGGAGGGCATTTTGGTGTGAAGAAGACCCTTCAGCGAATTCGGGAACGGTTTTATTGGATGAACAGTTCCGACGATGTAAAAGACTGGTGTAAGAAATGTACTATTTGTGCTACGAGTAACGGGCCTTATCGAAAAAGGAGAGCTCCTATGAGACAATATAATGTTGGAAGCCCGTTTGAAAGAATAGCTTTGGACATTGCTGGGCCGTTTCCAGAAAGTGATAATGGAGGCAAGTACATGTTGGTAGTAATGGATTACTTCACTAAGTGGGTCGAGATTTACGCACTTCCAGACCAGAAGGCGGCCACCGTTGCAGATAAGTTGATCCAAGAATATATCAGCCGATTTGGAGTGCCTTTGGAGATCCATAGTGACCAAGGCAGGAACTTCGAAAGCGATTTATTCCAAGGAATATGTGATAGACTAGGTATGAAGAAAACAAGGACTACGGCTTATCATCCGCAATCGGATGGTATGGTAGAACGAATGAATAGAACAGTTGGCAAGTATTTGACAAAGATGGTGTCCGATCATCAGCGAGACTGGGACCAATATCTCCCGTTCTTCACAATGGCCTACAGATCTGCTGTTAATGAATCAACAGGCCAGACACCAGCCAAAGTCCTATTCGGACGCGAGATGCGACTACCTTGTGATCTAGAGTTTGGGTGTCGACCTGGAGAAGATGTAGCAGGTGAAGATTATGTGATCGAATTACGAAGAAGAATGGACGATGTACACGAGTTGGTCCGTTCCCATCTCCAGATCGCTAGTGACCGAATGAAGAAACGGTACGATACGCAAGCCGAAAAGGGGTGTTTTAAGAAGAACGATAAAGTCTGGCTTTATAACCCCAAAAAGCGAAAAGGTTGTTCTCCCAAATTGCAGCAGTTTTGGGAAGGTCCATACCTCATTATGGAGAAGATCAATGATGTTATTTACCGAATAAGCAAGATTCCGAGAGGAAAGCCGATGATAGTACACCATAACCGGCTGGCGTCTTTCGAGGGTGACCACGACGTAGATGAAGAAGTGGAAGTAAACCAAGTCCAAGATGTGTCTGACCTCACGTTTGAGGAATTCATGGGTGCCTATGGAGGTACCGGTAAAGCAAGACATGGTGTTACCACTGAAGAAAGGCAAGATCTACTCGCGCTTCCCGATGACTACTCACTGGCCCTTACCATCCCGGCCAGTATCAAAGATGCACCAGGGTTGGCATCCGTCTTTCGAAGGAAGTTTGGTCGAGTTGCAGAACTTCAATGCCAAGTGCCAGCTCCTGGTAAAACCTTGAAACTTCAAGATGCATCACGTTACCTTTTCTACCTGGTAACAAAAGACACTGCCCGTGACCAACCTACCTACCGAGATGTATGGGAAGCCTTACTTCAGTTGAGAGAGCACGTACTAGAGTCCGACGTGCAAAAGTTAGCCATGCCAAAGTTAGAGTGCCACCAATTAGATTGGAGGGTTATACGAAACATGGTGGAGGAAATCTTTAAAGACACCGAAGTCCAGGTGTTAGTCTGTTGCAATCCGCATAGTTACTGGTGCGGAGAGAAAACCGTCCCTTGTCATTTCTATACAACTGGAAGGTGTAAAAGAGGGTCCAGTTGCCGATATCAGCATGCCGCTCCAGTTCCAGTCCCGACAAGGTTCCAGGAGGAACCATCTTTTAAGAGGGGGGCAATGTTACGATAAATTCTGACCCAAAATCGTAAATATATTTTACTAATATGTTTTTATTCATTCATGAATGTTCTAGGTATAACTACCTGACGAAAATCAGCCGAGCCGCTATAAAAACAAACCAGTTCCAGTTCATTCGAGAATGGGAAGTTCATTGTCACGAAGCGGGTCAACATCCATGGGGTCTCCCCTCGGCTATAATACCAATATGACGTCACATTCCAGTATTTTCTACAAGAGTCAGGTCAGGTCTAGGCGGTCTTACGGTGCTTTATATAAAGACGCAATTTTATTGAGGAGGGCAGTTAGAAGAAGCTCGCGAACCGCGATATTTAGATGTAACGAAACGTTAATAAATTATTTGTAATTAGGATTAATAAAGACTTTAATAAATTCGTAATTAGTTATCGTGAGTTTTAATAAACTAGAATATAGACAATAAATTAGAATAAAGACAAATAAATTAGAACAATATAAATAAACTTAACAATATACTTTCTATTGACACAATCTCTTCGCAATGTTTATTGATGTAAATCGTTTTTAAAAAGCTATCACTAATCGAACAGCATTAGCTAACTTCTTACATCAAATATTTACACAAAAAGTAAAAAAAATACTTATAAGCCAGAGCCTATACTTTATGAACATAAACAGGCTAAAATTAGGTTGAAAAATTAGATCGAGCGATCGGATCGGTCGACGACGAAAATAAGTATAGCCGTTTATGTGCTGCTAAGTATTGTTTTTAAGCAAAATATTATACCTAGAATTTAAATATTCATTTAAGAAATGAAAAATGGTCTACTAAAAATAAATAAGTCTAAATAAAAAATGCATTGATAGAAGAAAAATGACTGTGCCTTTTTTGATCATATGGTTTATTTTTTATCTAGACTTAAAAAAGTAGTTTTTAAAATTCATTTAGGATAGAATAATTCAGTAGCGTACCTAGAATTTTCCTCTGGGGGGCTTTGGTTGGGCACCGAAATTTTTTTATGCTACCTCCACCATTTAAGTCCTTAAAATTTGTAGGGGGGGTTAACCCCCAAAACTCCCACTGGGTGCACCACTGGAATAATTCTCAAACGATAGAAAAGCTTTTAGATGACGATATAGCCCAGTCTAGTTATGCAAGAATCATCGATTCCACAGCAAAAGTTTTTACAGATATCTGAAGCTTTTAAGACATAGGTGGGGGTTACTAGACGACGAATAGATGAAAAAGTACTCGTATTTTTACCTTGTGTTTGTTTTAAACAATAATTTATGGTCCTTACTGATTGATAACGTCCAAGATTTTCCCGACACTATTAGCGTTGTTAAAGAATTTCCAATTGATATGGCTGGTTTACTTCATCTTTTACAAAGCAGCTATCAATATGCAAATGACAAAAAGCAAGTTTACATAACTTCAAAAAAAACTACACAACCATTTAGGGAAAGAGATTTCTGACTTAGATAGTGACTCTTCTGTAGACAATTGTTCAGTATCATCTAACTCCGAATCTGTTAGCTACATTCAACTTGATACTTCAATGGAACATTCATGGATTTTTCTATCGTCTCCCTATGCTACAGCTTCTTTTATCTGAATACGCCATATATCGGGCTGTGAAACTTCTTAACGAGCCTACACTCACAAAAGCCCTGATAACAGATTCCCTTAGCTCTATAAACTCATTAAAACACATTTTTCCGAAACATCCTTTTGAAAAGTTACTAAAATACCAGCTTTCCCAAGCTCATGAACATGGAAGAAGCGTTCAATTTTTATGGGTTTCCTCACACGTCAGAATAACAGGAAATGAAGAAGCTGACAGGTTTGCACGAGAGGCAATTTTAAGTGATTTGTCGGAGCCGATAGACAAGTGTGTTTCCAGTGACTTAAAAGCTTATCTTATAAATAAAGTGAGTTTTTGGCGAAATTACTGGTCTCAAACTAATTCTAATCTAAATAAAATCAAAAATAATGTGTCTCAGTGGTTTCCATCTTCGCGCAATAGACGAGAACAAATTGCGGTTGCGCGTTTACGTCTAAGACATACCAGATTAACGCACTCCTACCTTCTCACAAAGAAAAATCCACCTATATGTGATCAGTGTAACGTCCGATTAACAGTCGAACACTTTTTAACAATTTGTAGTAAATATGACCAAGAAAGACAGCGCTACAAGATCCCAAACGCTCTACCACAGGCTCTAGGTCAAAACTGTTCCTGTGGCAATATAGTGAATTATCTCAGATCCATAAACATTTTGTACAATCTGTAGGTGTTTAAAATTTTTCGACCTTTTTTTTAACCAGACTGGACTAATACTCATTTAGAAGTATTGAAGATATTTGCGTAATAAAAAATTTCTCAAACTAATTTCGAAAACATTCAAAGTTATAAAATCGTGTAATTTCTAAAACACATTGAGCTTTGTATAAAAAGCATTTATCAAGTTGCATGCGAATAGAACGAGCTTGTCGTTGCCATTTTGTTACACGTTGTTCTTTTAGATAATTATATTTATAGGACAGTTTGTCTTTGTTAGCCTCGATCTTACTTCATGAAATATTGTTAAGTTGCGCGACACATAGGAATTAAAACAGCAGTAAGTAATTAATTAAGGCAGTTAGTCAGGAAGAAATTATATTACTATTATAGAGAAGTATGTTCAGAATTGGGGCTAGTAGAAACAAGTTTTTTAACAAGTTTAGATGGACAGATAAGAAAACAGGATTTCCAGACAGTATTTCCACATATAGTAACAAAAAATAAAGGGTTATATTATGGTAATTTAATGATAGCAACACATAGTTGGTATCAAGTCCTCGTAGACACTTTGTCTCATGACCAGCAACCTCATTTAGAGTCTTACGTTAGCATGTTATCAATTCCACTGTTAACTTTAACATCTTAATATATGAGATCGAATAATGTAACCTAAATTTAAAATAATAACATTTAACGGGTTTTTACCTAGATATTTAGTGGCTCAAAACATGTACACCTAGCCACACTGATGATGAAATATCCATTCCGAAAACGTTTTGTTGTTTAGAATAGAAAAGAATAGAATTAAAACACCCGATTGAGTGTTTTAATTATATAGGTACCTTTTATAAAGGGTTTTAAATAAATTTTTATTATAAAAATTGTTGTATATTAGATAATCATAAATTCATATAGGTTCTATATTACTTAGTAGTAATAGATGAAATCAAAATAAGGGCGGTACTAATAGTATCATCCTAGCAGTAGTCTACTATTATTTCAATTCGTTAGCGTAAATCGTTAAAGAAGGCGGAACTGGTTTGTTACTAATTGATTTTTAAGTACCTCCTTTTTATTTTTGGATTTGATTTGGCACAATTTATAAAAAGGTACATACAACCTTATGATTTATCAAGAATTTATTGGACGTGAGCATTTTGAAGGTTTGGCTTGTACATTTTTTGTTCTTAATAGTAGCTGAATTACTATTTATAAAGTAATAAATTCTTGATAAGAGTAAGGCATTATTTTTAATTCTTTCTTTTATTTGTCATTTTGGTTTTAATTTGTTACCTTTAAGAGTAAGAGGTAGAGTATTCATATAAACAAAGACACATCAAGTATATTATGTAGACGACTATATGCCCTTAAATATAAGAAACAAATATTTTTAATTTTTACTAGTGTTTCAGCAATATTTGCTTATACTGGATTGCTTATACCTGCGATCATATAAATAAAAATAAAAATAAAAACGTTTATTGCTTAACAATATATCACAATTCAAACTTAAAAATTTTAGCCTTCTCTCTTCGGCGTCCCGCACTTGCACCGCCAGCGTCTGTGGATTGATCCTCTCAGGTCCTGGTGTTCTCTCGGTGGTGCCTCGTCTGCTTCTGTAGGTACTAATTTCAGGCAACGTACCTACATCCCTGCTTCCGGATACCATCCAGCTAGACCCTGATCAGGTGGTCGATCAGTCTGTGTGTGGTTCTGAACATCCTCTGGACCCTGTTTTTCTCGAGGATGTCCCTGGTCTTGCGGAGTCTTCGTGTGGCCTGGTTGGAGAAGTATCTGGTTCTTTTCTCGGCCACCTCCTTTAGTGGCGTATATTGAAGTCTATCCTTGATGGTAGCATTTGTCGTTCTGTCCTCTGTTCTGTGATGCTCCGTCGATGATTCGGTATCATGATGTCTCAGTTGATTCTAATTTTTTCCAGTGTGATTCCGCAATGGAGCTCCACACTGGTACAGCATACAGAATCACCGACCTAACATATGCTTGGTACAGCTGGATTTTCTTCGCCTTCGAAAGTGGACTGGTCCTAAAAATGAAAGGAAGTATTAGTTTTTTAGCAGAATTAGCTTTTACCTTTGTTTTTTGTGTATGCACCCGGAAGTTGAGTCTTCTGTCGAGGTGGACTCCTAAGTATTTGACCGACTCCGTTTCCTGAATTCTGTTGCCTCCTACTGTGATCTCGTTCCGTGGAGCTCGTTTGTCCTGGGTGAAAACGATAAACTGCGTCTTTTCGCGTTTATCTTGATTTTCCATTTTTCTGTGTACTTCGTGATTTTTTCTAAGTGGTTCTTCATATCGTCTATGATTCTTATTTCGTC
Organism: Diabrotica balteata; assembly: GCA_918026665.1. Classification (NCBI taxonomy): domain Eukaryota; kingdom Metazoa; phylum Arthropoda; class Insecta; order Coleoptera; family Chrysomelidae; genus Diabrotica; species Diabrotica balteata. Next base: position 148,681,520 of record OU898281.1, read on the forward strand.
TTTTTCGGATGCATACACTACTGTGTCGTCTGCATACAGGGCTGTTGAGGTCCTTGGATCACTTGGTGATTGCCGGTAATAAGCAATCCTCCACTAACTGACCAACGGCTTCGGGCGGATGAGTAAGTGGTAGAACACTTTTTTGTCCTGGGGTTGAAAAATTGGCTCCAAAGGCGGATGAATCGATTAGTGGTCAACGGCATAAGGATGTAGAAGGCAACAGGAAACCACTACATTAAAGATCTTCAGATTTTCCTAGTACAATAACCATGCAAGGTACGGTCAATCACATGGCCCCTAATCAGATTTAGCTACACCTAGTTTTGCTACCTTCCTGCTGGGATCGCAAAATCAGTTTCTTTAAAAACATTTTCATCTATAGACGAAATACCACTAGCCTAATTAAACTAAAACCCGAATTTTAAGGACTCAAAATGGAGGTAGCATAAAAAAAATTCGGTGCCCAACCAACCCCCCTAGGAAAATTCTAGGTGCGCCACTGTTTAAGGGTATGATAGTATTAAATATCACAAAGCATTCAAGCTTTAATACAATGATAATGATGAAAAATGAATAAAAATTTTTTTTATTTGCTCCAATTCGTCGTAACCCGCCACTGCTGTATAAAATATCGAATGAATTAAAAAGTTGATGAACTTCATACTTACATTTAACGATAATGGTCGGAACTGTTACATAATCGTTGGAAAATCATTCATGAATTTCATAGACTATCGATAATCTTTAGCAGGCGTTTCATGAATCTGGTAAATATTTTTACACCTCGTTTGAACAACAGACTGACGCTCGTACTGAAACATATGTTGCATGACCTTATTCTACATATTGTAGCAACTTACATAACTCTTAAAAATTATTTATTGTTGATTTTTTTTGCCATAACTCAAGATTTTGGCTTAGGGTTTGAAATTAAGAGAAATAAAGTTATCAGTGTTTGAATACAGAAAAATCAATGAAGATATCAGGGTTTGAATATTGTAAACACTACGTATGATCCAGAATCTAACATTTTAAAATACAGTAAAACCTCGATATAACGGACCTCTATTTAACGGAATTCGGATATAACGGACAAAAAATTCGCTCAAATGTCAAAAAAAAATGTAGTCTTAATTACCATATAATAATGTGTAGGTTTATATGATATATGGTGATTACCACACTGGTAATATTAATATCTGGTACTATTAAATCAACTCCACTAAGATGGCTTCCAATTCTGAGCAATATAGCCCCTCCAGATATTCGACGAACGGCAGCACTTGTCAGAGAATATCAGAAAATCATGGCAAATAATCGTCTGCCAATTCACCAGTATATTCCGCACGCCGCACGAGACCAACAAAGACTGAAGTCCAGACGACCCCCTGTCCAATCCGTTCAGGGAATGGGTGATAGCTACAATAAGCAAGAGCAGTGGACGAAAAGATGGATGCCAACAACAGAGCCAGACGTCATCAAAATAACAAGTACGTCGATCGGCTTCACTGGATCAAACCTGCTACGCCCTATATGGACAAAATTAAATCGCATACGCACGGGTCATGGCAAATGTGCCGATTCTCTATACCGATGGGGTCATGCAGAAAGCCCACAATGTGATTGTGGATCCCTGAGACAGACCATCCAACACATCATGGCGGATTGCCCAATCCGCAGATACAGCGGAGACCTTCAAGATTTTGCAGAGTGTTCTCCTGGTGTAATTGAATGGCTGTGCAATTTGGACATTAATATTTAATATTTAACTTAGGTTACAATTCCAATTTGAACATAATTATTATCTAAATACTACTTTTATCGTATTGTAATTATCCATACGCCAAATAAATAAATAAACCACACTGGTTACTTAGCACTCTACAGAAGTTCCAGTTTATTCCTTGTGAATGAACACATTTAGTGTATGCCAGTAAATAAGATAAAATTTTTCCAATCCTACCCTTTAAATATGGACAAACAGAAAAGAAACAATCGGAATCAATCAATAAAAAACTAGAGATTCTACAAAAGTTGGCATAATATGGCACAAAAAGCAAACTGCTTCGGACATAAAAAACAAGAGCAAAATAAATAAATTTGCATTATTGTGTGATGAAGGAGAGAACAGCAATCGCAGAAAACGAACGAAATTGGCTCCTGAAACTTTACTGGAGGAAGCAATCTTAAAATGGCCAACAATGTTTCAGTGGGGTGCGTGCCGCTCCAGGCAGTCGAATTGAAATCCGCTGAAATTAAATAAGCAAATCATATGGACATACCATTCAGAGCAAGTGCTGGATGACTCTGGCGCTTTCGAAAAAGACACGAAATTATTAATAAAAGAGTCTAAGGCGAAGCTTCAAGTGCACCAAAAGAAGAAATGGAACTTTTTAGGCAAAGATTAGTGGAACATATCAGTAACAAAATGTTATTAGAATCTCAGATTTGTAATGCTGATGAAACTGGTTTGTTATAGCGTACTTTAGCACGTGAAAGCACACAAGCCTCCAAATATGAAAAATATAATTCTAGAAGAAAAATCAGCAAAGACAGAGTATCAGCACAGTTTTGTGCTAACGCTGATGGATCGCATAGATTGACTCTTGTAATGGTTGGCAAATCTCGTAAACCCAGAGTTTTAAAAGATATAATGCATCATCCGCCCGTTTCATATTATAGCTCAAAGAAGTGGAAGATGGTTCACCTCGTTTTTTACAAAAAAAATATAACATCGCTTTTCAACCCATGAATCAGGGTATACATTTGGAAAGCAAACGAATATATCGCAGAAATTTTTAGATGAAGTAAGGGTTGTATTGCACGATGGAGATATTGCAGAAGATACAAGAGGGCAGCGGGCCTAGCAAAACTTAAGGTCTTACAATTTAAAATCAACAATTTTTAATTTTATTGCAGCATGGGAGGAAGTTAAAGAGCAAGCATTAAAAAATGGTTGGAAGAATTTGTTTGATGCCCAAGATACAGACACAGATTTAGAAGGTCTGGAAGTTACTGATTTCTGTAGGACAATACATAATAATGCCGGAGAATATGTAGCTGAGGAAGATGTTTTACAATGGCTAGAAGTAGATGAAGGTGACCCTGGATCATGATCATCATGATTGAAAGTGAAATAGCAGATGAAGGTATGAACCTAAAAAATGAGGATGGAAGTAAAGATAGCGAAAAAGACGACAAAACAACACTGTCAAAAATGAAGTTATCAGAAGTAAGATCGCATATCGACGATATTGTAACATTTATTTATTATTCATCAGATAAATTCCTTTTTCAAAACGAGATTATCGAGAGCAAGCGCGTCGATATCACCAGCAACGTCACTTCACGACGAATGTCTGAAAACAAATAAATAGAATTTTGTTTGTATTTTGTATTTTTTATATAATATATCTAAATACGCTACATGCATATTTAAAAAAATGATTTATTTTAAACATATTTTTATATAACGGACTTTCGGCTTTAACGGACACCCTGTCTCCCCAAGTAGTCCGTTATATCGAGGTTTTACTATACTCATAAATAATTAAGTACACTGAGCAAGATTTTTTTAAAATTAACCTTTTTTTAACTTATGTGAGTCGAGTTTTCTTCCGATTGTATGCACTTTCTATAGTTATGTCTAATATTTTCAGATTTAATACATCTGTAAAACCATGTCTCGCCGACACGAAATCATTAAAACTGGCTGTTACGTTATCTCTGTGGGCTTTTAATAAGATTGACGACCAGTTTCTTTTTAATATCTTTTATTAAAGACCAACTAAACTTAATACATGATTATATCTAACGAGCCATCTTCTATTGTTATCCGCTCCCGCTGTCAATGTCCTTCACCTGTCACCCATGTTAAGGTAGGTTTACAAATATTAAGGTAGGTTCACATAACATAACATGCCCCTTTTTTTACAAAAAAAAAACTAAACTATCCCAACAACCTAAATCTACCCGCAACACTACATCTTCTTCCTCTTTATAAGAAATTCTGCTCGTCCATTGGCGGATTAATACCTCTATGGAAGGTTCACTATGTCACTTCATCTTTTGCACGGTCGTCCGGTACTTCTTCTACCGATTGGAGACTTATCTCTTGCAATAGAAGAAGAAGAAGAAGCAATAAAAATATGGGGGCATGTAAAGTACAATCCGAGAAAACTGTAATTTGAATTGTCTGCTAAAAACTTCAATGATTTGGCTTCTGCTGCCAAATTTCAAATGTGACAACAAATGTGAGCTTTGTTTTACTTTTAATGTATGTTTCATTCCACGCATACATTATTGCACAACTGAATACAACAACAAATTATCTAAATAAGTGGACGCCAACGCAAAATTGATTTAGACACTTAGAAAACTAACAAAAAATATATCTTTCTTTCAAATAAATTAAGAAATGTTGTCAATTTTAACACTTTTTACCATCCTTTGTATTGATAGATGCAGATAAACCGTACAAAAGTGGGTCAGTGATCTTATTAACTTGGCAAAGCTAGAAAAACAATTTAATTTTTTGCAACTAAAATAAACTGAAAAAATCATTATTTAGAGGTAACTGACACAAACACTTAAACTCAATATATTTTGTTAATAGTAAAATATTTCTTGTTTATAAATACATAGAATGATTAGTAGGTACCTATTTTTGTAGGTTATGTTTTTCGTAGAAAATTGGACATCTGTTTTTGTCTATCCATTCCTTGATCGCTTTATGTGTCTTACCTCCTCGTATTGTGTTTTAATAACAGAGGTCTGCGACATAAAAATTGTTTAAAATTGAATAAGTGATAATTTTATAGTATTTTCAACGCTAATTTTGGGAAAAATAGTGAAAACATTCCATCACGTACAGTTATTCCACAAACTGCTTGTCTATTTTTAGCTTTTTCTCGATATTTTTATACATAGTTCCGTACTCTAGTGAGTTTGAATTTTTGTTTTTTGGATCTTTATGAACTGTTTATTAAGCCCATAGTGCTTTTAATAGGTTAAAAAAATGCTTTAAGGTATTTTTAGTTACTTAGCTGTTTTTTTTTGTACTATACAAGTTGTATGTAAAATAAAGAGTTGATTAGGAGAAACCAGCATTATTTTCATGTCGGTACTTGTCCATTGCCTCCCCTCCCTCGCCATCCACTTACTGACTCACTGAGCATCTTTTATGTCAGTGCCTGTCTGCCACAGTGCCCATCCCCCTTTCCATCACCAAGCAGTGAGCTTCTGCTACCTGTTCTTTAGTTCACAGTATCTCTTCACTATGTGCTGTTCACGTGCTGTGGTTACTAGTGATTTGTAGTAGTGATTGTGAGAGTAGTATTAAATGATATCTCGTGACACATGGATAGTTGACAATAAAGTGTGAATCAAATAACTTTCAGTGATTTTTTATCGAACTACAAAGAACTTAAATTCAAGGCATCAGCCTAAACAGATTGTTTTCTTTTGGTGTGAAATTGTTTAATGAAAAATGGCTACCAGAGAATATATCAACTCACCAGATTGCTTCTGCTACATTTGTGGTAACTATACAGTTAAAAAGCAACAAAGAAACATTGCCGATTTTGTTGAAAAGGTATATTTTGCCTATTTTAGTATAAAGTTGGGTGATTAAGACAAGTCTTGGGCCCCACACAAAGTTTGTTCAGTGTGTGTTGAAGAACTGAGACAATGGTTTCAAGGTAAAAAGCATTCATTTCGTTTTGGAATACCAATGGTTTGGAGGGAGCCCAAAAACCATAGTGATGACTGCTATTTTTGTTCTTGCAATGTTCAAGGTTTCAATTTGAAAAACAAAAAGGATATTTCTTACCCTAACATCAAATCAGCCATTCGCCCTGTTCCTATAGACCTGAAGTACCAATGCCCTCTCCTCCAATTTATTTGAATGGTATTTTAGATGACCACGAGCCATTGGCTCAGCTAGGTGAAAGTGAAGAACACAGTGATGGCTACGATCCTGGCACAACCGATCCCGTTCCATTCTCACAATCTGAACTGACGGACTTAGTTAGAGACCTAGGTCTTCCTAAAGACTCGGCAGAACTTTTAGGGTCTAGATTAAAAGATAAAAATATGTTGGCTCCGGGTACGTCCTTTTCTTAGTATCGTTCCAGGGAAAAGAAGTTTGTATCTTTTTTCTCTCAAGAAGGTGACTTTGTGTTTTGCAGTAATGTTCCTGGACTTATGGCACGTTTCAAAATAGAATATGCTCCTGATGAGTGGAGACTTTTTATAGATTCTTCAAAAAGAAGCCTTGAAGCAGTGCTTCTACACAATGGCAATAAGTATGCTTCTATGCCAGTTGGACATTCTGTTCACTTGAAAGAATGTTATGAAAACCTCGAACTGGTTTTAAACAAACTCTGCTATTCAGACCATAAATGGACACTTATGGTGATTTGAAAGTGATCTCAATGCTGCTTGGTCAACAAAGTGGTTATACAAAGTTCCCTTGCTTTCTCTGTGAATGGGACAGTAGAGACAGAAAGCAACACTACATTAAAAAAGTTTGGCCCTTGAGAAAAACCTTACAGGTGGGGGTTAAAAATGTTGAGAGGAAAAGCCTTGTGGATCCCAAAAAGGTATTACTACCACCACTCCACATTAAATTGAGTTAATGAAACAATTTGTAAAGGCGTTGCCAAAAGAAGGGGAGTGTTTCAAGTATCTTTGTGGATAGTTTAGTGGTTTATCCGAGGCAAAACTAAAGGAACGAGTCTTTGTCGGACCAGACATTAGAAAACTGATGAGAGATCCCAATTTTATGGACAAAATGGAAACAAACGAAAAAGCAGCATGGACATCTTTTAAACTAGTTGTTACCGGTTTCCTAAGAAACAAAAAAGATCCTAACTACAAGACAATCGTCGCAGACATGCTCGACAACTTTAAGAAGCTGGGATGTAACATGAGCATTAAAGTTCATTACCTCCATTCACATCTAGACTACTTCCCTGCAAACCTTGGTGATGTAAGTGAAGAGCAGGGTGAAAGATTCCATCAAGATATCAAGGAAATGGAAAGAAGGTATCAAGGAAGATGGAACGTCAACATGATAGCGGACTACTGCTGGATACTAAAACGAGATGACCCTCAACGAGTACACAGTCGGAAAAGCAATAAAAGAAGCTTCGACGGAAAGCAAAAGCGTTACTATAAGGACTTATGAGCTTAAAGAAAAATGTAAGTGTACTAGATATGTAGTTTATAACATGTATTATACATGAAATAGAATCCTTTAACTTAAGAAAAAATTTGAAAAATTGCTAAAATTTTGTTATTATACGAAAAAGTAATTCCTTTTTTGTGAGAAAACCTTACGTGATAGAAAAAAATGGATTGCATTTTTGCAATTAGCGCTGAAAAATACATAAAAATCAGTTATGAAATTCCAAACAGTTTAAAAAAATATTTTTTTTGTAAACCTGTTTTACTCCCGTGCAATCAATCTTTTAATTCGGAATGACATTAATAGCACATTTTTGTTAATCTCTCATTGTACATATCATATCGTCCAGATTTGAAGCGACTATTTATATTAGAAATGTGTAATTTTTGCACCAGCCAATCATAAATCACATTTGAGCACTTATAAATTAATGTTAAACAAGCATTTTATGTAACAAATTGTGCTGTTAAAAAATTGAAAAGAAGGTTCTAAAAATAATTGTTACGGTATTTATACCACCAAGGTTAGCAAAATCGGACAATAAAAACATTTTATTTATAACTGTTAGATTCTAAAAATAGATATTTATATAAAAATGCATACTGATGCATGTCTAAAAGATTGGAACAGTTCGTTTTGTACATATACCACCTTCAGCACTTTTTGTTATAGTGATTTAAACCTTAAAATGCTTGAATCTTCTTGAAAAAGCAGTTAGTTAGAGCTGCTGCTAATATACAGTACTTTTCAGATAAAACTATCCACCTTAAATAACTTTTGAACCTCTAATTTTTTGGAAAAACGCAAAAACACGTCAATTAACACCTTGGCTACCGTGTGAGATGCCGGCATCTCACACAAAATATGACTGTGGTACCGTGTGAGACGCCGGCATCCAGCGTTATTAAATGACTTAAAATGCTCTAAAACAGCCTGGGTTAAAACGAGAGTTTTTAGTTTCTCGTATTGGTTTCAAAATAAAGTAATGAACTTATAGTTACCATGGTTTTTGAAAAAGTGTAATATAACTTGCATATTAGAGATTGAAAGTAAAATGTGATTTTTAATGAATTCAGGTTAATAATAAAGTAAAAAAAAAACATTATTGCTTAAAAAATCAAATACAAAATACCAAGTTACAAAAAATAATGAAATTTTAACAATCATTTAATGTTTTAATTTAAAACAGTCCAAACACATATATGGATTTCCTGAACAACTGTTACAAAACGTTGCCACCTGCTTGCATTTATTCTGTGCAAACTTTCTATCATGACTAACTAACAACTTATTGTAACATGTCATACAACGCTTTCTCTTCTTTCTGTTTCTCTCGTCTTTTTCTTGTACGCCGATCAGCTCATGTTTTGGGATTTTTTCAACTTTCGTCTCGTACGAAATGGATGCAAAACTTTGAATAATTTGTAGTCTAAAATCTCTAGATGTAATGTTTTTACCCGTAATTGTTTTATATAGAAGATGAGCATTAACAAGCGAGGTTCCTAAAAGTAACTCCAAAGCTACTTTGTGGTACCATCTGATGGTTCTTCTTAACACACTATAATAGCTGGCCATTTGGTCAGATATATCGATACCTTGTTTGTATTTATTGTAAAAAACAATAGCTTCGGGCTTTATGACAGGTTCTCCTCTCCTATTTTTTTTTTGTAAGTTCACACATTTTCAATGTATGTTTTGTTGATAGAAATCTTACGTTCCTCTTATCCTTCCAGTTCCCAACTACATATCCTTTTTTACTTTCCTCTCCTACAATCTCTCCACGTTTCATCTTTTAGATTCTAAAATAGATTTTGGGCAATTTTTCACGTTTTTTCTTAGTGTTCCAATTAAATGTGTTTTTTTTTAAACGTTCGAGCTAATTGTGGGTTGGTATAAAAATTATCTACTACTAAAGTTCTTCCACATCCAACATAATCTTCAAGCAGTTCATAAACAACTGTATTACTTGCTCTCTCTTCTCTGTTTTTCTGCTTCATTTGACCCTCGTAAATCTTAACGTGGTAAGTATAACCTTGAGAATCACAAATTTTAAATAATTTTACACCATATTTAGAAGCTTTTCCAGGGATGTATTGCTTAAAAATTAATCTTCCTCCAAAAGGTACCATCGATTCGTCAATTACGACAACTTCTTCGGGAGTTTTTAGGTGTTTGTATTTATGTACAAGAATATCGACTAATGGTCTAATTTTGGCTAATCGATCATTGGGATTATTAGTGCTGTTATCAGAGAAATGCAGGTGTCGTAGTATAGACTGAAATCTATTACGCGACATAAGTTGTGGTATAAACTTATTTGCAAATAAAAGATTTCTTGACCAGTAATCAGATATTTTTGGATATACTACAAGGCCCATGTAAATTAGGATAGCAAAAAATTTTCGTAGTTCAACATTATTCGCAATCGGTATCCATTTACCCTTTGTAGTTCTTGAAGCCTGAATATTCGTCTGAATTCTAATTAGGTCTAGGACGTCATCATCAATGATAGCAGATAAAATTTTTATTGGAGTAATATCACCATCTAATACATTATTAACTCCTCCCGTTCCAGGATATACTAAATCTTTTAAATATGCACCATTAACCTCTCCCCATTCTTCACCTTCCTCATTAGATTGAAACTCTGTTGTTTTTGGTTCATCTTCTGGATTCTCATCACTGCTCTTCTCAGTATCGTCGTCTAACATCTCATATTCACTTCCACTGTCCTCAAATGGTTCCTCGACATCAGAAGTATTATCCTCGTCCGATGGGATTTCTTCATACCATGCCAGCCATTGGTTCACTTGTTTTTCAGACATAGTAGAAACTAAAAAGAGTGATATCAAAAAATGAATGTATTATTTAGTGTGATTTTTACTTACTTAAAACTCGAAAATTCGCTGAAGCTACTTGATGTTATTTTAGAAAACAATTCGACACAATAAACACTCAAAATCTATAAGAACATCGTTTCAATACCCACAATATTCCACTTCTAAATTGCAAATGAATAGCAAATGACGGAAGCAGTCGGTATGTAACGTAATCTACTTAGAAGTGATATGGATATGGACTATGTGTAATATGTGTTTGCCGGCATCTCACACGGTCTCAATTTGAAGTTCACGTTTTTGCAACATTTGTGTACCGTGTGAGTCACCGGCGCACATTTTTTCAAACTTGAAAATTCAGCAAAAATATTTTTTGTGATAATATTTTTACACTGTCTTTGACATAATAAAGAAGATAAGCTTAAAATTTGATAACAAAATATTTGGTACAAAATTACAAGTTATTAGTTTAAATGGGCGGTAGCCAAGGTGTTAATATCTGAAGGGGGAGACATAATATCATACTAAAGGTTGCTGGAAAATGTCCCCTCTCACCCCCTGTATCAACACTTTATTTTTTTTTTAATTACTTCCCATGTTTTTTTTTGTTTTATATTTGGATTCTCCTTTTTGTTCTGATTTCAAAAATGTATAATACCTTTAGCTTGAAGTGATTAGTTTATCAGATAGACAATTTTCCTGTTAACAAGACAGTATCTCCCTCACCTTAATTGACTCTAACAAAATAGGTTGTAGCATAATTTAAACTCTTTAAATATTTAACCGTACTATTTGTAGTACCTTTAAAAACCAAGAAACAAAAAAATTCACTTTTTATTCAAGTTTTATCACAGGTTTTCGATTACATTTTTACATTTGTTTTAATCGGTTAATAGCGACAATTTGTTATAACTTGTAAGTAACAGCTTATTTTGATACGTGTTCAATTTGGTCGCTGAAATGGTATACACTTTGCAAGAAAGAATCGAAATTGTAGGTTTATACTACAAAAATAATAATTGTGCAAGAGCTGCTGCTAGAATTTTTAATGAAACACACCACAATAGACATGCAACTCATAAGTGTGTGATTGAACTAATGCAGAAAAAATTAGATCAAGAGAGTCAGTTTGCAATAAAAAACATAACCGACAGGAACTTGTAAATAAAAAAGCAATCCAAGTAGCTGTTTTAGGGCAAGTTAACTTAGACTCTTAACAATCACAGTCACTGTCAACAATAAGCAGAGCAATCGGTGTTTCATCTTCTACAGCCTTCCGGGTCCTCCATAAATTTAAGTTTTATCAATAAAAAATTAAATTAGTACAAGAGTTAAATGAAGAAGATTCTGATCGTCGTCCCGAATGTTGCGTATTAATGATAAAATGCATCATTAACAATCCACAATTGTTAAACAATATTTGCTTCTCGGATGAATGCTCATTCTAATTAAACGGTTTGGTGAACAGATATAATTGCCGATACTGGGCTGAGAGTGATACATATTGTACGCGATTTTCACACACAGCATCCTCAAAGGTTAAACGTATGATGTGGTATCCTACGTAATAACATTATCGGACCCTTCTTTATCACTGGAAACTTAAATGGTGCATCGTATCTTGAATTATATAGGCAAGTGGTTGATCGTTATAACAATAGTAGCAAATGATGATAACCTTTCCGATGATTTGGTTATATTTCAACATGATGGAGCTTCTCCACACTTTGCTTTACCTGTGCGATAATTTTTAAACGAAACGTTTCCTGGTCCTTGGATAGGTAAAAGACGACAGATGATCGATTGGCCACCTAGGTCACCGGATTGAACACCCCTAGACTTCTTCTTATGAGAGTATTTAAAAACAAAAATTATGCTACTCAACCAGAATATCTAGATGATTTACAACAAAGAATAGAGGATGAATGTCGACAATTAAATGCAGACATGTTAAGCAATGTCAGAGAAGAATTTCAAAATTAGATTGTACTATTGTATGGAAGTGAAAGGCAGTCATTTTGAATAATTATTGTAAAAATTTTTAGTAGTGAAATGTTTGTTTTAAATGTGTGTAATAAAATTGTGAAAAAATTTTTTTTCAATCCAATTTTCTTGCTTTTCTATTTACTTTTCTCATAAACTAATCACTTCAAGTATCATTTATTATACATTTCTGAAATCAGTACAAAAAGGAGAATCCAAATATAAAATAAAAAAGGGGGAAGTAATTTAAAAAAAATAAAGGGTTGATACAGGGGGTGAGAGGGTGCAATTTCCAGCAACCTTAAATATGATATTATGCCTCCCCCTTCAGATATTAATTAAAGTGTTTTTACGTTTTCCAAAAAATTAGAGGTTCAAAAGTTATTTAAGGTGGATAGTTTTATCTGAAAAGCACTGTATAAATAATATAACTCCATGATGGAGCAAAGGGCACTAAGTGTTTCAGTAGCAAAAGAAAGATTGATGGTAAAGTTGCTAAAGCCCGTCTAATTTTATTGATTAATTTCCTCAACTCTCTACTGTTCCTTGCAATATTATTTACTAAGTTCCATGTTAAATTAACTTGTTTGAGTTCCTTTTCTAGCGTTCTCTTCCATATGACTAGTGGTCTTCCTTGTTTCCTTTTACCTGGAGGCTATAGTGTAAGGTTTGTCTGGCTATACTTGACCTGGGTTTCCGGAACGTGTGGCCTATCTGTTTCCGCTTTTTTATTGGAATTTCTATTTTTTCTTCCTTGTTCTTTATTCGCCATAGTTCGCCTTCGTTTGTGATTTTGTTTGGCCTAAATATTTTCAAAATTCAGGCAATCACCAGACGGTCAAACAAAAAACCAAATTGACCGTGTACTAATTGATAGTCGACATTTCTCGGACGTACTAGATGTAAGAGCATGTAGAGGTGCTAATATAGACTCTGACCACTACCTTGTAAGAACAAAACTCAGTAATTTTATTAATCAAATCTTGCCCAAGTACTTTCGCTTTCTAAAGCATCATCAGGGGCATTTCGTCAAATTTGGGCTATCCACAAGCGCAGACTGTAATAAACATGAAATTAAATATAAATTGTACATAATACTACACTAAACAAAGACAAACAGTTTAAAATTATTTAAAAATTAGTCGACGCTACATTCTTGTCGGCAACAGGAGAGAGAATGGTGAATCTCTTGCTTAATGGTGAATGCTATTTAATTCATCCATCATATTTTGTAATTCTTCCCTTCTATCTGTTATTAATACAATGCCGTCTACATATCTCAAGTGATTTAAGTATTGGCCATTTATGTTAATACCCCGTTTTTCCCAGTGTAATTTCCTCATAACGTCTTCCAAAGCTTGATTGAATAGTTTGGGTAATATAGTGTCACCCTGTCTGACTCCCTATGTTCGTATATCTATAGTCTATTCTGCATTTTGTAAAGAGTTCTTTACTGCCCAATGCTTCACCTCATCGAATGCTTTTTCAAAGTCTACAAATGCCATAAGTATACATTGGGATTTCATATCCGTTGGTCTTTTTAAATATTTTTATCGTGAGCAGATGGTCGCTTGTACTGAATCCTTTTCTAAATCCGGACTTCCACTGTAGTTTTCATCCCATTTTTTAACATTTCCACAGTTATTCCATCTTTCCCAGGAGATTTGTTATTCTTTATTTCTTTGGGTGCCTTTTTTATTTCATTTTTACTGATTTCTGGTTATAGGTCAGAGTTAACGTTCTTTATTTTCAGTTGTAACTGATTACGGATTTCTTGGGTTGGTTTTTGTTCTGTTTTATAGAGATTTGTATAATATTCGTGCGTTATCTGTAAAATTTCTTTTATATTGTTGGTCTCTACTCCTTCTTTGTTCTTTATGCTATTAATTTGTATGTTTCCCAGGTTCTGCTTTAAGAACTTCATGTTTCTATTTTTTTCATTTGTTTTTTCTATCTTTTCTTCATGTACTCTCCGTTTACCCTCCTTGATATTTTTTCTAATAGCTTTGTTTATTTTTTTGTATATCATTTTATTTCTGCCTTATTGTTCTAGTAATGTTCTTCTTATGTTCATAAGAATCTTTGTTTCCTGGGATATGAAACTTTCATTTTTTGTTGTTTTTTGTTGTTGTCTGTGGTATTTGTTTCATTTCTGTTTGTGTTCTATATCTTTCTTTGTCGGAAATATTTCCTTTATTCTCTCTTCGTACGTTTGTTTTTCTTGTTTTAGTTTTTCTGTGTCTAATTTCTGATTATTTTACATTTTTTTTTTTCTTGTTTCAAATCTACTATCAATGATCAGCTTGGCTCCGACTAGTCTATGGTCGCCACCAGTTGAGAAATGATTTAGGGCTGTTACGTCTTTAACCATGGATTTTTGCTTTTAAAGATTGACCCATGAATGGTTTTTCGACCATTTTTCTACGTATGTTAATAGTAATGTTATATGGATTTCAGACTCCTTTATTGTCATAGTCCAAAGAATTGAAAATATCTTTATAGTTTGGTGAGCTAATATTCATCTGTGTTATTCATAACTTGCCCACCACAATTACCAATTATTAAATTGTGGATAGATTGTAAATAATGTCAAATAAAACAAATTAATCGTGAATCATGTGTATATTGGTGACCAATATCTGGTGTTCGTCATATTTGTTAATTAAAAAATTAAACAATATTACCAACTGCTACGTAACTTTCCTAAAACCAGCAAAATCTCTTGGTGTAGGCGATGACTAACGATCCTATTTTATTGTGTAGGAACAAGCTTTATTTATAACATGAGTATATTTTTTTAAGTTTATAACAAGGATTAGGCGCGTTAATTACTAATTACGTCACGCATTTACACATGTGTGTTTCATTTGTTTAGTTTATCATATTTTTTATAAAACTAGGTGCACGAGAGTAAGGTCATTATCTTTATGGTTATGAATCTTGTACATGATAAAATATTAAACATAACAAATATAGAAAAGTCACATTAAATCACGCTTTTCAAAAGATTTTCAAATATCACGTTTGTTATGTGGGGCATTCGTGATTCGATCTTAAAATATCATGGATGGACTAAATATCAAAACCCCAGAGTACATAGTAGACAAACAAGTTAGTAAAAATAAGAATTTTTCGTCATAACCCTTAACTGGTCCGGTACTGTAGCAATCGCGTAACTGGTCCGGCGGAGTCTCCTAAAATGTTACTATAGTACGTGGCAAGCACTCCTGACCACGGCGCAGTAGACGAAATTTGGTTTAGTCCCCACTTTCATGGGAAACGCATTGTACTTTGCACTGTATAATTCCACTTACAATAGAAACTTTCTTTTAACGCACCCTGATATATTTATATAAAAAGAAAAGTATTAGATTTGGGCGTTATTCGAGTTGAGTTGAGTTGATTTGAAAAAAATATTAAAATAAAACTTAACTCCTTACAAATATTTTGAAACGTAGTTTTATAAAGTAAATAAAAGAAATATAAAAAAACCACATAAAAAAAGTGTATTGTTAGGATAAATGTTTAAACTGCACACTAAACAAAAAAGGAAATCGATCAAAAAAGTTTGTTTTCAACATCAGTCAAACCCTACCATTTTTATATACAATTTTTACATAGTGGTTTTGTACATCAGAAACAACGCAAACACAGGTATTTTGTCATCCTGCGCTTGTGATCTTGTACTAACTGCATAGCCAACTCCAAAGCAAAAACACTTTTTTCTTTAATTATTGGATTGTTTTTATAGCACTGATGTAGAATGCATCGTTCAACGCACCGAAAAAAATTATTAAGGGCCATCTTCGAGTTCGACGGTTTGAGGTGCTTTTGGAGCATTTCTTACCTAAGAAATCTACACCTCCTTTATTCCCATTATAATAAGAAATTATTTCTGGTTTATTACTACAGGCATCACGTCTATTATGCAATAAAGATATAAGTACTGTAGCCTTTCCCACTTTTCCTACATGAGAAATTAAGGTACATTCTTCCCTAAATCCATAAATTGTTGACCATTCAGGTCTGTTTCTGTTGGGCAGAAAAGATGGAGGTATTTCAGCTTTATTTTTTTTTTTTCAGTGTGGCCACATAAGTTAAATTTTTCTTCCGCAAAATATCCACTAATTTAATAGAGGAATATCAATTATCCGCTGTGATATTTCCGTTACTATGAAAAAGCGGTTCAGCTAAGCGCAACACAGCTTGTGTAGGCTTTAGAAGATTTTTGTATTCGTCACTGATACCAAATCCTTTCCGCTGTAGATGTAAGCATTATACAAATACCCATTACGTGCATCGATAAGACAGTATTTAGCCGCTTTGTTAGGCATGTACATTTTAAACCAGCATCTACCTCGAAAATTTACAAGCATTTTATCAATTGTGGCAGATTGACCAAGTCTATATACACTTTGACAATTTTCTATGAAAGTACTGTTTCTATAGTTGGATCATCTTTTTTGCGTTCCTCCCTGTCTTCAGGATTGTTGAATCGGATAGCAAGTAAAAGAACAGAATATCTTTTTTTATTCATGTCTGCTTTGAAGATTTCTCTTCCAGTTCCATCTGTTTCAAATAAACGCTCTATATTTTCGTGACTGGAATTGAAAATGACAGTGTAAACAAGAAGTCCCAAAAATGCTCCTAACTCAATAACATCCATTTCTCTAAGATGATGGATAGAACTAGCAGAATATTTCTCACGCATTGCTCGAATGTTATCACTGAACAACATGTTCGGAATATAAAACGGTATTGCAGCCTCACCCAGTATTTTTGCCTTTGTTTTTAGAATGGAAACTTTTATGACAATATTATGTTTACGTGTTTTAGATGAAGGGATATCTTCTGACGTACACCACTTCTGTCGATTTTTACGATAAACATACTTTTTGTTACCGTCACTAACTGCTAATTCATCACAATCTGCAGGTTCGTCAAATCCCAAAAACTCCGAACATGTATCGTGTTCAGGTTCAATGTTATGGTCTTCCGAAATATCCTCTACATCACTGTCACTATCACATTCCTCATTGTACCACTTTAAAAGAGTTTTCGTATAATCGTCATCGCCGAAACGCACCCGTTGTGATGACCCGGCCATTACTTCTAAAAATGCACAACACACAAAAAAGTAACACAAAAACGGTCCGGCATCATCTGAACTTTTGCGACAACTTTTTAGGAAATGAGAGAAACTCTTTGTGTGGGCGGTACCGATTGCCAATAAGAGAGAATTAAAAATATTGAATCGTCTGTCAGACGACGCTGGACTAGTTAAGGGTTTATAACCTATTATTTGTTTTGTGTTGGATTTTTTGAAGAGCTCGGCAGATCCTTCATTCGGCCAGCCCACTCCTTTTACTCTAGTCGGAACAAAAAGTACTCTTTGTTTACAACACTCCTGTTTAAACAATTTTCAATAATTTTGTTTGCAAAAAGGTCTGTCCAACTATCATCGCATGATTCTGTGAGCATTCCAACAAAATGCTTTATTAGTTTTTTGGTGCAATATCTGAGTTGTACCCAAGAATTAGGAGTTACAGTTTGGTCAACATCTTTAATGTTATTATCATCTTCAAACTCATGCTTAAACTCTTCAGAATTGTCGGAATCCATATAAGGTGGAGATGCAGGTTGCAAATCTGCGCTGCTTGACGAAGTTGGTCTTTTTTATTTCTTTTAGCTGGTTTTGGTAGTGTTGATTTTTTACTGTTTTTTTAGTCGACTTACTGCCTCTTCTGAGGTTAATGATACGGTAACACTAAGGTTAAGAATCGTTCGATCTTTTTAGTGATCCTGGTGGGGAATCTTGGAATCTAAATTGATCTGGTTTAACATTTTTGTTAATTGGTAAAATTCCACCTTTTCGAAATCCACCCTCTATAACTTCTGTTAAAATACCTTTCCGAGATTCACAGATAAACTGCGAAAACATTCTCAGTTTTTGGCCCATGTGCTGTGTTTGTCAAGATATCAACTTCTTATCCCGGTTTAGTTTAAATGGCCGAAAAACAGACAGATCTAATGGTTGCAAAAGATGACTGCTGCTTTAAGTATTTACAAGCTTATATGGGTTGAGTGACCATCATAAATGATTAAAACGGGGCGTTCTAGACCAAGTGCTGGAATAAAAGTTTTATGGAAGTAGTTTGTAAAAATATCACTCTCCATCCAGCCTTTCTTACTGGTAGCATAAACGGTACAAGGAAAATCTTTTTTGGGAGGTGCAAATAACTGGTCCCACAAATGCTTGCATTTAAATATTATTAATGGTGGTATTTACCGTCAGCTGCGTTGCACATTAAAAGAATAGTTGTGTTTTCTTTGCCTGGGAACATACTGTTCTCGAAGAAGCTTTATTGATTGCACCAACTAGATTTTCTGGCTAAATAATTTGCATAAATGGTTTTACACCACTAATAAACGTCTATTTAGAGCCTTTATTGCGAAATTACGAATAGCTTTGATGATTTCTAACATTTAAATTTTCAGAACAAAAACGGCTTTTAAAGAAAAAGAAGAAAAGTTCCAAAAAAAAACGTATGAGAACGTGTTTAACTTAATAACACTATAATGGACAGTTTAACAGTAAATTGAAATCAAGAATGTTTTAGTTTAATTTTGCAAACGTCCGATAAATCTTATTCTTTGGGTCACGGCTATCCAATATCAACTATTAACAACATTGTGACTAAAATACAAGTGGAAAGTGTCTAGTTACTTAGCTGACATTTACATTTCACATTTCAAGAACGTTATTTGATGTGGGATGTCAAATTACGACTGTTTTATATAAAGTAACTTATCTAATGTTTGTTTTGTACTTCACACGACGTAAAATCGATATACAGTATGTCTATAAAAAAATTTCACAGTGCGTTAGTGTAATGTATATATATATATATATATATATATATATATATATATATATATATATATATATATATATATATACAGGGTGTTTCATTGGGAAATATAAATACTGAAACGGCTTAATTCTGTTGTGAAGTATTCTTAGGACAATTTTAAGAGTGTGGCTCATTGGGGTAATAATCGATATTCTGAGCATTTTTTCGCATTGTGTTTTTTTAGGTATTGCGACAAAGATGGATTTGAGCCAATCTGTGGGAATCGCTCCGGTGTTATATATTGAATTAAAAAGTCTTACTGCTACTTTTATGTTATCATCCTCTATTAGTTTCATTGACTCAGTTGGTGTATCATCTGGACCACAAGCTTTTTTAATTTTATAAATATTTATAGCATGTTCTACCTCGCATTTAATAATTTCTGGGCCGTCAATACAGTTTTGGTAGAATTCGGCAATATTATTCCTGTCATCTTCAAACAACTCTGATATATACAGCTGACATTTTTTTGTTATTTCTTGCTCATTTACAATAATTTTCTTATTGGGAACTCGTTTTTTAAATAGTTACTCATTTCTTTAGTTTTGTGTGGACATTAAATAAGTCGTGTTTAGATATTACATCCTCCATTTCGTCGCACCTTTCTCTCATCCATTTTTATTTGATCTCCCTTTTTATTCTCCTCTGTAGGTGTCTATATTCTGTTTCATTAAATTTTATCAGTCGACGTTGTTCCATTAATTTCAAGATGTCGTCTGTCATCCATTTATTTTTTTTGATTAAGTTTTTTCTATAATCATTGTTTGAGGAGATTTCGTTAATTTGGTTTTTAAATTCACTCCATAGTTCTTCTGGATCTTCTAGTTGTTTACCGATATTTTTTATTCTATTGTTAAATTCTTGTTTAATTTTATGTTTCATATTTATATCGTCAAAGTTAAGTACATTGGTTTTTGGTTTTTGTCGCTGAATTCGTTTTAACCTTAGTTTAGTATCTGCTAAAAGTGGTTGATGATCAGATCCAATATCTGCCCCAGAAAATGTAGTGACTTTTTTGACGGCATTTCGGATATACCTAGCACTTAGTTTTTCGGAAGTACCTAGTTTAATTTAGTTATTCAACAATTTAATAATTTAAGTTCTGTGTAAGGTATTACTTTTGTCGTCTATAATCATATCGTATTCTTATAAATTTCTTTTTGTTTCAGGTGTGCCAACTTCGGCAGATTTAGAAAACAACTCGAACCAAAAGAAATATACCGTTAACCAAAACGACAAAAAAGGCCTTGTGATACCGAGATCCCTCTGCGCCCTAATGGCGATCGGTGCCTTACTATTAGCTATACTAGTAGGTCTAATAGTATTTTTCTTAGTTCCTAGGGATTGCCATGCAACGAAATCCCCTCAAGCATTAACACATCAACCGCAAAGTGCTAGCGTACTGAATATTAATAGTAGGGGTAGTAATAATAATAATAATGTTGATACTAAGGCTGAAACGACGATTGAACCGAAAGTGACGAAAGTGGAAGTTGAACAAAGGCTGCCAAGGAGTATAGAACCTACACATTATCGGTAAGTGTCCATATTATACTGGTTTATCTTTTTATTATTACTATTATTATTATAAAATATATAGGGGCTGATGAAAGAGCTCCTATTATACCCAAAAACAAAGAAATATATCATTAAAAAAATTAATAACAATTATTATAGAATTACAATTAAGTGCATTAAACAAAATTGTGAAACAAGAAATAATGCAATCTTTTTATTTATTTATTTATTTATTTATTTAGTACACGGGATAACCCCATTAACAGTTTAAATTTCAATAAACAATATCGCAGTTAGGATTCAAAACTATAATATAAAATCAGTATTAAAATGTTTAAAAAAATGAGACTAAAAATCTTACATACGAAAAAAAAAAACAAAGTATAACGAGAACAAAATTCAACAATACCAATATACATATCACAAAGCAAGAGATCTTTTTAACTGAGTTAAAGTTATATTGAAAATATCAAAATCGCGATCATTTAATAGCCCCATGTATCTATCATTCTTCTTCTTCTCGTGCCACTCCTAGCGGAGATTGGAAATCATCATGGCCACTGCGACTTTGTTAGCAGCGCGCCTAAAAAGTTCAATCGAACTACACCCGAACCATTCACGTAGATTACGAAGCCACGATATTTTTCTTCTTCCCACACTTCTTTTGCCCTTAATTTTGCTGTGCATGATGTTTCTTAAAAGTTCGTACTTTTCACCTCTCACAATGTGCCCCAAGTATTCCATCTTTCTAGTTTTTATCTCATTTAGAATTTCGCATCTTTTGTCTAAAGTTTGGAGTACTTGCGTGTTAATGACTCGGTCCATCCATGATATTCTGAGAATGCGCCTATAGCACCACATCTCGAAAGCTTCGATGTTATTTATGGTCAACTGTTTTAGTGTCCAAGCCTCAACTCCATATAACAGGGTAGAAAAGACATAACACCGCAGCATTCGTATTCGTAACTTTATATTGATATCACGATTGCAAAAGAGTTTGCGCATTCTATTAAAGACTGATCTAGCGATTTCTATTCTACATCTAATCTCTTTTGTTTGATCAGTATCGTCTGTGATCCAAGCACCTAGATATTTATAACAGGGCACACGCTCAATCGTTGTATTGTCTATTACAAGATTAGCTCTGATGTTCTTTGATTTCGTGATTACCATAAATTTAGTTTTTTTCAAATTAATTTTCAAGCCGTAACTGTTACAGTATATATTGAGACTTTGAACGAGATGTTGTAGTTCTACTAGCGTTCCCGTTAGGAGAACTGTATCGTCAGCATACCTTATATTGTTGATCGTCTCACCATTTATTATCAGACCAAGATCTTCTTCCTCGAGTGCTTGTTCACAGATAGCTTCACTATACAGATTAAATAAAAGTGGCGATAAGATACATCCCTGCCGGACTCCTCGACGGATTTGAATTTCTTCTGTTAGTCTGCCCTCAACCTTGACATTTGCTGTTTGATTCCAATATAGATTGCATATAATTCGAATATCTCGGCTGTCTATATTTTTCTTTATTAGAACTTGTCTTAGTGGTTTATGTTGTACTTTGTCAAAGGCCTTTTCGAAATCAATAAAGCAGGCGTAAATCTCTGTGAGAGAACGTTCATTACAAACAGAGCCTCCCTTGTACCCAGCCCTTTTCTGAATCCCATCTGAGTGTTACTGATGTCTACGTCTAATTTCCTATAGATCCTATTATGGATTATTTTTAAGAACAGTTTTAGAGCATGTATCTATCCAATGGGTTGTAAATACTATAGGTTATTCTGTGGACAATAATATTGAAAACATTGTGGTACCTTAAAGCTTGATGGAGAACATTAAAGTTAATCTGGCTTAACAGGTATGGACAATCAATAAATCCATGTATGATCGTATATATAAATATAGCTCCTGACATATCACTACGATTCTTGAGTGAGGGTAAAGATAATTGTTGTTCGATACAGAAATAATCATGATTTTCAATAGTTGTCCACACAATAGTGTGGACGTGGTAAGCACAAAATCTCAAAAATTTATGCTGGACTCTTTCTATAGTATCAATATTTTTCTGAAAATAGGGTGACTAAATAACTGAACAGTATTCCAAAATAGTTCTAATTAAGCAACAATACACTAATCTTGTTGAAATGATGGAGAAATACTTGCAATTCCTAGTAACGAAACCAAGAAGTTTAGATGCTTTTATTGAAATAGAATTTATGTGGTCACAGGAAGTAAGTTTCTCATCTAAAATAACACCCAAATCCCAAATAGAAGAAACATGATTCAGTGGCTGATTATTAATAGTATAGCCTGTTCCTTGTTAAAACAACATTTTTTTACATTTAAGTAAAGTTTGTTCTGATTGCCCCAATTTTGTAGTCTGTCTAAGTCATCTTATAGCAAGGCTTGATCTTTTAAACTGTCTATAACTTTCTAAAATTTTAAGTCATCTGCCAACATTCTTCTTCAAGTTCCACTCCTATCGAAGATTGGAAATCATTCTGGCAATTATAATTTTATTGGTTACTCGCCTGAATAGTTCAATTGAACTGCATCCAAACCACTCACGGAGATTGCGTAGCCACGAGATTTCACGTCTTCCTACGCTTCTTCTACCTTTGATTTTACCCTGCATTATATTCCTTAGTAGTTCGTACTTTTCACCTCTCATGATGTGCCCCAAGTATTCCAATTTCCTGATCTTTATGGAATTTAAAACTTCGCATTGTTTTCCTAGTTGTTCGAGAACTTGTTCGTTTGTTTTGCGATCCATCCATGATATTTTCAAAATGCGTCGGTAACATTAGACCAACATTAGACATTTGTTATTTAAGAAACAGGAAGTGATGTCGTTAACGAAGATATTAAAAAGAAGTGGAGAAGTGTGGCCTCCTTGAATAACTCCAGATGTTACTTTGATACTGTAAGATAGATGACAACCTATCTTGACTCTTTGACTTCTCCCAGATGAAGAGTTTTAAAAACCATTCAACAAACCTGCCATGAAAGCCTACATTAATTAATTTGCCTAAAAGTATTTGTTTATCTACACGATCAAATGCTTTAGAAAAACCTGTGTATATTGTGTATCTACCTATATCTATCGGTTTACGGCCTTCCATATGAGATAATATATCAGATTGATAGCAAACTAAATTTGTTGCAGTAGATTTTTTGCTATGAAAACCATGTTGGGATTGAGATATTAAGCCTTTACATAACCAAGAAAGTTGCTTTGCTATAGGACTGTCGAAGAGCTTAGAGACTGCAGATTGTATACAAATGCTACGATCATTTTCAATATTGTCTTTTTGGCCATTTTTAAATATAGGAACAACATAACTTCCTTTACATAAAAAGGGACACAGAGGTTTCGCAAGATCTATTATACAATATAACAAATGGTATTACAAGGGTACAGACACACTTTTTTAATAAAAAATTAGGCACACCATCTGGACTAGCAGTAAGGTTGTTGGGCAGCTCATTTATGCCATTAAAAATATCAGTGATGGTAATCTTAGAAGTGCAAATATTTGTACTAAAGTTGGTATTTAATAGATGGATGGAAGGTTGTTTTTATTTGGTGAATACACGAAATATCGAAATTGGACTCGATAAAATAAGGAGAAAATAGGTTTTGACTAGACCGCTTATCATTGATCTACTTCCAAAATGATTTTGGATCATTCCTTAGGCCAGTATCTATACCTTTAATAGAGTTGCTGAAGCATATTTCAGACAGTTGTTTACATTCAGCTCTTAGGTGGGAAAATCTAGTAGAGTCATCATCAGTACGACTATTAACATAAATATAGTGAGCATATTTTTGCTCCAGAGTCAGTCTTCTAAGATCAATAGAGAACCACTTGGGAAAAGTTGAAGTTCTATATTTCTTCAATGGCACAAAGTAAGCAATTCCTAGAATAATTTTGTAGCAACTTCAACATCATTAACCATACATACCTGCCAGTCTATGGAAGCAAGGAAGTTGTTAAGCGCAATGTAATCACCATTCCAAAAATCACAAAACAACTTATCATAAACCAACTTATTTCTATTTGTTTCTTTAATACCAAGGTTTAAGCAACATTCATAACGCACATGATGGATGCTAGGATCTACAAGGGATCACTTGCTTTTAAGATATTTAGAACATTAGAAAAAACTAAATCCAAAAATACTTCGACTTGTAAACAAAATTGATATGTCTTTCCGGTTTCATATTGTTTCTGGGAATGAAGGTACTAAAGATGAGAAATTTTCAAATCATCACCCTATATAATTTTTTTATAAGGACTAAGAAATCTTTTTGAAATTGATATGGCAAAAAATAACACATACCTACAAATTACAGATGAACATAATTACATAAACATTCTAATAAAATTCAAAAATAGTTTTAAATAAACCATAAATTCTATACATAAAATTACATATACAAATAGTTTATGGCTTTTTGAATTTGAAGGTGTGTTTGTGATTGGCAACCTGTTTTGCGATGTTGTAACTAACGAGTGATGCACAAGTTTGTTTTGAATTTTTTGGGACCAGTTCAAGTAGCTGGGTGATAAATTAAACTTGCATGCACTGTGACTAAATGCACGGTTTTATTTTAACGATCATTTCATGTTTATAAATAAATTTATAGATGTAATTTCTCAATTAGTCTTTTGGTAATTTTCTTCTGTGTCACAAACCTAAGGTGCAAATTAGAATAAATTGGGTGTTGTGTTGAAATGATTTATATTTGAGAAATCTTTTTATTTTATATTATTTATTTGTATATGGAGTCATTAATTCTTTTCAGTGGGTATTTAATCGGATATTTTCATAAATAAGAAACCAGGAGTAAAAAAAATTGTATGAATAATATATAACTATATATTAATATATAACACTGTTCCAAGGAAGCTTTTCCTGGATTTTAGTCGCTTCGGTGGTGTTCGAGCTTTGTATAGGGCATGCCGCTCGTCCGCGATCTGTTTAATTTTCTCTATGTGGTCTGCAACGCCTCTGCGTGTTGAGGTTTCTGCAACACCCGTTGTTTCATGCGTTGTGGCGTTGGTTTCATGCACACCGTTGTCCGTTACTATCCTACATGTCTCAGTTAGCGCAGCATCTGGAATTTTCTGGGTCCTTTTCTGGTTTTAACAAGGCCATTACTTTAGATTTCCTCCATGATTTTGAAATTTCGCAGGCTTTGCAACACGTGCTATAAAGTTGCAAAATCCGGTTTTTCGCTCCTTGGCCTAGATGCTTTATTTGTTCACTGCATATATCATCCACACTTGCAGCTTTCCGGTTTTTTAACCTGTTCATACCGTCGTGGAGTTATTTTAGTGTAAAAGGAGTATTTGAGGAATGAGGTAGTTTGTCACCGAATCCAATCTTCTTTTAATGTTTGGGTCCTTACATCGGTTCATAGTTCTTCCATTCATAAGGAGTTGAGCAGCGACTTGGTTTGCTGTAACCTTGTTTTATGTTCTTTTGGATCTTTTGGATTTTAGGTTCTTTTGGATCACCTCTAAGTTTTTTTACAAAGTTCCATGTTATTTTGCTACTATGTGTCATGACCATTTTTTTTTTCAGGGTCTCAGTCCACTGTCTAGCTGTCTAGCTGTCTAGCTGTCTAGCTGCGGAGTAGTATTGCTACGCAGTCAACCGTTTCTTGGCTAAAAGGGTCAGTGGAATAGAGGGTTTCGTATGTTCTCATTAGTTCTTTGGACTCGTTGGACATTCGTTCGGTATGCTAATATCCTTAATGCTTTCTTTATCTCTTCTTCCCCAATATTAATTGTTCCGTTTGCCGTCACCTCTAGTGTTGATGGTTTCGTTTTTATTAGTTCGTTAATCTCTTTTCTTTGTCCCCTGTTATTGGTGTTATTCCTAATTTCTAACATAGCAACACAAATGCGTTAATTATAGTTTTTAATAGGTGTACTTTTAATAGATTGATTCTTTTCCGCAAGAATTTATTTATTATGTATGCCTAATTCTGGAGAATTCTTCAGTGAAATACCTGTCGTGCCAGACATGGTCTGTTCCCTGTTTAAAATTAAAAGGTTTTTGGTACTGGAAGGGAGGAGGTTGACAAATGACAGATATTTTTATATTTAAAAATATTCCTTTTTGAATAAAAATCGACCTGTTTTAGCAGTTTCACAAAATCCAATGAATTTTGTTAAAGATGAGGGACTCTTTGAATATATATATATATATATATATATATATAATATATATATATATATATATATATATATATATATATATATATATATATATATATATATATATATTTACGGCATAAAGTGGACTCCGCCCATGTTAAAATTCAGGTTCAGGTGAGCTCCGTGGTCAAGTGGACACCGATATACGGAGCTCACTTGACCATTCCATAATATTGGCTCTGTCGATTCGTCAACATGTATAGTTTCATAATTTTTAAAAAAATTTTGGAGCCCATAATTATCCCTGTATCATAAATGTATATCGCTTAGTTCACGTGTATATATTATAGGGGTCGTTCAGATCTTTTTCGCTGTATATTGGAACCATAAGTATATCGGTTTAAGTAAGCTCTGATAGTTTGGCAACTCTGCTATAAGATGTATAATTCTCGCGTAAAGTCTGGACGGTTTATATGGACTCCTTAGTTTTGTTATCATTCATACGCATTACAGTATGTAACAGATATGTATACTATTAACTACCTGTTTTTGGTAGGTACGAGTTGTCTAAAAATAGCTTTATAGATACAAAAGGATTTCATTACCAAATTGGATTTTGTTTCATATGCGGAAATTTCCTAATGTATTTTGTTAACGTGAATATGTCTTCATAAGTTTTATTTAAAAATCCGATTAATAAGAACTTCTTTTATTTCATCCATTGTTTTATGATATCTTGTATACAGCTTTTTTATTATTTCATTTCTGGTTTTATCTATGTACTACATATAAGTTTGGATAAAAGGTTATCTCAAAATAAATATTTAAGTGCTAAAATAGATATTTTTGTGTAAAAATGGGTAGTAGTGCACAAAAAAAGAAAGAATTTATCTAACAAGCATTATACCACTTCTCCAATATTACATACTTCTGAATGTTTTATTTTCTATTTAGGGGTAATATGTTATCAATATAAGTGGAGTTAGTTTCAAATTTGCAATGATCTTTATAAGCAAAAGCTTACTGGCTATACTTAACATGTTTAGTTCAAATAAATAAACCTTGTCCCTTCAGAAAAGAGCGATTTGAATGGAAAAGTCAACTAAGAAAGTGTGATGAATATTATACTACCCCACATTCACACAGGTTAACCGGTGTTTGCAGGCAAGAGTCCTCCAGGCAAATTTAAGGAAGATAACAACCATAAGGAAGTTCCTTTCGAGGGTTCAGATGGGGAGGAGCAGCTTATATTTTTTTTGTATATCTTGCAGATGTGATGATCTGATGACTGACTAATTTATAGCTAAATATACTTACGTGTTAAGTATGTGTTTTTGTCACCCATACTAGCAAGGTATATTCGGCAGCATAAGCATAGAGTTTAAGTCTACGTTTTAAGGGCAGAAGAATGTGCTTCCTATTTTGAGCTGACAAGTTTGCGGAGAATATTATTTTTCTGGTTCTAGGTTGCCATTTGGTTTCAAACAAAGTTCTGTGATATAAACTATCTTCAAGGTATTTATAGCAAGTCCAGAGTTTAAGGATTTCATGACACTATTGGTTCAGGTATATCTTCAGATTTGTGAAAGCGTCTCTATTAGGGACATTTCCGGGGTTTGGCTTAAAATTGATTCATAATATATTTTTATTATTTCTAATCCTATTCCTATTACTACTTAAAACTAAACATTTGTCATCATTGTCCGGTTTATTTAGTAATTCTTCTTTCTCTACTCGTTGCTTGGCCTCTCCTTGGTTCTTTTTATGTTGCTCTGGTAGTTTTTTTGAACACGCTATTTCCAACACCTTTTCTTCTTTATAGCACCATCTCCATTCCTTGCCGTCCACTGTGATTTTATTGTATCCTATTTTGACCATTTTTCCATTTTCCCTCATTTCTCTTGCTTTATCTCTTAAAGCTTCCATTTTTTTTTCTCTCTCCTTTTGTGAGATCCTCTGTAATCCATATTTTTTCGATCTTCACATTCTTAAGTTTGTATTTGTTTCTTAAGATTGTTGTTTTTTTCTTCTTCGCTTTCAAGTTCAATTAAGCATGTTTTTGTTCCTATTTTTTGTGCTCTTTTAATATTGGTTTTGACTCCAAGATGATTTTCTAATATAGTAGTCATTCCCTCTTTCAATGTTTTTGGGTCTTCAGAGTCTATTTTTGATCCACTGATGATTATATTCTTTTTTCTTTGTCTAACCTTTCTAATGAGCGTTTTAGATCATTTAATTCTTCCGTTATCTTTTTGTTATCGGTTTTGGTTAGTTCGTTTTCTCTTTTCAGTTCTTCTTTTCCTTTTGTCCATTCTTCCTTCACCCTTTATATTTCCAGTTTTATGCTTTTTATTTCTTCCTTATTTTGTTTTATCTCTTCTTTAACTTCATTTATATATCTTCTCATCTTCTTATTTTCTTCCGTTATTTCTGTTTTCAGCTCTTTTATTTCCGTTTTAATCTCCTTATTTATTTCTTCTAGTAGTTTCTTTAGTTCTTCCATTTCGCGATTTTTTATGTTATCCTTTGGAGATGTTCTTAACGTGGCTTTGCTTCTTTTGAAGGCTTCCTCCTCGTCGAATGAGTTATCGTGTTCTGGCTTATTTCTTTTGCTGTTCATTCGATTTAGTTATTGTATTACATTTACTTTTAATTTATTATTTTAATTTAATTTAATTCTAATCCCAACTTTAATCAAATCTATTTTAAGGCCAGATCTGGATCTGGCCTTAATAATAAATGGAATGTAAATGGGATGGTAATAAAATTATGTGGCTTTTATTTTGATCATTAATTTCTTGTCAGCACTAATTACTTTCTTATCTACCAAAAAAAAAAACAAAAACAAAAAAACGTGTAGGAATGTCTAAGCAGGTCGACCCTTCGAACATTCGCCAAACCACTTTTTTAATCTTTCACTCAATTATTCATTTACTTAAGACTTGTTAAAATTATTAAAATAGTTCTATCTTACTTGTCTGATGGTATTTTCTTTATTAACTACTATCACCTGTATGCACTTAACTTTTGATACTTATTTTTGAACTCGGTTGAATTTTCTAACTTGTAATTCCCGAATAATTTTAAGTTTATTACGAAGCGAAATTAAATGAACCTACTGTTGTCACTTGCAGGACCGTTTCAAATAGTCAAAAAATTAATAAACAGCCTACTAAAATAGAAATATCGCCTATTTAAGACGTAATCCATTACCGGCCCAAGGTACAAAGCACTACTAGCATATGCTAATGATATAGATCTCATAAGAAACTATCTCGTCCGCAAACATCTTCAATAAAGTGAAGAGAGCACGAAAAATTTTTCACTTAAAATCAACGAAATAAAAACCAGATACAAGCGAATCAACAAAAGAGACCAATTCAATAAATCTAGATAAAATATTAAAGTTAACAATCACAATTTCCAAAATATGGAACACTTTAAATATCTTATAAGATAAATTATCACGGTTAATAATAATGTCACTAAAAAATACAGAGAATAATTCAAACTTTAGACCTATTTTAATACATGGATGCGAATCATGGACAATGAGTAAAACAAGTAAGGAAGAATTACGAATATTTGAAAGAAAAATAATAAACATTTTTTAACCTCATTATCATATCGCTACAAATCTGCATAGAATAAGAACACATACTAAATAAAGAAAGCTCTTATAACGATATTGTTCCGGAAAATAAATCCCTTAAGGTAGATCGGACACATGCATAGACGCCAAGATGTCAAACTTATAAAACTGGTATGGAAGGAAGTTAGCACAGAAAAATGCCATATCTAAAAAATAACATTTCAGTTGATTACAGATTCGTGGAAAATCGATCAACTTAGAGAAAATTTGTAGTTAGCGAAGACCCACCCAGTGTTGTAGCGCTACGTTATGATAATGATAAAGACAAAGGAGAAACGGTGACAAAAAGCAACAAACATGGACTAATGGAGTGAAGCTGCTTTAAAATCTTGATTTGAGAGGATTAAAATGAAAGTATAAGAAATACAATGTACTTTCTTAGCAGTGTACTTTTACCTCTTTCAATAAAGTATGTTCATATGGACTTCTTATTTTTGTTATCATTCATACGTATTACAGTTTGTAACAGATATGTATACTAATAACTACCTGTTTTTGGTAGGTACGTGCTTCTCTAAAAATAGCTTTATAGATACAAAAGGATTTCATTACCAAATTGGATTTTGTTTCATATGCGGAAATTTCCTATGTATTTTGTTAACGTGAGTATGTCTTTATACGTTTTATTTAAGAACCCTTTTAATAAAAACTTCATTTATTTCATCTCTTGTTTTATGATATCTTGTATACAGCTTTTTTATTATTTTATTTCTAGTTGTATCTGTGTATTACATATAATTCTGGATAGACGGTTATCTCGAAATATAGTGCTAAAATTGATATTTTTGTGTAAAAATGGGTAGTAGTGCACTAAAAAGGGAAGAATGCTTAATTTATCTAACAAGAATTATATCACTTCACGATCATTACATATTTCTAAATATTTTATCTAGTATTTAGGGGTAATATGTAATCAATATAAGTGGAGGTAGTGTCAAATTTGCAATGATCTTTACTTTATAAGTAATAGCTTACTGACTGTACTTTACATGTTTAGTTCAAATAAATTAACCTTTTCCTTCAGAAAAGACCGATTTGGATGATAAAGTCAACTAAGAAAGTGTGATGAATCTTGTACCACTCCACATTCACATAGGTTAACCGGAGTCCTCCTGGCAGATTTAAGGAATATAACTACCATCAGGAAGTTTCTTTCGAGGGTTCAGATGTCGAGGAGCAGCTTACTTTTTTTTGTATATCCTGCAGATGTGTTGATCTGGCCAGTTTTTTCTTCGATTCTAGTCATAAAATGGGCTAGTATGCGTGGAGTTGATGTTACGAATCTAGACTTTGTTTCTTTCGTTCTCTAGCTACTTATCTTCGGATATTAGGTGGATTGATAGCTACGATATTGTAGAGCTTATGTATGGATGTGAGTCTTAATATAGGTACTCTGAATTTGACTAATTTATAGCTAAATCTATGTATTAAGTATGTGTTGATGTCACCCATACTAGCAAGGTATATTCGGCAGAAGCATAGAGTTCAAGTCTACGTTTTAAGGGTGGAAGAATGTGCTCCCTATTTTTAGCTGACAAGTTTGCGGAGAATATTATTTTTTTGGTTCTCATTTCATTCTTATAGTATTAGGTTTTCATTTAGTTTTAAACAAAGTTCTGTGAATAATAAAATGTGATAGAAACTATGTTCAAGGTATTTATAGCAAGTGCAGAGTTTAAGGATTTCTTGACACTATTGGTTCAGGTATATGTTCAGATTTGTGAAAGCGTCTTTGTTAGGAACATTGAAGGAGCATACCTAACATTTTCCAGGGTGTGGCTTAAAATTGATTCAGATTCTATTTTTATTTTGTTTAAGGTATTATTTAGATTTTTCTCTACTTTAGCAACAAAAGTTTTTGGTTATGCAACAATAGATGTATCGTCTACAAAATAAAAGTCCTACTATTTACCGGTATGGGTTGTGTAAATGTTATACAGCGTAGGTGCGATTACGGTACCCCAAAGAAGACCGTTCTTCTACATTCTCCATCTGCTATTCTTACCGTTGAGTGATACGAAAAATCTTATGTTGTATAGGCATACACGGATAATACAAGTGAGTTTATTACCTAAGGGGATACCACATAGATTTTGTAAAAATGCCCTCTAATTTAAGGTGTCGTAAGTGGCATTGAGATTGACAAATACGACTCCTCATACCTGATATTTTCATACCCGTCTTCGCTGTGTTGGGCAAGATTTAGTATTTGTGATGTACACGATCTTCCCTGTCATATATAGCCACTTTTGTCTTTTAATTTGAGTTCTTCTTCTATTATCGGTTTATATTAAGGATCATGTGCAGATTTATTTTGTATAGCTGACAAAATAAATAGATATATTGGCCGATAGCTTTTGTGGTCGTTGGAGTTTTTGCCAGGTTAAAGCATAGTGATAACTTTGTCTTTGCTTTGCTTGTCTACAGACTTTTATAATTAGTTTTGTGCTCAGATTGTCCTCAATCGGGAGCCGTAATATTGTTTATTTTATACGTGGATAGTGGATCCAAGCTCAACATAGTTAAATGGTTCTCGCAGTGACTAGTTTGAGTCCTCTCTCATTTTAAGTTTTCTTTGCTTCTTTGCCGGCACTTATTATGTAATCTTCTGCGATCAGTTTTATACCAAATACCCTAGGTTTGGCCCTCTATGTGCTTACTGCACTAGAAATACGTCACATTTGTGTTAAGCGTTTATGTCTGATAAGCTTAAGTAAAGTAGAGCGTATGTATAATACCCAGTTAAGTGACAATCATATTATTCATGTTAATGTAAAGTTAATATACTTTTTGCTTACATAATTACTCAATATAGTATTTGCTTTATTTATTACACCTTCCATCAGGCTTATGAATTGTCTTTATCTCTAGATATAGTTTACTTTATCTCTATAGAATAGTTGGTCCTAAAAAGGACCGATTTGACAAAACTCATATTGGACGAGTGATTGAAGAATTAACCAATTAATTAATTATTCATTACCCAAGGTACGCCCGATTGCGGTGGTCTTATTAGTAATTAAATTTTCGTGAAGGCTTCTACGTTGAACTCCATAAAAAATGACAAAGTATTTACTTTTGACTAAAAATCTAAATTTTACATACTGTTACTTTTAGACGATATTTCGAGTCAGATTTGGATAGTTATAACTGTAGCCATGGACATATTTATACGTCCATGACTGTAGCTAATATATACACTCTTTGTAAAAAGTAAATGAGTTTGTAACATCGATCACAACTTATATATGGAAAATAAGGAAACAAACAGGTTAAAATAGGTGTACAAAATTTTAACTACAGATATATTGGCGCCATTGTTCAGCAGATGAGTTTATCCCAGAGATCAAAGATTACATTCTTTTACATGGATATTCTAGGTTCTATTTACTTATTTTCATTACTAAAAAGTATATTTATAATAAAGGCCTTAAGCTGTCTTTAGATTTTATGAAATTTTTTTGGCATAGACTTTAGTCATTCAGCCAGACTCAACATGGTACAAATAGTTGTTTGTGTTTATATTAATAAATATACAAAACAAAAGACAGGTAAACAGGGTCACTCTCTTCTCGCCTAGGGGCCCATCAAGGCATTTTTTAAAAAGACGTACAACACTAGGCCACGGTAAGAAAGGAATTTGACAATTGAGTTAGAAACAAAGGTTACGTTATTAACTAATGCATAATTATTTAGATGGTTATTTTACTATCCTTTAAAAACATAACTAAGGAATCATACACTGCTCTCGAGTCTAGTGATATCCATGAAAATTTAAACATATGGAAATGGGCAAATTACAAAATACAGACATAATTCTGAATACCAACTTGGGACAAACAGTTTTCCCCTCCTTAACTTATTCAGTTACAATCTATAACGTGTAAACGCATACTTGTTTTATTGTTAGATACAATGAATTTCCATCAAGTAACTTTCAGCAATGTGACAACAAATTGCTATAATATAACAGTACGAGGCAATATTTGCGTTACATTAATATTTAGGTGGCAATCAGCTGTAAAAGTCATTGCCGTTTTTCCGATCGTATCATATTTTAGCATTGTCACATAAGAATTATTTTTAAGCAATATACTGTGTCATATTCTTCTGATTTATTTTGTTGACAATTTATTTATGCTTATTCGTTCACCTTTTGTAAAGCGGTCTGTTTAAATATTAGGGATTTATATAATCTTTTTGTTTATATAATTTGTTTATCGATTTTACTATTTTAGATAGAGTTTCATAATTATAGTTTTTTTTTTATTTTTTCTATGGTAATACATATACATACCCAATTCGAAAGGGAGGAAAACCAACGAGTTCTAAATTGAACATAGACATTATTCTCCATTTCTTCCTATATGTTATATAGAGATCATCGTCATCGTATATTCGGAACGCAACAAGATTTTATTACCATTTCTTCCTTTTTGTCTCCTCATTCCTATTGCAAACTCAGCCACATAAATGGTGTTTATGTCAATATTGCCGAAGTGCCTTTCCTAGGATACTTTTTTTAAGCCTAGTTCGTTTGATTACATGTAATTGATTTGATAGTCCTCAACAGATATGTATTGATTGTAGGTAGGATAGCAGGTGTTGATAAATATGATGAGTCGGTAAGTAGTCTCATTATTCCTAAATCTGCGCCCTTCATTCGTGGACATCCTAAGGGCATTTTTTCTCTCGGGGCATCCTACCAATTTAACTTGGGAATGCAGTTAATGAGAGAGCCTTTGGATAAAGCCCAGCGCAACTTTGGAGTTGAGATTTAGGTTCTTGTACCTCGTTGCTATCTTTATATATGTGTTTGACCTTGGCATTAGTTTCGTTCGGTATTGGTTAGTACTCGGACCTTTGTAAGTCGGAAATACCTCTGATGGCTTTTCTAGCAATCCTGATCTAATTAATACGTTCTCGTTACATATCCACACATTAGCACTGGTTCACTGTTTTATATATCCTGATTTTAGAGATTTATATTAGGCTTCTGGATTTAAAAGTGTTATGAGGGTTCTATATACATCAGTTAGCTACCTGAATTTTCCCTTTTATTTCTTATGTGCAAAGTCAGGCAAATATGCAGGCTAAAAAGTAAGATATATGCGCATATATATGCATATTATGTATGTCAAATATGCATGTATATGCATTTATTTATGTCAAATATGCATGTATATGCATATATTTTTTGTCAAATATGCATGTATATGCATTAGTTAAACAAAATGTGCACTTCAGAAACCGTTTAAATATAATAACTTTATAAAATATTAGTTGAGTGCTTGATATTATAAAATAAAACAAACCTTTTAAGCAACTATTTTAATTAGATAAATATATATTATACATGACTATTTATTTAAAAAACAATATGTGATAATATGTTTTTCAAAATTTTCTAACAAAAAGTTTTGTTGCCTATCTTTATACATGTTTGTATATAGAAAAGCTCCGTTCTTCATCCACCGAAGTTATAGGAGCGTATATAAAATTATTTCAAACTTCAGCCTCTATATTTAATGTTTCATCCAACACCCCACTTAAAACATTTGCAACCTTAGACAGAAATATGAAACCAGTATTTTTATCTATGACTGACTTAAATTTTGCTAAAATGTCTTTGCCAATTTGACCCTCAACAATTTTGCAAGATAGTTCAAATTTTTTTATTACTTTAACTGCTTCAATTAACGATAAATTCGTATCCTGTAGCTGAAGGATGCAACTTGGCACAAAATCATAGTTTGATTTTATGTATGAAAGTTGCTGTGGTAGTAATTTATTTTTCAGTAATTCTTTGGAAACTGTAAGTGCTTCGGAAGAATCGTCAGCTAATTCCATTAATACTGGCTTCAATTCAGAAAAATGTTCTGCATAAAACATTGCAGCCTCTAACCAAGTTCCCCATCTAGTAACAATAGGTTTTGGTGGAAGAGGAAGATTGGGCAAATGTTCTTTATACAACTGAGTTCTTATAGGTGACATAAGAAATATTTTTTTCATATTTGAAATTAAATTATTAACAAGAGGAAATTTATTTCTAATTTCTTCTGCGACCCTATTTAAACCATGTGCTAGGCAAGTTGTATGTACTAAACGCGGATAAAAATTTTTCAAATTGTTTCCTACTTTAACCATGTAAGGTGCAGCATCTGAAAGAAACAGCAAAAATTTTTCATTGGGAACAGCTAAAGGAAGAAAAAAATTTGTTAAACTATCTTGCAAAAACCTTGTAACTGTTAGTGCGTTGGTTTTATCCAACTGCTTGGAAGCAATTAAATGCGATTTACAAGCTTGTTCATTTTTAAAGCTCCAATTAATAAATGTGCGATATAACGTCCAGAAGAATCAATTGTTTCATCCACACATACATAAAAATAATTGTCTCCTATATCTAATTTTATTTTACTCAGTACAGCAGAATAAACAGAATCGACCTCGTTTCTTCTTAAGCTTCTTTCACTCGGATTATTCCATTTGCAGTATTTTCCAAGAAACATGCGCAAATTTTCGTTCGATAATTTGGACAAAGGTATATTTGAGCTTAACAATGCTTCACACAAATCATGGTTAAATATCTCTTGCTCATTTGATTTCCGATTAGTTGATTGTAAGCATCTAGATATCGAATCTTGCTTTTTCTCTCCCGATTCTAATTTCTGTTTTTTGCCGGTGTGTAAAGCAGTTTTGCAATGCTGAACTATTTGGAATTTTTTTTCGCATGGTATCTGCAAAAAAAATCCTACAGTAAACTAAATAATTTTTAGATCGAGGGTTATTAAGGCATTTATTATGCCTGGTTGCACCAACACATCTTAAGATTAAAACGTGCCTTAAGCTCAGCTTACGAAACATAAGCTTTATACTCGAAAATGATGGTGCAACGTAAGCGAAACAAAAAACGGCTCTATCTAAAAGCTGAGCTTGGCTAAGCTGGAGATTAAGATTTGTCGGTTCAACCAGGCATTAAATGTGTAAACAAAATAACTTAACCATCAAAAATGCATATTTTTTTATTTCTGATTTAGTCTACTCGCAACATAAGGAGTCTCGTGGGAAATTCTAGCTCGCCGTGATTTGATGGTGGTATTATAGGTTTTTTGGGTCGCTTAATCTAATGGAAGTGTTCTGGAAGCCCAAATATTACCCTTCTTCTCCTTGCAGTAACGTCTCCTATCGGAAGTTGACTACCATCACAGCAATTTTAACTTTGTTGGTTGCAGCTCTGAACAACTGTATTGAACACATTTCTCTTTCCCCGAGATTTTTTCTTAGATTGTGAGTCTTAGCAGGGAGTACTTTTCTCCTCTCGTTATGTGGCCTAGGTATTCCAGTTTTTTGTTTGTATGCTCTATGGTAACAAATTATGGTAAAATTAGGTATTTTCAGGTATTATTAGAAGCCCTGCAAAAAAATGATAGTGTTATCTTCTCTGGTGTATTTTTGTTCGCTGATTCGAATGCGACTAGTTGCGATTACTCAAAATATATTCTTATTTTGTTAATAACAAAATAATTGTTTATTCGCCGATATGCTCGAAATAATGCGCTCTCTACATAAAGTTTGTAGTCTTTTTCGTAGCTTTTTTAAGAACAAAATTTTTGGAAAAAATTACTTTTTGAGTTATTTACGAGAAACCGTCTAAAACGTGTTTTTTTTTAAATGAGCATATTCACTCGCAAATAACTCGAAAAATATTGACTTTGTAGAACAAAAGTTGCTTAGAATAATTAATCACTTAATCAGTTTATCCACTTCTGGACTTATTTTAAAGGTATTGTTTTCACCCTCGAAAAAAGAGATGAAACTCACCCCCAGGGTAAAAACACACATAGGCACAATATCAGTTTTTTGTTTGACATGTTAGATTACGTGTATGCCAAATTTATTGTCAACTCAAGTGGCTTTTTAAAATTTAGAGCAAAAACCGTGAGTTAACGTACTATAAAAACAGCTATTTTTGCAATAATTTATTAATAACAAAGTAAGGGCGCGGTTTAATTCATTACGACTAGTGATAATCGATTTAGTATAAAAATACTATCAAAAAAATTACAAACTTGCGGTAGATAGCGCATTATTTCGAGCTTTTCGGCGAATAAATAATTATTTTGTTATTAACAAAATAAGAACATATTTTGAGTAACCGTGACTAGTT
Organism: Diabrotica balteata; assembly: GCA_918026665.1. Classification (NCBI taxonomy): domain Eukaryota; kingdom Metazoa; phylum Arthropoda; class Insecta; order Coleoptera; family Chrysomelidae; genus Diabrotica; species Diabrotica balteata. Next base: position 148,719,959 of record OU898281.1, read on the forward strand.
AGCTTCAGTGACTAAAACCACAAGAGAAGACCTGGACCTTAACACTATCAACTTCTTTACTGGGCTTCTAATAATAGCCCTTTATTGGGGGTTTAAAATAAATATACCTTTTACACAGAAGATTTTTCTTAAATTTTTGTAATTAATGGTATACAGGCAGCTACAGGAAATTTTTCCTTGTGAACTTCTAAATAATACTTGAAAAATACTTAATTTTACCATAATTTGTTAATAACAATTAAACGGGTAATATTTGGGCTTTCAGTCCACTTCCATTAGATTCGGGCGACCCAAAAACCCGAGAATACCACCATTAAATCACAGCGAGCTAGAATTTCCCACGGGACCCCTTATGTTGCAACTAGACTAATTATTTTTACTAATTAGTTTACTTGTTAGTTTTGTAATTGTATTTACTCACAATTTTACTGCATGCTGAGCAAAATGCTTTTCCCATATCAATGACTAATTCTGGATATGTCTTGATCCACGCAGATACATTCACTTCTTTCGAGATTGTAACTACACTGGATAAAACTTTTATCACACAGTACAGTCCAAAAGTAGGTACAACAGTAACTTGTATTTAACAACTCAAGTTCAATAAATAAGCTTGGTTGAAATTTTTCTTACCTAAGTAAATAAAAGGCCAATAATAAACCCCAATAAACTAATTCTTGGTAATTTTTACCTTCTATTTTAAGGTATCCATTTAGAAAGTGTTAAGGGATTAAGATAAGAATAACATTTTATATTTTGGAAATACCAGGTGCTTATGAAGGTATTTTAACCATGAATCAACAAATAAATTCATTTTGAAAACCTATTATATGCACTTTATTTTTAAATTTACCAATATATGCAAAATTCAAAAAAATACACAAAAATATGCAAATGCATATGCATATGCACTCTTGCATATTTGCCTGACTCTGCTTATGTGACAACGTTATCTACGATATCTAAAACGCTGCAATCTTTCAAAATTATATAGCTTTATTGTTACGTTATGCCTTACTCTACATCCTTTCTTTTGTATGTTAAAAAACATGTATTTGATTTTCTCATTAGTGACTATTATACCGTTTTTGCTGCTAGTAGCATTATTTTATAGCATTCTAATATTTAATTTATGGATTATATTCGGATAGCAAATAAATATTCTTTACTTTCTCGGAGAAAATAATATTCTAACACACAAAATCCTATTAAATTGCCAAAAACCTCCGTACATATTCTATTCACTTATGAGGGCAGTATAGTCCTGGACTGGCTAATTTTTGGATAATAGGAAACATGAGTGTAGCAGTTTTAATGTTTTCGGGACTGCTACTTGGTATCGGGGAGCAGAAATATCATACCAAGGTATTGCATATAGGAATTGTTGCTTGAACTTTATTATTATTAAACAACACTATATTTCCTAGTAAAATCATTATGACTTTACAGTAAGACAAATTTTCGATGTTGGTTATGAAAACATCATGTACATACCACCGGGTTCCCTATGTCGATCTCCAGAAAAAATCTTTGTAATAATGATACGGGAAACAAAAAACCAAGAATGAAAATATGCGCCAAGAAACTCTGTGATATAACAGTCGAATAAAATACAGATTGTCGATTCAAATAGTCAAAAAATTAATGAACAGCTTACTAAAATGGAAATATCGCCTATTTAAGATGTAATTAATTTAAGGCCTAAGGTACAAAGCACTCCTAGCATATGCTAATGACATAGATCTCATAAGAAACTCTCCCGTCCGCAAACATCTTCAATAAAGTAAAGAGAGCACGAAAAATCAACGAAATGAAAACAAAATACAAGCGAATCAACAGAAAAGACCAATTTAATAAATCTAGATAAAATATTAAAGTTAACAACTACAATTTCAAAAATATGGAACACTTTAAATATCTTAGATAAATAATCACTGTTAATAATAATGTCAATAACTAAATACTTTAAGCATAATTCAAATTTTAGACATATTTTAATACATGAATGCGAATCATTGACATTGACTAAAAAAAATAAGGAAGAAGTACGAATATTTGAAATAAAAATAATTAGAAAAATGTTTTAACCTCATTATCATATCGCTACAAATCCGTATAGAATAAGAACCCATACTGAATAAAGAAAGCTTTTATAACGATATTGTTCAGAAAAATAAATCGCTTAAGGTAGATCGGACACATGCATAGACGCCAATATATCAAACTTGTAAAACTGGTATGGAAGGAAGTTAGCACAGAAGAAAGAATGCCGCTTAGGCGTCTCAGTAAGCAATGGAGAGAAAACATCCAATTATATCTCAAAATATTAACATTTCATTTGATTACAGATTCGTGGAAAATCGATCAACTTGGAGAAAACTTGTAGTTAGCGAAGACCCACCCAGTGTTGTAGCGCCACGTAATGATGATGATAATGAAAAAGGAGAAATAGTGACAAAAAGTAATAAAAATGGACTAATGGAGCAAACCTGCTTTAAAATCTTGATTGGAGAGGATTAAAATGAAAGTATAAGAAATACAATGAATGATTGATGGATTCGAGAAAACTTGAGACTTGAGAAAAGCACACTGACGTGTGTTATCCATATTAAATTCCTTAGATTTTTATACTTTTTTTTAGACTTTTATACTAATAGCTTTAAAATTAAATGTTTGGTGAAAATAGCTACGCGACTTTAATGCATCAAATATTTTGTTAATTAAAAATCAACATATTGAAATTAGACAGCAAAAAATTATAATATTAAAGATTAATTTATAAATTATTATAGTCTAATTTTAACTACTTCATTAAATAAATATTACACGCCATAAACTGCAGTAATTGAAAAATTATAAAGATCTTACAGAAGAGATTCTTAAACTGTTAGACGATTACGCTACTCGATGTTCATATTAATAGGTTCCAAAATGTACCACCTATAAAATTTAAAAATCTACTACTAATACAATTATTGGCAACATCGCAGGAGTTAAGAAGTGTACGGGAAAACTTATATACGGATCCCAAAAATGTTTGATCCTATTACGGAGTCCACTTGATCCGACGTATTGGTCGGAGTCTACATAAAGCGCTACTCAGATAATAATATACACGGCGTATATTCTCCTGGAGTTAGTATAATACCGTTTTAGTACGGAGCCCATATTAACCGCTATAAGTATATATATATATATATATATATATATATATATATATATATATATATATATATATATATATTATTGTGATATTCAAAATCTTAGTGCGGCAACCAATTAATTAGCTAATTAATTAATTAATTAAAATTATTTAAATGATATAATTATGATTCTACGTGAACCTTCAAAATTAATGGTACAAACAATATTAGTTAAAATCTCAAAATCCCAATTATTATTCTAAATCTCCTAATCAAAATATTTATATCTTTTCTAAAGTAATTGTAAAAATTGTGTTATCAATAAAAGAAAAAATTGCAGAAAAACAAAACTATCTCTCTCTGATGATGAGTGGTCCAAATCCTTGTTCCTTGTAGCCTGTACTATCTATTCTTAGCAGCTCCCTAGGTAATCAGCAATCTTACAACAAATTGTTGCAAGTTTATCGTCATTAATGATCTTCTTCAAATGCACGAATCGCTCAAATTATGCTAGCCTCTTTTCCTCTCGATAAACTGAATCTCTCGTTGGCCTGAGTGAAAAATGACTCTTGGAATATCTTCTCTTTACGATAAACTGAATCTCTCGTTGGCCTGAACAGTGACTCTTGGAATATAAGTAGAAAAATATGACTTACAATCTTTTACTGGATCAGCTTCTGTCAGATACACTAACTACACGAAAACTCACAAACTTTCACTGCTACTGCTTCCTACCTCTGGGAAACTACCCGAGAACAACGGCCGTTCACCTTGCACCCTTGGAAACCAACTGACTATCTTTTTTTTTTTCTTCAAAAACTAACTCAAGTCTCATTCTCAAACCAACCATCCCACCTTTTTCAATCTCATCCAATCAAAACGCGTCATACATCTCCCATTTCTTCATTTCGATAACACAAACAAATTTTTACCTACAGTTATATAATTTCCTAAAACTTATTTACACACTAATCTTTTTCTACCAATTCTTATGAACTAACAAAAACATCTTTCTAAAATCTATTCTATTGTTCTAATTTCTGCACAAATTTATTTGGAAAGCCGCTTCCATTGTCTAGGATTTCACTTAAGCTTATTCACGTCACTCAAATATATTTTAACAAAAAAAATAATTTATGCATATCTTACGTTTTGTTCAATATAGGTAATCCAAAGATAAAAGACTTTCATTCTTCGAAATGTTTGTAATTTATTATTCGACTTATCTGAATTATTTAAATTTTTTTTAACTTTGAAATATTTTAAGCAAACCAATATTTTTCTCGATTTTGCATATCATAACAATATATATATATTATATATATATATATATATATATTATATATATATATATATATATATATATATATATATATATATACAACATTTTTAAAAATATTAAAGAAGCGGGCGAATAAGAAGAACAGTCTTACAAGAAAAGCACCAATTAGAATTAGTAAAAAATATTATAATTGATAAATTTTCTAAAGCAATAACGATTAAACCAATAACTAAATTTTACATCAAGAAATAAGTTACGGATGAATGGTTGGCTATTAGATCTGATTATAAGTATTGTTCGGAATTTTTATTCAATTAAACATTAGAATCACACAACGTGCCTAAATGGTTACACGCCTTATTAGATCCAACCTCTGGTAGCTAAATATAATTTAAACATGGTACGTATGGCATTGCATAATAAAAAGTAACAATGCAGCTTAAACGCTAGTGTTTCTAATTGGAGATAATATAAAATATTGTAGCAAATAATCACAGCATTTGGATATTTAAGATTTTAGTGTAAATAATTAAAGTGGGTCCTATTTTTAGAACTTTTCTGATGCTTTTAAAATCTTTGTGTACAGTATACTTCAGCTTTATTAGTAGCTTTTACCACCATCTTTTTTCAGATTACTTTATCTCTCTCATATATACTGAATTTCATGCACTGGCGCATTGTTTCTGTTATAACTTTTAAACGAGAAGTTTCATTGCGGTCTATAAGGTCTATATCCCCATATGGTTTCCATATTTCTTGCCTTCTCTGATGATGGCAATGCTATGGCATGCTGGACGAGCCATACAGTCTGTAGTCTACACCCCGAGGTATGGTCGGGAACACAAGGTGCATTATTAGTCATATGCTTATAAAACGTACCTGGCGCCTTCACAAATTACTCTTTTTCAACTTGTCTTGAGTGATATGTCTTTAATCTTTCCTATCAGCCTTTCTTGGCTAACTCTTGTTTCTTCCGACCCGAATGGCTATTAGGTTTCCAAGAGCAGAGTTTCCGAGTCATTCACCGAGCGATTGCCGGTATAAGCAATCTCCCACTTACTGACCAACGGCTTCAGGCTGATGAGTTGGTAAGTGGTAGGGCAGCCTTTTGTCCTGAGGTTGTGAAATCGGCCTCGAAGGCGGATGAACCAAAGATTTGATCAACGCCATAAGGATGGGGAAGCACAAGTACGGCAAACACTTTATTAAAGATTCACAGCAATACGCCCTAGTCAATCAATCATGGCAATTGAAGACCTAGAAAAATTCGCCGAAGACTCAGAACTAGTTGTGACCAACACATTCTTCCAATTACAAGATTATGCAAATACTAAAAGAATTAGGAATTAACAACCAAGATATGAAAACAATTAGAAATCTTTACTGGAATCAGACAAAAAATCTCGAGAGTTGAAGGTGAACACACTGACTAATGTGGAAATCTGTACTCTGAAAAAATATTTATCGAAGCTTTGCACGGAACTAAAAAAGGTATTCTACTAAATGGTTACCGGCTAAACAACATCAGATATGCAGATGACACCATAGTGTTGGCGGACAACTTAGAAGACCTACAAGTTCTTATGAACAAAATCACGTATTACAGTCAACAAAATGGACTCAATATAAACGGTAAGAAGACAAAGCTTATGATAATTAAGAAGATAAGAGTAACAGAAGGTGAACTCTACGTCAACCAATCCCCAAACTAAAATTTAATCGGAGGGGGCCGTCTTCAAGAGTCACAACATCTCTCTGGATACAAAAATAAGAATGCTGTAATGCTACGCCTTCTCTTTCCTTTTTTATGGTTTTGAATTGTGAACCTTGAACGAAGATATATGCAGAAAACTTTAAGCATTTGAGATGTGGCTATATCGGAGAATACTTAATATCCCGTGGACTGACCGAGTCACAAATGAGGAGGTCCTCAGAAGAATGAATAAGAACCGAGAGGTACTGACCACCATCAAATCTCGAAAGTTCTTTGAAATCTTTGGAAAACGAGGTCCAGGTAGAAGAAGAACATCTTGTCTAAAAAACCTCAGAATCTGGTTGATGAAAGATTGCCATGATGATCGCCAACATTCGTAACATATAGGCGCATCAAGAAGAAGAAAAAAGTAAGAATAGACAAGTATTAATTTATGAAAAAATAACTACATGACCAATGGAGCAATTCTGTAGCAAACATGTCAGAAGACCCTGATTTTCAGAGCAACAACTAACCAATCCCACGAAGGAATGTTGTTTTTTTTTATATGGGAATTTCTATTAATCGACGAAACATACTATGGTAGGCTGTCAATTTATGTTGTGAGAATGGGATGATGAATTGTATATAGTCGTGTCAGAATTGGAACTTCGCGATAGCATTAAATATTATTAAGCAAATAGCAGTATGGGTACAACGAATACACAATAAATAAAATTTTAAATCCAAAAGAATTGAAATTAGTATTTTCACCACAAGAGAAAAAACCCAGTTTCTGCTCGATTACATATACAGGCAAAATATCAACAAAAATAGCGAAATACATAAAAAAGAAAGGAATAACGCCAGCTCTCAGAACAAACCACAACCACACTAACAGGCCAATATATTAAGAACAGCAAGGGCCAAAAAAAGCACTTACGCAGTGGTGTATACAAAGTTAAATCGGCCAACTGTCCAAAAACTTACATCGGTCAAATTGGTAGAACTTTTACCAAACGAATAGCAGCTTTCAATAATTGAAAACATATTCTACGTACTCACTTCACCTTCTAGATCATAATCATTCTTTTAATGACCAATTTCAAATTCTTCACATTCAAATCTTTATTAGAATCAATATAAGGTTGAATGTTCGAATAAATGAACTTTGATGGTACACAAGGCAAATATCGAACACAGTATTTAATCAAATATTGCCCTTAGTACTTTCGATCACAAGATCATCCCCAGGGGCATCTGAAATAAGCCAAGAAACGTTTTTTAAAAAAGGAAAATTAATTCACTTGGATAAAAACTCCAAGTTTATAGTTGAAAAAAGTTTTTTATGTGATTAACGTTTATAGACTTACTTCGTCAGTTGTGGCCTATCCAGCAGTAACAGAATGTCATAAATGTAAGTTGGGACATAACAAATACACTAAACAAAGACAAACAAACACTTTAAAATTTAAAAATTGGAGAAGCTACATTTTATATAGAAGCCGGAGACAGAATGGCTCCCAGCCTGGCGGAGGCGGAAATATTGAGATGACATGTGACAAATGACAGCTTGTGAAGGGCAGTTACAATAGATAAGTGATCTGCGCCTTTCAAGATTCTATGAAACTAAGTATTGACCAAAGGTCCAACTGACACCACTATAGGAAATCAACTGAAGAAATATAAAATTATATCTAATATTTTTATGTAGATTGAATAATCCAGATCTCACACTCAAACCTGTCTATAATAATTAGGATGTTAGTTTGAGAGCAATTGAAGTTGACATAAAGTATGAATGTAAGAAATAGACTAAACAATATATTAGACAGTGAATAGTTGACTACAATAAAATGGTCCACTAAGCGCTATCAGTACTGTAAAAAGAAAATCTGAATATTCAGTTGAATTGCTAAACATTAAAATCAAAATTAAAAGCAAAATATATAAATGGGTTGTAATCCAAGTAGTTCAGTTGAATCCACAGTCAATGGATGAACTTTCAAATTAATATGTAAATACTCAGTGCATGAAGTCTAAACAGTCGAGCTGGGCCCTCTGCGAGATGGAGCTGTAATAAAGTTTTTAAATATAGGATTCAATTTAGTACAATTTAAATTAATTTGAGTAGAGTTTTCATTTGCTTCCCTTGTAATCTCCAAATCTTCCAATAAATCCAACTCAAGATAGTTTTTCTTCCTACTAATGTCATGTAAGATAGATGAACCAGAATTGATGTTAAAATTGTGGTTGCTGGATACTAAGTGTTGACCAAAACTTGAAGAGTTTGGTCTTTTCAAATGTTCAGAGACTCTAGTGGATAACTTTCTAATGGTTCTACCTACATAAGAGGCATCACAATCATCACATTTTAATTTGTAAATACCACTTTTATCAAGTGTATTCATCCTATCTTTGGTATTGATTAAGAAGGAGCCTAAGGTGTTATGTGATTTAAAGGAGATTTTGATGTTATCAATTGTAGAAGTAAAGATTTGATTAAATACTGTGTTCGATATTTGCCTTGTGTACCATCAAAGTTCCTTTATTAGAATGACCAACTTGAGACAAACACTTTTGCCCTTATCAGCTTATTTAGTTGAAGACTATAAAGTATAAACGCATACGAAAAATAGATCACTTGAGAAAGGCACTTTTTGATGAAACAGCTGTAGCGATAATAAATTGTAATAAATTTTGTTAGAAGTTTTGAAAACAAAAGTTTTCAGTGTTTTATTGTTCAATAAAATGAATATCCATCAAGTAACGGTCGAATTCATCTTAATTATTGATTTATTAATTTATTAGGTTACTAATTTTGTGTTGTGTAAATATATTTGTGGTAAGTTAATATTAAATTAATTTACTTTATTTATTTATTTATTTGCCCATATTACCAATATATTTCCTATATGATAAGATTTCTGCCTTTTTAAATAAAAATATTTGCCTATACAGGCACTATTTTCTCAATTTTTATTACCTACAAATCAGAGCTTCGTTTATGATTTCTTTTTATGCTTATCATTATTTGTTTGTTTAAAAATTGTCAATCTACCAAACTAGTTAATTGGCGCAGAAATGTCCCGTTTCAACCCTACCATTTTAATTGTATTGTCCTCCGATTGCAGTAGTCTATGAATAGAAAAGATACTTCAATGCGTGTTAACATTTTCACAAGTAATTGCGAAATTGGGTCGGGTCAGGTGTGGTCCCTAAAAGAAAAGGTCAAGACCATTGTCATAGGGTCCCTTGGTTGAACGGATAATTAGGATAGTGTTGACATGAAACAGAGCGGAAGTCGAATGATCGTTTGAAAGATTTTGGGGTTTAACTCATGATACATACAATACATTATAGTATCATGGGTTTAACTGCATATAAAAAAGCGTTTGATGATCTCGGACTTTACGGTTGGTTTATAACGATCTAAGGTTTGTTGTATTTGGTTAAATGTGATGTGTGACCAATAAAAGTTTTTATTATTTGAAACATACTAGACAATGGATATTTTTATCGAGCGTTAGATAAAAATCCTAATTAGGGTAGGCTATAAAATGGAAATATTTTGGGCGAGTAACACAGTCACAACGTGACATTAATTACTTCATATTTTCACTGTAAACAACGTGTATGGCCTTGTGAAATGATGTTTGTAACTAAAAAAATAAATAATTTAACATATCACTACAGAATTAACTTAATTTTAGAAGTAAAAAGGTCTCTGAAAACATCTACAATATTGGTAAAAATTGAATGGATGAAATTCTAGACCTGATGGAAGTTCGACGGAAACATAAAAGTAGAACTCGTAAAGAGGAAAATTAAGCAAGCTAAATAATTTTGGATAGAGAACACATATAAAATAATAGAATAAAAAAAACACGACATTTTCAACATCCACAAAAAACTTAAATATACCTCTGGAATTAGAAAACTGAAACATACTCACTTAAAAACGCAGATGAAAAAAGTTTTGATCACGAATAAAAGTAAAAAGAATGGGAGGGGTACATCTGTGACCTTTTTGGCAATGCTCATAACCTGTGACAACCAGTTAGACAGAGGTCCCAGTTTACTGAAGTCAGAAAAGCAATAAAGCAAGCCAAAAATAATGAAGCACCTGTACCAGATTAAATCCTTGCTGAGAACTTTAGGACGAGGAAAACATTACCTACTTAACCACTTTCTTTAACAAAATTTACAACGAAGGAAAAATACCAGATGATTGGTTGCAGTCACTGTTTATAACATTCCTAAAGAAAAGCGTTTTCGCGGACATATTACACTTGGAGAGAAATACACCTTACTCTAATTAATTATGCAGGGAAAGATCTAAGGAAAGAGAAGCATAGAAAGGCGTAGAATGTCATGGCTGCGCAACCTGAGAGAGTGGTACTGATGTACAGGGTTTCTCATTATATTTTGACCCCCCACTTATTTTCCTTAATTTCGGAAATACAAAAAAAAGTTTCAAATAAAAATTGGATTATTTTATCTGTACCGACCAACAGTGTAGCAACAGACGAAATTTTGTATACAGGGAGTGCCTAATAAAATGCAGGGATTTTGTATACAGGGATGTAATGGGATAGTGAAGCGCAACAAATAGCCACTCCTATTCAAATGTCAACCTCACCTGCTCGTATGATGATCTAGATCATGGTCTTCTGGTACATCCTGCTAGATAACTAACGAGGCTCTGACGTCCGAGTGTTTGCCGGGATAAGCAATCAACCATTTACTGGCCAACGGCTTAGGGCGGATGAGCTAGTAAGTGGAAGGACACTCTGTTGTCCTGAGACTAAGAAATTGGTCTCGAAGGCGGAAGAACCAAGAAAGTGGTCAACGGCATCAGAATGCAGAAGGCAACGAGAAACCACTGCATTAAAGGTCCCTGATGACATCTCTAGTATAAATTATAATGGCTAGCACTATTTGCGCAAGAAACATTATTGATTATGGTAATCGGAGACCAAAATCCGGCAGGGGAGGACAACCATCAGAACGCAAGGCCTCCTCGGTCGTCAACATGCGAAACCCTTGCACAAAATACCACAAAAAAAATACTCAACCCTCTCAGATAAAAATAGCTACCTGGATTGTAAGAAGTATGTATCAGCCTGGAAAACTACACAATGTTATTAAAGAGAAGGAGAGGCTAAATATAGATATACTTGGGGTTAGCGATGTACAGTGGTCAGGAAATGGAGAGATATCAATAAATAACCACAATATTTATTACACTGGAAGAGACAAAACTGATCATCGATACGGAGTAGCTTTTATCATAAGCAACACTATTAAAAAATCAGTGTTAGGTGTGATTCAAATCTCAGAAAGAATAATAATGCTAAAAATTCAAGCACGGAACTGTAATATTAATATGATCCAAGTTTACGCTCCCACTGCTCATAAGACCGAAGATGAGATCGAAAACTTTTATTTAGAATTGCACAATACAATCAAGTTAACAAAATCTAGAGATATTACTTACATTTTAGGAGATTTTAATGCAAAAATTGGACTAGGTACAGTTGAAAATATAGTTGGACAGTTTGGACTAGGAACTAGAAACGAGAGAGGAGAAAGGCTCATAGAATTCTGCCAAGAAAAGAATATGGTAATTGCCAATACTTGGTTTCAGCTTTCTAAAAGAAGACTATATACATGGACGTCTCCTTCACATACAGAAAACCACATTGTCAGAAACCAGATAGACTTTATACTCGTAAATAGCAGATATAAAAACTCTATAACCTCAGTTAAAACTTATCCTGGAGCAGATGTTAACTCAGACCACAATCCGCTAGTGGCTGACGTGAAAATAAAATTAAAAAGAATTGAGCTCAGAAAACAACAACCAAAAATTAACGTAAGAATGCTACAAAACGAAGAAATAAAAACGAAATAAAAAATAATGTGAATGTTAATATGCAAAAAACACTAACTGACAACAAACAAATTATGGATGTAAATAAAAAGTGGTGTAATATAAAAAACTCATTACTGAAACCAGCTCAAGAAAGTTTAATAGAACATAAATCAGAGGCTAAAAAACACTGGATGACAGAAGAAATGCTATTACTGATGGAAGAAAGAAGGAAATATAAAGGAAAAGATCTACAGAAGTATAAAGAAATACAACGAATAATTAAGGAAAAAATCAAAACAGCTAAGGAAATCTATTTGATGAAGCAATGTAAAGAGATAGAAGAACTAGAAACAAAATATGATATGAGAAATATGCACAAAAAAATTAGAGAAGTGACTGGAATGGGTCGAAATAGACAGCAAGGACAGATAAAAGACAAAAAAGGAGTACTACTAGTAGATTTACCAGAGAAGTTAAGGCGATGGGAGGAGTACGTTAGAGAACTTTTCCAAGATGAAAGAGGTGAAATGCAGAAAATACAAGAATTAAATCCTTTAGAGATACAGAAGATCACGATAGATGAAATCAAATATGCTATCAAAAACTCTAAAGACAATAAGGCAGCTGGATTAGATAAAATACCAGTAGAACTCTTAAAACTAGTGGAAGAGGACAACTTGGAAGTATTGGCAGATTTATTCAACACGGTGTACGATACGGGAATAATACCACAGGAGTGGCTAAAGTCAGCATTTATAACCATCCCTAAAAAACAAGCAGCAAAAGAGTGCTCTGATTATCGAACACTGAGCCTCATGAGTCATACTTTAAAAGTTCTGCTAAAAATAGAGAATATACGACAGGCTAGAGGAGGATATTAGCGAGACGCAGTTCGGGTTCCGAAATGGAATGGGTACTCGAGAAGGACTATTTGCCATCAACATATTAATTCAGCGATGTCGGGATGTGAATGTTGATCTACACTTGTGCTTCGTTGACTACGAAAAAGCTTTCGATAAAGTAAGACATGAAAAACTAATATCAATACTTATGAACAAGCGCATTGACAGTAAAATCATAAATATAGTGCAAACATTATATTGGAACCAAAGTGCCATAGTTCAAATTGATGGGCAACACTCAGAAGAAATGAGGATCTGTAGAGGAGTTAGAGAGGGATGTGTGTTATCACCACTTTTGTTTAACTTATATTCTGAAGAAATTTTCCAAAACACGCTCAATAATATCGAAGCGGGAGTCACCGTTAACGGAAAATTAATTAATAATTTAAGATATGCAGTCGACACTGTGATCATAGCAACGAGTATAGAGGATCTACAACATCTTATCGAAAGCTTGAGTATAAATAGTGCTGAGATGGGAATTACTATAAACGCCAAAAAAAACGAAGTACATGCTGATTACAAAAAGGCCACAAAATATACATCACCTATTGACAATAAATGGTAACGTGATAGAACAAGTAGAAAAATATCAGTATTTGGGAACTTTGATCAATGAAACCAATGATCATACTGTAGAAATAAACAGACGAATAGAGATTGCCAGATCAGCATTTATACGAATGAAGCCACTCCTAACGTGCAAAAATCTAAATTTGGAGATCAGACTACGTACCATTCGCTGTTATATATTTTCAATATTATTATATGGAGCTGAGACTTGGACATTAAAAAAATGTAATTTAAAAAGAATCGAGGCCTTCGAACTCTGGTTATACCGCAGAGTATTGAAAATATCATGGACTGATAGAATTACAAATAAAGAAGTACTGGAGAGGGTTGGTAAAGAAACAGAACTAATCACCACTATACAAACCAGAAAACTGGAATACCTAGGCCACGTGATGAGGGGACCAAAATATGAAATTTTGAGACTGATAATACAGGGAAAGATTCAAGGAAGAAGATCTGTTGGCCGAAGGCAGAACTCATGGTTAAAGAATCTACGTGATTGGTACCAATGCAGATCGATTGATTTGTTTAGAGCAGCAAGTTCTAAAATAAAATAGCCATTATGATTGCCAACCTCCGTAGGGAGACGGCACTCTAAGAAGAAGAATAAAATGCATTTTAAATATTTCAAATGGGACACCCTGTATTTTTTTATAGTTTTAAGTAGCCCTGCATTTCCTGGTTACAAATATATAACATAGTGTAGCATCATTTTTGTTCTATAATGGCGTATGGTACTACTATACACTATACTATACTAAAATAAGAAACAAATATATTTAGAAAGTCAACAAAATTAATGACTTACAATACTACATTTAAAATTACAATAGATGCTCAGAGTTTCCTCTATTGTTATCAATGCACAAGTAATACCTTCGTCTCAAATTTTCTAATACGTCAGATATTGTGTTATTATGACCATTTAAATTTTCAATTTCCTCGCGAACTTACGCCGTGATAGTGTTAATATTTGTATTTGAATCAAAATACACTTTTTGTTTTAAAAACCCCCATAAAATGCTATCACATGGTGTTATGTCGGGACTATTTGGTGGCCATGTAACGGTACCCTTATTGCCGATCCACACATTAAATTGATTTTTTATATATTCTTGAACGGCTACGACATTATGTGGTGGTGCTCCATCTTGTTGCTATATCATACTATTTGATTGATTTTGTGTATAATTTTGATTTAATAACTCGTCCACTTCTGTAATGATCCAAATATGATTCTCCAGTTAATTTATAATCCTAAAACAATGGTTCAATTATTTTGTTTTGAAATATTCCGCACCCCACATTTATTAATTTTCTTTGTGCCTTTTTATTTGCTTAATTTTTCTTTTTCTATTATTTTTCTGTTCCCACGAATACTTGTTTCTTCTATTAAAAATGCCGAAGTTGAAAAATTTGATTCATCTGTCCATAAAAAGACTGACAGTTTATAATAAATTAATAATTGTTTCATTTTGAAATGTTAGTTGCATAGCCACCTATGGTTACCCTTTTGTAGTACTATATGCCATTATAGAATAAAACTAATGCTACACAATGTTATATATTGGTAAATGGAAATGCACGGCTACTCAAAACTATAAAAAATACAGGGCGTCCCATTTGAAATATTGAAGATGAAGAAATTGAAGAAATATTGAAAATGGTCTATAAAACTAAAGAGGCACTGATATGAGTGCGCGTTCTCTTGCAATAAATTGTGAGTTCCGAAAGAACGTTTATACTTGATTCATTGACTTCGACAAGGTATTTGATCGAGTACAATATGATACTTATATTACAATCTAAAAATTACTTATATTATAATAAAAATAATACTTATATTACAATGAAGTAGCCTCTATCCAAATTGGAGGTAGTCGTACTGAAAAACTATCCATCATACGTGGAGTACAACAGGGTTGTGTTTTGTCACCCACTCTTTTTAATCTATTCTCTGAAAAAATCATTAGAGAGGGTTTGGATGACAGATAAGTGGGAGTAAGACGCTGATGATTCAGCCATTCTTGTAGAAAATTGTGTTAGGATTTCCTTTCGTTATATAGCTGATTTTTTTCAGTTATTTTTGCCCTAAATAGACCTTCCTCTTTCTTTTTTAACACGTTTGTCTTTATTTTCATTATCGTCCATGTGTTGCTTCATATCCTCTATTCGACTGACTTACATATGTATTAAAATCTCTAAGTATGTCTCCTATTTAATCATAGGAAATTTTTCATTTCTTTTTCATTATACCAACACCATTCCTGGTCTTCCTCTTCCCTACATACCACAATTTGTATCCTTCACCTAGTTCTTTTGTCCTTTGTCTTTTGCACCACGTCTGTCGAATACAAATAATTTGTAATCTCCTTCTTCTTGGTGTTTTTAGTAACTCCATACTCTTTCCTACAAAGCTTCTAAGATTTTAAGACCCTATCCTGATTTTTCTAACCTATAATGTTGTTTCTACTGAAATAGCTCTTACCTTGAAATCCGAACGAAATCCCAGTTTGCTTCCGAAAGATTTTACCTCAGTATAACTAATTTTTAATTATTGGAAAAAGTCTTTTTATTAATATGAAACCCTTGCCCACTTACATCCACTAATATTTCCCGTCGATCACTAAGACATCGTCACTCTACACAAATTACTGCGAGTACTTACAGATAAATGTATATTGCTCACGTCACAAATACCTGATTGGACAAATTCGAATGTAATTACAATTTCGAATTGTTTCTAATTCCCTGTATCCGATTCTTCTTGATCGACGATGATAAAATAAAATGTCGAAGTCATGGAGTAAAATATATGGACAGCTACTGAATTATTACAGTATAGTTGTTGTTGAGGTAAAAGTTTATAATGGACTATAATCCCACTAAAATACTACGATTCATCAAACAAGTGTATTGTCCTCTGCGTAGAACAAAAACCTTCGACTTTTGAAAGCTGACAAATATAATTTGAACCGAGGAAATTATTGCAAGCAATTCCTCAATACCTTTTAGGCAATATATAATTTGCAGGAAGTTAAACAAACTGTAATTAAGCTACTGATTGAATGTTTCATAATTATACACGGTGAAACTAGACAAATTAATAAAATTAAAATTAATATGATATTACGAATTAATGGACAGATTTGTGATTGAAATGTAAGCATCCTATTTTCTTTCTTTATTGTTACAGATTACGAATTTTGCCGCACTTCCAAAACTCTACGACTGAGGGTTCAGTGACTATGACTCTGAACGTTTTAGAGGAAACGAACGAAATTATTTTCAACGTTAGAAGCATTTCAATTGATGAGCATTCCGTTAGCGTAAGATCAACCAAACCTGATTCTAGTCTGTTAGAAATAAAAGAGCAGCTTTACTACGAGAAGGAGAAATATAAAATAGTACTGAAAGAGCATTTAAGGAAAAATGAAGAGTACCAGTTAGATGTAAATTTTGATGGGAAATTGAGTGGGCATTTGAAAGGATTTTATAGGATAAAATATTACGACCAAATCCACAGGCAAAGGTCAGTATACTTTTTTAATTTGAGATCATTATTCATACGTTAAATTGATCAAACATTTTTCCAATTTTCTTTATTATTTTAAAATAAAATACTTTAAAAGATTTATATTGTTTCTTCAAAAATAAAATAATAAACCTCGAAAAATTGTTTATTAATACTAAAAAATAAATTTAATAACAAATACATATTAAGGATTATCATTTTCTTTATATTTTCACTGTAACTATAAATCTTTTGCATGTTTTACAAAACAGATATATGTACATGGGGCTGTCAAGGAAATATACTTGCTTTTATTAAAAAGTATTCTCCTAAAATAAATAGAAATTTCAAGGTAAAAGTAAACGGTCTTCTATCTAATGTGAGATCAAAAAAATGGTACACCCAAGGCTCGGTAATCTAGCCTGTAGCTATTAATGATATAATCAAATCAATGACCAAACCCATTCAAGCAAGATTGTACGCGGATGATCTTATAATATTCTTAAATGGAAACAAGAGTACAGAGTATGGCCAAATTACTACAAGATCAACTTGATAAATATGGAGAACTATTTCGTGTTAAGAAAAAGGCATGACACATCGCTCTTTGCTTATGAGTTATTTTTAAGGTTTCTAGCAATGATCTATAGCATGGTCTAAAAGGAGTGGTTTTTAATTTGCTTCATCTAAAACTGCATCATATTGTCAAAGAGACCAAAACAGATAAAAGAAATATCTACTTTAAAACTTGAACCGTAACTTCAACACTTTGGTGTCAGACCTAATATATATATATATATATATATATATATATATATATATATATATATATATATATATATTAGCTGTATGTCAAAAAAGAAAATGTCTTTCTGGTACGAATTCGGGAGCGGACGGTAGAACTCTACTCATAGTATATAAAAATCTGATCCGCTCCAAGATCGATTATGGATGCCACGCTTATTCGTCTGCTTCAACAACGACTCTAAAAGTTTTAGACACCATTCAAAATAACGCTCTTAGAATAATAAGCGGTGCATTTAGAACAATCCCTATCTTAAGTCTTCAGGCCGAACTCGGTAAACTACAATTAGATTTAAGAAGACAGGAATTAATGCTCTCATATGCATTGAAGCGGTACTCTTTACAGTATCAAGAAACCATTCGCTGCTCGAAGATCCAGCACGCAAAAACCCACATTCTCTTTTACGAAATATGCAGACGAATCATTGATGAATTAAACCCTAAAGTCCCAAAATGTATTCTAGCAAGATTCCAACTTCCCCTCCTTGGCTAATATCTTCTCCTCACATAAATTCTATTATGTAGGAAGGATAATAGATCCTTCATTATCTTAAAGATAATCCATGGATCTATTATCAGAAAATTACAACCCTTAATTTCTCAATTTTCTTCCTTCAAACAGTTATTCACAGATGGATCTAAAACAAAACGTTGTGTAGCATCTGTCTTTGTAACAAAGGATGAAATAGAGAAATATAAAATAGTGGAGACTAATACTATGTTAACAGGAGAACTCTTTGCAATATATAAAGTCATATGTCACTTTACAAAATGTCCTGAAATTATCTTCTTAATAATTACTTACTCACTAAGTTCTCTAGAAATCATCTCAAAAATATATTCTTCCCATCCTGTGGCCAAAGTCATTAGACAGGAATTACACAACCTAAATCACAGAAACATTGCTTTCATGTGGGTGCCATCTCATATTGGAATCACAGGAAATGATCTGGCGGATAAATATGCACGAGAAACCTGAGAGGACACAACTATTGAGTTCTGCGGCTTGGTTATAGTCGCCTTACACATGGACATCTGATGACAAGGGATCCCCAACCGGAGTGTTATGCTTGCGAGACCCTGCTAACAGTAAAACACCTTCTAGTGGAGAGTGCTCGTTACACAGTGCGGAAAGATGTAAATTCGGAATCACGGAGAATTTGAGAGGACTATTCTTAATGCGCGGTGCCAAAGTGATTATCCAATATTTAAAAGCAAGAAACTATTTATACAAAATTTGATTGTTAAGCTATTCAATTATTGTTAATACTTTTTCTTTTTTCGCTAATAGCCTTACAGGTTGATGCAAGTTTTTAAATAAAAAAAAATTATTAACAATGACCATTTTGTTTTTGGTTTTTGGCATTTTCTACAAAACAGATATATGTACCATTATATTACATGGTACTATAAATCCTTTTTACTTTAGGTTAATTGCTTCTACACAGTTTTCTCCAGTCGATGCAAGAAGTGCTTTTCCATGCTTCGATGAACCGTCGTTCAAGGCCAATTTCCAAATAACCATAGGGCGACCAACTGATATGATGTCACTATCAAACATGCCGTTAGCCACGACAACTTTATTTTCGTAAGTACCTTAATGTAGATATTATAGATATCAAATTATTCATTGTAGTTGAAAAAAGTCTCATCTTCTACAAAAAAAACGGATTATAGGTGCCTGGATCTTTGGTAATTATTATCATTTTTTAGAACGAACAACTCAGAACAATGGAGTTGGGACGAATATCCAGAAACTCCCAAGATGTCGACTTATCTAGTCGCTTTTATGGTAATGGACTTTGTTAAAGGTGCTGGAGATGATCAACTAATGCAATTTTGGGCACGACCACAAATCGCTGGAAACGCTGCTTATGCTGCTGAGATAGGACCGAAAATCTTAAGATTCTATGAAAATTATTTCGGCATTAAATTCCCGTTATCTAAAATTGATATTGTAGCTGTGCCTGAGTTTGGTTTTAGCGCTATGGAAAATTGGGGACTGATAACATTCAGGTAATAAACAAAAAAATATTTTCTTTGCATTTTCTCCATTTAGTCTAGAGCTTGAGTAGGCACTTTTATGTCCTCCTGGTACCTTGACTTTTTTTAGGTTTTATGGTGCATAAATTCGATATCTCGAGGGCACCAGGTTGAAAACCCGTCAATTAATTTGTTATTAACAATTTAATTGTTAAAATATTTGATTCACTCTTGAAATATTTAATTTTACCAAAATAAAAATTATCCCTTTTGAAAAAAATTGAACAAAATGGTGTTTGATAAATTTTGATCCGTTGGTTAAAACCGAAGTTCTAACAAATTTCGTGAAAACCAATTTCAAAATAGGCAATCGATGGGTCAAGGTACCGATGGGGACATAGAAGTGCATACTCAAGCCCCCTGGCTCCTAAAGTAATAATTGTTAATAATTATAATTAAATTATATGTTATCATAATTACGTATAATTTATTATATTATTATATTTACAGAGAGGATGTTCTCTTATACGATCCATTATCATCAACTAATGAGGACAAGAGAACTACAGCAACAGTTTTGGCCCACGAACTGGCCCATCAATGGTTTGGTAATCTCGTAACTCCAGTATTTTGGAACGATCTCTGGTTGAAAGAAGGCTTTTCCAATTTCTTGGTATACTCAGGGGTAAACTACGTAAGTAATAAATATTATTTTAAAGCTGTTGAAAAGATATGTAGACTCGGATCGTTTTTGCACCTAGTAGTGCTGTATGACTGTTTGCATTCACCAGTGAGATTCTTTACATAGATAAAGCCAAGGTAAAATCTTTACCATATTGTCTATTCCAAGAAAATAAGGATGTAGAAGGCATTTAACAGATCTATCAATATATGAAAAATGCAAAAATCAATTAATGAATTCAATTAATTATTATTATTGTATTATTTTAAATATTATTAGTATTATTAATTGAACGTATCGTTTTAAGAATAAAATATCATTAAAATGTCAGATGTTGGTAGTTCAGGGTTCGCTCCTAGGTGGCGTAGTTACCGTACTGGACAAACAGTGTGACTTGTTCAAGGAAATTTGGGCGTACGAAGAATGAGGGTCTTGATTTTAACGTTTTTTTATGTTAGGGTTTGTAAGGATTACCTTACCACGTTGCCTCAATGCGGGTTGGTAAGAGTTCGCTGGTGTGTGTCGTTAATAATGCGCTGAAACCCGCCTTTCACCCTCTTCCTTCTGCTATATAATGTACTCCCATAATACGCCATATATTGCCGGGGATGAAGCGACTTTTGTCTTCATGGACGTAGGATTCGTTGGCAGAGCTGGCTAACTTTTTAGATCAGTTGTGACCTATTCGTAATTAATAACATATATATACTTGCAATAAACATTCTTCTTTGTTTTTAGGCTGAACCAAGATGGATGTTTGCTGAAGAATTCATGCTATCTGAAAATCTCATCGCAATGAATGAAGACGCTTTGCAAACTTCTAGACCGATTTCTTTCGATAATATTCAAAACACAATTCAAATTCGACAGTTATTCGATCCTATCACATATCGCAAAGGTAAATATAAATATTTTTAGTATTTTATACAAACTAACACCCTATTTTCTTGTTGAAATTTTTAGGAGCTGCAATAGTTAACATGATAAGCAACTTCCTCGGAGAAGAAACTTTCAAAACCGGACTTACTAATTTTTTGACTAAATATTCTTACAAAAATGCTGATAGAAATGATTTATTTGCATCTCTTACCGAAGAAGCACATAAAAGACAGGTGTTGCTACCAAATGAAACTGTTAAAAACCATTATGGATACATGGACAGAACGAGCAGGTTTTCCAGTTGTATATGCTAATGCTGATTATGAACAAAACACACTTAGACTGTCCCAGGTATGAAAAGAAAATTGTTGGCTTGTAATTGGTAGTTTTCTTATTTAACTCTTAATCATCCTGTTACCTTTATCAGTATACTCATATATCAATCAATAAATCAAAATAATATAAGACTAAGTTTAATATTAGAAAGAATGTTGTATATATTTTTCTTCTGCGTTTTCCACAATTATTAACAAACTGTTCCAGCTATTTACGTTTTTCCCCTCCGCAGTAACTTCTTAATTGAAGTTGGCTCATATTACAAATTTTTCTCTGTCTCAAACTTAATAAATTAACTACAAATAAACTGTATTTTCAGAAAAGATTCCTGTACCGCATGAAGGACGAAAAATCAAACTACTGGGTTCCATTATCGTTTACTACTAGTGTACAGCCAAATTACACCGACACTTTCCCCAAATTTTGGCTGAAGGGGGAATATGAAACTGTACAAAACGTCAATTTATCGGATATTAAATGGTACCTCCTAAATTTAAACCAAACAGGTATGTACAAGTGCAATATACATTATGTTTTTAAATAATTATTTTCAAAATAATCATAATTATATATTGTCATCATAATATCCATTTCTTTATATATAACAGGGATCTCGTCTAAATGATAAGACGAATCCCCAAGTTGGGGGCTGAGTTTCAATAGATCGCCGCGTGGAAATTGTTTTACAAGGTACGACACCTTGCAAGCTAGGTACGTAAGAGGGTTATAGAAGAGCTTCAAGATCGAAAAAATTATAATACCTGTATTCGTCGGTCTAAAAATCTGGTCTATTGGCTGGGATCGATGTCATCGTAAACCGATAATTCCAACGAAAATAAGAGATCGGATTAAACCAAAAAGACAAACTGACACAGAGACTATTCAACATGTCTCTTGAATATGTGATAAGACAGTTAAGTATAAGAAGAACTAATCTCTTAACAAATAAATCAATACAGATTGCCGCCTATACCGATGACATCAGTATTATATTTCAGAAGGGAACTGGCGGTAGAAATTGTATTCACAATTAAAAACAGGGGCAAAAAGACTGGAGTAGAAATACATATTTAAAAGATAAAAATGCTAACACAGGCTAGGGGAAACAGTAGAAACTGTTGCATTAAACACAGATGGAACAGAAGAACCAAGAATTCAAAAAATAATAGTAAAGGTTTATTTTTCACTCGCCTATGTGTTCTGTTCCAAAAACACACACTGAAGATCAAAAATCAGGATCTACAAAACAAATCAGACCACTAGTGTGTTATGGATGCCAGGCATGGATGATGACGAAAAACACAAAAAGAAAGCTGGAAGTATTTGAAAGAAAAGTTCTAAGAAAGAGGCACCGATCTCAGAATTCGTTAAGCTTGAAATACCTCGATGGGCTGGTCATGTAGTGAGAATGAAGAAATAAAGGATTTCCGTAAAGAGCTCTAGATATGTGGTAAAATGAAGGGCGTAAGATCAAAAGGAGGCTACGGAGAAGATGGGAGGGAAAAAGGACAGAACCTGGAGAAGATTGGTGCAAGACTGGCAAGGATGTAGCCATAGTTTAGAGGAGGTCAAGGCTCAAAAATCTAAGACTATTTACTATTATTTTTATTAAATTATGTACCAAATTACCTGTCATACTAGCTACCAGCTCTTGTACTTTTTTAAAGTCCATAATAGACTTATCAGCAGGTCCTTCTCATTGTTGTTCTTCTGCTAATGCAATGAAAGTACTTATTTTGATATTTTGTTTAAAATTATGAATCTAATTGTGGATATCTAATATATCGTGGATTTTCAATCTACTAGGTTACTTTGTTGTTAACTACGACGAAAGAAACTGGATGAGTCTCGTCGAAGCCATAATGGAAGTACCGACTAGCATCAGGGCGCAGCTGATATCAGACTCCATGGATTTAGCAAGGGCAAATATCATTAGCTACGACATACCGCTAAGGATGATTGCTAGGATGGCGATTCGTGACAATGACATCATGTTTGTACCAACAGCGATAGCCTTCGAGAAACTGAAGTATTTGAGCGATATCCTTTCTTCCACGCCAGCTTTCGGATTTTTCGAGGTAAGAAACGTAAAGTAGGTACTTTTATTATAAAGAAATTATGTCAATCAATTTTAAATTTTAATCCTATATAAGCTAATTTTTTATTACGGTGTTAAATAAAATATTTCAGTGGGTATTGCTTGTGGTTATAAAAACCAGTAATTGTATTATAACTATATTCACAGTCATAGCCAATAAACCAGAACTTTTTGAATATAATATTTTATAGTCCATTCAATGCTTTAGGTTTTTCTTTTTGCCAGCTTCTCCTACTTTCTCCTAATACCCACTTGTTCTGATTCGGTTCAGTAGACATACCCATATTATATGAACTATTTTTGAAGTAAATCTTTGTCTCAGTGTCATTCTTCGTATGTCCATAATTTTCAAAATTTCATGCTTGGATTTTCGCTCTGATCTCTGTCAGCTATGTTTGCCAGTAACATTATCTATCTGGTAATCATTTTTTGTGTTTCCTATCTTAGCGTTAAAATCTCCAATCACTATTAAGATATCTTTATATATGTTGAAAAGGATCTTTTAATAGTTATTCACATTCCGCTTTCAGCTCATCATTTAAAAGGCTTCCAGTTGGTATGTATACTTAAACAATATGTAGTTTGGAGGGCCTAGAATAAAATACTTCCACACTAATATGATGGTTGGTTGGCTCGTACGTCTGTACAAACTCTGTGTGTCTTTTGTTAACGATAAAGTCTATCCCATTTCTGCTGGTATCGTTGGCTCCTGATGTACTGATGTACCTGAAGTTCTCCCATTTTCTGTGTTCTGACTTATGGACATGATTTTGTCCAATATAATAATATAATATGGGTGTTTCCGATTAGTGGATTTCAACGTAATTTTGTGTTAATATTCTCATTAATAATACTTTAAGAATAGATATTTCAATTTAAATTAAAAATGATTTTACATCAATAGGTACCTATTTTAGAATTAAATCAAGAAATATTTTACTTAAAACCAAGAGCTAAACGCTAACATCGTAAACAAATCTATCAAACAAAAAGAGATAAACCTTTTTCTTAAAATGTTTCATTTTGTGCAGCAATATCCTAAATTGTATGACAATGACATTGACAAAGAGGTAAGATTTTAATTATATTAAAAAATCGCGTTCTTCAGAAAATTTGGTACATAGAGCTACACTAATACTGTTAAGATCCTTAGTCACTTGTAACAGAACGGTCAAACTTAACCAAAGTATTAGTATTATAATTTTAGCAAAACAATTATTATTACATGATATACATTAATGATTACATAAATGTCAAAAATGTTGCGACCTTCTTCAATTCTTCCCTCCATAACTTTATTATGCATAAAAAGCTTTCCATAAGAACGATTACTCAAGCAGTTTCTACATCACCGATTGGAAAGCAGTTACAACTTAGCATGTACCTATTATAACGTTGCACATCTTGTAAATAATCTTTTTTATTATAATTATTTAAGATTTAGCCATACGGCTCACACTCACACCCAGATCCCTATGGTATCAAAAGGATTGAGCTCTGGTGGGACTCTTTCCGTGTTATCGACCCCTAGGTGACTTGACATGCTGGAGTATCTCAAAAAATTTTAACGTACGTGTACGCCCTGACGTACACATCAGAACGTGACAATGGGACGTGATATGGGCTTATAGAGATGTTCATTTAGACCCAGCTTTTGGGTTTAACACCAGTAGTAGATATAATAATAGGTACTGTTTGGGTACTTTCCATTCTCCATTGTCTCCTGATTTGTATTTTTAGATCTCTGTACTTGGCGATCTTTTCGTTGTATTTAACACTTAAATTATTGGTGTTGGGTATCTCCACATCAATAAGTGTTGTTTGCCTAGTAAGTTTATTAACTAGTATGAGATCTGGTCTTTTATGTGCCACTGGTTGGTTTGTGAGCACAGTGTGGTTCCGGTATAGCTTGTAGTTGTCATTTTCAAGCATTCTGTCAGTGACGTATTGATAATTAGGAAGACAGTCGGTTTGGAGAAGACCCAGTTTGTCAGCTAGTTCTTGATGGATAATCTTTCCTATTGCGTCATTGTATTCTGTATAATCAGTACCGACAAGTGCCTAGCAGCCATCGGTAAGATGTGTGATGGTTTCTTGAGGTTGGCATCCATATCGGCATTTATCATTTTGAACTTGAGGATCTTTAACAATATATTTCAGGTAATTTTTAGTTGGAAATACCTGATCCTGAATGGTAAGTAGGAAACCCTCAGTCTCGGGAAATATCTTTCCTGATATCAACCAATAGTTCGACGCTCTATTGTCGACACATTCTTAGCTGATCTTATTGAGATATCGCCCATGCAGAGGTTTACTTCGAGTACCTGTTAAATAGCACTGGAAGCAGAATGCATCCTTTCCTCACTCCTCTATCTATAGAGATTGTCTCTGCCAACTAGTCATCCACTTTAATGTTGGCAGTTTGGTTGTAATATAAATTATATAGAATTCGCAAGTCTCTATCATCCAAGCCCACTTCTTTCAAGATGGATATGAGCTTGTCATGTTTTACTCAATCAAATGTCTTTTTGTAGTCGAAAAAACAAATATATACATCACATTGACATTCCTGCACCTCTGGATAAGCACTTGTATAGCGAATAGAGCTGCTCGAGTGCCTAAGGTATCGCGGAATCCAAATTGTGTCTATCCACTTGTTCTCCATATTTTTTATATATTCTGTTATGTATCACTTTTAAAAACGTTTTAAGTAAGTAGCTCATTAGGCTAATTATTCTGTCGTCTTCGCATGTTTTTGCATTTAATTTTTTTGTATAGTTACAAAGGTAGACTTTAACCATCTTTGAGAAATATTTCCATCGTCCGTAGGTTTTAGGAATTCTGTATAAAATTTGTCAGGCCCTTCTTTAAAACAGCTTTACCATCTTTAGTTTTTCTAATAGCTCCCGTGACATCTTCAATGGTAACCGGGGGTCCTGTTTGGCATTCTATGTCTTCAATGGTAATCTGCCTTTCATCTGCAAATGTTACTTCCACATATTTTATCCACGTGTCTAGTCTGTCTTTCACACCTAGTAGCGTATTACCTTTATTCTCAGCCAAACATCAAACATCCATCTCTTCTAGGTTTGTATATGCCTGCAGCTTCTTTAACTTTTTTGTGCATATTGAATGAATCGTGTTTCTGTTGTAATAGCTATATTTCGCACATTGTCCTCTCAGCTGTATGTCCTTAGCCATTATGATTACTTTTTTAATCTCTTTGTCTATTCATTTGTATAATTTTTTGTCCTGATCTTTGACTTTTCGCCTCTCTTCCATCATATCTAGAATCTCATTGTGGCTTGAGGAATTTTTCTTGTATGTCTTGTGAAACTCTATTACAGTTTTTCAAGCTCCTGGTTTATTAAATCTGTATGAATAACGGTATTCAAATTGCTACGTATATAATCTTTTACTCTCTGTTCTGCGCGTTCTCTTTCATATATCTTGATAATAATCTTTTAAATATTGCTGGTGGTTTATGTTTTCTTGCCGCTGTTTCATTTTGGTTGGTGTCATTTTCTTGGGTATCCGTTAAGCCGCGTTTTCACGGTGACAATTGGCGAGACAATTGTCATCGTGTGGTTGCGAATTATCGGAGGCCAGTCCAGTCGAACGAGAAGATGTTTATACGGGGCCAACTATTACCATGCCAGTAGACAGCTACAAATAACACAAACCACGTGTATGTTTTGACTGACACCAGAGAACTAGAGGGAACTGGCAAAAAACAAGACAACACTACTGGCCTACACCGTTGACACGGCGCCAATTGTCGCGACAATTGAGATTTCGAGTGGTGAGGGGCTCACTGGGCGCAACTCATTATCCTCAGTCTACTTTCGGAGACAACTGAATTTTGCGCCAATTGTGAGGGCAGTTTGCAAGGCAATTGGCCTGAAGTGTTTAGACGAAGACAATAATTTCATACCAGTTAGTTGTCTTCTAACAATTGTCTCGCCAATTGTCATCGTGAAAACGCGGCATTAGGGTAAGAATATCCTGGCTTGCTAACCTAAGAACATGAATAGAAAGACCTCAGCGCAGTTATTCTGTATAGCAACCAACAAAGTGAACATAGCTAGAATGATCGCCAACATTCAGAACGGACAGGCACACTAAGAAGAAGAAGTTGTTTGGGGTCTGCATTAGTGGTTAACAATTTATTTGGTTTGATAGATACTGGATTGGCATTGGTGGGCTGTTTATATTTTGAATGTGTTGGCTTTGAATGAGCTTGATTATGATGAAATGATTACTCTTCAATTCAATCACTTCACAATAATATTTATTATGTGTTCCGTTCGAGAACCGGTCGCTGGGTTTGGAGTATCGATATGAACTTGTAAATAATTTGTAGCCGGATTTTTTAGTAGTCTTGACTTAAAATGACAAGGTTAAGCTTAGTGCCAGTTTGTTTAATCGTTCTGTTGTAAGTGAATTTGCACATTAACATTTTGGTATAGCAAAGGTAATCTTGATTTTTTGTATTTAAATTTCAATTACTATTAACTATTTATAAAATAAGTCATACAAATTTCACAAATTACCATGTTTTAGATATGGTACCTTTAATATATCCAAAGTTTGACAGTGTTACTGTTTCACAAGCTCTGGTAGCTTACTTTTAGAACGAACGTGATCAGTTTTTGTCAAAATTTGTAGAATCCAATATTCTTTTTCATGCCAGGCGTACATTAGCCTGTAATAAATGTCGGCTTTCTTTTCTATTAGCTACTTTTTGTAAATTATTGATGTTAGTTTTAGAAAAAGGACAACTAGTTTTGCAAGTATGTTTCGTAAAAACGTAAAAAATTTTGACCATTATTAATTGTATAATTTATGGATTCATAACAAGAGTTTTAAATATGAGGAAAAGATCAGTAAATACAGCAAATGATTGCCACATATTTGATTTTAGTAATGGACAATTTATCAAAAAAGGTCAAATGAAAACCCTAAAGATGTATTGTTTACAAATGTATGTTTCAACATTGAAAAATTAGTATTTCTATTTTTTAATGTTTTTTTTTGTAATCCAACACACAATTGGCCGTTTAGCATGTGCTTAGTTACTTGTTAGGGGTTTTTAGAGTTTCAACAGAAAATTATAACGATAGACAAGTAGATTGTATTTATTGAAGGTCAAGCGGCAACTCTTAAAGCTATTCTTCTTCTCGTGCCACTCCTAGCAGAGATTGGAAATCATCATGGCCACTGCGACTTTGTTAACAGCGCGCCTAAAAAGTTCAATCGAACTACACCCGAACCATTCACGTAGATTACGAAGCCACGATATTTTTCTTCTTCCCACACTTCTTTTGCCCTTAATTTTGCCCTGCATGATGTTTCTTAAAAGTTCATACTTTTCACTTCTCACAATGTGCCCCAAGTATTCCATCTTTTTAGTTTTTACCTCATTTAGAATTTCGCATCTTTTGTCTAAAGTTTGGAGTATTTGCGTGTTAGTGACGCGGTCCATCCATGATATTCTGAGAATGCGCCTATAGCACCACATCTCGAAAGCTTCGATGTTTTTTTATGGTCAACTGTTTTAGTGTCCAAGCCTCAACTCCATATAACAGGGTAGAAAAGACATAACACCGCAGCATTCGTATTCGTAACTTTATATTGATATCACGATTGCAAAAGAGTTTGTGCATTCTATTAAAGACTGATCTAGCGATTTCTATTCTACATCTAATCTCTTTTGTTTGATCAGTATCGTCTGTGATCCAAGCACCTAGATATTTATAACAGGGCACACGCTCAATCGTTGTATTGTCTATTACAAGATTAGCTCTGATGTTCTTTGATTTCGTGATTACCATAAATTTAGTTTTTTTTCAAATTAATTTTCAATCCGTAACTGTTACAGTATATATTGAGACTTTGAACGAGATGTTGTAGTTCTACTAGCGTTTCCGTTAGGAGAACTGTATCGTCAGCATACCGTATATTGTTGATCGTCTCACCATTTATTATCAGACCAAGATCTTCTTCTTCTTAAAGCTATAAACTATGTATAATAAGCTCTGTCTAAAAATAGACACACTTAACGTTTGCACTTTGCAACAATATTCGTGTCGATAAAACTTCACTGGCAGTCCAGGGCTGTGAGCGCTGTATGGGCTATGGTTTGTTACATTCTTTCCCCTGGCATCGAACTCTTTAGAGGAGGGACCAGCACAAGATGAGGTTTCTTTCCGGGGCGTCCTCGTCTTCGTCTTGACACTGTAGATGGTGGAGCTTTAACATCATTGAGGCTACCGTATATGAGCTCAGATACGTGGAACACACTAAGTGTTAAAATTAACTTCCTGAACTTCCAGCCCGTTACTGGGAGCAGTTATACTAAATCTTCTTTGAATGGACTGGGTTCCTCCAAACATTGATCAGCATATTTATATTGCCTCTTTTGGGCGTTGTCATAATTCACATAATGCTTGAGCCACGCTTTTAGGTATGGGGTTATGTAAGGTTTGACATTCTCAGATTTCACAACTTAAATGTTAGGTATGCAGCAATATGCCCTGTGGACTCGCTCCATAATGTGGAGTCCATGACAAATCTAGATATCGGTATCTTCTCAGGCCAAGTGCTATGCTCAATTCCTACAAGCATAGCAAGGCTCAGTTTTAGATCTATATTCTTTAGCTCAACCATGTTAGCAGGTAGCATTATTATATGGGGAAGTATAAAGGTGAAGCAAAAGACAGAACATAAGTTCTGTGCAAAGGGGAAACGTGAAGGAAACATGAGAACTCTTCTATGGATATACATTTTAGCATCATAAAGCTGTTTACTGTTACTGGGTTGAGTTTACAGTATTCTTACATCTAGAACAACTTTACGGGTGAGTCTGAAGTTACATTTAGAGATTTGATTTGCTAGAAATGTCATTCAAGATCTTGTCCGTTGGTTGCTAGGTTGAATATTGGTTAGGTTGAATATTGTTGATTAATAAATGCACTTTAGTATTTCTAGTAAGGTTTTCGTTGAATAACCAAAAAAATAAATGTATTATATAGCCTAACAAATATTGAAAACATTGCCTTTTTTTAGGATTTTCATTTAGCCTGACTTCCTCATAATCTTTAGCATGATTTTTAATTCACAAAAACCTATAAATAGAATAAAACTAAACCTCAATTGACTTGTGGTTGAGTTATTAACATGTGGTTGAATACAATATTTCTCGCTTATTTCTAGACCTTCCATCAAACTGTTTTTAAAGAATCGTACAAAAAAGTGGCATTAGAAGACCCTTTTGAAGACTACAGAACAAGAAGAATCCGTACGACAGTACTCAACTGGTCATGTAGAAGTAGTGAAACAAGATGCGCACATCTCTCGAAAATCCAGTTTAGAGCTTGGATGTTCCCAGGAAAGAGGTAAAGTAGAAAAATACGAGCTTTATTATATTTTAAAATATAAAGCGGCGGCAAGCCGCTTATACGTATTTAGACCTTTTTATGTCTCTTCAGAGCGGTATAGCCACCTCTCTGGATCGAAACAATAGTATATTGTTTACCGGGTAGCTTAACATTCCTGGACGACTGTGAAGATTGCTAAGTCGAGGCGCAAGCCAAGACTTAGCAATCTTACACAGAGTCCAGGAATGTGGCTTTTCCTACGAGGTAAACATACTATTTTTCCGCAAATCGTTTAAAATTCGACAGATATTGATTGATTTTGAAAAAACGCGATAATTTTATTCCCAAATAAATGGTGCTTTGAAATTCCTAATAAAATTACTTGGGTTACTATGGAAACGTATTGAGGTTGAATTGTCAAACTTGACGCTTATAAATTTAATTGCTGGTTAACACTAACAACTGTACGGAAATATCATTTCCTTACAGTAAGGAAGTCCTGACTTTTTCTTCAAGAAATTTTGACAGGAATGTCAAAATTTCCTGGCGATTTGCGGAAAAATCTATTCCCGTCTTAGACAATAATTATAAAATAACTATACGGACGTAACTACGCCATCTAATAACAAAAAGAGAAATTATACGATTTCTACTTGGCGAAATGGAATTCAAATCTTTATCACTGTGCTTTCTAAAACTTGCAAAGCAAACAGCTTAATAAATTACTCGGCAAGGGAATCTAAGATTGCATTCCACATGCCGTTCATCATGGTCAAAATTCTTGGTGAATTCAATTTCTGGTACTCCAAACGGAGTAAAGAAATAAAATATAAAAACGGTACTAGCTGAAGAGCTCTTCATCTAGAACTTTTGATCTTGCTAAGACTAGCTTTCTATAATTCACTTTCTTTCAAACCATTGACAGCAGTATCTGTAGCAATTTCTTTCAAAATATTGTCTGGGGTTATTAGTCTCCGAATAATATATATATATCACATCTGCTTTTAATTCTGCAAATTTTCACTTGCTCATTGAATTCTACTTCTTAGTTGTGCTTTGTACACTTGTTGTAGATAGCATCTCCGTAACGTTTGTCTAGTTGAGTGAACAAGATCTGGTAACATTTTGATCGGTTCAAGTTTTGTAGCTGCCTCAATTTCCTGTCTTGATTATGAGTAAGTCCGGGTAGTATGTACAAACTGGCTAGAAAAATATTCTCATTCCATATTTTTGCACAATCTTACTTAAAATAGTCCCCTTATAACAAAATTGCATGTTGCCCAGAGAAAGTGATGGTCAAAAATTGTTAAACCATTCTTTTAACATAAGGGGACTATTTCAAGTAAGATTGACAAAAATATGGAATGAGAATATTTTTCTTAGCCCATACTTATTTTTTTCTTTTTTTTATGAGGAAGGATGGTCCAACTGTTTAAAACATACTTTGGTCCTAGAAGGTGGGCAGAACCGTCTTCCAGCCTCGGTTATGCAGGACTTCTCCAGCGTGGCCACGATGATATCCTAGGGCGCGCGCAAGGGTTGTTCGGGCACTATCGCCGTCAATTCCAGAGTCCTACCTGCTAAAACACCCTCCTCAGCAGTGAATTACTGGCCGAATCTCCCTTATTTGGACACAACATCGGCACGGCATTCACCCGATCTTTCATTCACGCATTATAGCACTGTCTCACTATTACGGAATTCTTCTCTTCCTCTATTCCGTCATGTTTAGTTTCACCCCTTCTCATTCTGCCTTATATTCTACCTTTTTTCCTGCCTACCCCCTTCGGGTCCTCTTTCTTCTTGTTCCTTTCTCTCTAATGTTCTCCTCACATATCTCTGAACTGCTCTCTACCGATCTGACGACCTAATCATCTCCTCCACCACTTCCGTGACTGTTTGCACCCTACTTCCTAGCGCAAGCAGGCACCTCTCACCTATCCATCTATCGCATACCAATAGAGTGTGTGAGACAGTGTCCGATATTTCACAATACAGGCATTTGTCATTTTCTGTCTTTCCAAATCTGTAAAAGTATGCTCTGAAACATGTCCGATATTTCACAATACAGGCATTTTTCATTTTCTGTCTTTCCAAATCTGTAAAAGTATGCCCTGAAACAACCATGTCCTGTAAGCATCTGCGTCAGGAAGTAATCCAAACACCGGTGCCTGCAATCCATCCATCTTCTCAGTTTAGGAGTCAATGACTTCGTCCACTGCGCCACCCTTCTCATCTCGTCCCATTCCTCTTGCCTCACCATTATAGACCTCTCCCTTTCTTCTTTTTTAAACGTTCTGTTGCTATGTCTTTATTTCTTCTCTCGTATAGTCTTTCCCTTTCCTTCATTAGCACGTGTATCGGAATACATCCGGTGATCCCCCAACTCCCAATGCCTCGGCAGAGACTGTTCTGTATGCACACGCCACCCTCAATAGACTCTTCCTATCTGCTCGGGTGAGCTGCTTTCTGTACACCTTTGTTAAAACTACAGTAATCTTGACAGGCGCAACGTAGAGGACAATCGATTGCACAACACTGATTTTCTCACTTTTGGGCCCTCGGATGTTAAGCATGATCCCCACTTTCTATTTTGACTCATAGTCACCCCTAAATACCTCACGCATTTCTTTGGAACCACTTTATTTCCTGCACATTCGAATGTTATCCCGTCTCTTTTCCGTGGTCCCTTGAGAACTAAAGCTTCGGTCTTACCCGTAACCAGTTCCAGCTCTGGCTAGAATCATCAAATCAGAATCAAATATTTTCATCCATTCATCGACTTGGTTGTATGTACGCTGTGCACCAAAGATAATGTCTTCGATAGCGAGGTCGTCCGCAAATATGAAAATATTGTTGACTCTCCATATTGTTGGCTCACAACCCCGTCATATACCAAGTTCCACAGCGTGGATCCTAGGACCCGACCCCTGCGGCACTCCAGCCGTCACGTCAACCACCACTCCTTTTCTTCTCTTCTACCACAATTTTCTTCTCTGACAGATAGTCGGAGACCAAATTCATCAAATACCTCGGGCACTTTGTCTCTCGTAGAGCCTTCCCTGCCTCTTTCCATTTTAATGTGTTAAAAGTATTCCGGACATCAAACAACAGTAGGATTACCCACCTCTGGTTAACCCCCACTCCGCGTAACTCCCGGAAGACTTCAATCAGCGCATCCACCATGCTCCTGTTCTTTCTGAAACCGTACTGCCTGGGTGGTACTCCGCCTGACTATTCAATCACTGAGTCTATTTCTTTTTTCTACTTTTTGTTTTTTTTTTTATTATTGACGTACTCACCTCTCCATTCTACTCATTACTTGGAGAGGTTAAATAATTATATTTGTTGCTTGTTAACTTTATTTTAAATATATGAAACACGCAACTTTAATAACAATCAAAAACATATCAAAAATTCACTATGGTTGCATCTCTTTTATATAAGTTTAGTCTCTGTGTATATTTTATATAACTAAATTATTTTTTCTTATTTTTTGTTTAGGGTTGAACCAAATCTACAGCAAATCGTCTATTGCACAGCCCTAAGGGAAGGAGGACAGATAGAATGGGATTTTGCCTACAAGAAATATATAGAAATCACATCTCCAACAGAGAAAAACACCCTTCTAGATGCTCTGGGATGTACGAGACACACATGGCTGCTCTCTAGGTACAAGCTGAAGTTTCATACAATTTATTTATATGGTTCAAGGGTTATCAACTTATAAAACTTCCTATAGAATCCTAGTAGAAGCACCTTTTGTACTGATACTTACAGAAACTTTAAAAACTAATCAACTTTTCTATTTTCTTTTGTAGATTCCTCTGTTCAACCGCCTACTGTTCTGTACGCTCTTATCTACAACACAAGTACACTTTACTAACACTTCTTTCTGTTCACTAACACTGGCGGCTTTAAAAGATTAAAATATTTTATTTGCAGATACGTTGATAAAATCCTGAACGATCCCAGTATTCGCATTCAAGATGCAGATCGAGTTTTTCAATCAGTCGCCAACAACAAGTTTGGCACGCAAATAGCCTTTGATTTCTTGAGGAAGAACTGGGTGGCGTTACTCAAACAGTAAGTTTTTTAAATAACAGTATTATTCAACCTAAGCTAAGATTAATACTATTATAAAATTTAATAATAAACTCACCAGTCTTCCGGGTTGAACCGCATTGATTTCTATTGCGCCGAGCTTTCGACATCCTCTCTGATGTCTTCTTCATTGCTTCAGAGGTCTCAGTCTCCCAAGCCCCCAGACACTACTACACTGTTCACTATTCACTTCACTACTGTAGTAGTAGTAGTAGTGAAGTGAATAGTTGGAGCAGGTATACGACGCGTCGTATTACGCGCCTGTTGAGAATGCTCCATATATGCTCAATAGGATTAAGGTCTGGACTTTGAGCAGGCCAGTCCATTTTAGCAACACCAACATTTTTAAGATACTATGTTATAATGTAGAGTGTAAAGGGAAGAAAAGGCCTGGGAAGAAAGAAGAAATCGTTGCATAAGATAGAGAAGCGTTTAAAGCAGTGATCGCCAACTTCGTTAGAAGACGGCACAATAGGAAGAAGAATTGTTACAATCCTTGCCGTGTGTGGTCTCGCATTATCTTGCATTAACAGAAAACAATTGCCAATTAAGCCAGCAAATGGCATCACCTGATGTTGTAGGATCTCTGTTATTTATCTGTTGCTGTTAACGAGCGCCTTTCAATCAATACGAGATCCTTCTTCTTAGGGTGCCTGTCCGTTCCCAACTTTGGCGATCATTCTTGCTATGATGACTTTGTTGGTTGCTATACGGAATAGCTGTGATGAGGTATTTCTATACCATGCTCGCAGGTTAGCAAGCCAGGATATTCTTCTTCCTCCTGGGGCCCTTTTTCCTTTTACCCTACAAAATGCATTGGAGTAGCTCATATCTGCCTTGATTTCTCATTATATATCCCAAGTACTCCAGCTTACGCAGTACTTCTTCATTGGTGACTTTGTCTCTCCATGGTATCTTCAGATTTTTTCTGAATAACCATAGCCTAAAAGCCTGAAGTTTTGATAGAGTTTCCGTCTTCAATGTCCACGTTTCTACTCCGTGCAGAAGCACTGAGTACACGTAACATTTAAGGAGCCTTATTTTTGTTTCTAATGTAAGGTAATGGCTCTTGAACACAGAGCTCATAGTCACATTTTGCCTTTTCGATAGGACATTTATTCTCTTGGGTATTGTCCCACGACTCATTGATTATAGTTCCCAAGTAGTTTTACTGTGAGACACGTTCAATTCTCATTTGGTTCACATACAGATTTGTTCGAGTTATGTTTTCCTTGCTGATGATAATTATCTTGGTTTTGCTGGTGTTTATATCCAGTCCATATGTTTTATTGTTTCTGTTATTTTGTTCATTAAGTTTAAGCACACTGCGATTTGAAATAGGCGTATCACTTACATTTCTACACTGCTTACGCGAGACTATCTTTACTCAGTGGCGTCGGCCAATGGGCAACAAATGCATTGCTCTCCATTCAAATTAGTTTTAACACGAACTAACTGACTGTGCGTTCATGAGATTTGAAGTCACGAAGGCGATAACGGTGAACCTAAGCGACAATGATGAGTAACACGTTTCACTATTAGATTTCAGTATTTTTTAGCAATTTTCTTCAAAGTTTGAACACGCTTTTCTCGATTATTACTGGACACAGAAAGGTGAAAAAAAATGAACAATTACAGAAACAAACTCTTTCAAGCGATGGGCGTAAAAAGTTTGGTTATAATAGAACGTTAAACAGTATAATTCAATTTTTCAACAGAAGTAACAAAAAAATTAAAAAAAAGTAAAACCATCATTTTAAAAGCAACTAGGTTCGAATATTGTGTCCAGATTTCGAGACATTTTGTCGGTAAATAACAGTTCCTAGGTTTTGGTGAACGGATAAAACAGCCTTAAGTGTTGCAGCCCTTCTATGGTATTGGAAAACACTATTGTATCATCTGCATACCGCAGGTTATTGAGCTTGCCTCCATTTATTAAGATAATATCTTTTAGAGCCTCTTCAAAAATGTGCTCCGAGTACAGATTGAATATCAATGGTGAAATTATGTCTCACTCCCCGATTCTCTCACTCCTAGATTTTGACGTGATCTGTATAGTATCCATCTATTCGGAGCACCGCTGATTGATTTCAATTCAGATTAGCTATTATTTTTGGGTCTCTTCCATCAATCCCTGTCCACTTCAGCACTTCCATCATTTGTTCATACCTAACTCTATCGAAAGCCTTCTTGTAGTCAATTAGGTATGCAAAAACATCACAGCTGCCATCTCTACATTTCTGAAACAATATCTGCACGCTAAATATAGCTTCCCTTGTACCAACGAGATCAGTGTGCCTCAAAAGAAATCCGTGCCCAAAACATTACTGAGCCACCATCAAAAGCAACTCGGTGTGACTGAATACAGGCAGTGCAAGGTTCCCCAGTCCTTCTGTAGACCTTATTAATATTTTATATTATATAAACTATATATGAATTATA
This sequence comes from Diabrotica balteata, assembly GCA_918026665.1. Taxonomy (NCBI): domain Eukaryota; kingdom Metazoa; phylum Arthropoda; class Insecta; order Coleoptera; family Chrysomelidae; genus Diabrotica; species Diabrotica balteata. Next base: position 148,757,651 of record OU898281.1, read on the forward strand.
TAAAATAAGAATAATACCATAAATAGTATTAGTCTTAGCTTTGACATTTTTGTTGTATTTATTATTGTGCTGTTTTTTAATGTGTGTAAAATAAAATATATTAGTATGCTTAACTATAGTTTTTATTAATATTTTACCCATTTTCAGTCATGGCGACGGTTTCAACGTCATTGCAAAGATGGTCAAAGCTCTAGGACCACAAATGAACACTGAATTCCAACTGTCAGAGGTAAGTTATTTAATAACACATTTTTTCAGTTGTTCGAAATAAATAACACGTAAGAACCTTAGCTTTTTTGCAGCACTGCTGAAGGTGGTATAAGAAATGCAAAAGAGATTAAAAATATACTTAGTTCACAGGTTTTCATATGTACTGTTTGTTGTATGGTATATTTAATATATCGTGATTTCTGTTTTGTTTGTCTAGGCATACGATAGATCTCAAATATGAACGAGGCAGTGTAAATTACATTCTTATTTGGCATTTTTTTTATTTGACACACAATTTTTTATGGTGGTTCATAAGTGGTCATAACACAAACCTATAGTAGTATAGTACATCCGATTTGGCTGGGACATGAAAAAAAATATCAGGATATTGTATATATTGTATGTGACTGTTCCCAAACGTGTGATGCAAACAACGATTACGTGCGACTAGGTAATGCTTATGTATGATATACTTTGTATCTAGAAGGCACCATTGTTCAGTTGTTTTAGATGATGGGTGGGGTCATTCAGGAAAGTAATGGACACTAGAAAGATATAAATAAGACAACAAAAGAGAAAATCAGAAGATCAATTGTTTGCAAAAAAATAAGCGCCAGTGGTTTTTAATATTGAATTCCCAACACAACAGAAATGGAATGATCATCAAACAAAAAGAAAGACTAAATGGAAGGACCAATATAAATGTCAAAAAAGAAACGAAAATATATTCAAATTCAAGTATTATTTTATGATCTGCCACATATTCCTCCAGTTCACTAGGTTAAAGGATTAATAATAATCAATCAAGTACAGGTACGACTCAAAATGGCTTAAGTTGCGTAAAATCTCCGGATTATTCTAAAATCCGTCGCACGTTTCATCTTTTTTCCTAATGCCTCATCCCGAAATAGAATAAACTACTTACATCTGTAGGTTCTTCTCCACTATATCTCCAATAGGTCTTTAATATAATATGGGAAATCTCCAACTATAAAACTGTTGTAACTTCTTCCTGATATAGCACCCAACAGTATCTTTTCACGTTAATTTCCAATTTTTAATAGTTTCATTAAGGTGTTTATAACGAACTGCAGAAGTTGTAGACGCGCAAACATAGACTCAGACCATTGTTTAGTGATCTTAACACTAAGGGCCAGAATTTCAAATTCTAACAAAGAAAAAATATAGATAGAAAGAAATGGAATATACAGAAGCTGAGAGATTCAACTGTTGCAAAACAGTACTGGGAAAATATTACCAGTAGGTAAAGGAATCGAAGTCTAAGCGAAGAAGACCAAAGAGATATAGACTCCTACGGAACAGGATAAAGGAAGATATTGAGTCAGCAGCACAAGATGAAATTGGAACAGAAACTTGTACCCGAAAAAATCACTGGTTTGACGATGAATGCAAAGACGCAACAAAAATGAAGCCTATGCAAAAATGCTTACCCGCCGAACTAGAACAAGTATAGAGAATTACCAGCCAAAGAGAAGAGAAGAAAAGAAAATACACAGAATGAAGAAACGAAACCACTTAGAAAAGGAACTTCAATATATAGAAAACCTCAATAGAGAAAAATAATTCAGAACATTCTATAAGAAAGTTAACATCAACAGAAAAGAATTCAAGGCAAACACAAATAAATGTAGAAGTTTGAATGGCGATCTATTAACAACAAGAACAGACGTACTAAATCGATGGACGGAATATTTTTAAACAGATACTTAATATAGAGGAAGAAGAAGAAAACCCGGACAACGAAAGCTGTGAGGTAAACGGAGCAGACGAGAGGGAGGAGGACCCACCAACGATCTTGGAAGATAAAGACGCTGTAAACAAATTAGCCATCATAGATAACATAGATCAAGATATGAGAAATATGGAAATACGTGCTTGGCGGAGGATAGGGATAGGGACGACTGGAAAAAATTCTTGTGGAGGCTAGAACCCACACAGGGTTGTAAAGCCAAAATGATGATGATGATTAAGGTGTTCGAAAAAATAATATTTTTTAAGCATTATAGCATATGTTGATATATTGATACAGGGTGTATCAGATCCCGCTTTCATATCATTGTGATTTGGTTCCATCTCCTCTTTGGCCATTGGGTTATGACTTACATACTTATTAAATATGGTTTTTCTACTATATTTATACTATTGTTTTGTTTTCAGTTAATAAGATTCCGGGATAGCATCCACAGCAATAGCAGCTCGGCATCAGAAGCAATCGATTCCACGATAGAAACAGTGCGAGGCAACGTGGAATGGATGCAAAAGAACTACCATCAAGTAGAGCAATGGCTTCGGAAAAATAAGAACAATTTTGATACTTTATAAAGCCATATTCTAATGAAATTAATTTAAAAATTTTATATTATAAAGCGTTAGCTAGAAAGCGAGACCGATTTCCATTTGGTGATAAATAAATATCAGCTAAGAAAGTTATTTTTGTTACAGAATTTATCAAATATGTGGTGATTAGAGATAGTGATTGTTGCCTCAATAGAAGGTTTGAATGTTAGCTGAAATGCACATATTATTGGTAAAAGACTTTTTTTAATTATCGACAGTATTGCACTCCATCGAGGCAAATTAGATGTAAGGTGGCTAAAAAGAGAAGAGAAATTGTATATAAGTGGATTTTTGTAAGAGATATATTTCAGGACTGCACATAAAGAGATGTATGCCAATATTAGCCATTTATCCCACGATGTATTCAAAGTGAAACATTTATTTCTGAGTATAGCCTCTCTTTAATTCAAAACATCTCCAAGAACCTAATTGTGCCATTTTGGGAGGTTTTCATTAACTGCTACTTACCAATAACAGCTATCAGCCACAACTATTTAAAGATTTGGGAGATGAACGTCATAAGTAATGTCAAATCTGGTAGACAGAAAGGAATCTACCAATTCATGCTTCAAATCAACCAATCTGTCTTCAGTCTTGAACACCCACTGTATCTTGGATTGTACCATTATAAATAGAGGGAAAAGTTTCTTCTATCTCTCGGAAGAGACCTTCTTTATTTTGTATTTCTAGCTACTTTGTCTCTGCGCATTTATTGTGTGTTCATATTACCTAATATACTTACGAAAATATTAGTGATAGCACTTTTTTACCATCCACTTCTTTCTACAACAACTCTTGATATTTTCGACGTGCTTTTGACATCAACTTATCCTAAAATATTAAGTTATCTTGCCTAATGACCTGAATTATTTTAATCTCCCTTGTACATACATAATATGTTCAAATTTTCTTGCAAAAAATCGCAGCCATATACATTTTCTTTAGTCTCTAATGCCTGCATCATTTCGACTGAAGTATTTATTGTTTTGGTAGTATATTTTTTATTTGTATTCTTCATATTTTTTTAAAGTAAGTCGCAAAATCCATAAAACAATATATACATCAGTAACTTTAGGATATATATTTTATTTAAAATGCGGTAACTATTTTAATATTATAGCTAATGATTTGACTCTGTTTACACGATCTAATTTATTGTAAAGTTGTATTTGTAAGAAACTGAGGACGTATATTATATAAAAATGTTGAGAATTGTAGAGAAATAAATATAAACATTTTTTTTAGTTTTAATTATTTTTCCGGAAACTATTTATAAAAGGAAAAACACAGTCAAGATTTGATTTCACGTAAATCTTTTCTGTCTTAGGAAGCAACTCTAACATGGCTTCGTATCATCGAGAAAAAAGACAAAAGAGGGAATGTAAAGGTAGTGGGGGCAAAAATATTGTTAGACAGAAAGTGCGATCTTTAGAGGCCACATTAAACAAGGAAAGAGAGCATCTCTCTATGTTTGACATCAAATTTAGTTGGGTTATGTTATTGTTTGTCCCTAATGTCACATGAAATCTTATTTATATTGAAGTTTTTTAACAATTGTGTCGCATTTTAGACTATTATCGTTAATAATTAATTAAAACTTTCTCGTCTAAGACACATTCTGAAAAATATTATATAGCTACTGTTAATAAGTGTCGGAAAATTTAAATTTGGCGCATTCGCATTTCCGGATATGTCCGCCATCAGAGGCCACTTTCTTGGTCTCATTTTCATAAGGATTAGACTCCCTCTTTTGTCTTTTTTCTCGATGCTTCGTATAGACCATCGAGCAAAAAGACAAAAGAGGGAATGTAAAGGTAGTGGGGGCAAAAATGTTGTTAGACAGAAAGTGCGATCTTTAGAGGCCACATTAAATAAGGAAAGAGAGTCTCTCTCCTTGTTTGACATCAAATTTAGTTGGGTTATGTTATTGTTTGTCCCAAATGTCACATGAAATCTTATTTATATTGAAGTTTTTTAACAATTGTGTCGCATTTTAGACTATTATCGTTAATAATTAATTAAAACTTTCTCGTCTAAAACGCATTCTGAAAACTATTTTCTGGCTACTGTTAATAAGTGTCGGAAAATTTAAATTTGGCGCATTCGCATTTCCGGATATGTCCGCCATCAGAGGCCACTTTTTTGGTCTTCTTTTCATAAGGATTAGATTCCCTCTTTTGTCTTTTTGCTCGATGGTATAGACGCAAATAGCGACATCTGATATTAAAATCCGTGAACTAATTTTCGAAACCAAATTCAGATTTTTGCTTTAATCTGTGCCTTCTAAGAATTGCAAGGCAAAACAGACATTGATAAATATGTTATTAAAGACATGGGGAATCTAAAATGTGCATTCCACTTCATATCTCCTCAACTAAGTAAAAATCCTTATCGAATTGGTTTAATTTAATAATATAAATTATTAACCTTATTATAAATATAAATTATTTTTAATAACCGTAATCTTCTTAAATGCGTAAAAGAAACACAGCTCACAGTAGAACACTCACGTCTACATAAACTAGGGCGTTGTCCAGCAACAACAAAGCCTTTAGAGGCAGAGTTTTTCAGGTAGGCATCAATTACTGGTAAAAAGTCATCAAAAGCCCAGTTCTTAAAAATGTTACACTGCATCTATACATTGCGTTGGTTTTATAGATTGTAGGTAAGCAATTAACTTTTTGCAGCAACTCGATTTTTGGATTTTTCTATTGTAGGAATCAGGCCTTTATTCGGTGATACTACGAATAGAAGGCCAATTCAAAAAAAGAAGAACTGTCAGCTGTCACTCACTTTGATATGACAGGGATTGGCGGGTTTGAAGTAGTGGTGGGCGTCATAGTTCCTTTCTAGGAACTAGTTCCTTAGATCTAGTTCCTAAAAAGGAACTAGTTCCTGGAACTAGTTCTTTGGAACTATGACTAACTTTGCGATCAGATCGGTATGATCAATCTTGATATGAATCGGATCGAGTGTTTAGGTTCGATATTCGACATCACAAATAAAATAAAAGTAAAATATGGTAAACGATGGGAAACTAAATTCGAAGGCATTGGTTTAAATAATTAGTTCACGAAAATAGCGAAGTGCTTTTTTACTTTATCTAAACATATTTTGCTGAATTTTAAATCAAAATGATATTATTTTTCTATGATTATTGATTTGTTTTTTATTTACTTTCTCTCTAAGAATTTTTTGTTCTTCAAAGATTTATTTATAAACAAAATCTGTGCGATGTTAAACACATTGTATATATTTATATACTTTACTTACATAGCAATTTTTTTCGACATAGAAGACAGGAAGTCGTAAAATTTAATTATATCGTTGGGTGTAAGAACTACATTCATTTTACATATTCCCAATTGTCAGTATAAGCACGTGAAAGCCAAACAGGATCATACTGATGTGCATCATATGATTTTTAAAAATATTTACTTTTGAAACTATAAGCGTAAGAATTTCTTAAAATTTAATCATTAAATCACAATTAAACTAAACTCTAAAAATATCATGACCAGTAAATAATTTAACAATAACTATAACATAAATATAACACGGCTACTACACACAATTATAATAAATTAATCTAAGCACAGTATAATGTATATACGTATGTATGTACCTACAAGCTGAAGTTACAGCCAACGATCAAGCATCGCACACCGGACCGATCACAATTATCATACAGTTCCTTGTTCCTCGGAACTGTGTTAGTTCATCCACTAATCGGCTCCGGCTCGGAACTAGTTCCTTTTTCGTTTTCGTAGATCGAAGAAATACTTAGAGATGCAGTTCGCGCACAAATGACGGTATCAAATAGAAGATCAGGAGTGACGTTAATAGTTCCTCGGAACTAGTTCCATTTAATTTTCGGAACTATTTCATTTATAATATAAAATGAACTAGTTCCAGGAACTAGTTCGTTCCGGAACTACCCACCACTAGCTTGAAGAAGATGGTTAGGTTAAGTTGAAGTCACCACGCTTTGATGATTTATGATTAGATTATAAATACTGTTATGTACTCTGTTTTACGTAGAAAATAAATGTAGTATCCATATCCGGCCCAGTATTTTTATTTAAGAGAGATCCCCCACACTATTAAAAGAGATATTAATTTTAATAAATCAGAAGCATTGCTGCAGATCATGATTGTGACTTGCTATTTTTGTAACCTGGTGCAGTTTCATCATTTTTAGCAGCTATTTTTTCCAAGGAAGCATTTTAAAATTAAGGCCTGCCTCATCACAGTTAAATATTTGGTCCGAAGTCAGTTTATCTGTAAGGATTAATGTGTTGTAATGTTTAATAAAAGTGTCCAATTTCAATTGATTCAGCAAAAATGTTCGCCTCTAAGATTCAATTGTCTGATACCATATTATTTCTCCTTTCATGAGTCAATCCATCCCTCACTAGCACAAACGATTTCTCCTCCATTCACAAACTTCTTGTGTAGAATTCAATAGCTTATGTTTGAAGTATTGGACTACTAATTGGGCTGCCCAATCCTCTCATTTGTAAACACCACAAAAACAACGCCTCAGAAATTTGTTCATGGTTTTCCGCGCCAATTCCACCACTCACACTCGGGTTGACCCACTGTTCGATTTCATTTTGTTTTTGTTGTTCATTTTGTTTTGTTGTTTACGCTTCCAAACTCAAACAGTTACTTCTCCAATACCTAAATCCGAACCAACCTCCTTTATTGATTCACCCTTGTCCAACTGATTAACATAGGAACAATAATTGTAGACAAAACGCGACTCAGAAATTTCTAGAAATAAGGAAATGACCAACTTGGGAGATAAAAATTTCGGCTAAAACTAACAGCGCAGAACTATTCGCAATTGTGTCTCACCAGCTACAACTTTTGCCTCGGTTAACTAATGGGCTCGGATAAGCTAGACTCGGAGAATCGCAAGTCTATTGTAATACCAATTTGACAGTTGACTTAATTGGCCTCGATCTTACTAGCGTCTAGAGCCTGACCTACTCTTATGTGCAGACTTGCGCAGTTTCATTTATTTGACATAATATCTATGTTAAAAGAATATAGGTACATATCTTAGAGTATATACTATATACATTATTAAAAACAAGTTGAGATACGAAACTGAACTCACTCTTCTTTATTGAAATTAGGTATAGAACCTTTTAAAGTCATAAGGAGACATGCAGAGAGTGATCTATTCATTAACCACCCTGTATCCTAAAATAAGTTAATTAAAACTATAACATGCAATATATCAAAGTTCTGGGAATTTTGTGCAGAATCCAAAAATTTTATAATATAACCAATGTTTCATTTAAAATATTAAAGTTGGTATCATAGTAATAGATACATAACATCAGTCAACATCCTGTATATAAAATAAAAAATTTTATTGGAAAAAATGCGCAAAAAGTTTTTTTTTTAAATACTTTTTAAAACCATTTTAAAAAACCTTTCATTTTGATTTGTTATTATTTACTATTTATTTTAGAGTTATTCTTATAATTTAAACATTATTAAATTTATCAAACGGGTTAAAGGGATGGATTGAAGTAATTATATTATTAATTTATAAAAAAAATGTTTGCAACCAACAATACACATAAACCTCATTGACACATTCAGAAATGGATACAATTGAACTGCGCATGTCTGCACATAAGAGTAGGTCAGGCTCTAGACGCTAGTCTCGATCTTGTACACATTACACATTAGTAAATGCATAATGGCCAACGCCAGGCTAAGGCCATTATGCTAGCCACTATCTCGATACACAATATAAGACACATATCGTAATAAAGGAACAGGAAGTAGTAATAAATAAACAAATATGTCTTTGTAAATATATAATGTTCATTATATACATATTGTATTACATAGTTCCAAGAAAAATGAAATAAATATTGAGGCAACTATGAACATCGGGCATTTAGAGTAAGCTACAAAATTTTGATTAAGATTTCAGAATTTTGTTTGGAAACTCTCAATGTTTTACCGCAAACAATTCAACTATTTTGATTGATTCTAGTATAAGTTTGTAATATATATTTTTCGTTATTGTCTACCTTTAATGCCCTGAGAGTTCTCAAACTGTAGGAAAATTCAATCAATGTACAATATTTTCGTGCAGATTTTAAAGTATTTTGTTATTCTTTGTTTTATGTTTATTGAAAGTTACTATTTAGATTAGATTGTTCCTACATAGCTGTTACAAATGTTATGTATGAAGTAAAATGAATTAAATAACAGAAAGACAAGATTAAAACCCAAAATAATTTCCAAGGCTGTTCATTAGGATTGGGAAAATACAGTTCAGTCAAGAGGAGCCAAAACTATCAAATAGGAAGGATTTTTCAACAGTTCATGTTTCAAACCCGTGGCTTTCGTACACTGTACATCCTTGTGATAGATAGGATTATTACCCTTGTAAACCGGCCGTTTTTCGTATAAAAAAGCATTGTTACATTGTCCTTTTTCTTCACGTCCATATCAAATTATCCAACGTTAGTGATCACCACTGCTAAGGCTTTTTGATCTTCTGCCATATAATGATTGTCATTAAAAAGACAAAAGTACTACTGGGAATTCACTGGGAATAATCATTGAGTTTCAAGTATAATTTTCAACATAAGACATTCGTGATGTATTGATAGGAATATATTGTAACAAGGTCGCTTCCAGTCTGGTACTAAACCTAGCACAGATGCGAGATCCGCTGTCATTTAACTTGCCAGTTGATGATGAATTAGACGCCAATAGCCACCTTGTGGAAGCCCAATAGGTAAGTTAAAGTAGGTAAAAGACGTTGTATACACAGACAACAAAAAACGCAGTAAATTTGCCTACACGTAGTGTGCAGAATGTTGACAATAATCATCGTCGGACTCTTGACATTCTTAAAGAAAATTGTTCATGTATTCCATGAAGACTACTGGCGAATTTATGTCAATAGTCCTAATTTGACTGTCATTAATATGTTCTTTACTACGACTGAAGACCACTATGTTACCTATAGCAGCGGGGGAAGGGAAAGCCAGAGTCAGATTTTGTGCTGGATAAATGTCAGCTAAAAAAGTTTACCAACTGTAAAGTAATAAAGCAAGTAGGTCCCCAGATAGTGGAAGTTAAAGGATTTGGCAAGAATATTTAAGAGTAGAGTGCTGGAAGAGCTTGAGTAACAGTAAAGAGTTCTGAAACAGTACAGTTGTGGTGCGAGTGAACAGATGACTGATCTATTTGTAGGTTAAACACTAAAAAGTTTTCACATTGTCCTCGTAGAATGACTAGTCTGCAAAGTGCCTTTACGAGGGACGGACAGAGAGTAATAATAACCTGCTGTGTATCGTATATAAGTATAGTACTTTTTTTCAAAGTTAACGATATCACTTAACGTGGAAGACGAGTTTTTCTTGACTTCATGGTCAAAACAAACGATACGCGTATTGTTTATATCATAACGCAAGTAGCTCCGTAATGAAATACAGCATCAGCTGTTCGTCCCCCAATATTCCCGCAGACCAAAGGTTTAAGAGTTGCTGTCATAGGGTTTTTCACCTATTATAATGAATTATGTGACGTGTTTCCCTTGCGGAAGTCAGCAAAGTAAGATTAAGACCAATTATTATTAATATCTTCTTTATTATTCTTGTAATAGCGTATCTAAGACGAAGCTAAAAATCCGTATTAAAATCTATCTTGCAAGACACAACCTCTAGATTAAAGGGAATTATAAAGTGTTTTAAAACAGTAAATGCGCCGAAAATATTGCACAGGATAGTTTGCAAAGAATGAGTATTTTGCCTGTAGATTCTATAATATGAATATTTTAGTCATGTACCACACAATGTAAGGTATTCTTGTAGAAAAACTTTTAGGTATATTATCTGAGTTGTCTACCTTTTTAAGTTTTTTTAGATTTATTCCAAAAAAAAGCAATTACCACAACTTTTGATGTACCACCAATCGTAAGAAGGTAAATTTCGAATATGGAGGATGGAGCACCACACTTTTCTCTCTTAATAGGAAATTATTTAAATGATATGCTTTTAAACTGCTAAAAAGGTTACGTTAAATTAAAGTTATGTGGTTCTCAGTTACCAAGTAAAAATTAATATTTTTGTAAAAGAATTTGAAGGCGAAATAATTACTCTTTATTTATAAATTTAGACATAAAAACGCGATAGCCATAAGCTAAGAATTGTTTTCTTGTTAGTAAAAATATTTGGACGATATCTAATGTACTTAAAAAAATCAAAGGCAATCGAAATCTTATACTAAACAAATTTGCAATATTTTTTTTATAAAATCGAATATTAAGTAGATTAGAAATTTACTTCATATTAAATGAATTCAGTAGATAGGCCTTACTTCTGCACCAATCCTTATGGTTATTAAACATGGTTCAAAATCCAAAATATCAAATTACGATGAAACCCCTATTGGAACCGTGCAAGTTCGGAACAGCGACACCTAGTGTCTTAAATCAGCAAAATTTACTGCGCTTTCATGTTAGATCGAGGTTACCCGATAACTGTCAAGGACGTAGTCCCAAAAAAGAATTGGGATGAAAGAAGAAAAACTAAGATTGAGGTTATGTCGGTAAACGGTTAAAAGGTAAACGTTGTATGTAGTGTAAATACAAATAAATATATTATTAAATTACAGCATTACTGTTTATATGGATGCATTAATAAAAACTGGATTTGAGAAAGTAAATCACCAAATAACTTTTCAACCAAGCACTGAGTCAAAGGGAAGAGCTTTAGTAGTGGCAAATGTCAAAAAAGGAATGGAAGAATTATGTGGAAGAATTAAGAAAAATAAATTACCATAAATAATGCTAATGCATAAATTAGCAGGTTAAGCCCATGATATTATCATATTGGTTTGAACAATTAATTCTTTCCCTGTAAACTTTTGGACAGCGAATATATCTTAATGCATTCTAATTTAGGTTATGTTACTTATGCTTTTTTATGATATAAATCCACTTTTCTCTTTGTAGTAATTTGTGTTTCGAAGTTGGAAGCGAATAAATCTTAAATTGACAATTTTTTGTTGTATTTTTACAACTTATAACACAGCATTTCCAATATCCCATTTTCTTCAGTGACAGAAGGTGTAAATAAACAAACGAGTATGAAATCTGACAATTGACAATATGAATTTATGAAATCTATTAAATGTGCAGTAAAAAATGCAAGATTTCTCCGCTACTCGCGCACGATCGTTTCTCGTATCACATCCAAGTACTTGCACGTCGCCAATAGCCCAAAAGCCGCGACATACAACGTAGATTTTGATGTAAGCCAAATTCAAATGTGACGGGTGACATTTCATATGATATTTAACGTTAAATGACACGTTCTACGTAAATGTTATATCCGAATTCCACGTTAAATTTCATAATTTATGTCGCATTTCAGGCCAAATGTCCTCTGTAGGGTGTTTACAATTGGTCTTGAAGTAAAGTTGCTCATCTACTAAGCTTATATTGTTGAAGAATTTTAGTTTAATAATATATAATAGCAAAAAGAATCTGAAATGAATATTTACTAGATAAAAACATAATTTTGTCATTTTTAGTAAAAAACGAACGCTAAAATAAAGTGAATTAAATAAAATACAAGTGGTTCTGGTTTTTGGGTTTAAATAAAAAAAAATACAGCTACTAATATGTCCAAATACAACAAACAACTCCGGATAAACTGTGTTCATAGGTATTAGCTTAAATATATAAAAATGAAAGATGCAGGCTGCATTAAGATAGGGCAACATAGCCGTACATTAAATCTATCATCAGAAGGTTTTTTGAAACGAATGCTACTGATTTTTGGTACAACAGAATATATTATAATACGTCTTTTTCACCAAATATAATAAGGATTGCCTTAAAGTTAGGCAACCTGTAATACATATATCCACCGATGTAAACATGTTCGGAGTAAAAAAAAATTTTTTTAGCACTTGGGAAGTGGTATTTGATATGTTATTAGATGTTTTATTATATATTAAAATGAAAAATTAAAGGTGTCCAGTAACGAGAGTTGTAAGATTAGATTCTTTTCTATATTCCGTTGATTTCCGTAAAGTGAGTACCACCGCGGCACAAGTCCCTATCTCTTGTAGTACTTTTTGTTTTCTGGTCAGAACACAATGAAATCGTCTGAGGTTTATATTGTAAAAGTAGTAGTTATATAAAATCTCTCACTGGAGTATAAGAATGCCCAAAAAGGATTTTTCGATACACTTTTTCAATTGGAGTGAATTTTTTTCGAAAAACGAAGATGAAAAAGACCAAAACCTTCGACAGAAATAAAAACATGTAGTGGAAAACTATGAAAGTGATTATAAAGTTCTTACCCCCGCTTTTAAGAAAACTGAAAAGAAAAGGTACCCACACATAAAAACAAAAACTTATAAAATACAATGTAGACAGAATATTTTTCTCCCTATATATATATATATTGGGAGCGATGACACTTATGTTGCCTCATAGACGTGGAAAATATACATAAGTGTTCTATCTATATAGAGTTTCTCATACAATTTTTTTTGACCATATCTCAAAAGCATAAGTAGTTAATTAAGTTTTTGTAACCAAAACCTAACTTTAAAAAAACGTAGGTGAACAGCCTATCTTTATTTTGCATACCAATTAGTATACCTATGAACAAAGTCATAAAATTTGTGTGATGTAAGTTCCCACTAGTAACAGTATATCACAAAAATTGGCAACGTGTAATATATGCAACTGCAATCTTTAGCTCGCTTCATTCTGGTTCTTGTAACGACAATATCAACACGGACAGCAAGGCTGCAAGAGAAAAGGCAAGAAAAATATCTAATTGATTAAAGAGTATCAGTTTCTCGATAGACAGATTATAACATCGTTGGCTACAAATAGGATGAAGGGTTAAGATAACTTTTGAGTACCGTGATATATGGTTACAGTACATTATCTGTTCCGAAGAACGTCTCCATGGTTACACTACCATTCTCTGTTCTGAAAAACGTTTATTAATTCTACCAGATAGAATATAGTCTTCAAAACTTTTAGAATTTAAACTTTCACACTACAAGCGATCGCCCGTCACGGGAAATGTCTCCAGGAAGACGGTTTTTGGCGTAATTGAAAGCAGAAGTTAAGTAATTTTGAAAAACGTACTAGTGTAATTAAAAAAGAGCAGTTATAAACGTTAAAGCAGTTATATTCATCGTTTTTTAAGCATATTTCAAATGCCTCACATTTGTTGCCACAACTCGTAACTAAAATTTCATGCTAGCTATAGGTTTTGAAGATTAGGTTCTAGTTATGAAAACTACATAATGGCTGGTCAATGAAAGGGATACATTGTATTGATCTTATGAGAATCATAAAAAATGGAAAAACTCGCGCCACGTTCATGTATTTAACACCATTATGCAAACTTATTTCATTGGCGGTAAAATACAAAAATTTGTAAGAAAGCTACACTTTACAACCAATCTTGATTTTTGTCGATAGGACACTCAAATCGATAACTAATCTTTAGGTAGCACTTTTTGATTATCTGATCATGTCTATAAAATATCTTATATTTAGGGGTTAATACCCCAAAAACTCTTCATTACCCACTAGGGCTAAAATAGGATTAGGATTAAAATAGGATTTTAAATAGGTAAAATAGGGAAATATATATTATAAACCTGATATTAGCAGACGATATAAGATTGCTTCTTCTTCTTTAAGTTCCATCTTCTACCGAAGGTTGGATGGTTAGGATTCTTCTGTAACACCAAAATTCAAAGGCGGCTAACTTATTCAGACGGACTTGTTTTAGTGTCCACGCTTCCAAGCCATAAAGAAGAGTAGAGAACACGTAACATCGAAGCATTCTCAGGCGTATTTCTAACCTTATATCCCGACAACAAAGAAATTTTTCAAGTTTAATGAATGACGCACGTGCTATTTCAATACGTGTCTTAACTTCTTTGGTTTGGTCTTCATCTGATGTTGTCGATGTTCCTAAGTATTTATAGTGTTTAACACTCTCAATTACAGTATCTTCAATAGTCAATTAAATATTTGCATGTGCAGATTTAGTCATGATCATGCATTTAGTTTTCTTTAAATTTATCTTCAGTCCGTACTCATGACAGCGTTCATTAAGGCGTTGTACTACGTTCTGTAAATCATTGTTGTTATCCGTCTTTATTACTGTATCGTCTGCAAAACGTAAGTTAAAAGAAAAGGCAAAAAAGTATTTTTGAAGTGTGTATATTTTTTAATAATTCCTAGCTGAGCGCTTTCGGCTTTACAAAGCCATCATCGGAGCTATGCTACAATAAAATGTTTTTTATAAGTAACTAATTGGTGAAGATTTTAATTTTATACTTACGTCAATTTATAAATACAACTACAATGGAGAGATCTCATTTCCTTATTTGTTGAAATTTTGATTTTTTTAATTACTTAGTTGTTAAAAATTCTTAAAAAAACATACAAAAAACCGACACTGGACTTCACAAACACATTAAAAAAATTTGGTCATGGTACGGGCACAGAATAATAAACAAACAGAATGCCCACTCTCCACGGAAAATTAAGTACGCGCATCTCCTTCGCGCAGAGACGTTCCGCCATGTTTTACGAGGATTTTAAAGGGAACCAGTGTTGTTTATGTGGTGTGCATGGAAAAAAAACAGGTTTGACTTACGGCAATCATAGACATACTATACAATTATATTAACAGTCTTAAACTGTATTAAACTTTTTTTAACAGTATTAAACAGTTATAATAACATAAATATAATATAATTAAACATAAATGTAAACAATTGCATAACCTCACAAATCATATGTTTGTGTCCTCCTAAAACATGGCGCGCGTGCTGAAAAACTTCAAAGGCGGCATCTGAGAGTGGCCCTTCTGATTGTTTATTATTCTGTGGTACGGGTGTAAGAACCCGACCATTGTTTGCTATGAGGAGGTAGACAGAATAAAACTAATAAAGTCAAATGTCGGTCCCTTTTAAACGATTTTTCAAAAGTGACAGTTGACAAATGTCATGTATAGGAAATAGAGATTGTTTTAAATTCTTACAAAATTATTTAATAGTTTGGAATTACTAATAGTCATCAAAGACTTTCTAAAAATTAAGTTTTTAAGCGTTTAAATTAAATCTTATGTGTTCATCACATCATACAGAATGATATTAGTTTGTAAATTGACTCAAGTCATTGATCAAGGTCAATGTATGTTCAATCTGACAGTCATCCCTAAGAAACAAGGGTTCAAATCGTTCAATAATAATATAAAGAGGAAACATGGTATTAATGTTACATGATCTGATATTTAAGTGTATTGAGCATTGTATCTCTTGATGGAAATTTGTAAGAAATTTGCATAACATTTTTTTTTAAAGATTTTGCATAAAAATTTGATTTCATTAGTTCTATTCTGTCTACCTCCTCATAGCAAACAATGGTCGGGTTCTTACACCCGTACCATGACAAAAAATTTTTAATGTGTCTGTGAAGTCCAGTGCCGGTTTTTTGTATGTTTTTTAAGAATTTTTAACAACTAAGTAATTAAAACTATCAAAATTTCAACAAATAAGGAAATGAGATCTCTCCATTGTAGTGGTATTTATAAATTGACGTAAGTATAAAATTAAAATCTTCACCAATTAGTTACTTATAAAAACATTTTATTGTAGCTAGCTCCGATGATGGCTTTGTAAAGACGAAAGCGCTCAGCTAGGAATTATTAAAAAATATACACACTTCAAAAATACTTTTTTGCCTTTTCCTTTGACTTGTTATAAGTGTGTACAAAAAACATATCAGTCTTTTGAAAACGTAAGTTATTCAAAACTTCTCCATTGATAGATATACCTTCTATTGATTTTGAGAGCGCTTTTTGAAATACCGCTTCACTGTACATTGAAAAGTAGTGGGGAGATCACACAACCCTAGCGCACCCCTCTCTGTATTTTGATATTTTGGGTGTACTGGCTGTCAACTCTTACCTTGGCAGTTTGATTCCAATATAAAGTAGATACAATTTTCATATCACGACTGTCAATATTTTTGCTTTTTAATATATCTACAAGCTTTTTATGTTGAACCTTGAAATGCCTTTTCAAAGTCTACAAAACATACGTACATGTCCTGATTCATGTCCATGCATCTCTGAGCCAGCACATTCAAGCCGAACAAAGCATCTTTTGTACTCATACCATTTCTAATGCCAAATTGTGTGTTACTAATTTCATAGTCAAGATTTTTAACAATTCTGCTGTTAATTATTTTCAAAAATGTTTTAAGTGTATGACTCATTAAAGCTATTATTCTGTGATCTGAGCAAGTTGTTGCACTTGGCTTTTTAGGAATTGCAACAAAGGTCGATTGCAGCCATTGTCTGATATATTAGATTAAAGAGTTCAACCATTTCATCAATGACATATTCATGAATAAGTTTTAATAATTCGATGGCACATCATCTGGTCCAGTATCTTTACCCTCTTTTGTGTTTTTGATGGCATAGATGACTTCTCTTAATATTGGTGGTCCGGTATCCTCGGTGATTTCTAATGACAGTTCTTCTCGTTCATCATTAAATAGTTGTTGGATGTAATTGGTCCAGTAACATAATCTCTCCTTCATATCAGTAATAACATCCCCTTTATCATTTTTAAGGATATTCGTTCTTGTACGCTTTCTAGAACCTGTCATTTCTTTGATTTTTTTTGTGTAAATTAAAGCTATCATACTTTTTATCCAGATAATATTGCTGTGACTATGAAACAACTGGTTAATAACTGCATTTGTCTTTCTGGTCCTCGTCTTCCTTCTACTTTTCCTTGTAGAATTAATTACAGCAATCCATACATTTAGCTGTTTCTCATGATATGAGCGAAGTATTCGATTTTGACTATTTTTATTATAGACAACCTGTGTGTGGCAAAAATTTGTTGACGATGGGGAAAAGCATCATCCTTTCAGGTACAGGTAACTCGCGGTATAGAGTGTGTGTGCATAATATCATACACCATGACTTGTACTCACGATATCTTTTAGCCTCGTCGATAAAAAATCTTCTTGTCCAGTATATAACAAACATTAAAACAATTTGAACTGATAATTATTAATTTTTCTTTATTTTCCTCACAACTGATATGAGCAAACCTTCCACATAACACATTGTGATGTATTAACAGTTTAATTTGCAATATTGTCATTACAAAAACCAATATTAATAACAACTAAATTTATTGATATCGATAAGAACAACTCGATTTCTTCAATAACTATACAACGCAGTAAAAAATTGTATACACTCCAATCTGTATGCTTAAATTTCTATATAATGTACAATCTCAATAAATAATACTCTCATGCTAATTGTAGACGTTATTTCGACATTTATAGTCTAGAATTGGTTCTAAAATAAGATTTTTTAGCTTACGGCATTTTGATATAGTCAATAAGTAAAAGTATTATAATATTTATGTTTGCAACAAAAGAAAAACATTTAAGGGACTATTACCGTCTAAAAAAAGACAAATTTTCAACAATGTTTTTATCTTATCTAGTATATATGACAATCAAACTCTTTTTATATATTATTATACAAACATTGGCGCCAAAAATTTGTTTCTATGGCAGACAATTAATCTCTTTAACGGCAAATCTAGAACACAAAATTTGAGAAGGATTTTAAAAAAGGTGTGCACTTACGTGACAGTTTACCAAAAAAATTGAAAATCCTAAAAAAAAACAAAATGGCGACAATTGAGAAAAATTGTTCAAAAATCATCATTTTTTCGACTTTTTTCAGTAACAAAAATTTTATTTTAGATTATTTTAGATCAAATTGTGGTAAACTATCACAGAGAAACCTAAGACAAACAACATGCATCAAGATTTATTAAAATCGACTGACTAAATCCGGAGATTAATTGTCCGCCAGTTTTAGAAACATAGTTTATCTTTAAACTCCGGATCTAGTTATCGATTTACATAAAACTTGATTCATTTTGTTTGTTTTTATTTTCTTTATGATGGTTTATTACAATTTGACCAAAAATAAATTTTTTTTACCGGAAAAAGTCGAAAAATGTCAATTTTTGAATAATTTTTTCAAATGTCCGCCATTTTGTTTTTTGTTTTAAGAATTTTCAATGTTTTTGGTAAATTATTACGTAAGGCACTCTTTTTTAAAACCCATCTTAAATTTTATATTTCAGATTTGCCATTCCAGAGATTAACTGTCCACCATGGAGCAATAATTTTTAACAGCATTTTTTTTTATAATCTTTTATAATAATATAAAAGAAGTTGAATCGCCATATATTGCTGAAAATGTGCCATTTTCATAGTTATATTACCTTAAATTTATCAAAGGTATCATAAACTCCAGCAAGAATTATACCACTAACATTTTTAGAAAGAAATAATCATTTTCATTGAACTATGGAAGGCTTAAAATGTAGTATCTATTGAATAGAATCACTGCTTAATAAGTCGTTAAAAAGTCTAATAAAGAAGTTAAAAAGAATATTAGAAAAGAAAGATCGTTTGCTAAATCATCAATTTGGGATTAGAGAAAATATCAGAAAACATATCGGAATAACAAATCGTTATTAGAAAGAATCATAACCAGAAAATGTTTGTTGTATCGTGTTATTGATATCTAAGACATCTACACACGATTAAATGAATTTAGGGCAAGAGTACCACAAGGTATCATATTTTGCCCAGTCCTAATACTTTGTTTTATATATTTCAAATTTCTGAATTATAACATCCCACTACTATCACTTTGCAGATGATGTCGTTCTTGAATAATGAAGAAGCAACTGAAAATCTGATGCAAAAGAGGAATGAATGTTTTGTCCCATTGTAATTTCCTCATAACGTCTTCCAAAGCTTGATTGAATAGTTTGGGTGATATAGTGTCACCCTGTCTGAATCCTGATCCTGATCAAAGCGGATTTGAAGAAGAGTGAGAGAAACATCGTGTGATCAACATAAAATCAAAAAAGTCATATAATAAATGTTAGTGATACTTTTCTTGCAGATTTTTCATTTACCATAATTGTCATTTTTCTATATTTATTGCAATTTTCTCGTAGTACGAGTACAAAATTACGATATACAATAAGTAAAATGCCAAAATAACGTCATTTCTTACTATCTACGCATATAAACATATGCTACAGTATGTTTTTATATATCAACAATAATATCAACATGGATTGATTATACAAATTCAACGACGAACGTTGAAACCAACAACAATATTATTTATTATAATAGCAATAGTACACGAGTAATCGGGAGGTCGTTACTTTGGCTACCTGTTGTCCATTACTACTTGTTTAAATCCTTGCACGCCCGTAGACATCTGCGATTTGACTTCGTGATTGCCTAGTGCTGCTGTACCATCTTTGGCTATGAAGAGTTGAAGACCTGAAGCTAGAAAATAAACAATAATAAT
This sequence comes from Diabrotica balteata, assembly GCA_918026665.1. Classification (NCBI taxonomy): domain Eukaryota; kingdom Metazoa; phylum Arthropoda; class Insecta; order Coleoptera; family Chrysomelidae; genus Diabrotica; species Diabrotica balteata. The sequence continues at coordinate 148,777,699 of OU898281.1, forward strand.
TACTAGACTTAGACAAATATCTAGGGATTTTGCATATTTATACAAAAAATTGCGTAAAATGCACAATATTTGGGTGTAGTTAGACTGTAGCTGAGCCATGGTAAGGGCCCAGCTTTGATGTTGTTATTCTGGAGCCACTGGTTTATTATATTTGCAGTGTGATAGGGCAATTATTTTGTTGGAGGATAAAATTCTTTTCTGGATACAGCTGTTAAGTTATTGCGAGGTATTGTTAAAAAGGGGATGAACAATGGGGTTGAAGCCCCGCCCACCTCCGCCCGTTGTGGTGAATTTGTCGCTGACTAGACGATGACTTAATGCTGACAACGCTAACTTGTCCTTGAGTAGACGCTGAATTGATGCTGACAACGCTGCGGGCGTCAGTAGGCGAAGCTTCAACTCCATTTTTCATCCCCTTTTCAATGATACCTCGCACGTCATCCTACGCCTAATATAGGATTGCGCCAGAACGTACATAGCATATCTACTTGTAGTATTTGTGCTATAGTGATTTAGCTATTGTGCAGCTGGTAGGACGAGAGATCTCAAAATTTTCCTTGTGGATAAACAACACAATTGTTTCGATTACATACGTTTATTAACAACTTTTACTATATGCTCATATTAGTTGCAGTAGGCCTATTATGTAGGTCAATGCTATACAAACATTTTCTGCGTATTCATTAGATTTGAGGGTCTAATAAACAGCGTGTGGAGTGTGTGTAAATAAATAAACACATTATTTTTTATCACAAAGGACGTATTCCTGTTCCTGCTAGAAGTAAAAGGCGTGCATCTTTCACAGGAGTACGACTGGTGTACAACGGATGCATGAAATACAATGATGATCGCCAGGAGTAGACCGGAATCATATCGCTGACAAGAAAAACTCGTAGAAGAAAGGCTAAGTGTATAAATAAGCAAGATAATACATGCATAGGTAAAAGTAAAGTATATAGTTGTAGGATTCTTTTGGAGTTTCTTATTGCTACCTAAGAGTGACTTGTGGTATTTGAAAGTAGATTTCAAAATATTCATTCATATATTAATCATTATTAATAAAGCTCGTTATTTTTAAAACTTACTTTCTGCGGAATCATCAGGTTGCTCCAGATTAGTATTTTTCAATAATTCCTCGATGAGATCGTCGGGATTAACTCTAGTGATTTCTACCCTGCCGGGTATTCCCACCGCGTCCGAATCTTGATTCTGATTCTTTTTCCGCCTCTCGTATGCTGCCTTTGCTCTGTCTAGCGATCCTGTCTCCGAAATAACCAGACTTCCAGCGCTGGGGTTCCTAAAAAAATCAATGAAAATATATCACACAATGCATTAATCTATTTGTATAACTTTTGTAACGGTTGTAAATGTGTACTAGTGTTTTATTTTTGGTATTTTAAGACCCAATACATTCTAAATTGATTTTGTTTAAGAACCACTGGACCTTTTCGCTGGTGTAATAGAGGAAGAACTTACAGATTTCAGCAAGAGCTTTGCTACGAATGATCAAATGTGTCCTGCTATTTCCCACTTCTTTGCGAAGATTTCCAGGCTTTCCGTAAGAGGGTGTTTATACCTATCCGACTGTCTGAAGACCTAGGGATATAGAAATATTGTTATAACAGTCCATTGATACCAATTCATACACGGAAGGTTTGACGAATTGTGCTCCTTTTATGTATATATTGGGCGTTTCAATTCATGAAAACCGTAGCAAAGCTCTTGCTGAAATCTATAAATCTTTTACAAATTTCGTATAGCTCAAAAAACAGAAAATGATAGTAGTAAATCGTTTTTGTTTAAATCCATTAAATCAGATGACACTCTTTGCAGCTACCACTTTGGGAAACAGCCGGACACATTCACTGGTTTTCCGTGTGGGTGCCTGTATGCCATTATTATTATCTTGTAAGAAAACTTAATACACGTCAGGAAAACTATTTTTATTCTACAGTTTCTATACAGAGTAAGGGAGCACATCTGATTAAGTGTAAAATATTAAGTACTGGTGAAGTAGGGTCATGCAATCTGTGCTCTGTGCTGTAGTGTTTTGGCTTTTCTAAATCTAGAGTCATGCTCTATTGCTTATTTAGGAAAAAAGAACACATAACATTGATTTAATATCTATCATATTTCAATTTTTATAATACGCGAATACTTTACATATCTAACTAAATTCCATGCACAAGAAACATTCCGTCACTCACCTCATTCAGAATTAATTTACTCTCATAGCTCACACAGTATTTAATTTTTTCTGTTGCAGAGTGTATGTCGAGGAAACCCCGAAAATAAACTAGGATACTTATTCCTCAAGTTTTATTCTCCTTTACGGAGGTTGGTAAATATGAGGACCACTTTATACCATGTTTTCTGTTTTTTCTGTCTCTTCTGTCTTACAACCTTTTTCAGTCTTTTTAACACCTCTATATGTCCTTATCTCAATATATTCTTATCCACGATCCAACGTATTTTTAGGATTAATGACAGATATCTATTACAATACAAGGACTTTTTTAATTTTTATAAAGTTGTTGTGATAGTCTCTGAAGAGTCCATATTCTCCACTACACCTTAATATTTTATTCATTATTCGTTCAGAATTTTTTAAATGAATGGCTATTATTACGATATTTTCGGCATACCTAATATTGTTAATTAAAAATCCATTCACTTTGATTTCTGCTGCTTCTGATTCAATACCTTCCATTGATACTTTCTGAGAACACTAAACTTTGACATTAAAGCAAGAATAGAAAAATCATACGCACAGACATCGATCTTTGTGGACTGACCAGAGGACCAGTTGCGTTTTTTGGACCCTGCTCAACGTACGTCACGCTGTGTTGCTAGGTAGTTCTGTATTGTTCATTGTGATTTTGTGTACTCCACCTAACAAACCTTCGTGGATTAACAAACGTCATCGAATAAATGTCACGTAGTGTGCAAAGCATCATCGATAAAAGTTCGATCGAATTTCATAGAGTTCATCAAATGATGCAATAGACATTCTGAAGAAGTTGAAAAACTTCACGACTTAGTTCTTAAAAAGAGTGTGGAATGTTTCCGTGTGTTCTTTGCTTTGATTGATAATATATAAGCCCTTCTTGCGCTTAATCCTACGGTGCTTAATAGGGCGATACAATAAACACATAGAAACAACTCATTTAGAATTCATTATTATTCAATAAACTCGTTCCACGACAAACAAGCAACTGATTGTTTGAACGGTAAAAATCCGGTGAGTCTGACAGCACCTGCTACTAATAAAATATCGGCCGATTTTATACTGGCCGTCCAAAATCGATGTGTGTGCAAGTAGCGTAAGGGTGTTGTTATACAAGCCGATATTATGGTGGTATTTACATTGTTGTCAGATTTTCCGTTTTCCTGGAATCTAATGAACTTATTTATTTCAAATGGAACACTTTGAATATTTTGTACCTTCTGAAGTCCTTAAGAAATACTGATTATTTTTCATGTAATGTTCCCTATACCTAAATGCTAATCAGAAAAATAATCAGTATTTCTTAAGATCTTCAAAAAGGAAATAATATGCAGGATGATCTATTTAAATAAGAAGATTTATTATATTTACAAACAAAAAAAAGGAATATCTGACAAAAAGTAAATACAACCATAATATCTGCAGCATCACAACAACTTTACACACCAAAAATTGTGGGAGCCATTTCTGAGATAATTGGGACGTTGAAGAACTTCAAAACTCACTCTTTATGTTAAGAAGGAAGAGAAAATCTAAAGAAATGTGTTAAAAGTATAAAAATGGGCTTCATTTTTGTTTTTTTTTAAAGGTTTCCAGGTAGTTTTTAACAGACTTATTAGCAATCTTACTAATTCTGAATGATTAACACAATTGAACGCTTTCTGGTAATCTATAAGGAAGACATATTTTTGCTGATTTCTGCATTTCTGAAGTAAGACAGTTAAGCTATAAAGTGCTTCTCTTGTGAAAAATCCTTGTCTGAAACCGAACTGTGTGGGGCTAATGTCTCTTTTACACCTATTGTATATTCTTGTGTGAATTATGTTTAAAAATAGTTTTAGGACCTGGCTCAATAAGCTGATTATTTGGAATTGGTCGCAAATATTAGAGTTTGGCTTTTTTGGGATTGGTATAAAGGTTGATTGAAGCCAATCCTGTGGTATTTGATCTGACCCATAAATGTCATTAAAAAGATCTACCAAGGCGTCTATATTGTCTTAGGCGGCTAGAGCTAGAGAGGCGGCGCTTAGAGGCGACTCAACATTGTTAGAACTTCTATATATATGTCACAATATTTCGGTCATGTAATGAGATTAATTTATTGTCCTTTATAATACTGTTAAAACTGCAAGGTTTTGTATGACCTGTCACTTCTTTAACGAGTTTATGTATGTTAATGTGGTCATGTTTTTCTTCCAATTCCTCCATTTCTGTACACTTGTCTAGCAGTCACTGTTCTTTAGCTTTGCGACACTCTTCGTATTTGTCGGTTAATCTGCTGATGTTTGGTTCGGTCTTTATTTTTAAATGATCTACGGTCGTCCATCATTGATAATATTTCGTCAGTCATCCAATTCTTCTCTTTGTACTTTTGGGAAGCGATCAGAGACTTGGTGGTGGTTACGTTAGCTTTTTTAATACATTTCCATTTGTTTTCTCCACTGGCCGGTTGTTTAGATCTTGTCGTGATATCCGCTATCGCCTCATTTAATTTTTCTGTGACTTTTAGTTTAACGTTAAGTTGTTTTAAGCTGTTTATATCAATTTTCTTTATCAAACAAATACCAAAATGATATTAGAGCTTAATGAAAACATACAACAAGGCAAGTGAGTGACAAAGAGCTGCTACCTCTAGCACTGGCAAAAATATCTAGTGAAACATAGAAGAATATCAAAAGGTCATAATTTTTATTCTATTCACATTCCGCTTCACTATGTTCAGTGGCACAGTGACAAAAAAGTCGGTGATGTCAAAGAGTAGTCATCATCTTAACAATAAAATGAATAAAAATACTAGTGTGACAATAATAAAAAAAAATTGTATACATAATCATTTTAGAATAAAATTTAATGGCTATGTATTTTTTTAATATCCCATAATTTTCTTAATTACATATTGTACACATATACCACGTGAATAGGACATCTTAATAGGATAATTACAAATATGGGTACATTTTAAATGAAATATTGCATAAATACATATTGTACATAAAATATAAAACAAAATTAACACAAATAACAAAAAATATTTTCAAAAGGTTTATGTCTATAAAGCGCGCCAAGCTAAGCATTTTCAAAGCAACAAAAAGCAGGAAGCACTAAAAGAGCTGACACAAAGACCAACACATAAGACAAAACACTAACGTCGTGATACTGGGACGTCTCACTGAAGGTGGATTTTGGGTATCGGACGAAACGTCCGTCACTACAACGACATCATTCGAAGTTTGATCATCCGGACTGATAGCTAACGGCGCCAGCTTACCTGCCGACACACCGTCCAACAGCTTGCGATGTTGCATGCCCCTGCAAACCATAGGCGTAACACCAAAATAGTTTAGTTATGTAAAAAAGCAAATACGGCACAAATTAATAACAATGTTAGTAAATGGGAGTATTATACATATTTAATAACAGTAAATAATCAAGAAATACACTGTTTCACTATTTATAATAATTTGTCAAGAAAGATTTTATAAAATTAATAAATAAGTAAATTTTTATTTAAAACTCTTTTTCTACTCTCTTACTAGTAAATTGTATATTACCTACTATTTGGATGCTAAGTAAATGCATCATAACAGATACTGACACGTAATGACTAGCACGTAATAAAAAAAATTACGCTTCAGTTTTATAAAAATGTGTAATATCACATGAGCCTCGTAAGTCAGTTGATCGAGTTACCATGGAAACGAATTAACAGACGTTATTTTGACACATTAAAAATTATTAATCTGTCATTGTCAATATAGTGGTAATTTAATTTTAATTTTTATAAACGAAAATAATGGTAGAAAAAGTATAGTACACAACTTGAGTTGTAAGCTTATTACATGCTTGTAAAATTACTGCGCTCGCCGCTATGCGGCTCGCGCGCAACTTTTTTACTCGCATGTAATAAGCTTCTTACAACTCTCGTTATGTAATATACTATTACAAATCGGCCTATAGTAATGGAGGAATTACTATTATTGATTTTCATCAACATGTTATGCAGGAGATTATTTTGAAAAACATAGATTGAATCATCTTTACGGGCTGTGCCATATACAGCCGATAAGTCAATGAATGCCATAGAGAACTTTCTTTGGCAACCTGAGTCTATGTGACTTTTTATAACTTTTTTAACTTTATACTTGAGTCAGAGGTGCTTGTAAAATAAATCCTACTTGTTTAATTGGTTTCTGTTGGAATGGCTTTGGAAAAATTCTGTTAAGGATCAGCCTCTAGAGGAGCTTGTCAGATGAGATAAGTAAATGAGGCGGTAATTCTCTGACTTATCTGATTTTCCTAGCTTGAGACTTCTTCTGGAGTGAATATTAGGAAATAGGTACTCTGATTTTAATAGGTAGTTATCTTTTACTTGTGTTCTATTTGAGTCCCAACATCTGTCGTTCCACAGCTCTTTGAGTTTTTCTGATATTCTCCATGTTTATTTTAGCGAATGTCTAGGTTTGAGCTCCATATGTAAGTACAGGTCTTCTTCTTCTTCGTCTAGCCATTCACGTCCACATCTGAACATAAGCCTCTTCAAGTCTTCCTAAACAATGGAAAGGAAAACTTTAAAACTTGAAGATGTAAGTACAGGTAGGATAGAGGAATTAAACATTTTGGTTCGCAGTCTTTGAGGTATATTTTTATTTTTAAGTACGTATGAGAGTCTTCCGAATGCTGCCCATCCCATTTTTACACATTTGCTTATTTCTGATTTGCTCTGATTTTCTTTGCTAACCTTGACATTTTGACCCATATATGTATATTCATCTACGTGTTCTATCTCTGTCTCTTCCATGTTTATCATAGTTTTGTCATCTTTGTTTGACATTAGTTTAGTTTTGCTGAAATTCATTTTCAGTTCTTTTTTTAGGGTTTCTCTTTTTAACTCCAAGTCTCCTATTATCATCGTATACATAATGTAATAATGCGTGCTAGTTTCTTCTTTTTTATAGTAGTGGTAAAGTCGATTTTATTGGGATTTATGTCGGAACTGCACCTTGGAATATCAACGTAAGAACTAGTGGAGATGACCGCAACATTAAAGGATAACAAGAGGTTGACTATAAACAAAAAAATGATAATTGACGATCATCCACTAGATCAAGTGTGTCATTTGAATTGCTTAGGTCGTCAGACAGGTTTCATGGAAGAAATAAAGAGGATTTCAAAGATTGAAATTTGTGAAACTTAATTTTTATGTTTAAAAAGGTTTAATAAAATTTTGACTTAAGAAATCGTGAGCTAGGACTCATTTACCACAAAAACACTTACCTAGAGCTGTTTCAAGAAAAAATCATTACAATATCTTAAATATGTTTGATTGTACAAGGAAACGGATATATACACATACTGCGTATAAATAAAAATTTACTTTAAGATGTTTTGGAGACAAATTATATTGTGATTAGTAGTAGAACAAAATTTTGAATTATAAAAATACTGATTATTTACAAGATTATAATATACAACACATTAGTAAAGCAAAATTATATACAGGTATGTATTATAATCCCACCTAATTCAATTGAATGAATATGCAAACCTTACCATTATTATTTCTGTTAAATCAAAACGCTTGTTATAAAAACTACCTTATGTACCTACAAAACAGATGATTCTTTAATGATCATGACATTTTTGAGAAAAATGAAACATTATACATACGTACGATAATGCGAAGCCCACTGCCAGGTCTGGAAATTCGTCGTTTTTGTTGATTAATAGTAATGAAAACCAAAAAATAAATAAACAGAAATGTTAAAGAGTAAGAAAGAATAGGATTATTATTTAGGCCTTTTTGTTTTATAACTAATTTAGAAGGAATGCTGTTAGTATACTAAAATTAACAAATCTTATTATTTCTCTACATTTACTATCACCGTGCTTTATTACAGTGCAGTGGGGTATCCGGAAAATTCACTCCCCGCCTCTCGACGCGTTAGTGTTCTGAGCTGTTGGACGTGAATCCCTGTCCTGGCATTTGGTTTTCACCTCTGGCTGCTTTGAGTAGTTGAGTTACTGTGACCAAATGCCCATCTTGGTAGTTAGTATTCGCCTCTGGTTGCGTTGAGTAACTGAGTTACCGTTGCTAACTACCCATCTTCCTGTTCTTTTGTTTTCTTTTTTCTTTTTCTTTGTTTCTCCTGAAGAAGCTACATATAATTGTAGCGAAACGTCGAGATGAACCCACTTTTGGGTCACTCACAAATGACACGGTCCAAACCCGGAAGACGAATAAACTATAATTCACCGACTTTTTGACCGAATATTTTAGCGATTGAAAGTCCAGAAATGTCAGTTCTTCGCCATTTTTTATTTTTGAAATACCTTTTTAATGCAAAAAGCATTATGTCGTAGTAGCTCTTTTAATTACAAATCGAATGAGACTTCATAAGGTCCGATTGGTTAATTCCTTTTCAAGATACGTTTAATGGCTTATAAAAATAAATTAAAATTATATTAAAGTTTATAAATTGTGCAGGGCCAAAACTTTTTTTTAACAAGACAGAGATTCAATTCTAAACGAATTCTCTTCAAGGTCTATCATACGTATTTACGTAGGAATAAAAATATTTGCTCAATAACGGCTAGTTGGATCGTGACGTAAGAGGGGTCGTTGGAAAGTCGCTCGAGAACTAAATAATCAAGGGTTGGTCAAAGGGTGAAATGACAAAAGACCTTAAGCTTATAGTTCCTAAACGACTTTAAACATACAATACCGTGCGATATGTCGTATGACAGGATTTAGCGAATAGAATAGGATGCCAGAGCCCTAAAACGTGCCCAAGGGAAAATACATTCAGTCTTCATCCCTGTCGGAATGGCTCGTTGTGGCGACCAGAAATCTGGTCATAACTGAAGTCAACAGGGATTTTAAACATGAATATATCCAGGATAGCCTGAGAACTGAGTCACAAAACTCGTTAGCCATAGAAAAATATCACCACAAACTTCGTCAGCATTTATAGACTCTGAAACCAAGTACGGTTTCGCCGTACGCCGGGTATGCCAAGGACTGCAGGGTCCGACAATTGTTCATTTGAAACATTGCTCTAAATGCTACCAAAGTTGACATCTCAGCACAAAGTGCCCTCAAAGGGTCACAATATGTCCCAATTCTGAGCAACAACACGCATGCCTGACAGGCAACAACATTCACCCAATCAAGTAACCCAATTGTCAGGCCTTCTCACACCTAAATACTCTGTCTGAAAAGTTCCTTTTTCATTCTCCAGAAAAAAAAAACAGAACATAACCAGTCATTGCTACTAAACAAGCACCTGCACACTCTTCGGACATGAAGCTGATATTTTACTCATGTAAATGATTCACGTATCGATGATCATTTTTAAAGTCTTTCCAGATAAAAGTGACAATGGCGCTGGATTCTATAACGAGTTTGCCCACAACATGTATGATTAAGTAATTTCCACGAAGATAACCATAACTCCGTCCATCTGATCACTAAAATCCCTAATTAAATCCCTGTTGTACCCATCCCAAGCAAGACACACGCTTTGAGGTCAATCAGACGTCTGAATACTTTAACTTAAAGCGTCTTGAGGACGTTAATAGCGGAAGCTCTCGAAGAAAACCCATAAGAGTATCGCAATCAATAATACAAAGCACATGGAGAGATTAATTGTCTGTGCACAATGCTAGATGGCCTAGGTGAGCCAAGATGAAGCTATAGTTACCATCAATGTCTTTACTAAAGACAGACAAAAAATCTGAAAGAATGAATCGACAACTCGATCTGCCCAAAAGAAGCTCTCCGACATAATCTGCAATTCTGAGCATTACAAATCATTTCTCCATCCAATCCAGTAAAGATCACATTCCTTGAGAGGTTTTCAAAAGTCTAAAGCAAGTATATAATTATTTTTTAATCATTTCTGATTCACATCATTAATTTGTTAGCACACTAATCCGAGGTTGTGTGAATTTTTTATACTTGATATACACTACACCCCAAAATTAACGCATAATTTTAAAAAATCCTGGTAAATTAAATAATTTGAATGTTTCGATTTTTGTGCTAGTAAGTATATTATTGTTACCCCCGGTATATTGTAAAAACCTGCTAATTGTGCTTCATTTTATTCCGAATTTAGTTGGGTTGGATTACGTTGTGCTGAACGTTTGAAAGGGTTTTTCAAGTTTATTAACTGTTTTTTCTTTGAAATGAACCACCTTCTTCTTCTTAGCCTTCTATCGTCCATGTTTGGGCATAGGTCTCTCACAACTCCTTCCATCGGTCTCTATCCTGAGCAACATATTTTCAGTTTGTTCCGGCTATTCTTTTAATGTCATCAACCCATCTCATCTGTGGTCTTCCTCTTGGTCGTTTACTTTCGTAAGGTCTCCAATGTTGGTGATCCAAGAGGTGGTCCAAATGAACCACCAGCAGCAAGAAAATCGAAATGTGTCAGAAAGTGACTGTTTTAGAACCGTTACTCTTCGCGAAGAAGGATACACTCAGGTAGAACTCGCTGAACGTTTTAACGTCACCCAGTCAACCATTTCAAGAGTGTTTACATGTTTTTCTGATACTGAAAGTAACTGGAGAAGACCCGGTCAAGACCGTAGAAGGGTTACAACTCCTAATCAAGGTCGGTTTTTGGCACTTCGTACACTGAGACAAAGCTTTGTTACCAGTACTTCTCTACAAAATGAATTTTTGGATCGTTATAACTTTAGAATCAGCCAATATACGATTAGAAGAAAACTTGCCGAAAACGACCTACACCCTGGAAGGGCACCAATTGGCCCATTATTGACCAGAGACCATAAAAGGCAAAGATTGCATTTTGCCCGTGAACATGTTGATTGGAATAATGACGATTGGGGAAGAATATTGTTCACCGATGAATCCAGGTACTGTCTTTTTTCTTATGACAGGAAAAACCGAGTGTATAGAAGGCCTGGGGAACGCTATGTTGGGTGGGATTAATTTAGAGGCTCGTACGGAATTAGTTAGAGTAGATCGCGGTCGGCTTACATCGCAGAGGTATATAACAGACATTTTAGAAGAGCATGCCGTGCCATTTGTACCATTTATTAGGGATAATTTCATGCTTATGCAAGATAATGCTAGGCCACACACGGCAAGAATTGTGCAGCAGTATCGTCAGGAGGTTGGAATTCCTGCCATGGATTGGCCTGCGAGAAGTCCTGACCTCAACCCAATGGAACATGTTTGGGACATCATAGGCAGACGACTACGACAACTACCTAATGCACCAAACACATTAGATGAACTGTTTTTGCGGTTGGTTGAAATTTGGGATCAAATTGATCAAGAAGAAATCAGAACATTTATTCTCAGTATGAGAGATCGTTGTCAAGCAGTAATAAATGCCAGAGGATGCAATACTCGATACTAGTACACGGTACTAGTATTTTCTTCAACTTTAAAAACTTCAATTTCGTCATTAATTTATAATGTTAGTTTGTTTAGATCAGTTGTTTGTTTAGATGTTTAGATTTATGATTAATTACTATTTATAACTGGGAATAAGCCACAATTAAAGATAAAAATACGTTTATTGACGTTTCAATTTCCAATTCGGAAATCGTTCTCAAAATACAAACAGTAAATTAAACAAATTTAGTTTTTTTTGTTTTTGTTACATAGTGTAACAAAAAACAAAATTTGTTTAATTTACTGTTTGTATTTTGAGAACGATTTCCGAATTGGAAATTGAAACGTCAATAAACGTATTTTTATCTTTAATTGTGGCTTATTCCCAGTTATAAATAGTAATTAATTTACAATGCCACAAGAAAATAGCTTCAGAACAATATATAGATTTATGATGTTATATTGTTAATTTCAATACATTTTTTGTAAAAAAAGAAAAGTTTTTTATTTAAGATGTTCTAAACAACTTTTTTATTTAAGATTCCATCTATTTATATACAAAATAGAGATAACAGAAAAATGTTGCTTCAGCACTCGTATGGTGGTCCTTTAATATTCTTGGGACGTCAGCATATTTCATTTACTTTACATACAGACTAAATCCTTGTTGGATACAACGCTTTATTTTGATTCTACATGTATTATTTCAATTAATTACCAATTAGAGTAATTGCTTCGATTAATTACTCCAGTCATTATAGACGAAAATGCCACTGAACCTCTAAAAATCATAAGATCACGCTGAATTTTGATAAGAATGTCAATTTTGGTGAACCCCAAAAAGATGCAAAAGAGTTTCAAAAAGAAAAGCAAACTTTCTTGCGTCATTTTTAGGGTCCCAAAATTGATATTATGTATCAGCGAAATTCAGCTTCTTTGTCACGTTTTTAGAGATCTAATATCTGTCGACTGGACTACAAGAAGTTTGTTATATATGTACACAAAATTTAAAACAAAAAGGCCAGTAAAGATATAACAGTAAAGACAGTTAAAACAGAAGGCACAAAAAGCGGAAAAAGGTTAAAGCTAGAGTAAACAAAACACATAAAGACGAAACACAAACAAGGAAAAATAAAATAAATGATAAAATAAAAAGAAATCATACCTTTTGACGGGCTGTACAGTAAGCCCATCGTTCGCAGAATGACCAGACCGTAGCGAGCTCAGTGAAGTCGTACGAGTCTCGGGCAGACTCTTTAACAAAGGATTAGGAACTTTAAAGAGGTTAGGAGGACTGTGTCTTTGTTGAGGACTGTTGTTTTCGCTGATGCTTTTTCTTTTGGGCCTGGGAGTTAGGAATGAAAATAAACTTTCGGAGCTGAATAGTTTGCTACTGAACGATTTCTCCGGAGGTGGCTGTACTGGCATTCTGGGTATTTCGAATTCGCTTTTGGAACGCAGCACTCCTTCTTGGTTTCTCCTATTCTTCTCGATTTCTGTTAGGCTTAATCGATTGTCTGTTGTAGGTTCTCGATTACTCGTAGTATCCGATTTTCGATGTTGAATATCCTCGACTGTGAGCATGTTAGATTTTATCCTTTCTACCACAGAGGTGGACGACGATTTTTGCAATTCGATGAAATTTTGTGAGAAAACGTCGGATCTATGATTAAACGAAACCTCTGGAGTCTTATATTCATCGGCACTAGAATAACTTAACTGACTTTGATAAGACCTCGGAGTTCCGTACATAGAATTCAGTTCCCCATCAGGTACATCTTTGGAGGGTGTGGAAGTGGCGATATTCTTTGGGAGGGAAGCCGCAAATGCCCGGCAATTAGGAGAATGGATTGTGTTAGGGATGTTAATTTTTTTAGGGTATGTGTTAAGCTTAAAGTTATTTAAAGGTTTGTTGTTTGCCCGGACCGATCTGCTATGTAGGTTCCTGATATAAACAGAATATAAGTCAAGCATGCAAGACGACGGCAAAGGTTGTAATGTAATTATTTCTACACTTTTCCTAGTATACGGCTGCTATAAACAATAGCTAAATTTAAAAAGCAAAGGGAAAGAAATACATGTCTACAAATTATAAATGTTGCATATTCGTACTTTATCAAGAGCTATGACGTTGCCTAAAAGACGGCCCTTAATTCGCAATTTTTAACATTAATAATTGCACGATATTGATGTTGTGCAATGATGAATGCACAATAAATTATATTGTGAAATTTTTTATATAGAATAAAACAATTGTACAATAATACTTGAATACTTCTTCATTTTATTAAAATTTTGAGCAATATACAGGGTGTGGGACAAGTGTTGATTAAAGGTAATGGAGGATATGTCACTTTCCGTTATACCGGAACCATAGACGTCAACTTTGTTATTTTAATTACAATTCTACATGAAATTGTATATAAAGTTTGTGCACAATGTTCTATACCAAAATCCTAATCCACAATGAATAGCGATATCTCCATTAATAACCAGGCTAGTGACGTAAAATTCTAACCAATAAACAACAAGTGCTTGCCCGTTAACTCCATATGTCCAAATCACTGATATTTCATACAGGGTGTTTTAAACTTAGCCGCCAACTTGCACAATTTAAATAATTTGTAAGTTGCCTTAGCAAGCGGTTGGGGAGCGCAGTTGGTTTCGTCCCAGAAAGGTTCAAGGCTTAAATACTAGCTAAGCTGGAACGCCCGCAGCAGCCGACATCTATGTAATGTTGATCGAACCTATAGTACCCGTTTTCCTAGCCTAAGAAACTTTTTAACTCGGATACTAACAGTTCTTAACTGGTTCTCAAGTCACACAGTTATGAATCATGGCGGTAGGTATTGACAAGACAATATCACCAGATCTATTGTCTTTCCAGTAGCAGATATGAATCTTGTGCACCACGTGATCTTCTGACCAAGGAGCAAACCTGCCGTACGCGGGATAGCGGAATTTGAAGGTCGTTATAATCCAAAAAATGATCAAACCTCACACCCAGTCAAGGGACCGTGTAAACGTGAATGCCTTTCACCAGTGTCTCCAGTATTCATACTGGGTGACCTCAACTGTAACAGTATCGCGTGGGGGTATAAAGAAACAGACTCCAATGGGGAAGAACTAGAAAATTGTACTAAAAACATGAACCTCAAACTTATTCATGATCCAAAACAGCCCACGTCTTTCAACAGCGGAAGATGGCGCAGAGGTTACAATTCAGACAATATATTTGTCAGCAACAGGATTGGAGACCAAGTGCCCCCTCCCAAAAACACAGTACAGACCAATAACTTGCTTTTTGAACGCGGCAATCAGATTCGAAATTGTTTCTTTCAAGAGAAGGTTCAATTTCACTAAAGCAAAATGGGAAAAAATTCGCTAAAGCATTAGATCAAGAAGTTTCCCAGCTAGAACCGTGCTCTGATTCATACGATAAATTTGTACAAATCGTAAACAAATCACGAAAATATACTCCTAGAGGTTGCCGAACCGAATACATAGCGGAGCTAAATGAAAAATCTACAGCCCTATAGGAGCAGCTATATAAAGACGATCTCTTTTCGGAAGCAACAATACAGGCTGGGGAGGAAGTGCTACATGCGACATCCACCAACATAACGGACAGATGGTGCAAGCTGGTTACGAGTCTAGACATGAAATAAAACAGCAGACATGCTTGGAATTTAATTCGGAATCTTGGCAACAATCTCGCCGCCCTGGCACCCAATCTAATAAAAGTCACACCCGATCAGATAGCCCATCGTCTCTTGACAAAAGGTAAGACGACATCAAGGAAGAACAAAGTGAGAGTACAAAGAAATATCGACGAAGAAGATAATGTTCTAGGTACCTCCTTTTATCTGGAGGAGATGAGAGGTGAGATCCACCAAACGAAAGGTAATAAAGCGGCTGGCCTAGACGATATACGATCAGAACAAATAAAGCACTTTGCACCAAAAACCCTAGAGTGGCTCGTAAAAATGATGAACTGTTGCGTCCGTGCATTCCAAATCCCTAAAACTTGGAGAAAAGCTAGACTGGTGGCCCTTTAAAACCAGGAAAGGATCTGGCGGATATAAAGAGTTTTAGACCTGTCTGTCTTTTGTATCACCTTTCAAACGCGTTCGAAAAAATAATACTGAACCGGATCGCTGAATCTATAGACACTAAAATTATTCCTGAACAAGCAGGATTTAGACACGGAAAATGCTGCTGCAGTCAAACTCTTAGTCTCACCCTACACATTGAAGATGGGTTTGAACGGAAAGAAATAACAGTAGTAGCGTTAATAGACCTGACTGCCGCCTATGACACAGTTAACCATCAACGGCTGCTGGTAAGACTCCCACAGAAATAGAAGACAGCACTATACTATGACGAAAACCATCTGAAACCCAATCCTACAAAAACTAAGGTGTGTGCTTTCCATATTAGAAACAAGCATGCCCGAAGGAAACTGGAGGTGGAATGGCGTGGTCAGATGCTGAAACACAATGAGACGCCAAAATGCCTCGGCGTACGTCTGGATAAAACGCTGTCTTTTCAATATCACTGTCAAGATACCAAGAAAAACGTAAGCACCAGAAATAATATCACCTGCAAACTAACAAACACAAAATGGGGAGCACAACCACACACTCTCCGTACTTCTGCCTTAGCATTATGTTTTTCTGCTGCTGAGTTTGGAGCACCAGTTTGGGAAAACTCTTAAAAACGTCGATGTTGCGTTACATAAAACGGTTCGCATAATATCTGGTTGCCTGAAACCGACACCTATCGAAGTGGTCTACCCTACATTTGGAATCGTCAAACTGCTATCAGAAGACAGGTCACGTGAGAAATAGAACGAAAGAAGTAGGAGACGGATTGAAGACACACTTTGACCACACACGCAACCTGAAGAAGTGAGGATACAAGGAGGACGATACCTGCGACTGTGGCGCGGTTGAGAATACTCACTATCTACTATCAGGCACAGAGATGAGAGAGACCTGCACAAAAGAAGACCTATTCTTAGCGAATGACAGGGCCATACATGTGGCCAACCATTGGAAACACAAAATTTAAAGCTATTGGTGTTGCTGGCGTGTTGATGGAGACTGCTTCCAGTCTTCACAACTTCCGTTTTGGTAGTATGAGCTTAGATTTCTCAAAAACACTATTTCTTCCAGATGAAAGTGGCATGTTAGCAATAATGTGGCCCCCAAACTTCCCTAT
Source organism: Diabrotica balteata (assembly GCA_918026665.1). Taxonomy (NCBI): domain Eukaryota; kingdom Metazoa; phylum Arthropoda; class Insecta; order Coleoptera; family Chrysomelidae; genus Diabrotica; species Diabrotica balteata. The sequence goes on from OU898281.1 coordinate 148,794,516, forward strand.
AGTTCCTTTGTTACACTAAGCTCCTTCAACCCGTAACTCCAGCGTAAACCTTGGAAAAGCTGACGATCGTGCTACTTACTACTCGTCTCCTCTGGTTAACAACCAGCAGAAGCACGTCCCACTTGGGTAGGAAGTTTGGTAGGATGCTTCCTACCAGAGATTATAGGGATTGACAGTAGAGTGCACGAGAGTTCGTCGCGCATCCAAGAAACTCAGATTAAACACATTTAGATTTTTTTTTTTCAGAGTTAAAAAACTATTATATTTTTTTATATTTCATACGAATAAGCTCTGAATACAAGCAATAAATCAAAACTATAGTTTCAAATATTTCTTTCCCTTAACTTTTTCCAAATTTTTACAAAGGTAAAGATAATTTTTCTTCTTGTTTTGTTAATACAATTATTTACTTTACACGTTTAATATCAAAGGCTCGATCAGATTAGAGTACATATAGAGCCCATTACAGCTTCAAGATTATCCCATTGTATACAATTGTTTTTAGAGCCAAAGCTTCGTCCTACGCAAAAAGCTGTGGTAATTACAGTGCCGAAAGCGAAGTTAACAGCGTCGTAGGTGTCTAGAATTGGAAACGATAATTAATGAACTCAATGTGACAGTGTCGGGAGAGGTACAATAATACATTAGCGCGATATAATGAATCATTAGAATGTAAGGTTTACGCCTGTAGAGATAATTCTTGTTTGCTATAATAAAGTTTTCCTAATTTTAACTTTAATACAACGCTATAAAATGCCTTTTAATAATTCATGAACGTTCTTCTAAACCAAAGTCGAGAAAAAAAATTGTTCGGCTCGAAAAATTTTCCCATATACTAGTACTATGGACTCATTTTCGTCATTGGCAACCTTCTCATCAAGGCTAAATTAGAAGAGAAGATGTTATTAGTAAATTCGTACTGGGAAGAGACGAAAGATAAGTGATTGAGCAATAACATAGTGTTACCTTTTTGCGGCGCCGCTGACTGGTTATATAAGTATCGGGATTAGGTTTTCTATCGCAAAACTTTAAATTCACTGATTCTGTTTATTATCTATTTCTCGACACTGCCTGAGGAATCTCATAAATACAAGGACGAGGACAAAGAATTGCTTTCATATTCCAGAATATAATATACATAATAGAATATTTAAAATAGTTTGTGCATTATATTAGGTTTGAAATGAAAGTATTTGTTGTCATCTGGAACGACGAGGATTATAAAATCTCTCAATGTCAAAGTGTGTACAACACTATGAATAAAAAGGTATTCATTTAAACAGCAAAAAACGCAGTAATGTATTAAAAAATATATACAACACTAAAATATATATATATATATATATATATATATATAATATATATATATATACAGAGTTGACCAAATGTCTGGAAACACCTAATTATATCTTAAACGGATGGTCCGTGTTGCAGTTTACCAACTTTATATAAATATTTTTAAAATATTAACATATTTTATGTTAATTTTGTTAGAGTTAGCCCAATATTTCGCTTACAAAAACACTTGGATACTATCAAATAATAAACGGCTGTTGATACAGTGTTGAAAACAATATATTGTTAATTCATACAATGTTGTTAACAAAGAACCGCAGAAAAGTGAGTGTCTTTCGTTAAAATTGCAGATCGCTTAGGTAATTATCGCCCACGCCTCTTGTAAAAAACAATTCGTTAACTAACCGCCGTCTACAGGTAAGACTAGTTTCATCTGACAGACCACTCGCTGCCTCGTCATACTTTTGTTGTTTCTCTAGAAATTAATATGGATTCATCGATAATTCTTTGCCTTAGCTCTGCAAGACTTACTGGTTTAGTTTTATAAAATCTACTTTTCAAGTATCCCCAATAAAAATAATCTTTAGGATTCAAATCAGGTAAACGAGGAGGCCATTCAATACTACCTAATCTACCAATCCATCGTCCAAGAAATGTCTGATCCAATTAACGCCAAACATTTACACCAAAATGAACTGGAGCTTCGTCCATATCTCATTAAAATTGGCTCCAAACTTATTGTGGATTTTTCTAGGGGAAATAAAATGATTTCGTGGCAGGATGACAACAGGGGAAGTGTATGTAAACCAGGTGGTTATGAAGGAAAAAGATTTATTGTGGTTCATGCCGTTTCAGCCAAAGGATTTATTTCAGACGCCGGCTTGTTATTTTATTCCAAAGCCTTGACTGCAGATTATCATAGGCTACCATAGTGAAACCATGAATATTCCGCTAAATCGGTAAAATCAGACATTAGAGACATTATAAATTGGATTGTTAGTTTTATTAATTAATGTCAATATTGCAGCATTCTATATTGACTAAGTTACTTCAAAACTATTTGACTCTGAGAAGTTTTATTTATTTAAGACTTTTATAACTACATGAAATACCAAGTGTTACCGATGGTTAAACTCGTGTTGAAGGAAGAATTCCAATAAGAATACAATATTCAGAGCATTGAACTTAAAAGACCGAAGTGACTAATAATATCAGAAAAATGGTACATCTGGCAACATTGCAAGCATCAAATTTGAAATCTCCTTTTTGCAGAATAGGCGTATCTCGGTTTTTGTACAATTCGGACCATCCATTTAAGTAATTAGGAGTTTCCAGACTTTTGGCTCATTTTGTATAACAACCAGATGATCGTAGCCTGAAAGGACTTGGTAATGGAAAAGACGCAGAAGGACTACACCATAATCAAATTGAGAAATTGAGTCGTTAAATAAATTTCAATAAGAAACATGTGTAAACCGGAAAACTCCACGACACACAGCAGTTGATGTGTCATTTTTGGGTAACATTCATGTATGTTAACAAGACATTATTAACGTTGCTGTGCATTCTCAGTATTATAGCAAAAAGGGAGCTGTTATTACAAACCATGACATCAAGTTATCATAGCACGCTCCAAGTCTTGATTCTTGTCATCTTGAGCTATCCAGTAAATCAAAGAAGTTGATTTGGCAAGAACAAAAGGTGTAGTACAAGAAATCAAAGAAGTTTCTACGAAGACCAGAGAATATATTAGCAAATCAAGAATTACAATACTTTATAATATTTATTAACAACTGCTTTATCTACTTGGACTTCTCAGTCTACTATACCTGATTGGTATTCCTTAACTTTGTTAACTTTTTGGACAACAGGTAATCTTTTGGAGTACCTTTGAAGAACATGATGGAATGATTACCTAATTGTCCCATGTCTCTACTTTTAATATCTACTTCTTAATATAAGTTAATCTACACAGCAAGAATTACAAAAGTTGCTGGATAAATTCTGCCAAGTGATTGGCCTAATATTGTAATACAAATAGTTATACAAAATATTCGTTTTCTTCTGGAAAACACTGAAAATTAGATAACATGTGCTGACACATCACTTCCAAAGGAATATAAAAAATAATTCGCCACTCAGGCTAAAATAACAGTCAGTTTTTTGATAAAAAAATATTCAATTTTAGATTACAAGCATTATGAATATTTATAGATGGTAAAAAGCTGATATCTGACGGCAAACAATGAAATCTTTTTTGTATACGCGATTTTATACAATGGGATAATTTGTTGGACACAGAAATGCTGAAAGGTTCTACAACGTAAATGACACGTGCTGAAATATTGTTTACAAACCGAAAATATACATAAAATTTTGGTTTAAATGAGTTGTATGCATACTTAAATGTTTTCCTATGTATATTTTGTGCTCGTTTTGGATTGGTCACAACCATAGCCGCATTCAAAACTATTTCAAATTATATAGTCCATTGAAAAGTTACATTTAGGGTTGTATTTTCAGAGGACGCCATTTTACTTTTTGATGTGTAGGAGGGTTAGTATAAGCGCTTAAGCTCAAGTTTGTGGAGTCGCCATCCTTTTCCCCCAGCCGCGAAAAATGGTTGCAACTAGTTTGTTATATCTCGTAAACTAACAACCATTACAAAAACTTTTATTGGACACTATTTATAGCAAATTTCTTGTCCCCCAGCCGCTATATTGGAAAAATGGTTGCAACTAGTTTTTTGTATCCTGTAAACTAACAACCATTACAAAAACTTTTAGTGGACACTATTTATAACAAATTAAATTGTCTGCATCTTTATTCCAATAACTTTTAATCGTAAGAGGATCATTGAAGGCTCACTAATACAATGGATTGAGTCAATGCTAAAAACCAGAATCATCTCTGATGGTAGTGGAGGAGAATCTGTGACTGTAACAAAGGGGTGACCTCAAGGCGGAGTACTATCGCCCCTGCTGTGGTTTCTGGTCGTGGATGACTTCCTCGCTAAGTTTCATGATTCTGGTTTTATAACCCAAGGATACACAAATGTTCTGGTTGTTACAATTAGGGGCAAGCATTGACCAGACTATATCTAGTCTCATGCAAACTGCTCTGTGCGAAACTAAAAGTTGAAGCTCGAAAGAGGGCTTAAATGTCAACCCAGCAAAACGAATTTGATACCTTTCACAAGGCGACGAAAATACACTTTACAAGCTCCAATTATGAATGACAGAGCTTTGGTGGCAAGTTAGACTTGTCACAAGAAATTTGGAAAGATTTGAGGCCTGAAACCGAAAAAAACATCAGCTAAGGCCAAGCTGCAATCTGTGCAGCGGCTAGCTTGTCTGGGAATTACAGGGGCAATATCAACATGCCCCATTGCAGCTAGGGATTGCAATCCAGCAGCATTTTCAGTCCAGCTAGATTTTTGCAAGATTGGCCTGAATCTAAAATTCCAGCGCAGATCCAGCAACAAATTGTGGAATCAAAATAAAAACACGATTTAATGTTTTTTTTTTGTTTATTTACTACTTAAGCTTTTTAATACAAACTAGTAAAATAAAAACTCGAAAAAAAAAATGATCTTAGGTGTATAATCAAATAAGGACGTATAATCAGTCGCAATTCGCAATCAATCTTACCTCTCTTTAACTTAAAATTAAAATGGCTAGAGCAAATGCCACAATTATCATGAGATTAAAAAAAACTCGTACTCAGCCGTGGAAGTGAAACATAGGGCTTTGCTTGTGTCGGCTGAGAATTGTCACGAATGAAATTTTATCCAAATGAACTTAAGTATCTGTTGTAATAAGAGTAGTTCATTTGCGGCAAATTTCATTGCTGGCAATTTTTAAGGTGACACAAGTTAATTAATATGTTTTTCTTCCATGGCTTACTGAGGACGAGTTTTTTTTTGATATCATGATAAAAATCAGTCTGTATTCTAAATTTCTAAACAACACAAACATGAATTATTTAGTTTTTTGGAAGTGAGACTTTAAAAAACATTTTATCGATCGTTTTATCGCCTAACCTACTTCGCAAAGATCTGCTCATATAGCCGGTTGCGGAGAAAGCCCTTTCGTCATCTACGCTGGTCGGTTTTAAGGTCATCAAATACCTAGTCATAAACTATGGACAAATGATCGCCTTTCACTCCTTCGGTCTCATAAACGGTCATTTCCTTTTTCAAAAGCTTTTCGTAATTTTTTTGAGAACCAGTTTTTTTTTTGGTTATAAAAGTTTTCCCCCTTGCGTTTCAGTTCAATCTCAAAATCTGTTCTAAAGTAAAATTCACGGGCTCCGGATTAGCTGGCATATCGTGTACTTCCATTATGTCCTCTTGCATTGCTTCCACAATCACTTGTTTATTTAAACGACTTAACAAAATGTTTCATCTCTTGTCGCATTGCATTCTTTTTCGGCATGGGGAACTAACCAGGATTGTTTAGTCCTTCGTCATACTTTTTTGGATTTTGTAAGTACACTAATGTACCTGTAATTTCAGAGAGGCGCCATTCCACGATTCTGTTGCGTAGTGCTTCCGATAGCTCGGCACTAAGGCTAGAATCCTGGCTATTTAGTTTGTCTAAGACAAATTTCAAGGTTGTGTCGGCCGTTATCAAAGTGGACTCTCTTCTGCAAAGACCTTCTACAGCCAGTTTCAATGTCTATCAATGCTTTATCGATGCAATTTTTTAGGCTGTAGAAACGTTCCAGCATACTGAGCAAACTGTTCCACCTGGTACGGCAGTCAAAAATCAAACTTAATTCCTTGCCTTTCTCGTTCTTGACATATTTTTGCAAGGACATGTCGTCTTTGGTAGGTGATTTTTTTGAATGTTTTAACAACTTTTGTTACTGCCAATCCTTCATTTATCTCTGTCTCCATATCTTCATTTTCGTCTTCATATTCATCAGTGTCGTTTATTGCTGATAGTTCTACTTCTCTCTTGTTCTTTCATCATAACGGATGCGCCGTCGGTTGTGATACCAATGGTGTCGGATTCAATCATTAAACCAAAAATTTTGAACCGTCTGCCACTAATCCAATGCAGTGTTCGGCAGTGCACGAGCCGTGAATTCTGATCAAACCTAGATTAAAATGTGCTGCATTGTGCAAATTGTGATTTATGTGATATAGTGATAAATCCAGCATGATTTGCTGGATCCAGCATATAAAAAAACGCTGGATCCAGCTGGATTGCTGAATGCTGGATCCAGCAATTGCAATCTCTAATTGCAACTCTAGAGGCGATACTGAACCTTCTTGCCTTGAACATTTGACATCTTTCAAATTGTTAATTTCTCCATGGTCTACTTTAGGCTTGTTTAGGAAACTAAGCAGAAAATGAGGATTTATTAATGAAAAACATGGCTAGTTGTTAAAGGACCTAACTTTTTTATTATCGAACATAAGCAAATAAATCAAACAACAAAATGTTAAGAAAATCTCGCCCTACACGGTTTTAGTTTTAGTCTTTTATAAATGCTGGAATATTCCACAGGGTGTTGCGAACTTTGAGAGAAAAATACAGTCTGATTATAGGCACCATAAAAACTGATGATAGAGATGTGATAAACACAAAAAATTAATCCGTTGGGACCTTTTATACATTAGTTAATATTAATATGCAAATATTTCGCTTCGTAATGTCTTATTTACTAATATACAGTTTATTCTTAATCTTCGTCATCGAGCATCCTGCATAGTTTTGAATCTTTAATTACTGCCTTGGAGTATTTGTTATACGGGAATAAACATTTTTGTATACAAAACAACTCTTTAACCTGCTTATATTTATCTTAAAAATCGACGTCATATAAATATATATATATATATATATATATATATATATATATATATATATATATATATATATATATATATCATAAAAAATAACATTAATTGACTTCTTTAAAACGTAAAAAATGGCAAAACTCTTTACATTGCAAAAGTCCAAACAACCTTTCAGTATTTCTGCTGTTAAGCCTATTAAAAATCTTTGCATGTAAATAGTATTCAAATAAGATATTCCAATATCGCCCGGAGACATTACTTTAAATGTAAGCTTCTTATTCATTCAGCAGCTTATTATATTTAGAACCTCTAGGGCTTCTAAAGCCATTCTTAACGAAACAAGTTCGCCCTTTCAATAGTAAATAACAATTTGCAAACTGGCTAAATAATTGACGGACTATAGGGCTGAATTTCAGTTGCGTCTTTATAAAAAAAAAAAGAAAAAATACTCCCATTATACATAAATTTAACAGATTTTATATAAATAAAATTGTATATGTGTAAAAAATAGAAGAAAATACTCAATTTGATGTCGAAATCTTTCATTTTTTTTTTATCGATTTTAAGTCAGTTTACGACAGCGTGCTAAGAAGTAAATTATGTGAAACCAAATACGAATTTAACATCCCCGACAAGCTGATAAGACTGGTGAGGGCTATAATGCATAAAGTTATCAGTAAAATAAAAAATACGGGGCGAACATTGAGATACACATATTGGAGAAAAACGATGTCTCGTCTATAACACAATCTTGGAAAAAACGATGGGCAATCCTTCTCAAATTATGACCTATTTTTTTTATAATTATGTTTATTTACAATCTACATAATTACAGAGTATTGATGGGAGAGACATCCAATGATGTCTCCCCTTATTCTATTTTGGTTTAGTTTTGAAGTAGGTCTTGGGGCCAGGTTTTATCTAGTCTTCTTGTGGCTGGACCATTGTTGAATGATTCCCTTACCAGCTCATTTTTATTGTGAATGGTACATTCATTTTATGACTCCGTGCCTCGACGGATTTCTCGACTATACGTCCAAAAAAGTTAATAAAAACTGTATAATCTCTATCTAAAAGATGTTTATTTTGGCGATACTTAAACTATTCTGTATTTAAAACCTAGAAACATGCAAAAATCCTCAACATATCTATTCTATTATATTATGTGATATTTACAACACTGTATTTATAAAAAAAATATATTTTTACCTGATATGTCCAGAGTCTCCACTACTACTCTGCCTACTATGAGAATGAGAATGAATACTGCTATAACCGGAAGCCTTCGATAATTGACTAGTGTTCGAAGAGTTCCTGGAGTGTCCTGGTTCGCCCAGGGCGATTTCCTGAGGTTCGTGGTCAAGATATGGAAGAGCTGAAGGTAGGGACGATACTGGATGGGATTCGTTGGTGGCGTCGGGGGCTATCGACACTTGGGCGTTATTTTCCGTAAGGGTTTGACCTATTACTAATTCTGAAAGTAAATGAAAAAAAAAATAAAATAATTATCATAATTCTTGGTTTGTTAGTTACTAAAAGTAATTGTTCCAAAAGTTTCAATATTTTGACCCTACTTAATTATTTTAAACCTATTATCGTAATAATTTTTAATTTACTTCATTTAAAATGTACAACTGGCCAGTAAAGGAAAAAAGCTTAAAAAATACCGTTTTTTGAACATTCTTAAAGGTATATAGGAAGAAAAAAAATATATAAACATATATACAAGAAGAAAGAACAATGCATATAAACTGACGCAGCAAAGAAGAACTCAAGTGCCATACGATAAAATAAAATTAAAAAAGGAAAATGAAACAAGAAAATTCTATAAAAATCTAAATAATGCAAGAAAAGAATTTAAACCAAGGATCGGACTATGTAAGGATAAGGATGTATTTTATTCAAATTTGGACATACCAGCAACTTGACAAGTATTTTCCAATTTTGCTGCATGCAAAATCATTCGTATAATTTTTCACTCTACGCGAAATAGAGACTTACAGAGGCCTTGATGAACATTTGATGTCGACAAATAATTTCGAGTATTCGAAATATTCCGTCCCATTTCTCTTAACACGCCCAGTATATACATATTATATTCATTTTATTTGCCTTTGGTAAAGCAACATCCAATATTATTACTGAATATAAAATACAGGAAATTAAATATTTTTAAACAATCGTAAAATAGTTTCGAAACACAATTCAGATTTCTGCTTTATAATCTCAGCCTTCTAAGAATTGCAAGGCAAACAGACGTTGATAAAAGATGTTAAAAGAGACATGGGGAATCTAAAATTTGCATTCCACGACATGTCTTTTACAACTAAGCAGAGATCCTTAGCGAATTGTGCTTCTAGTACTCCCACAGAGTAAATCCGAATAAAATGAGAAAAGGCAGCAAATATTTGATTTCACGCAAACAAATCCCATGTATCTCTTGATACGTATTTCGACCTAATAGGTCTCGTCAGAAGAGCTATTCATAGGGGTTCTCAACGTGAAAAATCAATATTTTCTGCCTTTTAAGAAGCAACAATAACATGGCTTCAATACGGACGCACTAGCGACATCTAATTAAACAATCGTAAAATAGTTTCGAAACACAATTCAGATTTCTGCTTTATAATCTGAGCCTTCTAAGAATTGCAAGGCAAACAGACGTTGATAAAATATGTTAAAAGAGACATGGGGAATCTAAAATTTGCATTCCACGACATGTCTTTTACAACTAAGCAGAAACTATTTTACGATTGTTTAATTAGATGTCGCTAATGCGTCCGTATTGAAGCCATGTTATTGTTGCTTCTTAAAAGGCAGAAAATATTGATTTTTCACGTTGAGAACCCCTATGAATAGCTCTTCTGACGAGACCTATTAGGTCGAAATACGTATTAAGAGATACATAGGATTTGTTTGCGTGAAATCAAATATTTGCTGCCTTTTCTCATTTTATTCGGATTTACTCTGTGGGAGTACTAGAAGCACAATTCGCTAAGGATTTCTGCTTAGTTGTAAAAGACATGTCGTGGAATGCAAATTTTAGATTCCCCGTGTCTCTTTTAACATCTTTTATCAACGTCTGTTTGCCTTGCAATTCTTAGAAGGCTCAGATTATAAAGCAGAAATCTGAATTGTGTTTCGAAACTATTTTACGATTGTTTAATTAGATGTCGCTAGTGCGTCCGTATTGAAGCCATGTTATTGTTGCTTCTTAAAAGGCAGAAAATATTGATTTTTCACGTTGAGAACCCTATGAATAGCTCTTCTGACGAGACCTATTAGGTCGAAATACGTATCAAGAGATACATAGGATTTGTTTGCGTGAAATCAAATATTTGCTGCCTTTTCTCATAAATATTTTTACTTTCCAAGCGATCGGAATTAAATATTAACGCCCCACTGTTTGGGGCCCACTGATCATTTCTTAATTGCATATCTGCCGTCATAGGGTAAAAGGACTTTACTACAATTTTCTACTCGCTTTTAGAGGACCTGACGATGAACAGCAAATTTTCGAGCAGTGATCGCAAACCGTTTCACGTTACCATTAATCTGATTGTCCTGTCTTCCAATTAAGCAATTTAACTATTTTATTATTAAGTCCATTTTCTTCAAATTTAAATTTTCCATATTCATTTCAAATCTTCTGTAATAATTCGCAGTAAAATCCATTATAAAACGATCTAATATTTCCTATCAATCAACATTTTTAATTACTTATATTAAACTAACAGCAACATAATCAACGATATACATACAGCATTTCCAATTAACAAGTTATATTATCGTAGAACGTATCAAAAATCGATAGCGAAGCCGTTTATTTTGGTAATAATTAGAATTAACGACCTACTGAAAATATGTTTTGACAGATTTTAACAGACTACTTATAATCTAAGTATGTTATTTTTATAAAAGTTAAGGTGAGAAGCTATTAAGTATTTTAGTATGTACATGGTCTAACAATATAATAAGGCCAAGTTTAAAATAAAATGAAACAGGATGGCACACAAAAGGTATCAGCTACTACGAAGAGAAATTTTTCCGAACAGGTGGATTGGAAGACGTGGATATATTGAATGGCCAGCGAGTTCGCCAGATCTCTATCCTTTGGATTATTTTATGTGGAGTCATTTGAAGAATGTTGCTTATAAAACGAAACCTGCAAATATTGAAGACTTAAAACAAGAATTCGTAAATAAATAAACAATATTTCACAAGAAAAGATAAACAAGGTTCTACAAGAATTTGTACAACGTTTGTGTTACTATCACATACAACAAGGGCTATAATTCGAACATTTAAGATAAAGTCATGTATTAATTACTGGATTACTTTCAATTTATTGATTATATACGAAGAAGATTGCGTTTCGATTTAATTATTGATTATAATTTATTTATAATTTATTAAATTTTATTGTAAAATGTAGAACATTAAACTTAAAAATCGACAACTACTACATCTAACACAAAATTATTAATTATGTACATTATTTTCATACCTGAAGAAAGAAGCGCTGGTCGTTTCTTTGGTAAACTACCAAAACCTGAGCTTCCGCTAGCTATAGAACCTGCTAAGGAACCACTAGAGAATTCGTCCGATCTCTGCTCCGGCCCCGTCTCTTCTACATTGACTGGTTTATGTTTCAGGGACGGAGATGGCCTGAAACAAAAAATAAATATCAAATATTGGATTCAATGAGAAACTTTTTAGGTTAGTAGTACTATTATACGATTTGGATTTGTTGGAATATTAATAAAATTCTATAACGATGTTGGACCTTTTGTTGACCTAATTCTGAGAAAATTCATTTGTATAATGTATATTTTTTTTTCTTCTACCTCTAAACCTATACCAGAATGTCGACATCAACTCTTTCTCATGGAGTTCCGGTGATGTATTGTTGGAGTTTCCCCTAAGTCTCGTTTTTGGTCCTTTCTTGTATGCACACAGTCCACATCGTTTGTTGGTACATCGGTTCTTCCACATATTGTAGTTCCACATAGTAATAGCTCTCACGGACTCCTATTGATAGTCCTATTGCTCCCAAAATGCCCCCCGGAGCGGCTATCCTGGAGTTCTGCTAGCACGTCCTTTACACATATCCTTGGGATATATGAGTTCCTCTCCTCGCATGGTCTTCTCGAGAGGCCGTCTGCATTCCCATGATTTCTTTCTGCTTGGTAACTATTGAGAACTCTATCAGCATATAAACTGTCGCTACTTCCTCTTGTTGTAGATATTACAATCTGGGACTACGTGGCTATTGTGGGGATTGCCCGCCGGTCGATTTTTTGTCCACTGAACTTGTACGTTGTCAGCAATCACGTCGAAGGTGGACTAAAATCCACAATTGTAACAATTTTGATCCCCCTTGACGTTTTTGTTTTAAAGAATCAGTTATTGGGCAGGACATTTCTCAAATTGGGCGGCCAATATCCAGGGCAGCTTATTTACATCGTCTTCTTCTACTTCGGTAATACCTATTACGGACCTATTGACGGACTTTGCGTTGATGGCGTGACATATTCTTCACGGCTTCATACTTTAAGGCTACGACAATGGCGCCCTTCAATATTTGGTAGCGTCCTCTCCTTAGTCATAATATCCGCTGAAGGTCTACAACGCTCGGGCCTTCAAGGAAGGATTGGATGGTACAGAAACTCTTCCGGGGCTTTCAACCAAGCAAGTCGTGCCATTTTTTATATCACCTTCTCCGCATTCTTACACAGATTCTTTTAGTTGACTCTGGTAGACTTTTTTCGAATATTGGCTGCTATACCTTAGCTCTAGAGACGATATGATGGTCTCACAACTCGTTTGTGCATCCTCTGAGATGTTTTGGAGGATTTCCACAGACCTCGAAGTGCTAACATGAGAGCTCTTACCTTCTGTTCATATGTCCATCCATTATTTTGTGTTGCGGATTCGAATTGTCTTCTATACACTGACCTGAAGGTTTCGCCATCAAATGTAGGAGACTTAATGATTCCATTGACAGGGGATCAAATGACTTCTATTTTACCTTTAACTCTCAGTTGCTTGGTCTTTTTAATTTCTAGACGCATATTTTCAAGAGTTCTCGTTACCTCATCATGTTTTTTCTCTACTAGATCTCTTGTTACTTCAACTTCTTTAATCATCTCTTTTTTGTCTTTTCTATTTCTCTTTCATATCTTTTTTCTCTACGAATTTTCTCTTCATATCATCTTTGTATTTTAAATTTCTCTTTTCACGTCTTCATTACTCACTTTTGAAGCCTCTATTGTTAATATAAGACTCATGAGCAACTATCTGCCTTCCTGAAGATGAGTCTCTTTAGCTTCTTGTCGACGTTTTTCTTTTTCGTCTTGTTGTTTTTCGTCAGCCTCTGTTTGTCCTCTTCGACATTGTTCCACTGTATCAATCTTATCTCGAATTTCTTCTTGGTCTCGGTCCTTGGTTTGACCATAAAAATTCTCTAAAACTATTTTGTTCACATAATCTCACACGTCTGACACCAATGTTACGATTTCTGTACATTCAGAGATTATGTGACGCAATCGTGGTTAAACTAATCATCAAAGGTCGCCTCAGCGGGCTTGTATTAGAATACCGAGCCATTCTGGAACCTTTCCGGGCGACTGGAACATAACCGCATCGACAGAACGGTGCGCAAAATACTTTCGGAGGTGAAAAAATCATTCTCGACTTCACCAAAGCACAGGGCCGCAATTAGGGATATGCAACATAACAGTAATATAGAACATAAGTGACTGAATACTAGACAGAAAAAGAACTGGAACAGCCAGATAAGTAGAATAGGAGGTCACGGATTAGTAAAAATAGCACGAGATAAAAGAAGCAACCAATACCAAGCATCTCTATCTATATAGCCCTTGCTGTCCAATTTTAGACAAAGGCCTCCTCTTTCTTCTTCCACGTCTCTCTAATGTAGGCAGTTATATTATCTAATAATGCCCTATAAGGCATCTTATTCCATCTCTAGTCTTTCTGTCTTATGGTATGTCCAGCGAACTTCCACTTAAGTTTTGCTATCTGCATTGATACATCGGCCACTTTTGTTTTGTTGCGGATCCAAGTAGTTCTTTTCTTGTCTGATAGTCTGATGTTCAGCATTTGCCTTTCCATGGCTCTTTGCTATTTTTTCATGTTTTCCTTTGTAAACGTTTAAGTTTGAGAACCGTAGGTGAGAAGAGGAAGTATACATTGGTTGAAAACTCCAGTTATTAAATATTGGGGATATTTCCTATTTTTTAGTATATAGGAAAGTTTTCCGAAGGATACCCTTTATTTCTCCGGTCTGATTTTCTGTATTTAATTTAACTAGTTGTCCCAAATATACATATTCTTTTACTTGTTCTATAGTTGTTTGTGCAATTGTAATTATTAATTCTTCTGGTTGGTTGGTCATAATTTTCGCTGTATTATAATTCATTTGTAGACCTTTTTTTGTTGATTCGCTATTTAATTCATCCATTATAATTTGTAATTCTTCCCTTTTATCTGTTATTAATACAATGTCGTCTGCATATCTCAAGTGATTTAAGTATTGGCCATTTATGTTAATACCCCGTTTTTCCCATTGTAATTTCCTCATAACGACTTCCAAAGCTTGATTGAATAGTTTGGGTGATATAGTGTTACCCTGTCTGACTCCTCGCCGTATCTCTAACAGGCTCCGTTTGTTTAACTGTTATAATGGATGTTGTTGCTTGATCATATATATTGGAAATTAAGTCCCTATATCTATAGTATATAGTCTAATATCAAGGAAAAATGACGCAATTATTTGCTAGAGAGGAATGATCTTTGAGAAGCATTGAAAGTTTCCGAAGAAAACATCATTTTGGTACCTGGTTAGAGTATTGGATTGAATTGCTATTTTGATTTAATTCAGAACGGACTAATTAAAAAACCTTTATTGTTAGTTTCATATGGAGTTAATTATTATCGAAAGTAAATTATTGGAAACCAAAAAACGATTAAAAAATTGGTAGGCCTCAAACACAACAAGTATCGACAATAAATCCTGCTTTATTCGAAGTGAGTAGCTTCATAAAAAAAGAAAACACACTGTCCCTACTCCTTCCATCCAACCGTAACGTTGTCTACACTTTCCCAATCAAAATTTTAGTATTTTTACAAAGGACAAGCATTTACGACCGTAATTCCAATGCCCGAAAACAGAAACTCAATTTCCTTAAGTTCCAATATACGGACCTTTCCAACTGCGTCACACGAGCAATGGAGGTTATACGAATAATTTAAGAAAACTCTTTGTTGTTCTTTCATCTCGTGTTTCTATTGGTGTCACGTTATATAAAGCGTATTGGGATCTTTGGTGTTGTTTATTTTGTAGACAAAGCTCTGAGGCGATTTCTTTTAGCAGACTAGTAAACGATTTTATTGTTCGGTTATTAGAATTCGATAGGAGTTTTTTTTATATTTTATCTCATTTTAGGATATTATGGGTATATGTGTTTTTGACTCAGTACTTCGCTTGTAAGTAATAAGTAGGTATATTTTAATTATATTAACACGATGACTGCCCCAACAATTTTCAGAAATCTCGCCTAATTGACAATTTAATTTAATCACATTATATTCTTTAAAACTCTAATTCTAGAAGAAAAAAATAATGATGTCAAAGAATGTTTTTACAGAGAATTAAACAGAGCAATCGAAAATATGCCCAGATATGATAGGAAAATTATTTTAGGCGACGCAAATGCCAAAATAGGGAAGGAAGAAGCATTTAAACCGACGATAGGAAAATATAGTAAAAACAATGAAACTAATGAGAACGGACAATTCCTGGTAGATTTCGCAAGAGAAAAAATATGATCATAATGAGCACATATTTCGAAAGAAAAGAAATACACAAGGAAACATGGATATTGCCAGATAGAAAGACTAAAAACCAAATAGACCACGTGCTCATCGAAAAAGAAGAACAGCTATGTATAAAGAAGATAAGAACATACAGAGGACCAGACGCTGACTCAGTTCATTACATGGTGGGCAATAAAAGAAAAGAAATGTATAAATAACCCAATTCGATTAGCAACAAAGAAAGAGCAAGAAATGTACGAGGAAACAATGGAAAGAGAACTAAAAAAGATACAAATAGAAGAGCAAACTGAGAACAAATGGGAAAACATAAAGCAAATAATGAACAAAGCAGCAAAATAACGTAATACACACGAGAATAACGAGAATAAAAAGAGGAAAGACTGATTCGAAATAGAGTGCCAAAAAGAAATATAACTAGAAAATCATTAAGGATCGAAATGATCAGGAAAGAAACAACAGAGACAAAGAATAGATATATGGAGCAAAGACAAAAAGTAAAGAGGTAGTAAAGAGAAATAAAGAAAATTACAGAAATAAAGAAATAAAAAACCTATATCAAGGTGCTAGAAATGAAAAAAGAGGTTTCCAACAAAAACCCATATTCGATAAAAACAAAGGGAAATAATATAAGCGGTAAAGCAGAAATAGTCGAAAGATGGAAAGAGTATTTTGATGAATTACAAAATGGCAATAATAAGTCAAACCAAAGAAAATGTATGGAAGCAGAAGCAAGAATGGAATACTTAGAAGACATAGAAGATAATTCACCTAGCAAAGAACAAATGGAGCATAACAAACAATAAATGCCCTGGAAGCGATAACATAACGCAGAGATGATGAAATATGGTGGAAAACTGCTAAATGATTGGATATAGAAGATTATAAACGAAATATGGATAAAAGAATGAATACCAGAAGATTGGAAGGAAGCAATTATTTGCCAATACACAAAAAAGGGGACAAAACAGAATGCAATAATTACAGAGTGTTACTAAATACCATATATAAAATCCTATCAAAATTCATAAAACATAAGCTAGAAAAATAAGTTGAAAATATAATAGGCGAATATCAGTGCAGATTTAGACGAGGGAAAAGCACAACGAACCACGTATTCGTAATCAGAGAATTACAAGCCGAAAGCTATAAACACAACTTACCAACTGGTTCTATTTTGTTCAACTTGGCACTATTCATCGAGTTCCAGCAAACATACGATAGAATAAACAGGAAGGAATTATAAGTGAACCTTGAGGAAATGGGAGTTAGCAGTAAGTTGCGTAACATGATACATCTTAATTTAGAGAATACAGAAAAAAAGTAAACAATCAATCCTCGGACAAATTTATAGTAAACGAAGGATTAAGGCAGAGCGATCCTTTGTCATAATTACTCTTCAATTTATGCCTAGAAATAATTTGACAATAACTGCCAAAATGTATGCAGTGGACAGACATTAAAGAAGAAATACAACTAGAATAATTGCATGCAATAGAAGTGTACTCTTAGTGGAATGTTGAAAAGCAAGTTTTTATCAAGAAAGGAAAAAATACAGTTATACAAAACAACTATACGACCACTAGTAACATACTGCAGTGAGACATGGACAATGACAAAAAATGAACAAAACTTACTGGAGATATGGAAAAGGAAAATCCTGAGGAAGATATATGGGGGAATAACAAGGGGCAGTTTATGGATAAGAAGATCAAATGATGAGTTAAAAGAATTATATAATCAACCTAATATAATAGGAGCCATAAAGGCACAGATACTAAGATAGCGAGGTCACCTAGAAAGGATGCCGAACACGAGGACTCCAAAAAGGGTACTAAACTAGACTATAGCTTCAAAAAAGAGAAAAGGAAGGCCAAAAAATAGATGGAATCAAGAGGTGAAATAGATATGGAAAAAAATGGACTAGAAGGCCAGAAAAGAAAAATGAATAACAAGAAGGAATGGAGAAAAATCACATTGGATTCGAGCCCAAGAAGATCTCAGTACATAAAGAAAGAACAAACTTTTCAAGCCATGGGCCTCTAAGGCCTTTAGTGCTATTGTATATATAATAATTCTAGCGCATTAGCGCATAGTTATCAACAAAAAGCATAAACAATGTGTGTTTTCAAAAGGCCTTACGAATTAGCTCGTAATTGGCAGTTAACGTGTTAAAACAATTATATTATAATGATTTTCCGAATGCTGCCCAAACATTGTCATTAGTCTTTTTATTCAAACTCTATTCCAAATGTTTTTATACTGTTTTCATTGCATATCTGCTATCAGAATTACGTTTAGTTTCAGAATCATATCATTCGAATTGTATGTGTGTAACATTGGATAAACTATTCGGAACAAATAAAATCGACCTTATTCTGTGCGGGTAAATAAAGTTATGGAACGATAGAAAATTATTGGCAAAGAATTTAATTAATTTGAGTTGAACGTAGAATCAATATTGACACATCTATGCTGTAAAAGAAATTCCAGGAATATCACAGGAATTTTCCTGTTGTAACATCGCTATTTAGAGAAGAAAATGTAGGTTTCCGGCTTAAAATATCCACGATTGTTACAGGTTCGGATTAAGCTGTAGTGGGCAACAATTTTATACGGAGTTTGTTTTGTCCATCTTTTTGATTTATTTTTATTAACGTTAAATCATCCCCCAAGCTATAATTTCGTAGCCATTTTTGCATATTTCATGCAATTTTTGAACAACAGGTTAAACAATGTTGTATCGATATCTACAGATTTATTATACTGTTACGTAAAAAAATATATGAGTCATATTATAAACCGTAAACATATTTATTCATTCACGAATTTTCTAGGTCATATATCACCGAATTCTCCAGAAGGGTCGAATAACCACTTCAGGTACCAAGAATGCAGCTAACGGCGCGACCCTCCGAATTTTACCAGACAAGAAGGCGATCGACTTTTCTAGTCTAGCGATATTGGATATATAAATAACAGGATTTTTATGGTGGCCAGCAGTTAGAAAAGAAAATCGCGAACGGGTAGTTAAATGTAACGGTCGTAATAATAAATTATTGTAAGATAAATTATTATAAATAAACTTTAAGTAAATTAAGTTTGTAAGTTGTTATAAATATTGCACCTTTAGTAAATTAAAATAATAAAAACAATAAATTAAAATTAATAAAGACGTTATAATACCCTTTCTAGGATTACTTCGTTTGTCTTCATCTTCAATATCATCTTTAATAATTTAAACGTTTTATTGGTTATCCCCAGTTGTCACAGTATCTCATACATTTACTTTATATTCAGTCTATTGTGGGCTTACATTCATAGAGTTTCCCTTAAAGCTCATATTTAACCAGTTGTTGATCCTGCTTTATGTGCTTCACAAATTTTTCAGTATCAGTCATTACTTTTTGTTGCTGCAATTTTTCATCGTATAGCTTTGAACAAATGAATTAAAATATTAATAATCTTACATTTTCATTATTTAACAATTCCCTACGTTCTTTACTAGCTCGACAACACGGCAACGATGTACCCAAATCGGTAAGAGATGTTGAGGGAACAATACAATACCCAGTATTTTTCTTTTTGTGATTATTAAATTTCTTAATTCTTTATAAAAGAGATACCGCGACATGTGATTTGTTCTTTATGCTTTTATTCTTGAAGAGGGTCTTGTTTTGTTCTTTTATCAAACCTCGTTAATTGAATATTAACATCGCTTCGCTCGGGCATTTGTCACAATTCGGCAGAACTGAAAGGCTACAATAATAGTGACAGTGATGATCAAGCTATAATTAAATAAAATTTATAGAGCTTACAATATAGCATCAGCAGTACGTCCCGTCGTCGTGTTGAATTCTTTTCATTTTTATCTTCAATGGGATTGTCATTATATGTAAGTGTAAATGTAAACATTATCGATGTTGTTGTTTTTTCATCGTGTTTGTTTTGGTCTTTACGCCTATTGTGATGGGTTTTTAACAATACCGACACTGTCATCAGTAAAACGTTAATATTTGCTTATGCATGTTGATTTATTTTCAATAATGATCAAGATAATTTATTGGTTTATTAAACATGGACTGGATTAAACGGAAAGTCCCACAAGTACAAGAGTTGTAAATTACATAAGGGTTTTATGTAATTTCGGAATTTATTGTTAGCATTGACGTTTAATTAAAACTATGAATCTGCGAATTTAATTATAGTGGGAAAATCAGAAACTATTGGGGAGTATAGATATACACGAGAGGCTAGATATTTTACAGATGAATCTACGTGAATCCCTATTGCGATCCATTTTCACTAAACTAACTTTAAATACTTATACAACGTACTCAAAACTGAAGACAGTAGATATGCCAAGCCGCTTATTGGCAAAACGAATGTTAGAATTAAAAAAACAGTTTCGTAAACAAAAAAATTTAACAGTGTAACTCAGAAGATTGAGCAAAAACGAAAATCTTGTCATCATGGCTGCTCGATCATTAATTGGATCTTCCAGTTTATTCATTTGGTACTATTCATTGTAGCTTGATGTCAGTTGTCCATGAAAATCTTAATCTGTATCATCGTCATCATCGTCAACTTCCCTATGGTTTCACCAACACTTTTCACCTACTCTAGAGACTTCCTATACCCTGTAGGAGACTCTAAACTCCTTAAAAATCATTGAATTCCAACAGACTTAGGAGAAAACCTATCTTTAGATTAATATATTATAATAATTAATACGGAGAATGTATAACTCCCTTCGCCTTTGCGGATGATCTCGCTGTTCTGGGTAAGGTATACGGGAAACTCATTGAGGACTTGATGACAGATCTCAGATTGGAACTCGCGGCAGAGAAGACCGTAGATATCATTCTGAAGGATAAAGGGGAAAAAAGGCATGTAACTTCAAAGAAATGCGTCAAATATCTGGGGAGTAACGCTACAATACTTTGGCGGATGTATGGAGAATATGCGGGTGGTAGCCCGGAAGAGTGCGGCTGCGCTAGGGAGGGTCATGCCCAACATTTGAAGATCCAAATTAGAAAGGAGGAGGGCCCGACACGGTGTTGTGAATGAATCTCGAACGTTATAACCTCGTTTGGGCGATGTGCCTTTTCAAGGAATTGTCTTCATTTTTTGCAGGAGTTTTGAAGGGTATAGCAACGTGAGCAAACGGGGGAGTGGCAATATGCTGCTAGCTGCGCAGGAAAAAATGATGGAAGCTTGAGAAAGGAATTGTTAAAAGCCCAAGCACGCCTGGGGGGGGGGGGGGCTGCGCTGTCATCAGATATACAATGGGAACGGCTCTTGGATCAGCATTTTGGCTTGCAGCTATTTGATTGGGGTTGCTTCTAGGACATCGTGATACTCATCAGGATATTCGTTACCAGTCAAGTGTAGAAGTTCGGCTGAAGGGAATGGAACTTTTTTGTGAGGTGCCTGGTAAGTATGTGCCCGAGGCGATGGCATGGAGTTGTGAGTGAGTTTAGCTGTTGTTAAGGCTATTGATAGTGCGTAGTACCTATCTCTGGCTGAAAGAATAGATTCTAGACTTTTGCAAAAGAAGCAAAACCGAAAAACGCTCGATAAATGTCTGTCCCGTACTGAGCACTGCCCGAACACTGATAAACGCTGAGCACTGCCCGAAAATTGTCTGCGCCGAACACCGCCTGTGCTTTTGCAGTGACTGTAAGTATATTATTTTTTGTTTATACAAGTGTATCCTTTGGTTTGTTATGTGTCATTACATATAAAAAAATTTGTTCAGTTGTTGTATTTTGTCAAAAAACTCTCGTCAATATTTTTTTTATACTTTTATCAAGTACCACAGTTTTATTTTATGTTTCTCATTCGTTATTTATGCAAAAACATTTTTGTATAAAATTTATGAATATGTTTATAACCAAAAATAAAAACAGTTTTATTTAAAAAATTATGTACTTTTGTTATGAATTATAGTTTATTCGTCTTCCGGGTTTGGACCGTGTCATTTGTGAGTGACCCAAAAGTGGGTTCATCTCGACGTTTCGCTACAATTGTATGTAGCTTCTTCAGGAGAACAAAAAAGAAAGAAAGGAGAAAACAAAAGAACAGGAAGATGGGTAGTTAGCAACGGTAACTCAGTTACTCAACGCAACCAGAGGCGAATACTAACTACCAAGATGGGCATTTGGTCACAGTAACTCAACTACTCAACGCAGCCAGAGGTGAAAACCAAATGCCAGGACAGGGATTCACGTCCAACAGCTCAGAACACTAACGCGTCGAGAGGCGGGGAGTGAATCCGACGATTACTCCGCTACCGCTCTATTTATAGTCGCGGTGCCTGTCGTGTCGGGACGTATCGGCACACTTCGTGGCGCGAACGTCAAGAAGCGCGCGCTGGCCAATCATGTGGCTGCATCATGTTGGCGGGACCGAGCGGCGGTTCTAGACTGAGATTCCAGATGGGAGACAAGTAGTAACCTTCCTCTCGATTGATATTATGGGGATTTTTTCGGATCTCTAGAGATTCGCGGATTTTCCTGGAATAAAAGAAGAAGGGGCCTTTAGAAATAATATGGGTCTATGGTATCTAAAAGCCCCTTCTTTTATTCCAGGAAAATCCGCGAATCTCTAGAGATCCGAAAAAATCCCCATAATATCAATCGAGAGGAAGGTTACTACTTGTCTCCCATCTGGAATCTCAGTCTAGAACCGCCGCTCGGTCCCGCCAACATGATGCAGCCACATGATTGGCCAGCGCGCGCTTCTTGACGTTCGCGCCACGAAGTGTGCCGATACGTCCCGACACGACAGGCACCGCGACTATAAATAGAGCGGTAGCGGAGTAATCGTCGGATTCACTCCCCGCCTCTCGACGCGTTAGTGTTCTGAGCTGTTGGACGTGAATCCCTGTCCTGGCATTTGGTTTTCACCTCTGGCTGCGTTGAGTAGTTGAGTTACTGTGACCAAATGCCCATCTTGGTAGTTAGTATTCGCCTCTGGTTGCGTTGAGTAACTGAGTTACCGTTGCTAACTACCCATCTTCCTGTTCTTTTGTTTTCTCCTTTCTTTCTTTTTTGTTCTCCTGAAGAAGCTACATACAATTGTAGCGAAACGTCGAGATGAACCCACTTTTGGGTCACTCACAAATGACACGGTCCAAACCCGGAAGACGAATAAACTATAATTCTGACTCTGGCCGTGGAAGCCTACGATTTACTTTTGTTATGCTTTGCGGCCAGTTCTTTTGGAGTCATATACGATACCATGTTGTTATTATCATAACCCTACTTTCACGTTCTTGTTCTAGGGTTAATACACATGTTTTTATTTGTAAATATCGCTCCGTTATATTATAAGTTCGTATTATCTTCTAAACATTATGTTGTGGGTAAGGCATTGTCTGTCGTAAATAAATGCCGTATTCATTTTCGAATTAGTCAACGTCCGGGTAAAAGTCACGCGCTATATTGATTTTCGTTTATATCATGCTACAGCGAACAAGATTTAATTTTGTAATGTAATGAGAATTGCAATTAAATATTCATGTAAAAGCAATATAGTAGATTACCAAAAACCGTAACATTAAATTTCAGTGCTCACTGCTTTCTGTAAACATTTTTTTAGTTGATGCACAGAATTAAAAGGTATCGGCTAGATTAAAAAGTATGATCTACAAATAAGCAAAATACGTTGAATACGAATATAAAGAATAAGAAAACTAGTAGTTAGAAATTAAAGAAAAAGATAAGAATCAAGAATAATCCAAAAGCATCAGGTGATTCTGCTTGCTATATAACGTTGATAGGCCAGTTGTTGGTAAACCAATCATATATTTGATTTTGATATATGATTTGATTTTTTTATAACATCGCTATCTAAGTAATATAAAAAAATATATAATAAAGTGATAACTTACGCTTTAAAAAGTATGTCTCCCGAAATCATATTCAACTGTATCTTGAATTTCAACATACTATTGTCCTGTCGGTGCCTTGTATCGTAGCCTTCCAACAGAGCCTTTTTGTGTATCATACCGGCGCCAGCATATTCAGCGAGATTCAAATCGACGAATCCCAATTTGTTGAACGACCGACCACCTTTCGATTCTTTCCTTATGGATATCCTAAGAACGCATCGTTCCATCACGCCCGTGGATGCGTTGGCCATCATTTTACAGGGAAAGGTGAAGTTTGCGTTCCAATGTACTTTATGATCTTGCACTTCTTGTCTGAAAAAGAAAAAAACATTTTCAGTGTTACAATATTATTTAAAATAGCCTGTGGATGCTAAAATACTTTTACTTTGCCCAAAATGTAATAAGAATTGTTCCAAACTTACTTATAATTTTAAATTGCATTGATATAAATATGTCCCAAACGATATTTTAAATAAACTACTTTTTAATGACATCTTTAGATACAATAATCCAGAAAATCTAGAAATACTCTACGAACATGAAGCTTAGGTGTGTGTTTCAGAAGATATGGACCACAGTACTAGGAAAAGCATTGGTTAAACAAATCACATTTGTCAATGATAACTGGCACCAATAAGAAGATACCCAGAGCTAAAACTACAAGAAAACGAGAAGAATGCGTTAACCTGAGGCAGCAAGTAAAGCAAACAGTACGACTGGAGAAGCACGAATACTAAGAGCGAATGTGTAGAGACATAGACAACACGACTGGTTATAGTAGGTCAATGAAAGCTTGGAAAAAATATTAGAATAAATAATAATCAAGGTAACTTCTTCTTCTTAACGTGCCCTATCAAGTCCCCTTGACGTTGGCGATTAACATGGCGAAACTGTCTCTGTCTCGAGCTATTCTAAAGAGTTGCTCAGCTTTCCTTATTTCTGTCCACTCCCTGATATTCTTTAACCAAGAGGCCTGCTTTCTACCAATTCCTCTGCGTCCTTCGATTTTCCCCATCATAATAAGTTGAAGAATATTATATCGGTCTCCCCTTACTACGTGTCCAAAATAGGCCATCTTTATACATTTGATGTTATCAAGCAGCTCGCGAGCAGCATTTGCCCTCTCAAGGACTGCCACATCTGTCAGCATAGCCCTCCATGGATTAGAATTTTTTGTTACTAGTAACTCATTAATTTTTAATTTGATTACAAGACAAAAAAACATTATTATTTTTACTGTTCGGAAACAGAAATGACTCTTCATTTATTTAATTTATGAAAGGAAAAACTCAATTGTGATAGAATGACGGGAATGCCGATCACATAAAACCTATCGAATATCCAAATTACATTTAATTTACTCGAAGTGATGAGCCGATTAAAGGTGACATGAAAAGGGCGGATCACTTTAAAGTGGCTAATTAGATTCTGGACATTGGTAGCCGGTCAGCAGTTGAGTATCTGTGGAAGTTTTTGGAATGCTGAACGATAGAGGAATTTACTAAACAAATTAAAAAAAGTTTTTCGTAAAAGAAACATTCAAACCGTTGAAAATTTCATATAGGTACAGAAAATTTAAGAAAGCGAGTGTCAAAATTTGAAAGAATATCTTTTTGAAAGAATGTATCGGACAATCAATAGATTTTAAAAGTTATTGTAACTTAGAAAAGTGCCTAGATGCTTTTTCTATCATCATTTTGTCCAGCGTGATTTGGCCAACACAGTTCGAATTCAACTAAAGTACAGTATTATCCCACACATGTTTCATGTATAGTATGTTTCATGTATAGTATAGTTTCATGTATGTGTTACAGTATTATCCCTTATATACAGGCTAGGATCGTTACTGTAAGGTCTGACGTAAGATAAGGTCTCAATTAACTTTCCCTAGTATAATTACAATGAATCAAGTCAATATAGAAACGGCCCTTAGTCCCGGGCACCTTTTAAGTGGGGAGCATGAGAAGCATGATAAGAAGTTTATTCCATGCCGGAAAAGTGAATAACGTAATTAAAGAAATGAGAAGATTCAACATTGGCATACTTGGATGCAGTGAAGCTAGATGGCCCAATTTAGGCCAGTGCGAAATAGAAAACCACCCAATATACTACTGTGGACATCATCATCATCATTCAGCCCATACTCGTCCACTGCTGAACATAGGCCTCCCGTAGTTCACCCCACAAATTTCTGTCCTGAGCCGCCTGCATCCAATTTTGATGTGTCCGTTTCAGGTCATCCGTCCATCTTGTTGGTGGTCGTCCTCTATTCCTAAAGGCATCTTGTCTGGGTCTCCACTCAAGAATGCGTTTTGTCCATCTGCCGTCCTTCGTTCTCGCGACGTGCCCTGCCCAGTTCCATTTTAAGGTTGATATTCTTTTGATTGCGTCGGTTACTCCCGATCTACGGCGCAATTCTGTGTTGGGTATTCGGTCTCTCAGGGTTAATCCCAACATGGACCGTTCCATTGCCCTCTGTGTTGTTCGAATTTTGTTTGCGGACGTCTTAGTAAGTGTTAGCGTCTCCGCACCATAGGTTGGAACCGGCAGCACACATTGATCGAAGACTTTTCTCTTGGGGGAAGATGGGAAGAGCTGATTGGAAAACATCTCTTAGCTTTCCATAAGCTGCCCATGTCAACCCTATTCTACGTATTAGTTCATTGGTCTGGTTATCTCTACTTAAGCGAATTTCGTTTTCCAGATATTTGTATGCTGATGTTTGTTCTATACTTGTTCCAGCTATGTTGATGTTCTCACTCAGAACAAGGTTTGTCATCACTTGTGTTTTTGAGTTATTGATTTTTAAACCCACTTGTGTAGAGGCATGGTAGAGTCTTTCGCACATTTCGATGGCATGATCTATGCGGTCTGTTATCAGGACTATATCATCCGCGAACCTGAGGTGACTAAGCTGCTCTCCATTTATGTTTATGCCCTTTTCGTCTAGGTTTGCACGCTTACACATGTATTCCAATAATGTTGTAAACAGTTTTGGTGAAATGGTGTCGCCCTGGCGAACTCCACGATGAATGTTGAACTTGTGTGTATCTTCATGGAGTCTGACGCATGCCGTGGCATTATCATAGATATTTTTGATGACAGTGGTGTAGCGGTGATCTATTCGGCACTCTTTTAAAGCTTCTAGCATTTTCTGGTGGTTTACTGTGTCGAATGCTTTCTCATAATACACAAATATTAGGACGAGGGGTTTATTGTACTCTATACATTTTTCGATGAGGCTTTTAATAACTTGTAGATGGTCGTTTGTGCCGAAGCCTGACCTGAATCCTGCCTGTTCGCATGATTGGTAAAAGTCCATTTTGTTCGAAAGTCTGATTGTTATGACTTTTGTAAAAAGCTTGTATATGTGTGAGATGAGGCTGATTGGTCTATAGTTTACGAGATTTGTTAAATCTCCTTTCTTAAACATTATAATGATCACTGCATTTTGCCATTGTGATGGTGTTGTTCCTCTTTCAATGCATTCTGTAAAAAGTATGGAAAGCATTTGTATCAGTTTCTCGCCTCCTAATTTTATGGCTTCGGCAACGACCCCGTCGTCGCCAGGTGACTTATTATTTTTCATTTGTAGGAGAGCTTTTTTGATTTCATCAATAGTAACATCTGGTATGTGGACATACTACAACAAGAAACAAAAACGGAGTGGCTATAATAGTAAATAAAGAAGCCAAAGAAGGAAGCAACATCCAAACGATTAGAAGCCTTCGAAATATGATGCTACCGCCGCATGCTCAGAATTTCCTATATCCATCATGTTACAAACAACACCGTGATCCAACGTATTGTTACGTAAAAAAATATATGAGTCATATTAAAAACCGTAAACATATCTATTACTAATATTCTGTTGATTCACGATTTTTCTAGGTATTACCTACCTGACAGACGATAAGTTCCCCTCCGCTATAGAAACAACAATCGAGCTTTCTGGAGATGAGTCGATGTAAAAATACCAGTTTTTTAGACCATTCGCCGCTCTGTCTACGTCGAGAATGCCATCGAACTTTCGACGATGTCCCAATGGTTTTATATAAATAACGGGGATTTTCATTGAGGAATCAGTCAAAAAGAAGCCCGCGCTCGCGTTTAAAATGTACGCACGTATAGATAAATTGTGTAATTAGTAGTCAAATACATTGTTTTACAGTGGTTTAATAAACTGATAATAAATTATCGTATTTTAGTAAATTAAAACAAGAACAATAAATTAGAATTAATAACGACTTTACAGTATGAATAAATATCTGGAAATTATGCGTATCGTGAAAATCAGAAAGATGACATACTTAGGACATATGATGCGCAATGAGAAGTATCAACTAATTCAACTAATTTTACAAGCCAAGATCTCAAGGACGCAGAAGGACATCGTGGTTGAAGAACATCAGACAGTGGGCAGGAATGACTACCATACATCTATTTAGAGCAGCTGTCAACAAGTTGTATGGACCAAAGTGATTGCCAACATCCACCAAAAGAAGAAGAACATATGCGTGGGAGTAAAGTCTTCAACAATTGTGTTACCAAACATCGAAAATTGTGTCGAACTAGCAGTTGGAGAAAATGAATATGACTGCCTGTCCCTCAGGGGCGGCTCGTGATAGTACAAGCTGGTGAGGCACACTACACTTAAGGAAAATTATTATTATTATGGTTAGCTTCTCTTTGCTCCAGTCATACCCGGCTAAGGAGGCACTGCTCGCGCCAGCAAACAATGACTTGGCGTGAGAAGGACTTCTGACGATACGCGCGCGGATCAACAAAAGTCATCCTCACCTCAAAGCTCTCCTAAGCCCTCCTCCACCCTCCCTTATGTGCACTGAAGGTACAACATAAGGGCTGACTGCTTTTTGAAAAAGTCCGCGATTGAGCTGTATTTATGAGCACCATGTGTAATAGGGTGCTCATAAATGTAACTTAAATCATACCCAAGGTGTCGTTAAGCGACTTACTCCCGTTTATCATGAAATCTCATAGTGTGAGATAAAAGCGAACGAAAAACGAGGGAGCTGTAATCCTCGAACCTGCACCTTGGTTAGCGGCCAAGTTGTAGCCTCAAGGATCTAGGTGGCCTCTCCCGTGGCCTTTTTGTATTTTTATAATTTTTTTGTGAATTTTTTATTATTTTATATTTTTTTTTGAATTTATATATTTTTTATTAATTTTTTTGGGATTTTTATATTTTTTTGGGGGTTAGTAGGTATTTTTTATCTGGGAGATTTGTTAGTAAGTGTTATAAATGGCGACTGCTAATCTAGTGCCATCTTCTTCACGATCAAATTTGGTAGATAAAAATTCAAATAAATCTTGAGCAGAACGCCCGGAACTTACATCGTAAAATCCTATGAATCGTTCGACTGGTTTATTGTTTATTACGTAACAAAAAATAACGGATAGTCGTGAATGGCAGCTTATATCAGTAGTCTCATCCACCTGCCAGGAAAAGAATAATGATTTTGAAATTTCTTCCTCAATTTTTTTATTTATAACAAAAGCAATTGAATCGATTAATTCATTTTGTATGGTTTTAGATGTCCCAGAAAAAACTGATCTAGAGTCATTATCATGTTCTAAAAATGTTTTTAAATTAGTGTCAAATTTACTAACAAGAACAACTAGCTCTTTGAAATTCCCGCAATTTAAAGATTCATTAGATTCATCATGCCCCCTAAACGGTAACTCTTGCATACAGAGGTGTGACGTAATATCTGTAAGGCTTTTTAAAATTTGCCGATTTTCTTTAACCCTAGCATTGAAATTTTCAATATCTATTTTACGCGAATTGTCTAGTGCTGTAGCGATATTTTGCTTTTGTTTTCTCATAAGATTAAGCTTGCAATTCGATGTAATATGTTGAGAACTTTTATTGTGTAACAATAGACTCCGAGACAAATTTTTCAAATCAGTATAACCATTTTTGAACCAAACTTTGTCGCTAGTATTAGCTGTGGCAAATAAAATGCATGGCCAACAAAACAATTTATTTAATGTTATACTACCCGTAAGCCAGTCAAACTTTTCATACCATGCATTTTGAAATCCCCTATTTGGTTTTCCGACGCCACCGATAGAAACAAGATGTTTACTTAAATCTGGAATAGGTCGTTTTACTACTTTAACTATATATAATTTATCTTCATATGAATGACTTGAAAAATTCTGCTGTTTGACTAAAAAATTTACGAGATTACAAGTATTACGAATATTTACATTTACCTGGGAAAGTTGTGACGAAGTGCTCGGTGCTAAAACCCACCGCAAGCCAAAATCCTGCAGACAAAAACAAACCCACCAAATTTTTTTTTTTTTTTTTTTTTTTTTTTTTTTTTTTCCTGTTGACGAGATACGTCAACAGGAAGTAATTTAACTACTACTTACTACAACAATTTTGCAGAAATGTTCCAAAATGTACCAAAGTTGCTAATCTGGTAAATGCATAGAAAAAAAATATTGTTTGTTAAATCGGAAAACAATAGAACCATATGTATAGTACCATCTACTAAAGGAAAATACTCCAATGTTGTTACAATTTTCAAATAAAAATCTATGTTTTATTTAAAATGTACTTTTATACCCCGAGGGAAAAAATGTAGCGAATTGGATACCTTTGTACCAAAACGGCAACGCTGCTAATTAAAAGAACTACACCAAACGAGAGAGGCTTGCCTCTCCTGTTCGGTGAAATAGTGGGCAGAAAATAAATAAATCATGTTGAATTTCGCTACATAATGTGATGTCTAATGTGCTAGACAGAGCAATGCCGTGAGGCTTGCCTCGGCTATAATTTTTAAAGACAGAATGAGATGCACAGATGATAGGTGATAGGCGCCGTTGTTTATTTAATATTTTGTGGTTTAAGCTTTAAGCTTATCCCTTGTCCGGCCCGTAGATTATGAAGAAATATACAAAGATAAGACATCAGGGGTGTACCTATTTTAATTTTTTATCATAATGAAAATAAAGTTATTTAGAAAATTCCAAAAAGTTAAATTGTAGTTAAAGAACGTAAATAGTCGATTAATACTGGTGAGGCACTGCCTCACCTGCCTCATAGGACCAGCCGCCCCTGCTGTCCCTACAAGTTTAATGAATTTCTTGGGGGGGGGGAGAATGGGACGCAGCAAACCTGCAAGAGTGGTTCGACCCGGGATTTGAGCATTTAACGAATGAAAACATGCTAAGGAAATGCAGAGGACAAAACGAGGAAAGTGATGAAGAAAAAGAGGAGCTTGTAACTGGTGAACGAAGGACTCACAAAGCGGCCTTGTGACCTTCATGTAAAAGGTCAGTTTGAACATCACAGGTCAAATGACCATTTGACCTGTGATGTTCAAAGTAAATGAACTTCTAGAATACCTAGATGACCACGACGACGCGCTTTTCGCTGAAAAACTTATGCTGCGTGCGTAATGTAGAATAAAGAAACACGTATTCCGCTCAAAGAAGTAGAAGCAAGTGGCAGACGACTTTCAAAAAGTGTAAAAATGTAAGTACATATTGAAAATTGTAAATTAAATCTTTAGACGAAACTAAAATAAGTTACGGCTTTTCCGCGATTTTCGTTATCTCCGACAACTGTGCGATTCAATCCCACGGAAAAACGGGAGTTGACTGTAGTATCCCAACAAACTTTGTAATCTATAGTTTGTTAATTTAAAGTTGTGTTTACACAATTTCTGTTTGTTTTAAATAAGTAACGTTAACGACAGCTTTGTTTTCCAATTTATGTAATGTTTCCAAGAAGATAATTAAAGACACCGCACACAACGAGCTTTCAAACAAAAGTTCTCAAGCATGTCAGTGAGACAAATATTCTTAAGTGAAGTATTATTTTGATCACCTTATATAGTCGATTGGAAAATCGACTAAATCTACAGATAGTTTCGAATAATTCATCCTGTCCCTAATTTAGAAGGAGCCCATTCGAATTATCCCAATGTACATCTGAGTTCATTGTTAAATGCTCTGTCAAATCGTGTAAGTTTCCCGATGTTGGTCAGCGAAAATTCGAAGATTCAATTTAGTTCTGTCCGGTTTTCCAATGAAGGCCCGTTTATTTCACTGGTCGGATTAATGCCGCAATCGGTCAAGAGAAAAGGATGTAAAAAATTGTTTTCGAAACGAACTGGAATTGAATAGACAGAACATTATTTACGTAGAAGAAAAATTGGCACGAGAAAAGAAAAGGATGGACTATAAACATTAGAAACGACAGAAACACTATAAGGTGGAATAATTAATGTTGGTATTAATCCTGGTAGTCGAGGATATGACGGTAAAAATAGTAGAAAACCTCTGAATTTTTTTATGTAATCGTTTGCTTGAAATTTTGACAGTAGGTAGAAAACAGCTCAAAGATCAAAATCTACCCTACGACAATTTGTGTTTTTCAACTGTTGATGTAAAAGTTTATAAAAAAAGCATTTTTTTTAACAGTTCTTTCCAATCTGGACATGAGTTCTCTTTTTGAGTTATTTGATGTTATTTATAATTTCAGTTACACTCAGATTTCTTCTTATTCTCGTGTGATTATAACTCTCCGCTTTTTTGCTCTCTTATGATCAGTAGCAATGGTAAAACCAGAAACTAAATAAAAACTGAAAAAAGTGGAAACGAATATTTATTTTGCAAATTCCAGAAGAAAATACCGGGAGTTGTCTCTTGTGTTTCGGTAAAGATGTGTATGGCGGGTGTGATCACGTCGGAGTTGAGTAAAGATGACTTGTTTTTTTCTAGGAAACAAAAACGCTTGTTTTTGTAAAGCATTGTCTTTAATTTGACTTGGTTTTTCGGAACACTGCGACCATTTGTTTTGCCACGCACAACTATGTTTTTTAAGCACAATTTAAGATCACTTGACACTATTTTATTTAGTTGAACTTGACCATCACTTGTCGCTGCTTTGTGACGGTCCACAACCTCGTTACCGTGTACTCCAATATGGGATGGAACCTAGATTAATACCACGTCTTTGTTTTCCTTTGCAGCATTTTGAAATTGTTTGTAAATGTCTTAATGAATAGGGTGCTAGAAGAAGTTGGAGAAGGAGTTGATAAAGAAATCAGGGAAAGAGAACTGGAGGACGATCAATGGAACGATAGAATGAGATGGAGATTGGAAATCGGAAGACTTCAAAGAACGTTGTAAACCGACATTATAAATATTTCTTGACTGAGTTATATACCACTAAGCCTTAGTGGTAAAGAAAACAAATATACCAACAAACATACATTTGGGAAATGTACCGATAGAAAGGGTTGATAAATACAAATACCTAGGAACCTGGATTTCAGACAATAATGATCAAACAACCGAAATAAGAGCTAGGATAGAAATAGCAAGAAATGCGTTTGTAAAAATAAAAACAATTCTCTGCAACAAAGATCTTGGATTAGAACTGAGAGTAAGAGCACTGAGATGCTACGTGTTTTCGTGCTGGCAAGTACCTTTTGAATTTTTAATGTGACTTTTCCAAACCAATGCTTTTTCAAATGTAAGACCGAGGAATTTTATTTCTTTTACAAAAATCAGATTCTGACCATTCAATGTTAAAACTTGGATTATTTTCTTTTCGCTTTTTTGAGAAGAGACATTTTGTTTTTTTGTTAGAGAAGTTGAGTCCTGTTTTTTCAGACCATTTCCTGAGATTGAAGGATTCTTCGGGTGGATTCTAGATTTGTTCCTGTTAGTAGGAGAACCAGATCGTCTGCGTATAGTCTTCCTTTAACTGGTTGTTCAGATTGTTTCAAGATGTCGTTAATTAAAACAAGAAATAAAGTTACACTGTATCACCGATCCTTGAAGTCGTTAAATATGTATTTTAAATATTTTTAAATAATATAAGTGCTTTAGTTACAAATAAAAGGTGCCCGGGTTTTTTGTTCCATGGACAAAAATATCCCATTTCCTCGAATACAATTAAATAGTTTATGCTTTATTTTCAAGGTATTGTTTTATTTTAAGTATGCTATAACTTTATTGAATTAACAAATCACGGTATTTATAATAATAAACGGCGAATTCGTAGAACGATAGATTCGTGCAATAAACAATTACATTTTTGTCTAACACCGTCTGTGTTAAAAATAGAACAATGGTACGAGAGACTATAATTAAAGTTAATTTAAACAGTCGCCATTTCCATTGATTTTTTCAGGTATTATTGACTTAAGTGGGAAGCATGGACGGAATTACACCAATTAAACGGTCGATATCGTTCGCAGTAACTGCATTTTGTCGGGGATTCATTCCTACCGCACAATATATTCAAGATATGAAAACTCTTACATAGATATGTTTAATATCCAGATAGCAATATACACTCGAATATACACTCCTGGCACAAAATTCCGCCAATTTGATGACAATTTATAACTTTTTTTTATTTGTATTCCGATTATCAAGATTCTTTCATCAATTTGTAGGTACATATATTAACATTAATATACATATAATACAGTACAGGTACATATAATAACAAGTGATCATCTTTTATCTATGAAATTATTAAGCAAACTAATATGGCATATTCTTGTAGCCTAACCATGATATGGGGACTATACTTTCGGGTGCTTGGAAGAGAACATCCAAGCACCCGAAAGTAACTCAGAGCCTCGCAGCAAGACGGTTCCGCGGGAGGCCAAGTCACGGGACCGAACTCGGATCCATGAAACCCAACTCGTAAGAATTAGGCTCACTTCACTTCGCCCAAGCCCGAAACGCCCCAGATCTTTACAGATCTGTTTAACGGATAAAAATTATTTGATAGGTAATTTAGTATGTTAAAAGTTATAAAAAACAAGAGGTTTTCGTTATATTTTGTCCAGTCTATAATTTATAAATCTTTAAAAATGACTTTAACGATATTTTATTCAGTAAAAAAAATTATTATTCTAAACCATTACTTAATATAAATATTACATTTTGTAAAACATTGATTCCAATTAGTGATTTTTATTCTACTTTTGATTCATCGGACATAAAATGTTCGTTATTGCCTTCGCTACATTCGCCATCATCTTTCGTCATTTCGAGAATATCTTGCACTTTCTAAGGCGTTTGGTTCCCAATAATTCCTGTTGGTTTTAAATGATCATCTAAATGCCAACCACAGTTTTCAGGCTGGAGTTTTGTACATTCCGACTCAGTTGCATTAAGCCACATGGAATTAACAAAAGTACTTCTTAAAATTTTTTATTGTAAAGATTTCCAGCATGGTGGTGTAGTGTTGGAGTCAAAACGTTTAATTATTTTCAAAAACTGTTCGTTGTCTTCTTTTTCAGCAAAAGTTTTCAAAACAATGCGATTTCTTGAATCATTTACTCTTTTTTTTCCTTCAATTACTCAATTTTTCCTT
Organism: Diabrotica balteata; assembly: GCA_918026665.1. Classification (NCBI taxonomy): domain Eukaryota; kingdom Metazoa; phylum Arthropoda; class Insecta; order Coleoptera; family Chrysomelidae; genus Diabrotica; species Diabrotica balteata. The sequence goes on from OU898281.1 coordinate 148,829,757, forward strand.
TATTAAAAAATGCTGCTGTGTAAGCGCAACCTGTATACCGTGGAAAGCAGGTAAACTTTGACATCATTTTGAACCCAACTTCAGAGCTAAATCAATGCAGGTGTTGGTTATGTAACTTTTTAGTCGCTGAAGAGGCTAGCCAAATTGCGGATTGTAAAATTTTGTGCATATTTTGCAGCAAAATCATCAAAATATCAGTATTCGAAGCTATAATTAAAATCCTTGATCCAGGGGCAATTTTATGAGCGTTAAAAACATTGTTTTGGATAATTGTAAGCAAATTTTTACGATTCCAATAATTAGCCAAAAAACGTACCAGTGCCTCTTTAAAACGATAGTTCTTAAGGCTTTGCAAAAAATCATGTTTTCTCAGATGCATGGTCAGTATTTCCTGACCTTCTTTTTCAACATAAACATTGTTTATTGTTAACAAGTTCTGTTAGAGTAAATATATTGTGTTTTATGTTGCTGATTGAATCTATATTATCAGTAATTAATTAATTACATAGTAATACATCAAAAAACATTATTATTAAAAAATAAACTGTCAACTATCTGAATTATACACGTATTTGAGTTTGGTCCATACACCTTATAGGCTTATTACAATTACTGAAATAGTTTTCAAGTGAAATATAAAATTGTATAAAATACTAATATTTTCCTTGGAGTCAGCTTGGCGTGATTTGCAAATAAATATACATCTACCTACACCTGATTTAAAATTTTCCGTAATCGTCTATAAAAAGATGTTACTTAGTGCTGACATAAACCGTACTGACAATTTATCTCGTAATTATTTTAATTGGGGTATATTCTATCAATTATTTTAAGGCGAAACCCATGTAGACAAAGTTCTAAAAATAGTATAAATCAATTGACATTTGACACTACCACACAATAATGAATTTAACTATAATTACTGAAATCACAGATAATTCGCTGCCTGAGTATTACAAGAGTGTATGCAACGAAATTGAAAAATCAGCAATTTTAAGGTAATAAGATTCTATGTATCATAAGGCACCCATAGAACTTTGTAAATCTAAAATATATGCATGCAATCATCTACAATTAATCGAAAATTATTGGTGCATGTTATGAAAATATGAAAAGAGCGCAACATACCTAGTTCTATGTTAAACAAACGACTTTATTTTTGGTAAAAGTTTAGTGAACTTTCCAAACTCAGAATAATACGGTCCTATGTAGTATCAAAGAATACAGTATTGGTCTATATTCTTTGGTAGTATATAAAAACTTTTATTAAAAATTCTTTGTAAAAGGTATATATTTAAGAACCCAAACGGGCTTAGTTAGACAGACAAAACGTTTTCGGAATCCATATTCCATCATCAGTGTCTAGGAGCACATGAATGTAGCCACTAAATATATGGGTAAAAACCCGTGAGTTGCTCCCATACAGTCCTCGTAGACACACCGTCTCAGGACTAGCAACTTCAACGTGAAGTCATATGTCGCCATGTTACCTAATCCAACTGTAACTTTAACACCTTAACATATTATAAGAAATTTTGTAAACTAAATGTAATTAATTATTTGTTAACGGTATTAACAAAAGTAAATTAAATAAATTAACTGTTTGTATTTTGAGAACGATTTCCGAAGTGGAAATTGAAACGTCAATAATAGTACATTGTTTAGCGGGTAGGAAAAGCTTAACATTCCTGGACGACTGTGAAGATTGCTAAGTCGAGGCGCAAGCCGAGACTTAGCAACACAGAGTCCAGGAATGTGGCTTTTCCTACGAGGTAAACATACTATTTTCCGCAAATCGTTTAAAATTCGACAGATATTGATTGATTTAAAAAAAACGCGATAATTTTATTCCCAAATAAATGGTGCTTTGAAATTCCTAATAAAATTACTTGGGTTACTATGGAAACGTATTGAGGTTGAATTGTCAAACTTGACGCTTATAAATTTAATTGCTGGTGTTCTCGAAAGTAAAATGATAAGTGATGATGAAATTTCCATTCCTGGGACTCCTCCAGAGCTGGTTGAGGCAGTGAATACTGCTTCATTAGAATTATTGCCAAAGAAATCAAGAGAAAAATGTTCTCGAGTTCTTTCTCAGAAAATGTTGTAATGGCATACTTTCTAGACCTTTGTTTAAAGATGAAATCTTCAACATTATGGGCCAATTATTCAATGCTGAAGTCAACCCTTGCACTTCAAACACAATGTAGATATATCTACATACTCAAAACTTCGTTCTTTATTGAAACGGCAAGCTCAAGGTTATAGGGTAAAGAAATCTAAGATTTTAACGAAGGAAGAAATTGAAAAATTTATCCAGGAAGCTCCAGATAAAGAAAATTTAATGATTAAGGTAATTTACAAGGTTTTAATTTCTATTTAGATTATAGCTTTCATTTATTTTTTAGGTGGCTGTAATATTTGGTATTTCTGGGGCCTGTAGAATGGATGAGTTAGTCCGAATGACTGTCCACGATATAGAAGACTTTTTTTGGCTTGGACAATTGTCATTCAGCCAGTCTCAATCAAGATAAGTTTATTAATGTAGTGTGTGTGTGTTTGTGTGTGTAGAGTAATTGTCTTGATACTTAGCAAAGTCGACGTCATTGTCTTTGCTAAGAGACGCTAATTGTATCCGAACGTCTGCGGTCCCTCCGGTGTGTACCGATCACACAAGGATAGAAATTATTTTCATTTATTAATTTTTTTAATAAACGAAAATTTCCACCCAGGTGGGATTCGAACTCACGACCTTTAGGTTTAAAGGCAGGCGCTCTTACCACTGCGCCACAGAGGGGGTTATATAGAAGACTTAGAATCTAAGCTTTTAATCAGCATACCTGATTCGAAAACCAACAAACCAAGATCATTTGTAATTAATCAGATCTACTTGAATGTTTATCGAAAGTATGTTTCGTTAAGACCAGAAAATATGAACAGTGACCGATTTTTCTTTAAATATCAAAGCGGAAAGGGTTGTAGGCAAGTGGTAGGAATTTATCAATTTAGAAAAATGCCCAAAATAATTGCTACTTATTTGAACTTGGTAAATCCGACAGAATATTCTGGTCACTGCTTTCGTCGGTCTTCTGCAACAATATTGGTTGACTCTGGTGCCGACATAACTAGTTTAAAGAGGCATGGCGGATGGAAGTCATCAAACGTTGCTGAAGGATATATCGAAGAATCGCTTAACAATAAGGTTAAAGTGGCAAATAAAATTTTCACAGTACAAAATATTCAACAAAATGACACTTCCACCTTGCATGTTGTCCAAAATGTTTCTCATAGTTCTAAGAGTGTTCCTCCAATGTTCAATAATTGTACTAACTGTCAAATTACTGTAAATATAACAAATTGATCTTAAAAATGTATTCAGCAATAACTTGATGTTTTCAAAATATAAATTAATTCCTTATAAGCAATGTGTTTTCTATCATTTATGTAGAACACTAACAACTGTACGGAAATATCATTTCCTTACAGTAAGGAAATGACATTTCCTTACAGTAAGGAAGTCCTGACTTTTTCTTCAAGAAATTTTGACAGGAATGTCAAAATTTCCTGGCGATTTGCGGAAAACGTATTTTTATCTTTAATTGTGGCTTATTTCCAGTTAAATAAAATAATAAGCATCATTAAAAAACACATATAAACTAGACTTTCAAATAAAAATTAATGTTTTGTAAAATTTATTGTTAGATATTATTTATATCTATAATACATAAATACTATTTGCCTATTATTTCATAACCTTTTTTACTAATAGTAATAAGAGAAAAGTAAAATTTCGCCAAATAAATATTTATTTTAAATTGTTTAAACAAATTACTCGGCCAAATACACAATTCACACATCAACTAATTGCATTTTTATGATCTATGCCACAAAGTACACCAAATTAAAAAAAAACATCAATTTTCGTTGATTAGAAGCGTAGATATTGAGACTTATATAAATTTAAATTTATAAATTCAGTTTTTGAACTAGTATTCATCGATTCATCTTCTTCATTATCATTGAAAATTATTTTAATATTTCTGTATGTTTTATAGCATCTTTACAGCATCATGTTACTGTCTATAAAATCTTTCACGTAATGAAATTCATGCTGTAAACTTTATTTTCCAAAGCATTAAATTTCAGTTTATTCATTTTACATTGATATTCCTGTTGTGTGGTCTATTCTGATAATTCTCCGAATGCGAAAACTTCAAAGGAAACAGATTTTTTAATAAGGATGTAGTCATATTTCAGTGACTGAGACAAATTGAAAAGGAGGATCAGATAACATGTTTTGCTTTTATTCACATTTAAAAAGAATTTGTTCGACCTAAACCAAAGAAAAAGTTAATCAAACTCTGGACTTTGTAATAAGTACACTACAAAATTCTTGAAATATTGCAGGTGAGGTCCATTTTTATTAACTCTCTTTCCGCATAGTTCTACTCTTATCTAGGATTTTTATCAAGAATGCTTTGCTAACGTAATCGCTTAAATTGTTAAATAAAACAATATTAATAATAGACATGATATAAATATTAGCAATAGTCATAATAATATAAAAATGTGTTTGTGATTAGATTTCTATGTACTATATTGTCTGCAATTCAATTAATTTTAATATGCAAATTAAATTAACCACTATGATTAATTGATTGTATGAGAGTAAACCACAATTATATTTAAAAAATTTCGGTTGCCAACTCTGAAATCGTTCTCATAATCCATATTAAATTATTTTTTGTTACTTGGAAATAGATGATATTATTTTGGTGTCCTATATACCAAAAGTAAATAAAAACGTACTTCTCCTGTCTAGTTTACATCATGACGATACAGTTGATGAGGATTCCATGAAACCCGAAATGATTCTTGACTATAATTCTACAAAGGGAGGAGTTGACACAGTAGACAAGTATAGATAGTTCAAGCACTCTTGACCATGGAGCTGCGTGAAGGCAGAGTCAAATTCACGTAAAGGCAGAAAGGTTCTATTGTAAGTGGAATTATACAGTGCATAGTACAATGCGTTTCGCACGGAAGTGGGGACTAAACCAAATTTTGTCTACTGCGCCGTGGTCAAGAGTGCTTTCACGAACTATACTTACTAGCCAACGCCCACCCTTGGCATGTTAGCCATTTGGTGGCGCGCTGACCAGTATAGACGAGCCGTTTCTCGTAGGCGATCTTCATCCTTCTCGGGTGGGTCTGTTTTCAGGGCTGGGCACTCTGGAAGGTGAGCAGCATCCATCTGGGGCTGATCACATAGTGGACAGTTGTCATTTTCGCGGACGCCGATGCGATGTAGATGGGAGGCCAGGTAGTCATGCCCCGTAGTTGTTCTGAACACGGCTACACTAATGGGTCTCGGCAAGTTGCGAGGGATTGGTGACTCTATAAGGTGGGCCCAAGATTTTCCAGCACCGGTTTGTATTTGCTGCTCTTTTATCTTCGCTTTGATTCCTCTTCTAATGGTGGACTTTGCTAATGTGTACGATTGGAAGCTAGTGAGCTGTGGAAGAGTAGTGCCTTGTTTTGCAAGTTCATCCGCCGCTTCATTTCCTTCAACACCGACATCGGTATTACATAACATTTTACTCAGAATAAATGCTCAAGCTGTATTGTATCATTTTCAAATAGTTGATTAAATCTACTTAAATCATCAAGAAGATAGTAGAATAAATTTAAGCCAAAAAGTTTGACAAAAATATATGTGGACAAATGCGCCAGCCGCAGTGACCAGATTATAAGCGCTAGCCGTGGAAGATTAAGAGTTTTATGAATTAAAATCTGATTGAATTAAGTAAAATACACATATTCAATGATAATTTGTAATTTAATACAAATTTTCCACCCTTAGAAACCATCCTTATTTGTTCTTTATACTTTTGTATGTATCTGTTTGTAGTTCTCTGGATAGATTTTAATTTCTACTTTCGTCTATTAACTTCAATATCCCTTGTGTCATCCACACTTTTTAGAATGAAGTTTTCTGATCTTTTTTAGTTTAGCTTTACATTACTGTATCTCCTTATCACGATGATGTGGTAATTTACTTTTCAAATGTCAACTGTTGACATTTAGCAGTCTTTCTGTCCAGGTTCACCCTTAAACGTACAAATTGAATAAAAACTTGCCGCTAAAAACCTCCTTTCGCCGAAAAAAAGCTCATTAAACTTCAATCGCGGTACTTAAAAATACATTTCTACAAGAGCAAATCGTGTATATGTATTGTATATGTATAGGAGCTTGAAATTACATGATCTGTTTTTGGTACAGACAATTAAATGTTCCAAAGGAAAAGTTGTGATTGATGGTTTTAAAACATGAAGTAAACTCGTTCGATGTTCTGGTTCATAAATTATTTCTTAATCATTCTTAAAGTGGATTAAATATTAATGGAGAGAGTGTACTTTGTTACACATTAAATATTTTTCCATAATAAATACTTTATTTTACTTGTCTGTCTAAAACTGCAGTAAGCTTAGTATCTTTTACAATATTTCACATAAAATCCATACCCTTACTTAATATTAGAGGAATTTCCTGTTTAGATAATGATAAATGATACAAATACCTCTTATTAAATAGTCCTTGCAATAATAAATACCATACAATTGGAGATTTCAGAAATTTACAATTTCGTCATAAATCTATATCCGGAACCAGTTCAAAGAAAAGTTTATTGTGATGTATCGGTGTTACCAGTGGCGGAGGTAACTCCTGCTTTGGGAGAAACCAACAAATATTTTAATAGAATCAGACAATGAGGCCAGATAGATCATTAAAAAATATGGGAACAAAAATTAATGAACCATTTGCAATCAGTTGCTACCAACAAGCCCTCGTAGACACTTTGTCTCAGGACTAGCAACCTCCAGTGGAATCTTATGTTGCCATGTTATCTATTAGTGTCATAACTTAAACATCCTAGTATATAGGGTGTTTCAAAAAAAGGTAACTCTGTCTCTAGGGTAGGTAAAAAACTGAAAAATAATTGGGTTTGTTTAGTAAAAAATTTTTGTAACGCCATCAGTTTTCAAGATACAGGGCGTTAAAGAAAAAAATGTTACGCATTTTATACGATTTTGCCGAAACTACTGGCAACATTGTAATGAAATTTTATACGAATATATTTTGGAAGCTGATACATCCCATGAATTTGTTTTTATATCTGATTCTCATAGAGGGCGCTAATTACACGGATCGTACTAAATATTAGTCAATATAACTTTTTTAAGAGTATAATTATTAATCAAAATTTCAAGTAAACTTAAACATCATTCAATTTTACAGGAAAAAGGTACTCTTGATTTGAAAATTCTGAAGTAATAATTGAGCTGGTAGTAATGATAAAGTTCTAATAGGTATACCTCTATTTTCTCCAAGTGTGCCATGGAAATCTGACATTTATTAATTGTTATGACGATAAATCAACAATAATTAGAGTTTTGGAACCTTGTACTCAAACTAAAATGTACTCACACTACTAATGTACACTAAATAAATAGATTACACTAAGTGTAATTCCTTGTGAGTTTTCTTCATTTCAACTAATAGTTTTTCTTAGAGGACTTTCCAAACGCTTCGCCCCTGGTTAGTATAAACCGATAAAGTTAAAATTAGCATAGATCGGCTACCGGAAAAATCAGCAAAAAGCATGTGTTCGCAGCTGCAACTAGGGAAAATATACAGGGTGTGTACAAGAGCCGATTAAAATCGGATGTTTAATTTACGTTCGAATCATGTCCGTGATATAAATACGGGAGCGAAAATATCGATTTTGTAAATAACCATAAAGGAGTTCGTTACTCTCAAGATCGCCCGGCCATGGCTAAAAATAAAAAAGGTTACGAAAAGCACGTTTCAATTATAATAATGGTTTCCCCTTTTATTGCAAGAGCAGTTCAATGTAATATGCTGCTATTCTTAGGATTAATGAGTTTCAAAATTTTCTCCATGAAGACAGATACACTTTTACAGTAGTTTGGGCAAATTTTGTTTTTATAAGCACTTCTTCAATTTGGGCATTCTTCAGGGTATGTTTTTCAAACTGTAGCTTTTTTAGTGGTAATTTGTTTTTGATTCATAGGAATAAAAAAAAAATTGTCAAAAATATCTACGATTTGTTGAGAAATGTATGTTGAAAAACCATTATATCTAGAAAACTGACTGTTTGAAGTGCTTCATGATTTGGTGGAATCATTGGACCGTACTTCTCCAAAAACGATGCTGGCCAGAACGTTACAATCAATGGCGACCGCTATAGAGCCATGATTACTGTCTTTTTTATTCCCAAATTGAACAACCATGATGTGTTGGAGCTGTCGTTTCAATATGACATCTTAAAATGTCACACAGCTCGTGCCACAATTGATTTATTGGAGGAAATGTTTATTAACCGCATAGTTTCACGTTTCTGATCATGAATTAGCCACCCAAGATCGTGTGATTTAAAAATGCTAGACTATTTTATGGGGGGATACGTGAAGGTGCTAGTCTATGCTGATAAGCATGAATCGATTGACCACTTGCCGATATACGGCGACAAATATTGGAAAAAGTGATCGAAAATTAAACCCCCAGATTAGACTACTTTAGAGCCAGCCATGACGGTTATATGCCAGAAATCATATTTAAATTAAAATGCCAAAAGCTTATCTTCCAAATAAAGTCAATTTCATCATCATCAATCAGCCAATCGCGTCTACTGCTGGATATATGCCTACCTCAGTTCTTTCCAGTGTTCTCTACACTGGGCCGCTTGTAGCCATTTTCCAGCTACACGTTTTATATCATCGGTACATCTAGTCGGTATTCGTCGTCGGCTTCTTTTATAGTTTCTGGGCCTCCATTCCATAATACGTCTTGTCCACCGTCCATCTTGTGTTCTGGCTAAGTGCCTTTCCAGTTCCACTTAAGCTTCATGGTTCTTTCGATGACGTCTTGAACTCCTGATCTTTGCCTGATTTGTTGGTTTGTTATGTGGTCTCGAAGGCTCACGTTCAGGATTGCACGTTCCATGCTTTTAAGCGAATGTATCATAGAAACTGTAGCCTGTAAGTTATCTGCGATTAATACACCATCATCTGCAAACCTTAGATGATTTAATCTTTCTCCATCTATATTGATGTCCATATTTTGCCATTGAGTGTTCTCAAATATTGACTCTAGAGCTGCCGTGAACAATTTTGGTGAAATATTGTCTACTTGTCTAACTCCTCAACTTAAGCTGAATTTTTCTGTGTCTTCGTGTAGTCGTATACTTGATGTAGCGTTCTCGTAGATGTTTTTGATTAGTGTTGTGCACCTGTAATCTATTCGGCTTTGATTTAGGACTTCCAGTACTGTTCCAGCTATGCAGAATCAAAAGCCTTCTCGTAATCAACAAATTATGCAAGACCAGTGGTATGTTGTACTCAATGCACTTTTCTATTAAGATCTTTATGGTATGCAAATGGTCATAGGTGTCTATAATTGAGGCTAATGGGTCTATAATTTTCTAATTTAGTAATATCGCCTTTTTTGTGTAACAAGATTATCACTGCATTGTTCCAGTCTTTTGGAATCGTACCCGCATGTAAGCATTTATTAAACTGTTCGCTTACTGATTTTAATAGAATTTCTCCTCCTGCTTTTATTGCCTCAATAACGAGTCCATCATCACCAGTCGATCGATGGTTTTTCATTTCCTTTAAAGCTGCTTTTATTTCTGACACAGTAATGGATAAAAGTATTTCCAATCCCTGATTTATGAGAGTCTTTACTCGTTGTCTTGTGGTCTTTGGCTGGTATAGAGGTCTTTATAAAACTTTCTGGTTATTTTCAGAATGTTTTGTTTATCTATTGTTGCCTTTTCGTCTTTATCTCTCAGCTTGTATATTTCTTTTTTACTATGTGTGAGTTTTCTTTTCATTATCTTTAAACCTTTGTTCTCTTCTACTGTTTGAGTAATTACATTAGTACTATATCTTCTTACATATTTTCTAATTTCCGCTGAAATTCTTTTATTTAGTTTTCTATATTCTTCTTTGTTTTCTTTTTCGTTCTAGCTTAGGTTTCGTCGTATTTCCATGAGAGCTTTTGTATCTTTGCTAATCTTTTCACTTTTTGGAATAAAAGTCAATTTCATGTCAATCTATAAAAATCATCTTTGTTTTATTCCATTTTAAACTTCTCTATCTCTAAAAAAACACCCTTTATTACTGTCAGTAAGTAAGTACCCATAGAAACATTAAAAGAAATCATACGATTTCTACCTGGCGAAATCTAATTTAAATCTTTACCACCGTGCTTTCTAAAACTTGCAAAGCAAACAGCTTGATAAATTACGCGGCAAAACATTACTTAATGGAAGTATAGGTCTTTAAATGACAACGGTAACAATTATTTAGGTTAGAACAGAACTACTCATTGATCTTCTTAATTAGATTGTAATATGATATAGTTATACAAAGTTACAAAGTACACTCGGCAGTATAATAAAAAATAATAATAATCATCATGGAAGTTAGTGGACATTGTCAATAGAAAGGCCTAGGGAAGATGGATTAAAGATATAGGAGGCTATGGGATAAGACAGACGCTGTACAGTCATCCACATATTTTATATAATATATTTTATCCTGCAGCAAAATAATTTATACATGAAACAAAAGTAAATTTTCATTTAAAAAATTATTATAATAATCACTCATAATATCAGAACTAGTTTCTAACCAACTTAAAATTCTAAGGTCATTTTTAATGTGTTACACAATCTTTTCTTTTCGATAAAATGTAAATGTTTTTATTGTTTTTGTTACTTTGAACACAATTTATTGAAATTGAAGTCTGATATTTTACAAATGCGGTATTATTATAAATTATATTGCGAATACAAATAGATATTTTTTATAATAAGAATCAACTGTCAGTTGAAGTAAATGACTTTTCTACCTTTTTCAAACAAGATGACAGAAGAAGTAAACAAAAAATTACCAAGTTGCATTTCTCGCGTCCACTATATAAAAAATAGTACGATTTTAAAAAATAGTAAGACTGAGTAAATTTAAATACCTATGATCGTGACTTTTTGAAGACTGGGCATCGGACAGGGAAGTAAAATGTCGCATTGAGCAAGCTCGACAAGCTTTCGTAAAATTCAAGAAAGTACTGACTTGTTCTGAGTTCGATCTTCAACTGAGACTAAGGTTTACTAAGTGCTACGTATGGTCAGTGCTGATATATGGCGTAGAGGGCTGGACACTCAAAACGAGGGATATAAACAGGTTAGAAGCTTTCGAAATGTGGCTTTATCGCCGTATCCTAAAAATACCATGGACAGCGAAAATCACAAATATAGATGCCCTTAAAAGAATAAACCAAGAACGCCAACTTTTCGAAACCATCAAGAAAAGGAAAACGGCGTATCTAGGCCACATCATGCGAAATGAAAAATACCAGTTCCTCCAACTTATAATCGAGGGTAAAATTGAAGGCAAGAGAGGAATGAGACGCAAGAAGATGTCCTGGCTCCGAAACATAAGGCAATGGACAGTGATTAACGACATACAATCTCTGATACATATTGCAAGAAATAGAGAATTAATGGGAAATGTGATCGCTAACATCCATTAGTGGATTTGCATCTGAAGAAGAAGATTTTAAAAATTACTATCACCTTTACAAAAAATACTTTTAAAAAGTAGACAACTATAGAGCACAAAATCACGAAAAAACAATATTGGGACCGTACCAGAATGTGCAAGTAGTCCTAAAGGATAATAGTTTATAAATAGAATATAAAACTAATACATACACTTCATCTAATTTATATAACGATGCACGTCATCGGCGTCATAGCCTGTGACGTCATGTGATACCAACACGAAATATTTAGGGTTTAGGTGTGTTCTTTTTAGAATCACTTTACCGAGTACACTGTCATTACAGTCACTATACTACGTTCCACGTTTAGAAAATAACATTGCGGAGATAGGGCCATGTATTTCTTATGGACGATAGCAACGCTGCATTGCCACGACACACACAAGCACAATTTAGGGTTGTATAATTTGTATTTTCGTTTCCACAAACATGAATTAAATTAATGTGTTTTAACGTAATTGACCAAAAGTGCCCATTCGAAGCAAGAGATGAAAAGTAGGGAATATGATTTTAATTAGATAAATAGTATTTACAAAAGATAATTTTATTTTATCTTATTTTAATTATAGTAACGACAGTTTATTTGTTTTTCGGTGAGAATACGATATGCCATGAATCATAGAAATCAGTAGAAAATATTGACCGCTTGGAATGCGTATATCTAATTACTAATTGCAACTTAAAATAATACGATGTGCGTATGTCAGCGATTTTATGTCGTTCTCTGACTACATATTGATAATAAGGCTTTTATTTAGTAATTATTCTGACTTTACAGTTAAATGTTAATTGAAAATGAAAATTCAAAAATTAAGCAAAGGGAATATCTTGGACATCCGTGCAAAAGAGAGTGTCTGAGAGTTTTGGCAACACTGATCTCCATAAGCGTAATGTTATTTTCTTAACTTGAAACAAAGAATAGACATATTTTATTATGTACGCGTAGAAATAATATTTAAAATTTTGTATTAATGTTAACTTAAAGAAATACACAATAATATGTTTCATTTAATTTTTATAAATCCATTATAAAGAGTTTTTATCAAGAACATTTGTTCAGAACACACTGTAACTGTAATCGAACGAAGGTAAAATTTTAGCATAAATTGGTAACACTTATTTGACAGTTGCGGTGTTGACACTTTTTGTACTTTATTATTTTGAATTTTAAAGTGAATACCTCTTGTTTTATATTTTTACCGATTTAATAAAATCTGTTCTTTTTAGAACAAAATTAGTGTGTTTTATTTCAAAAATGGCACGTAAGAATTTAAATAGTCGTTGTAAAGAGATGGTAATACTTTTGCAATAATTATGTGACCTATTTGATTTAAAATGGAGTCAGGATTTTTTTATACTTTGGCAACTATGTCAACTTCGATCTCTGACGTAGATAATGACGTAAGTCGTTATCTAAATTAGATGAAGTATATTTAGTTAAGGCAATTAAACTTTAATCATGATTAAACTGTAAAGACTACAAAGAAAATATGAATATATGTAACATGTAAGTTGTTAAAGAATTTAATAAAGACAGACGTTGAAGTCACATGGACTGCTCTAAAAACGAAAATAACAAGAAACATACATCGGGTTCACGACAAACAACAGCAAAAAAAGAATGGACAATGCACGAGATGAACCCTCATGAACATAAGACGAAAACATAGAATAATGACGAACGAACTAATAAATACTTTACTTAATCAGTAGACCCATTTGTACCTTTCGGTATTGGGCCATTTATAATATAATTGTTTAAATTACAATATTTTACAATCTGTGGTGTCCTAGCTCTTAACGAACTTTCTCCATTCCTTCCTATTGGATGCCATCAGTGTTGCTTCCTGCCAAGTCTTACCCTTATTTTGCAGTATCTGCGAGATGTCACTGTTCCATTCTTTAATGGATCTTCCCTATTGGTTTGGCGTCCCACAATCTTTTTACTTGTCTATTATTGTCCATCCGGGTTAAATGTCCGAACCCTGCCAATTTTTTCTCCTTGATTGAGTCGAGTATCGGTTTGATTTTGAGTCTTTCTCTTATTTATTCATTCATTCAAAATAGCAAGACATAAATTATCAAACGGCAGAAGTATCATCCGACTGAGTAAAAGATGGAGTGACAACATTAAATAGAGATAGCAATCTGGTCTAGTTTGTACAAAACGTTTGTATTTCATGTAACAGACATTTAACCAATGATACCAATGAACCATTTTGGTAATTCTAATTAACTAGTAACAATCCAGTATCGATTAGTTTTATCTACTCGTTTATTAACATAAAATCCACCACGCTTGTCTAAACACACCGACAAAACAATCGTGTATTCATTTCAACGTGCCGTATGTGTCAGTCAGTTACAGATAACTCTTACACGACTATTAATGTCGAACATACAGTTTTAATTGATTTGCTGTGACATCAATTGCTGACCAGTTAGGGTGATCGCGTCATATGCCCGTAAATTATCGTTCGAATCTACTCGTTTGTCATATGTACGGATCGGCGGGAAGGGTTTCCACTAAAAATAGATGTAAATAATGGATTCACCTTTGAATTGTTAAGCGCCGACGAAGTAATGAAATTTCTGCACGAAACGTCCGAAAATAGTTGAGAAAACTAGAGTAAGTTAATCGGAAAGCTTACATAATGCGAACATTTCTGAGTATTAATACATTTAAAATGTTCTGCAACAAAAGGAGTATTTGAAATTTAAATGTAACATATTTCTTGTAGATTACACTAAATCAAAAATAACAACTTGTTCAACACATTCGCACAACTCTATATAGGGGAGATGGAAGGTCTGGGACAAGGGAGGTATGGGACATTTCAAATTTACTACCTTTATATATGTGAACTATCAGTTCTGTACGTTCTCACCCGATGTATTTCTGGTTGTAGCTTTGCCTATTCCTTTAGTGTTGGAGAAGCACATGTGTTGTGATAAAGAGAGAACATGATTGATTTTCATTTTTGAAAGGTAAGAATTGAACTTGTTTGTAAATTATTTTTTTCTGATTATTATAATATTTCAAGGCAATTTAGAAACCAATATAATGATAAGCTTTTATTAAAGTTTGTAAATTATATAAAACAAAACGCTGGGGCACCTTGAGGTTATGTTTGTTCACTGATTTATTTCAAAATGCTCCACTGGAAGGGCTGGGACATAGCATGCGTAAGATGCTATGTTCCAGGGATGTATCCCCTGTTGTATTATTTTTAATTTGATATTATTTAAATTCTTTGAATAGTATATTTGAACGAAGGATCCTGAGAGGAATATTTGGTGGCATCTGTGAAAAGACATCTAGCAAGATCACAGCAGAACAACCCTCCTAGAAGAGTCCTTATGTCACAACCCGTGGGAAGTAGGAAAAGGGGTAGGACAAAACTGAGATGGAAGGATGGTGTAGATGAGGATGGTAGACAGATAGGCGCAGCAAACTGGCAACGGTTGGCAATGGATAGGACTGCCTGGAGTAATAGACTTGGGAAGGTCGAGGCTCTTTGATAGGGCTGTAGCACCATTGATGATGATGATGATGAATAGTATATTTTTGCTTTGTTATAGAGTAAGATGCCTCATAAGTGGAAGTAGAAAAATCCTGAGAGGACTGCTCCATTAAAGTCTCGCATTCTGGAGGCCATTCAGCAGATTAAAGAAGGGAATAGCACAACGCAGGTAGCAAAGACTTATAGTATGTCAAAATCGGCTCTTCAACGCTATTTGAAGAAATATGATGAAGCTCCCAATATGCGTTGTTTTTTGTTCTAATTTGATATGTGGTATACCTAGTATTCTCCGCAGAGCAAGAATTGGCTCTAGTAAGATACACCCTGGCTGCAAGTAGAATGCATCATGGTACAACATCAGTTCAGGTCAGAATTCTAGTGTGGCAATATGCAAGTGCCCTGAAATGTAAAGTAGGAAATTCATGGAAAGTTAACTAAATGACAGGATATGACTGGTTCAAGGGCTTCATGGAACGCCACAAAGAAATTTCGTTAAGGTCTCCAGAAGCCTGGGAAGGACAACGAGCTTTAACAAAACCAATCTTGATATGTTCCTAAATAACTTAAAAACTATCTATGAAAAGTATAATCTCATCCCAGATCGTATATTCAAACAGGAAATGGTGCATCTCCAGGCAGCATTTCATTAACTAGTAAGACAAATTGGATGTCAAGTGATCTTTTTAAACAGAGTCTAGAACACATAATTCATCAAATAAAAAGCACTAAAGAACAACCTTCTTCTTAAGGTGCGTTCTCCATTGCTGAAGGTTGGCTATAACTACAGCAAATTGGTCTCTATCTTGATCTGTTCTTAGTATAAAATGTGTGTCCATACCTGTCCAGTCTCTTACATTCTTAAACCAGGAACATTTTCGTCTTCCTGGAGTTCTTCCTTCCACTTTTAATTCCAGTATAAGTCAAGTAATTCCTTTTCATTATAAGTCAAGTAAAGTGTAAGGAACAACCAATATTGTTAATTTTAGACAACCACGAGAACAATGTAGGTTTAGAAGTGATAATGACAACAAAAGCAAAGGAAGTTATACCTTTAAAGTTTTCACCACATTGTAGTCACAGACTCCAGCCCCTCGATGTGTCTGTTTTTGCCCCATTTAAAACTCAATGTAATAGAGTTTGTAATGATTGGCTACTGAATCACCCAAGCAAAACCATATCCATCTACTACATAGGTGATCTTATGGGGCAAACTTACCCTTTGATTGTAACGCAGAAGAACATTATTGCTGGTTTTTGAAAGACTGGCATCTACCCTTTCAAGAGTGAGCCATTCACCGAAGCAGAATTTATAAAGTCTTCAGTAACTGACCGGCTTCCTCCATCTGCACAAACTAATGGTACTTCTTCCTCAGCAGAACAAGAATATCCTGAAATTAACCATGCAGTCAGTTTACATCATTCCTCAAAAGATTTTTTGCCACATTTTGACAATTTTTGCCGATTTAAAAACCTTCTTACGTCTAGGGCCGATTCGGACATCATTTTTGTGCTCTATGATACTTAATTATCAACTCAAATGTTTGGACAATTTAAATTTTTTGTTAAAATAATTTTCCTAGTGGGTATATAAATTACCAAAATTGACTATTTATAAAATCTATCTAGCAATCTATCCATTCATTGTTAAATTAACCTGTTTTTTTAAAGAAATATTACTGCAATTTGTTCCGCTTTAAAAGTCGCGCTATTTATGTTTTATGACCCTTGTGTCGGCTTTCATTAGTATATTTACGATATTTTTAAATATGTAGTTATCTTAGAAGACACGTTATATATAGACGAAAAAAACATAAAAATATAAAAAAGCTGTAAACGGCACTACTCGTTTGAGGTTTTGTCATAATTTACAGTAAGTTTAGTGAAATTTTTATCATTCGACTCCAAAATATCTGGAGTACGTGGAAGTGGCAGTTCATGTTCCCGAGCAATAAATGCAAACTAAGATATAGTGAATAGGACAGGACAACCAAATACATAAGTAAATTTTGACACAACTTAGTATCTATCATTCCCTCTTTATTCAGCCTAAAATTCTGTAAGAATCCTGTTCGCTATAGGACATATTTCCTAGGGCCGTTAACCCCTACGCTTTCCTCATCGAACCTAACTTGGTGATTTCGCTGGTAAAAAGATTCTCCGTTATTGTAATTTGATACAACGTGGCCAAATAATACTACCTAAAGTGAAATATAAAATTTATTAACGATAAAACATAATCAATGTCAGTGATTTCTGTTGTCTATTTGGGCATCCATGACCGCCTTTTCCAAAGCTATGTTGAAAACGAGACACGCCAGAGCATCTCCTTGTCGCAGCCCAACATGCGTTTCAAATGCCTGTGATTGTTCGCCCTGTGTTTCGACTTTGCAAACAACTTTACGCATTGTAGCCTTAACCAATCTTATCAGTTTATCGGGGACGTGGAATGCATCCATGGCTTCATACAATTTATTTCTTAGGACACTATCACAGGCCGATTTAAAATCTACGAAAATATGGTATGGGTCGATATTGAATTTTTTGGTTTTTTCCAGTATTTACCTTAGCACAAAGATCTGGTCTGTTGTTGATCGACCAAGCCTAAAACCACTTTGATATTTGCCAAGATGCTCCTCTGAATATGCACTCAGCCGACTATATAAAATACTCGAAAATATTTTGTATGCTGTATTAAGGAGGGTTATTCCCTTATAGTTTCTACATTCCAATTTATCTCTCTTTTTGTGTAGCGGGCAAACGATCCCAATACATCACTCTTCCGTCTAGATTAGGGAATATATGTAAAAACAACAAGCCGTATAGCAGAAGACCCATTGGAAGGCCGCCAAAAAGTGGAAAAATAATGTATAGTCAATAATGACTGAAACAGAATAAGAAGAAGTAAATATTAAAACGGTCTTTTTTGGCTATAAAGAATGTGATTATCGTAGACATTCTTAAAGGAGTTCTAAAAATCTATGATTACTAATTAATTACTACTTCCTAATATTTACGACGATGGATGATATAATTGGCAACCTTGAAACGTTTACTTCGAAATATGTTTAAAAGCATGCAACTAAAATCCGATTTAAAATGTTATTTATTCCGATAAAAAAATATAATCAAGGAATACCCACAACATATGTTTAAACACATGTTAACTTTTATGGCAGAGCATATCAGTGTTTATATCTGGTAGCTAGAATTCAATTTAAAAAGTATTGTTTAGTGTAAATATATTTTTATTTATGCGCATTTAGTAAACGAGTTGATATGCTTTTGGAAATTGAAATAGTTTTTATGTATTTAGATGGAAAAGTGATGAATCGTTACTAATATAAATAACAGAAAAATAAACGAAATATTTCAAAGGCAAGCTAATAGAACTCGTCAAAAGAGTTACAAAGGTCTAGGGTGGTCAATGCAGAAAAAAACGTAATAATTGATACCTTCTTATCTGAATTTTCACTCAACTTTAATATTTACTCAACGCAATGCTTTAATTCTGCGCCAAGTTGTTGTCTTTCTTCCCGGAAACTGTTTTAGATACATAATTCTTGCAGTTTTCGCATCTTCAAAAGGATTCTCTTCTAATATCTCCAAAAGCGTACGATCTTCATGAGCGGTAGATATTTTTGGGCTTCCAGAACCTTGCTTCCTTACGAGTTTCTTGTTCTCTCCATCTTTTATTAATATTAAAAAGTGTTGTTCCGCTTACGGTAAAATGGTTTACTAAGGCAGATAGTAACCAACCATCTTCTAATTTCGTTATAATTCTTGCTTAGTTCTTTGCTAGCATGAGGAGCCATTTTTTGAGTTTGAACAGAATGTTATCTAACAAATTTTAAGATTTGGTAGTTGCAGTGACAGCATATAGATAATAAGTATTTATCCTTCAAAATACACTGCTCAAGAATCGTATTAGTTTTTTTAGGAATCAACTGAGGAAAATGAGTAAATAATTATGCAGATAGGCTATCTGCATAGGCTAAAAGACAAGAAATTTTATGAAAAGTGCTCAAGATAGAGCACAATGGACAAGAATTAGGGAGGCCTATGTCGAGCAGTGGACGCAAAGGGCTGGATGATGATACAAAATAGAAAAGCATGTGGACCCGACTCATGTGGCACAGACATGTGCCTCAAGAATGACTGTTATCCGCATTCATCACGATAAAATACATTTGCCCAATATATTTCGTATAATCATTCATAACCGCGCCTACCAGAAGCTATAACTTATCCACACAATTAAATCTTTTAAATGGTAGTGAATGGGAAATTTAGCGAGAAGAACTGACAATAAATGGTTCACTAGAATTACACTGCGTAAAGAAACAAGCCGATACAATATGGCGCAGACAAGCGAATATTAGACAATTGTAGGCAGAAATAAAGAACGACTATGTACTGGAGGAAGCTGCACCATAATCACTAGAATACGCTGAGAATGATAAAGAAAAACATATTTTCCCTTATATTTTACATAAACAATATGTATGTAATTTTTTATATCAAGAATATCTTTGTTTTCCTGTTTTTTTTTTTAATTAAAATTGATAAATAATTTACGGATATATTTGCAAAAAAATAGTACCAAATTGACTACCATTGAAGATAAATTACGAAGATGGAAAAAAAATGTATGCAATAATTATTCGAAGTTGCAGCATGAAGTACGACTGAAATAAACAATCTCACGGCCCAGAAAAAAGCGAATTAAAGATGGGAAATAACTAGGAACTGATGAGGCGCATGACGAAACTTTAAAGCTATTAGATGCACACCAAATCATAGCTCTTCCAAAGCTATTCAATAACATCTACGAGACTGGTTACTTACCAAAAGACTGGCTCTATCATTCATTCAACTTCCTAAAAAAGCCAACGCTAGAAAATGTGAAGAACATAGATTAATTAGTTTGATCAGCCATGTACTTAAAGTACTCCTTCTATCATTTACTCGCGCATATACACCAAATTAGAAGAACACCTGAGTGAAGTTCAATTTGGATTAAGAGCAGGACTCGGAACGAGGGAAGCACTGCGATGTGTATGCATGTTTCATTGATTTCGAGAAGGCATTTGATAAAGTCTCACATGGAAAACTAATCGATATCCTAAAAACATCAGCACTTATGTCACAGAATAATAAACAATCATAATGCCCACTCTCAGATGCAGCCTTTGAAGCACGCGCGCCATGTTTTAGAAGGAAACACATAACACAGACATACGATTTGTGAGGTTATTACCACATAAACAACACTGGGTTCCCTCTAAAACATGGCGGAACGTCTGCGCGAAGGAGATGCGCGTACTTAATTTTCCATGGAGAGTGGGCATTCTGATTGTTAATTATTCTGTGCTTATGTCTCGAACAAAAAGCAACAGTACGATTAGAAAATCAACTGTCCGAGATCTTCACAGTCGAAAAAGGAGGTACGACAGGGTTGCATATTGTTACCTGCATTATTTAACATATACTCTGAAAACATCTTTAGAGAGGCCTTGGACGAATCAGAAGATGGGATTACTGTAAATGGCCAACTTATAAACAATATTAGATATGCAGACGATACAGTGTTGCTGGCAGATAGTGCGCAGGGGCTCCAAAGGATAATGGATAACGTAGAAGCATCTACCAAATACGGTATAAAACTAAATTGCAAGAAGACAAAAATAGTGAAAACACCGGCATAAACGCCCAAATTACAATAAACGATACACCCTTAGAAAGAGTGGAAAAAATATGCTATTTGGGCTGCGATATTAAGGATACTTGATGCTTGAAGATGCCATAAAACAATTGGAGGCATTTGAAATGTGGCGCTACCGCCCTATGTTGAGGGTCTCATATATATATACAACACAAGTAACATAACTATTCTCCAGAGGCCAAGAAAAGACAAAGAAATTATTAACACCATAAAAAAACAGAAAATTGGTTTACTTCGGCCACATCATGCGTAATGATAAATACCGACTACTACAGTTGATTCTACAGGGCAAGATTGGGGGTAAGAGGACGTATATCCTGATTGGTTAATCTTAGGAAATTGACTGGTCTAACGTCAACTGATCTATTTCGAGTTGTTGTGAATAGAATAAGATGGGTCAATGTGGTCGCCAACATCTCTAGAAGATAGGCACATTTAGAAGAAGATAAATGACCGACTGAACATCTGCATTCACATGCTGAATACTTTTGAAATAAAATGATGTTTGTCTCTTGTACAACTTTCATAACAAATAAGTCACTTTTGGAGAATCACTGAACTTTTATGTAAATTCGTCTTATGAAATCGATGTATCTACAAAAAACAGCGTAATTCTGGTTTGAAATTCATTTGTTGAGAAACCTCGAGTTTTGTATTATATCTTTTACCGATCAACAAATTCCCAACTGATCTTTTATAATCAACAAATTTTCAAAAGAATTAATAGTGACATTTTTAAAATAATAAACCTATTTGTATAAATAAATAAATCTTAGTTGTATATGTTTGTTATATTCTGTAAAATTATTTCAGTCGATTGTTACACGCAATTACTTAATGCGTTATATAATAAACATGTGTATGCGATTCTGCATTCTATCTGACAACATTAACTGTTTTTTCTCGGTGGATTAACAGGTTTCATATTTCGAATAAAATTAAGTGCGGTATTTAGATGAACTTGAAAGCAGTTTGTTATGAAACAGTAGGAATGTCTACTTGACGCACCTCTCAAGCCGTGAACCGTATTAATATTGTAATCAAAATAAAGACTAGACATTGATAACAACCTTGCGAGGTCGCTGATTCTTATTCATTTATTATATTTTATATAAAATTTCAAATAGTTTGGAATATATTATAACATTTTTCGCATGAGTGGTGTCACTATTTCACTACGTTTTTAGATATCCTTGCGAATGCAAATTTTGTTCAATGTTAATAACATTACTTTCATTATTGTTGTTACTTTCGTAAATTGTGTTAAAGCTTTTCCATGCAATCGAAATATATAGTGTTGGAAACACTAGCGAATGCTGCATTGAGCGACAAGTTTTTTAAATAAGCCTAACCTAACCTGACCTAGGAATAGAATAGAAAATAATACCAATATAACTCAGTATCAACAGCTGCATAATCAAATAAGAAGGAAAATAAGAGAAGCTAAAGAGACTTATTTCCCTGGAAAATGCCAAGAAATAGAAGACTTACATATGACAACTTCAATCTCCATAAGAAAGTTAAGAATTAGCTGGGGTGGCAAACCAAAAACCTCAAGCATACTATTGGACAAACAAGGAAACATTTTAGTGAAGACGGAACAAAAATTAGGAAGATGGCAAGAATATATAGAGGAATTATTCCATGACCAGAGACAGAAAAATACATATGAAGATAATCAGAGTAAAGACGAGGGACCCGAAATAACAAAGTCAGAAGTTATGCATGCAGTAAGGTCCATGAAAAATAATAAAGCTGCTGGTCCAGATGAAATATCAAGTGAATTGCTAAAACTGGTGAATGAAAAGAACATAGATATTTTAGTCCAACTACTGAACACAATCTATTCCACAGGAATCATTCCACGTGAAATGCTGACATCAACGTTTATTTGTCTACCTAACTTGTAGGTTTCTGGGCAGACCGAGTATAAACTAAGTGAATACTAAAATAAGTTTAATATTCACTTTTTTGAGGTGCAATTTATCTCTAAAAAAACTTACTGAACTGAAATAAGGACGTCGAAAGAAGAAGCAATATAAGTTTTTAAACAGCGTTATATTGTAAGGGCATAAATTACTTTTACCTGTAAGTATAAAATTGCTGATACGCTACTGGTTTTGTGCTTATGAATATTTTAATAATCTGTGTACGTTTATCCATAAACCATTATCCGTGATATACATAGACCGATATTTGAAAATGGAAGAAAAGCATTGTGTAACTAGGATAGGCGCTTACTAAGCCTTACCCAAAATGAATATCGCAAGAGCTGGCCTTAATATCCATTGCAAACGAGCCCACGGAAATTTCAATAAGGTTTTAAAGAGCTTCTCTAAGTAATGAAGGTAGACAGACAGGATCGGTTTGAACAGGGCCGTTAATAACTACATATTTATAAGAAAGGAACTATTTTACTAGAATAAAACAATAAGAATGCTAATAATAATAAAGAAGATAGACCAACTATTTTCTGCAGTTTTAGGTACAATTCATAGGTTCCAACTAGTACTTTTGAATAGTCAGGCAGCATTAAAGGCACTAGAATCAAATCGAATTGACTCCAAGCTATTTAGAACTGTCTTGAGAATCTGAGTCGGATCGGAAAAATTAACAAAGTAAGCTACTGTGGGAGTCTGAACATACTGGTATTGAAGAGAATAAAAAAGTTGACCTACTTGCAAGAATAGGGAGAAAAGAAACATTCATAGGCCCAGAACCTTTCGTCGACACAGCAGAAAACACAGCCAAAAGGGCGATATCGGACTGGGTGGAAGGATGGAACTTTAGGATAAGACACTGTCGCACAAGGGGCACATTAATATATTCGGACTGAGAGAAAGTGCGGAAGTGGAAACATATACTTCATCTAATTTACTTACCGTTGCACGTCATTATCATTCGCAGAGATCGAAGTTGACATAGTTGCCAAAGTATAAAAAAATCCTGACTCCATTTTAAATCAAATAGGTCACATAATTATTACAAAAGTATTACAACGACTATTTAAATTCTTACGTGACATTTTTGAAATAAAACACACAATAATTTTGTTCTAAAAAGAACAGATTTTAGTAAATAGGTAAAAATATAAAACAAGAGGTATTCACTTTAAAATTCAAAATAATAAAGTACAAAAAGTGTCAATACCGCAACTGTCATATAAGTGTTATCAATTTATGTCAAAATATCACTTTCGTTCGATTACAGTTACAGTGTGTTGCGAACAAATGTTCTTTATAAATACGCTTTATAATGCATTTATACAAATTAAATGAAACATATTATTGTGTATTTCTTTAACTTAACATTAATAGAAATCTTTAAATAATATTTCTACGCGTATATAATATGTCTAATGGCTGTAATGCCAGTGTACTCGGAAAAAGTGATTCTAAAAAAGAACACACCTACCGCCTAAATATTTCGTGTTGGTATCATGTGACCTCACGGACTATGACGCGGATGACGTGCAACGGTAAGTAAATTAGATAAAGTATATCTTAATACGGCCCTAACACATTTCTTATTTAATAGTACAGAGTACACCTCTGTATAGAACATCCCAGAGGTACTTTTCAGTGCGTCACAGTTTTTCGATTTCTTTCTAATACATTAAGTTGGATGTGACGGAGAAAGCGGTAGTTCGGTGATTAAACAGAACTATATTGCAGCGTTAGAATAAGCTTACATACATAAGCGGTTCTTTCCTAACCTACGTTTGATTCGTTGATATTTAGATGCGCGCTTTCTCTAGCCAATCAAATACGCCTATTACTGACAGTTGACGTAAAACTTCGTCCATGCTGGCCATTCTTTCGAATTGTTGCAATAGCAAGTGACGGCTGTCGTTCAGGTCAGTAGTTGCAAAGAATATTTATAGACGCTATATAATATATTTATATTCTTTGGGATTTGTATTGTATAATTTTATTTTGTATTTTGTTTTACATAGTATTGTGATTGTGGTTTTATTTGTATTTGTACAAGATGACAAGATATACGGAAAAAGAACAAGTTTTAATATTAAAATTACTTAAATATTTTCAATTGGAAAAGGAAGCTGGACAAACATTATTACCAAGTTCTGCTGTTCGTGAAGTAAGTTGAAAATTACCCTGAAAATAATTTTTTTTTTATTTACTGTTTATTTCAGCGTGTTGCTGAAGCGTTAGAAATTTCTTTGCCAACCATAAGGCGATTAGCAAATGAAGGAATACAAAAAGATTCTGATTATACCAATAAAGTAAGCGAATCAGTAGCCACTAGTTGTGAACCCAACTTGATTTTAAATAAATACCAACATACCATTAGGACTCGTATATACGGAATGTTTAGTAAAGGTAAGTTAAAGTCTCTATGTACATATACATATATATCTGTCGCTTGGAATAAAAACATAACATGTAAACTCCAGTAATCAGCCATCGATTGTATTTGGCCACATAGTAACCACCTTTGATTGTAGTTTATAAGCTTATTACTCAATACACATCAATATACTTAAGTTAATATTGGAATATCACTATGTTTGAAACAATTTGTATGCTAGAAATATTATAAATAATATAAAATAAACGGAAACTTAATGCTTCTCATTCACACATTGCAGAAGAACCATATTATTGTTGTATTTCTGTTTATTAATGGTAATTAAACTACTTATCCTTATTTTATCTATTTACACCTTTATGTTTTGAAAAAGGTAAAAGCCTTAAAGATATGGACATCTGATTTTTTTTTTAAATGAAACTATCTCATGTCCTTACTATAGAAATGATATTAATATAAAATCCAGAAAAAATTGACATCCACCCGTTTATTCGAAGCCACAGATAATATATAATTAATAATAATATAGTTAAAATATTTTATCATATTTCTGTTATGTAGAAAGGCAGGAAGAACTAACTTTTCAGATACATTTCTTTTAAAAAATTCTTACTGACAACTAGTTACATAATATATAAAATATATAGAAGCAAAAAGTGATAATAAAAAGAATATTACTGATATCAGTACCAAACTTTTGTGGTAAATGGGTAAACTTGCTTACAATATTGTAATAAAGATTTAAATCCTTTTTGCTGAAGTTTGTCCATTTACATCATACATTTTAGGAAAATATATAGATCTATTTTCATAACTCTTACACTTTGAATTATTTAAATATGCTTACTAAGATTTGTGAATGGAGTACTGTTTGTTGCATATACCATTTAAATTTAGATAAATTCCAAATGTTACAATTAATATGTTACTTTACATTCCAAATATTGTTTCTAGAAGAATCACTATAGTGTCTTATTAATTTTTCTTTGTTCGTTTTAGGTGAGCATGTAACTCTCTATACTTTACAACAAAAGCTCGAGGAAGTGGATGAGGTTAAAATTTCGATTTCTGCACTTCAGCGAATTTTAAAAGTATTAAAATTCAGATGGGTGAATTGTAATATTTCAAACAGGAAGTATTTAATGGAGCAAGCACATGTTACATTCAAAAGACTCCAGTTCTTAAAAGCATACAAAGAGAATGAAATGGATGGATACCCTTTTAAACCAGTTTTCCTGGATGAGACGTGGATATTTAGTAAAGGAGGATTCCGGAAGAGCTGGCAAGATGGCAGTAGTTATGCAGTCCGAAAGAAGAGTGGAGAAGGTGTATGATACATTGTCCTTCAAGCAGGTTCTGAAAATGGGTTTATTAATAACTGTGAACTCATTTTCAAAAGTGGAAGTAAATCTGGTGACTACTATGATTCGATGAATTCAGATAATTTTGAAAAATGGTTTGTGCATCAGCTTTTACCAAACTTAGAAGAACCTTCGTTGATTATAATGGACAATGCACCGTACCATTCCACTTTAGTTGAAAAAATTCCAAATGCAAGTTGGACCAAACATTCTTTATTGGAATGGTTGACAAACCGAAATATCAAATATTCAATATCTATGATGAAGTTTGAGTTAATGGCTATTGTAAAGAAGCATTTACCAGATAAAATATTTAAGTACGTATTAGAATTTATTTATTAAATGGCATTTTTATGTATTTTGTTTTACAGATTAGATAGACTAGCCCTTCAATATGGCCATCGGGTCTTGAGACTCCCTCCATACCATTGTCAATTTAATCCGATAGAGAACGTTTGGTCTGACTGCAAAAGGTATTATGATGCAAATATAACTTCTGCTGGCATTACAAATGAAGCCACAGTTTTAAATCTTTGGAAACAATCTCTACAACAGGTAAATTCATATATTTTTTTTAATTCTCAGGTAATAACTTTGCTCTAATTTTAGGTTACACCAGAAAAATGGAGAAACTATGTTAAACATGCGGAGAAACTTATTAATGAGTATTGAGAGACTGCCAAAAGTATTGACGTAAACCCCTTAACTCCAGTAATTATCGATTTAAATGAATCGGATTCTGACTATTCAGATGACGATTTTGTTGGCTGATACTCAACCGTTTTTTGTTTGATTCGGCAATTTTGATGTTTGGGTTACGTTTATTATTATGTTCAAAAAAATATTTTTTTTTTTCAAAAACATTTTGAAATACAAGGGCGTCCTGTAATGGGGACATTAGGTATTTGTATGGTATTTTTCAAAACACAGTTTTTTCACCATATTGCGACCTTTGTATTTACTTGACCTATTGGTTCAATGGTATCATAATTTGATAACATAGAACACTATTGTCATACCATTTCACACACAAAATTTCATTAATTTTGTCAAATCTATAATAATATGCATTTTTCTTCATTAGCTTACTCTTCATTAGCTTTCTCCATTACTGGAAATTTTACAGTTCCTTTTGCCTTTACATTTTTTTGTTTCAGATATATCATTAGTTGATATGTCATGAAATGTTTATCGAAAAAATTTCATTTGTAGATGGTTCAGGCAATTATTTTAAAATATCAATTACTATTTTAGCTGCAAGTGGTCTTTTTTAATAGTACCATTTGCTTTTTTCGGCAACAAACGTGAAAACCATAATCATATCCAGTGGAACCAGTTATTATCCAATTGTTATATTCACGTCTGACTGGCTTCTCTCTAATTAACTGTTTAGTTAAGTTATAACCAAAATATTTCACCATGGAGTTGTCTAAGGAAATGTATTTATGGAAACATCCTCCCTGGCAGTATTTTTCTATAATTTTATCTGCTAAAAGTCTAATTTTGTACATACAAACTGTATAATTGCCTATTTTGACATTATCGGCTAGATGAACAAACTTTGTTATTTATAAATACTTCTCTCTGCTCAAAGCGTTGTAAACACAGGAAACTCCTAGGTCCTCATCCAATGACCTGATCTAATTTTATTTCTAGACGGTTCAGGCAACTAGTTTAAAATATCAATTACTATTTTAGCTCCAGGTGGTCTTTATTAATAGTACCATTTGCTTTTTTCGGCAACAAACGTGAAAACCATAATCATATCCAATGGAACCGGTTATCATCCCATTCTTCTATTCACATTTGACTGACCTCTAATTAACTGTTTAGCTAGGTTATGGAACCAGTGGAACCAGTTGTCATCCAATTTTTATATCCAAATCTGACTGGCTCCTCTCTAATTAATGTTTTGCTGGGTTATGACCGAAATATTTCACCATGAATTTGTCTAAGGATATATCTTTAAGGAAACTCTCCACTAGCAGTATTTTTCTATAATTTTCTATTACACTGATATTCAAATTCTACTTTTCAGTGTTGTCAATAAACTATTATTACACATTAGTGAATAAATAGTTTTTATGATTAGAATTATATTTTATTTATGTAATTAATTTAGAAGTTACCTAATAAATTTTTGAAAACAGTCTTTTTGTGTTACTTATACTATGACCAAAAAGCAGTAGTGAGAATAGAAGAAATAACATCAGAAGAAATGGAAGTACAAAGAGTTGTTCGACAAGGGTGTATACATACACCAGTATTATTTAATATGTATACTCGGAAGACATGTTAAGTAAGGCAATGGATTAACGAAACGTAGACATTAGAATTAATGACATGATCATAAATAACCTGAGATACGCTGATGATACAGTTCTTTTAGCCGAACCACATGAAGACCTACAGATACTTCTTAATTAGGTGACCGCAGTAAGCGAAGAAGAATATGGACCGTCACTCAACAGAGCAAGAAATATATGATAATAACAAAGACAACTCAGGACATTCGTGAGATATATGTACAAAATCAGCCTATTGAAATAGTAAGAGAATTGAAATACATAGATATAACTATTAATGAAAACAATGACAGCTCTCAAAAAATACGAATCAGAATCAAACAGGCCAGAAGCGCATTTACAAGAATACAAAGGCTTATCTGCTGTAGAAACTTAAACCTTAAGTTAAAATACGACTGCTGAGGTGCTACGTGCTATCCGTATTATAATACGGGATGGAAGCGTGGACACTGAAGAAAATTCACGTGAGGAGACTGAAGGCATTCGAGATGTGGATGTACCGAAGAGTACTAGAGATCTCATGTATAGATGGAATAACCAACGTTGAGGTAATGTGATGAATGCATAAGGAAAGAGAAGTACTAACAATTAAGATCTGAAAAGTGGGATATATGGGTCATGTGATGAGAGGAGATAAATATCTAATACTCCAGATCATTATGCAAGGAAAAATCCAGAGAAAAAGATCCATAGGAAGGAGACGTAACCCATGTAATAACGGCTCATTTAGAGCCGCTGTCTCAAAATTAAAAATCGCTGTGATGATTGCCAACTTTCGACGCGCAGACAGCCCCTTGAGAAGAAGAAGATACAAAAATTCAATAAATGAATCATTTTGTCGTCAATTTCGAATGTTTCCATATTTATAAATTTAATAAACAATATTGTTTACTTTTTATTTTTATTAATATACGGGATTAGTCCCTGTGGCTAAGTACGATCCTGGAAACTGTCAGATTCTTCAATAATTATATGAAATAATGCTCGACACACCTAATTCATCATATGACGTCATAATTAATGACGCACTGAAAAGTACCTCTGGGATGAACTTTACTATAATTTCCTTCATTATATTTCTTTGTAAATGTATATTTACCGCAAAAAAGATCGAGATTTCGTTAATTTCATTAAATGTCTTTTCAGTTTTTTTACCTCATAAATCATACCCATTTTTTGTATATATTATTGAATTGCCCAACTCTAGCCGTCAGTTATTTTAGGTTAAGCTTTACAAAAAACAAATTCAATCGACACCTGCATGTTCTATTCTCAATTTTAATGCAAATCATAAAATATATATAAAATATTTTATTGTTTTTGAATTTACCAAACCATAAGCCATAAACCACCCACCTGTATTTTTTATTTCTATTTTTAGTAAAATGTTTTCCTTAATAGTCGATCATACAAAACATTTTATTAGTTTACAAACTAGAAAACCAAAAAAAGATCGAAAAACCTCCCTTTGCTAAAAATCCCTATAAATTACCGGTTCTTTGCCTAGACACTTTCTTCTTTGTATTTTCCTTATAGAATACGCACGCCCTATCTACGTATACATATATATTATCTCTACAATATCACGCGCTTCACGTAAAATTACATATCTCGCCTTAGTGTACATTTCGCTTTAACTACGTTTTCAACGTACATACTCGACATAGCAAAGTGGTCAGTTAAACTTAGTTATTTTCAAGACAAATTGTAAAATGCAAAAGTGTTGCAAAAAATAAACTGTGCTTGAGTAAAATAAAAAATACTTGAACTCACAATACAAGTTTACTTAGGTATAGGAGAAAAAGGGTAAAAATTAGTAATCAATCCGCTTGATTTAGCTACTAATTGACGTTTCTATGACGATTCCAAAAATAAAAAGTATTTTAGTTAAAGTTATTACTAGAATAATTGATTAAAACTTGAATGAACACAAAATATCTGTATTTACCTGCTTTTCTTCGCGTCATAATATGAAGAAGGAAGACAACTCACCTGAAACAAAAAAAAAAATAGAAATTAGTATTGTACACATACTCGTGATAATATTTAGTAAAAGATATTTTGAAAATTTGTGAAAACAATAATGTATTGTTACAAGGTAGTTTTGGTGTCCAATTTTAGAGTAAGTATTATTCACCGACCTCACCTACGAGGATTTTTAATGCATATTTGCATTAATTGAAGTATTAGTTACTTCAATCTCTCCAAAGAAGAATTTACATAAAATTCCATACGGTTTGCGTTACAAAAGATAGGGAAGCGTTTAAAAAAGTAATCACCAATCTTCGTTAGGAGACGGCACGAGAAAAAGAAGAAGATGCCCCTAGCAATTCATTTAGACGATAATAATCTATTTGGTTGCCCTTTTACAACTAGCTTACAACATAAAAATGGTTCACAAACATAATCCCTTTTTCCACAAACTTTTTGAATTCGTTTTAAGATTTGTCAAGATATTTACAATGTAACAATAAAACACTGAAAACTTTATGAAAAATAGATCACTCTCAAGTGATCTATTTTTGGCTTGGGTTTACAAATTTATAGTCTCTAATGAAATAGGTTGAGGAGGGGAGAACTGTTTGTCTCATGTTGGTCATTCTTATATCTGTGTTTTTTAATTTTTTTGATTTCCATAGATTCTAACAAAGATAGCTTAAGGCATTTATTTTGAATGTGAAGAATTTTAAATTTGTCATTAAAAGAATGATTATGATCTAGAAGGTGAAGTGCGTATGTCGAATCTGTTTTTCTATTCTTGAAAGCCATTTTATGTTCTGCTATTCGTTTATCAAAGTTTCTACCAGTTTGACCAATGTAAGTTTTTGGGCAGTCGCCACATTGAAGTTTGTACACACCAATATTTAAGTGTTTTTTATTTTGGCTCTTGTTATTTTTAATATATTTGCCTAGGTTGTTATTTGTTCGGAAAGCTGGTGTTATTCCGTTCTTTTTATGTGTTTGGCAGAAAAAACCCAGTACCTTCGGCTCGATTACATATACAGGCAAAATAACAACGAAAATTTCCAAACACATAAAAAAGAAAGGAATAACACCAGCTTTCCGAACAAATAACATCCTAGGCAAATATATTAAAAATAACAAGAGTCAAAATAAAAAACACTTAAATAGTAGTGTGTACAAACTTCAATGTGGCGACTGCCCAAAAACTTACATCGGTCAAACTTTAGAAACTTTGATAAACGAATAGAAGAACATAAAAGGGCTTTCAAGAATAGAAAAACAGATTCGACATACGCACTTCACCTTCTAGATCATAATCATTCTTTTAATGACAAATTTAAAATTCTTCACATTCAAAATAAAGGCCTTAAGCTATCTTTGTTAGAATCTATGGAAATCAACAAATTAAAAAACAGATATAATTCTGAATGACCAACTTGAGACAAACAGTTCTCCCCTCCTCAACCTATTTCATTAGAGACTATAAATTTGTAAACCCAAGCCAAAAATAGATCACTTGAGAAAGGCAATCAGCCGAAACAGCTGTAGTGATAAGATTTAAAATAAATTTTGTGGAAGTTTGAAAACAAAGTTTTCGGTGTTTTATTGTTACATAAAATGAATTTCCATCAAGTAACAGTCGAATCCATCAAATATTAACAATGTCCAAAAATGTACGCTTCAAAGGATTTCTCAGAAAAATCTGGAATCGACAAGGGCAATTCTGACGTGAAAATACTTTTAATGTGGGACGACTAGCTAGGGATGAATATAAATAGATGTTGACATTTAATATAAATGTTCAATCCCCTAATTGAGATCGAAAGCAGTGGACAACCTTGTCACTGATAAATAAGCGACCTATACATTTACCATGTAAACCCGTTTGACTTCACGGCTTCCACATAGGCATATTTCATATTAGAGATGGGAGAGATTGCGATTTTTTAACTTCTGGTTTTTTCGGTAATAATAATATCGTCCATTACATGAAAAAAGGCGACTAGTTCCAGTGTAACAACTACAGGTAGAGATAGAGGTAGAGGTGTATTAGAGAGGTATAAACTTGCTAACAAACGAAATAAGACAAACAAATTAGCAAATATTCTCTAGGAAAGGCTAAAAATTAACACAATGGGCATAATAGAAAAATCACAGGCCGGATAAACCTAATTGATCCTCCTATTGACCAGATTCATTTATTAAGACATATCCTCGAGAAAACAGAAGAGAACAGTACTATAAAAATGTTATTCTTATAGTCGTTCCGGTAATGGTAAACACTACATTATACTTCATGCTGGAAATGATGTGGGTTTTATTCATGACGCTAGTTTAATTTCTTCGTCCACAAAGAATACAGCTGATTACCATGGAAATATGGATGCAAATATTTTTGAAGAAAGTGTATCCATAATAGTGTTAGATATAAATAAAAACAATAAAAACAAAAATAAAATAAAAACGTATAACGCCCTAATTAAGTATGTACATTGCAAAATTTAATATATCAATTTTTCTGCCTGATGTCCCGCTCTTGCACCATCTTCTTCTGGAGATTTTTCCTTTCGGAGTCCTGGACTTCTTTGGGTGGCATCCTCGCCTTCTTCTGTAGGTACTTATTTCGGCATCGTACCTACTTCCCTGTATTGTTGGATAATTCATTCTAGCACTCAAGAGTAGAAGAGAGATTTCCTTCAAGCAGCTGGACAAAAGAAGAAATAAAGGTGGTTGACAGGAAAGAAAATTTATCACATTGACACATTTTTAATAGTAGATTTACTTCAAAGGTGTGGAGAGCACAAACTTCAAAAGAAATTTATTACTGATCAAATGGCTCTTAAATATGGCCATGAAGTTCTTCGAGTTTCGCCTTACCACTATAATGCAGTTGAGTTAGTTTGGGGTAAAGCCAAAAATTTTTATGATAAACATGCATCCAAAACAACAAATGATCTAGCGTTCTTAGTTTATGAAAAGAATCGCTAGAATAAATAAAGGCAGAACAATGGCAAAATTGTTTTAGACATACGGAAGACATAATCGTTCGGTCTTTTCCAACCGAGCGAGTTATAGATGAGGTCCGTCCTCTAATTATTCGTATAGACAATTCAGATAGTGACGAGTCTGATAGTAAAATATCAGACAGTGAATAGGACAAATCGTTTGCTAAAAAGAAAAAAAAAAGTGTTTCGGGAATTCAATTCGGACTTTGTGGTGTGTTTTAGTTAAACGATAAAGTACCTTGAGTCTAATTACTAGACTGCATACTCTCAATAGCTTTGGTATTAATTACTGGACTACACGTGTTTAAACCTTTTGTTTTGCTGAAAAAACTCGGAAGAGACTTAGTGCCAATTGTTTCAAGGTTATATTTAATACAGTGTCTGCAGAAAGTAAAGTTTTTTAACACGCCCTGTATATACATATTATATTCATTTTATTTGTCTTTAGACACAGTAAAATCCAATATTACTGAACATAAAATACAGGAAATTAAATATTTTTATGAAAAAGAGAGCAAATATTTGATTTCACGCAAACAGCGCCTATGTATCTGTTGATACGTATTTCGACCTAATAGGTCTCATCAGAACAGTTATTCATAGGTGTTCTCAACGTGAAAAATCAATATTTTCTGTCTTTTAAGAAGCAACACTAAAATGGCTTCAATACGGACGCAATAACAACATCTAATAATAAACTCCGTAAAATGAATGATCCGTAATGAATTGTGTTTCGAAACTATTTTACGGATAAATATTTTTACTTTTCAAGCGATCGGAATCTTTTAGGCCCACTGATCATATCTCGCATATCGGCCGTCATAGTGTAAAAGGACTTTAGTAAAATTATTAATGTTTCCTAGAACAAACTGTAACAGTGATTTTATGAACTGCGATTGCGATGCACCTCTATATAACATCCGACGAGAATGGTAGCGTTTGGAATTAGATCTTCAGAGATTCTAGATTGGATTTTATGACTGGGGTGGAGGTCAATTGCACTACGGGAAATCAACTATATATCGAATTATCTTCAAGTCAGCGCACACTACGAACCGAACGATGTTTCCGGGAATATTGGCTCAGAAATTGTGTCTCAGATATTAGTTTAAGAATATAGCGTAAACAGTTCGCAAGATGGGTACAAGCATAGATGAGATTTCAGATGTCACTTGTTGATTAGTTTCGCCCAACAAATACGACAGAAAAATAACATGAAACATATATAATATTGCAATACTTACAATATTTACAACAGGTTTATAATTTACTTGGTTTGGAACGAAAGTTACACCTGGATGAGTAGAAATGACGCCACCACAAGTTGGGTATTATTTTGGACAACATAAAAATTAATTTAATGGGAACTTTTGTCTTTGAATTTAAATTAAATGGAGAATTCCAGGTCTAAAGACGTTCACAAACAATAGAGCAAATAGGTTAAATCTTTTCCTGAAATGTCCAAAGCAAAAAGGAACAATCACTTTTTCCTTATGTGGTTTTTATTATAACTTATTAGTATTACTCATTTGCGGTCCAAGAGAAGATAAGGTTAGTAGAGAGATAAAACTAATAACAGTGGTTACTACTTAGCTTTGTGTATCCCTGGATTAAAAACTCAGTATAGTAACTAAATGGACATATTAAATTACGTTAAAAAAAACAGAAATCTCAATTACAAAATAATACTGTTAAAATATTTAAATTTTATACCTCTGAATGACCTGGTAAAAATAATCAAAAATTAAAATGAATATAAAAAATCGAAATTTATCTCAGTCATATTCATTATTATTATTGCATTGATAACATGCATTGATTTTTACATTACTAGACATACAAAAAAAATAAGAAAAGGTATTCCTTATATAACAGTCAAACACTAAAACTTTGTTTTCAAACTTCCACAAAATTTATTTTAAAACTTATCACTACAGCTGTTTTGGCTGATTGCCTTTCTCAAGTGATCTATTTTTGGCTTGGGTTTATAAATTTATAGTCTCTAATGAAATAGGTTGAGGAGGGGAGAACTGTTTGTCTCAAGCTGGTCATTCAGAATTATATCTGTGTTTTTTAATTTGTTGATTTTAAATTTGTCATTAAAAGAATGATTATGATCTAGAAGGTGAAGTGCGTATGTCGAATCTGTTTTTCTATTCTTGAAAGCCCTTTTATGTTCTGTTATTCGACAGAATTAAATATAATTAAGCAAATAGCAGTAAACAACGGATACAACGAACAAACAATTAATAAAATGTTAAATTAAAAACTACACAAGAAAGCCCTGAAATTAGTATTTCCACCACCAGAGAAAAAACCCAGTATCTTCTGCTCGATTACATACACAGGCAAAATAACAACAAAAATTGCCAAACACATAAAAAAGAAAAGAATAACACCAGCATTCCGAACAAATAACAACCTAGGCAAATATATTAAAAATAACAAGAGCCAAAATAAAAAACACTTAAATAATGGTGTGTACAAACTTCAATGTGGCGACTGCCCAAAAACTTACATCGGTCAAACTGGTAGAAACTTTGATAAACGAATAACAGAACATAAAAGGGCTTTCAAGAATAGAAAAACAGATTCGACATACGCAGTTCACCTTCTAGATCATAATCATTCTTTTAATGACAAATTTAAAATTCTTCACATTCAAAATAAAGGCTTTAAGCTATCTTTGTTAGAATCTATGGAAATCAACAAATTAAAAAACACAGATATAATTCTGAATGACCAACTTGAGACAAATAGTTCTCCCCTCCTCAACCTATTGCATTAGAGACTATAAATTTGTAAACCCAAGTCAAAAATAGATCACTTGAGAAAGGCAATCAGCCGAAACAGCTGTAGTGATAAGTTTTATTAGTAATGGCATTAAAATGGCACAAGAAAATAGCTTCAGAACAGTAGTAAATTAGTAATTAATAATAAAACAATTCTGATCAAATTGCAGTGATTAAAATACCTTAACTAAAATAAAAAAACGGTCTTTTAAGAACCAATCAAACGCAATTCAATTTTAAATCGGCTAATAAAACAATCCTCAAAGATTTATTTCCGAACTTTAATAGAAAGACGCTAATTCTCGGCAATTCTCGATATAAAATGATCCTCATTGTGTCGCAATTGACGATTATTTCTTCGGCAGCCTTGTCGTTCGACTTTTTCGACCGTATTTCGTCGATTGACGGCCTTGATGTTGGCCGCGTTCCGCATGATTGGACGTTTTGTATCAATCGTGAAGCGAGGAAATGAGATTTTCTTTACATGTAACGAACAACGATAGCAAGCTTTTTAGGTCTGCATCTGAGTTGTCACATAAAACATATGACCTGGAAATTTCAACTTGTAATTAATGATTTTGTAGTTTTATGGTATTTACGTAGCTATTTTAAAACAAGAGAGAAGGAAAAATATGAGTTATTAATATGTATAAAAAAAATAGAAGAATCAACAACGAAAGAACTTAAGTTTTATCAAATAAAAGGCAGATATCGAACACAGTTTATTAACTAAATCTTGCCCAAGTACTTTTTCCTCCTAGAAGAAAATTAATTAACTTCGATAAAAAACTCGAAGTTGATAAAAGTTTTTTATGTAATATAACGTTTTAGACTAACTGTGATTGGTAGACCCTTTTATTGTAGTCAACCATCCACTATCTAATAGATTGTTTAGTCCATTTCTTGCATTCATACTCTACGTCTACTTCAGTTGCCCTCAAACTAACACCCTAATTATTATAGACAGGTTTGAGTGTGAGATCTGGATTATACAATCTACTTAAAATATTCTATATAATTTCATATTTCATCAGTTGATTTCCTATAGTAGTGTCACTTGGACCTTTGGTCAATGCTCAGTTTCATAAAATTTTAAAATTTGTAGATCACATCACCATGATTGTGACTGCTCATCCAAGCTGTCATATGTCACATGTCACCTTAACATTTCCGTTACGACCAGGAGCCATTATCTCGCCGTTTTTTTTAAATTTAAACTGTTCTAGTTTTATGTAGTGTTAACGTACAATTTTATGTTTATGACATTCTAAAAGATTATTGGATAGGTCAAATTTGACGAAGTAAGTCTAAAACGTTATGTTATATAAAAAACTTTTATCAACCATCAACTTCGAGTTGTTTTTTATCGAAGTTAATTATTCTCTTCATATAAAAAAAAACGTTTCTTGGCTTATTTCAGATGCCCCTGAAGATGCTCTAGAAAGAGAAAGTACTTGGGAAAGATTAAATTAATAAAATTGTGCTCGATATCTACTTTCATTTGATCAAAGTTCATTTATTCGAGCATTCAACCTTATATCACGTAAAGAACTTAAATTATGGATATAATAAATAAAGCGATTGTTTGAAAATAATAGATTATTGCAAAAAATCGACAGGGTTGAATATTGTAATCTATAAAGGCAGGACTTTTCTTGAGATAGTCTTCCAAGAAAGCGTTTCATCAGGTTGCGTGTTACCTAAATTGAAAATAGAAAACATACTTAAAATAATGGCTGGAGCTCAATTAATAAGTCCTTTAATTTCCTAATGTTCTATAAATAGATCGAGTCTATTATAGTCCAAGTTAACCTGTGCTTAGTTTCGATACGAAAGAGAATCTGCATAAGCCAAACGAGAATATATAATTAAAACAAACTTTGAAGAACAATGGCGGTATTATTCAATAGAGGATTTGTTTCACAAAGTTTCCTAGTTTGAAATCGCTGCCTTTAATGACCAGGTTTATTCAAGGTAGTTTAAAATTTGTTATGGCGAATATCAAATCTTTCGAGTACAATACAAATATAAATTATACCAAATAAAGTTATTTATTTCGCGATTTATTTGGAGTGGACTCTGTTGTCTGAGTGGAAACTGTTTTGTGAGTGTTGTGTTTGTTTGTTTGGTGTTTGTCTGTTCTTTCAATAAAAACGTTCCATCAGCATTAATTTCAGAATTGGAAGAACAAATCAACAAAATAATATTGATACTCGTTCCAATTAATGGTGTAATAGCATAGAAGATTATAGAAGAAAACAGAAACATAAGATCTATCAAGTCCCATCTAAGAAGAAATAAAATCATAGAGATGGAAAATAATTAAGGTGTAATGAAAAAAAAGCAGAACCCAAATATCTAAGATAACAAGGGAATATTATAGTGACCTCTACAGTTCTAAAAACAGTCCACCTGATACAACTCAACAAAACCTGAAAAAGAAAATAATGAATGTAAACTCTGAAATATTACCCCCATAACCGGAGAAGAAATAGAAAAAGCAATTAGAGATATGAAAAGAAATAAGGCTCCAGGAGACGATGAAATTCTAATTGAAATGTTAAAAAAGGAGGGGAAAAATTAAAAGACTACCTAAAGATACTTTTCAATAAATGTTTGAAGGACAAATATCGCAAGAGTGGAACAAGGCAAATACAATTCTGATATATAAGAAAGGAAATAGATCAAAATTAGCTAACTATAGACAATATCTCTTGTCACAAATCTATAAAACTTTCACTAAGGTGATTACAACAGACTAAACAACAAATTTGATGCATACCAACCAGTTGAGCAGGCAGGATTTAGAAAGGGGTACAGCACAACCGACCACCTTCACACTCTTAAAATGTCGATAGAAAAGACCAACGAATACAACCTTGCAATATACCTAGCGTTTGTTGACTATGAAAAAGCGTTTGAGAGCATAGAACTATGGGCAGTGGAAGAAGCGCTAGTTAATTGCCGAATAGATTCACGGTACAGAATGTTAATCCACAATATATATCAAAACGCCACTATGAAAATTCAGCTAGACAGAGATTTGCAAACTCCATTAAGTAGAATTTGTAGAGGTGTCAGACAAGGGGATACAATCTCACCCAAACTATTTACTCTGGCGTTGGAAGACATTTTTAAATCTATAGACTGGGACAATAAAGGGATTTGTATAAAGCGGGAAATATTTAAATCATCTAAGATTTGCCGATGATGTACTCCTGATAGCAACAACTATGGAACAACTACGAATAATGATTTCAGACCTAGAAAAAACATCTCTTGAGAAAGGAACTAAAAATGAATCTAAAGAAAACTAAAATAATGACTAATACAGAAGACAGATCAGTAATTACCATAGGTGGAACAAACATAGAACACGTCCAAGAATATATTTACTTAGGACAAGCTATCAGAGTAGACAAAAGTAACCAGACTAAAGAAATAACCAGAAGAATAAGAATGGGGTGGGCTGCATTCGGAAAACTCTCATATACTATCAAAAACCAAAAAATACCTTTAAAATTAAGAACGAAGGTATTTAATGCATGCGTCCTACCTGTTCTGACAAATGGTGCCCAGACGTGGACGTGTAAAAAGAACAACTTAGAATAAAGAAAACTCAAAGAGTTATGGAAAGACAAATGTTATAATACGTTGAGAGATGAGAAACGAGTAGATAAGATGCAAAACCGAAACAACAGACGCTGTCGAACATGCATTGAAATTAAAATGGAAATGGACTGGGCATAATGAAAGATATCAGTATGGAAGATGGAATAAAGAAATTGGCCGCTGGAGACCATATACTGCAAAAAGGTCATTGGTGGAAAAATGACATTGGGCAAAGCGCAGGTCCAATGTTGTCCAATTTTGTCGTGCACGTAATTTGGCAAAACCAATTCTTCCAGTAAGATGGGGCAACTTGCCATACTGTTAATGTCTTCCAGTCCAAGTGTGAATAGCTTTGGTGAGATAACATCTCCCTGGCGAACTCCTCTGTTTATTGGTATAGCTTTGGTTTTCGCATCTATTTGTATTTTCATTGTAACTTTCTTGTAAAAATTATGTATGAGCATTCTGTATCGGGTAAAGAATATACACGAAAGAAAAAATGCAAAGATGTTATTAGACAACTACATACAGCTCAGTAATTTTCCAAAAAAATGCATCCAAAGTGTTTAACGCTTGTAATATTTTTATTGAGAACGCATCACACATTCCGTGTGTTCCTCGAATGATATTATATTTACGTATATTTCAATCAATTTCTATAGAACTTTATCCAACTGATTGAAATTTGAACATTAAACCAACCTCACATGCTAGAACAATACTTAAAAACACAGTAATTTAATTTTAATTAAATCCTCTCAGACGCTGCTTTATTATACCTTGGAGCTTTGACGAAGGGAACCAAGTCCAAGGAGAATGGCGTTGAAAATCAGCGTCGTCATTTGCTGGATCGTCAAGTGCGATACCACAAAGTTTACACTACAAAGCATTAACTTGGAGAACTTTGCGATTAAATATTCATCGAGTGGTTGAATACAGGATGGGATATTTAGGCGGGAAGATTGCAAACAAGACGAGACAAGATCTATATTGATTTGAGGCGTTGAGAACGAAACTAGAGAAACGGTTAAGTAAAATTAATTTTCCAGCGACAAATTGACAAGAAGATCTGTAAAATTGTTTAGTATAATTTCCCCATTGTTACCCAGTCGTCAATTTAATTGTCTAGAACTTTATTTATATTAATTTTTTAATATTTCTACTACTCTTAAAATGGAAAATAAAAGTTATAAATAAAAATATCTGAAAATTGTTGTAGAAATTTTCTTTTGGACGTTATGCATTTATCAACGAATAATTTTCACTACAAATTTGTATAATTTCATTAATTTTTCTTTTTAGTTTTAGCTTTTTACTTTGTGTTTTACCGTTTTTCACACGGTTGAGTGAAGGAATACAGTGAAATCTGTGGAAATCCTTATACAGGGTGATTGATTAGTGTGAGGAAGCTCAGTAGATCTGTTATAGTAAAAATTACTAAAAAAAGTTATTAACAAAAATTGTAGGCAGCTTTAAACTCCACATTTTAAAATTAGTTACAATCTTACAGGGTGTTCCATAAGATGGTGGCAGACCAAACTTATGTTTTTTAAATGGAACACCCTGTATTTTATTTTAAATTTAAAATCGGCTTCACTTCCACATCACAACAATGTAAAGTTTTATTATGTTATACCGGGTATCTAAAAAGTTATAACCAATATTACCTGAAAATCGTATCAAGTTTAACTCCCTGTGCAATTAAAAAGGAGTATAGGAACATTGATCTATTGCAACCATAGTTTTTAAATAATTGTTAAAAATTATAAAACATATTCGTTTCCATAATATTCGTTAAATCAAATACAGGGTAAGTCAAAATGCAAATACATTATTTTCTTGGTAATTTTAAATAGAACACCCTGTATTTTATATCACTATCAAAAAGTAATAATATCGTACTTCAAATTTTATAAAGTACTCCCTATACCTAAAGTTATCAGTTTTCTAGATATTATTGTTTTTCCATCAAAGTATTAATTTGGTAGATATTTTAACGTTTACCAACTCACAATATAATTATTGTGAGTTGGTTATGATTGATTTGTCAAAAACTGACAGTTTGACATTATTGTTTAATAATTTAGTAACGAAATAACGACACAGAAAAGAAAACAATTTATTTAAAATAAAATTTATAAAAAATAACCTACGGAAAATAAAAAAAAATATAACAACACATAGAAAAATTAAAAACAACAGTAAGTTTAACTTATCTTACTTAAGTAAGGTGTTCAAAATGACCTCCCAAAACATCTATGCATGCTTGAAAACGGTCATTGAAAGAGTTGGTTACATTACTAAGCATTTGTAAAGAAATATTTTGAAATGCAATTCGGATTCTATTTTTCATATCATCCCTTGTTGTTGGGGGTATTTTATATACTTCGTTCTTAACGTAACCCCAAAAAAATGAGTCCATTTTAATGAATTCTGGTGACCTTGGGGGCCACCTTACCGGTCCATCCCTTCCGATCCATCTTTCCCCAAACTGATTATTAAGTTCACCACGTACTAATTCGTTGTGGTGCGCAGGAGCACCGTGTAGAAACAACATTTTTTCACGTATATTAAGTGGAACCTCTTCTAATAATATCGGTAACTGAT
This sequence comes from Diabrotica balteata, assembly GCA_918026665.1. Taxonomy (NCBI): domain Eukaryota; kingdom Metazoa; phylum Arthropoda; class Insecta; order Coleoptera; family Chrysomelidae; genus Diabrotica; species Diabrotica balteata. The sequence continues at coordinate 148,872,635 of OU898281.1, forward strand.
TTACGATAAAATCTAAATAAATCTCACCATTTAAATTATCTTCAAAAAAATATGGTCCTACTACATGGTTACCGACGATACCTCCCCACACATTTAGAGACCATCTTGTTTGACTATGTGTTACTATGTGGTATGGATTACTTGTTGAGTAGTAGTGAAAGTTATGCCTATTAAAAGAACCGTTTCGATGGAATGTAGCTTCATCACCAAATAGGACATAATCAAAAAAATCTCTCTGCTCATTAATTTTTTCTAAGGCCCATTCACAAAATACTATTCGTTTCTGAAAATCATCATTAATTAATTCTTGGTGCTTTTGAATATGATAAGGGTGCATCTGTTTTTAGATAGAATGTTTTGAACAGAGTAGTAACTAAGTTCTTGTTCATTGGAAATAGTCCTTATGCTTGTGTGTGGGTTTTCTGTAACCGCCATCAACACACTCATTTCGTTTTCCTCTGTCACACTAGTTTTTGTTCGTTCATGTTTTTCATAATTCACTGAACCAGTGCGGTTAAATCGATCTTTCAATTTTTCAAATGTATCTTGTCTAGGTTGTCGCCTATCTGGAAACCGTTCTTGATAAATTCTAGCTGATAGTAATGAATTTTTATTGCATTCCCCCAATATCCAGATCATATCTACCATTTCATCAGTAGTAAAATTCATTATTGCTAATTTAAATTGAATCAATTACTGAATTACTAAATAATAATTGTTGCTAATTTACGGTGTACCCCAATACTGAATTAATAAATATTAATGTCAAACTGTCAGTTTCTGACAAATCAATCATGGCCAACTCACAATAATTATTGGTAAACGTTAAAATATCTACCAAATTAATACTTTGATGGAAAAATAAAAATATCTTTAAAACTAATAACTTTAGGTATAGGGAGTACTTCATAAAATATGAAGTACGATATTAGTTCTTTTCGATAGTGATATAAAATACAGGGTGTTCTATTTAAAATTACCAAGAAAATAATGTACTTGCATTTTGACTTACCCTGTATTTGATTTAACGAATATTATGAAAATGAATATGTTTTATAGTTTGTAACAATTATTAAAAAACTATGGTTGCAATAGATCAATGTTCCTACAATCCTTTTTAATTATACAGGGAGTTAAACTTGATACGATTTTCAGGTAATATTGGTTATAACTTTTTAAGTACCCGGTATAACATAATAAAACTTTACATTGTTGTAATGTGGAAGTGAAGCAGATTTCAAATTTAAAATAAAATACAGGGTGTTTCATTTAAAAAAAACATAAGTTTGGTCTGCCACCATCTTATGGAACACCCTGTAGGATTGTAACTAATTTTAAAATATGGAGTTTAAAGCTGCTTACAATTTTTGTTAATAACTTTTTTTTGCAATTTTTACTATAACAGATCTACCGAGCTTCCTCACACTAATCAATCACCCTGTATATATATATAGTTTGAGATTTACAGCGCTCCGAAGTTGACCGGGTTCATGAATACTCGTAAGATTACGAAAAAACTAATCATTAGGCTTATTTTTCTATTAAGTATATATTTTTTTATTCATATAATTTATCATTTTATTTCATTTTATTAACATTCCTATGTTATTATTAATTTATTATCGGCCTTTTCACCACCACAAAACTTAGAATATTAATGGTTTTACAAAAATTTTTACCATGCGATCCGATGTTTGGAATAAATTCATTTTTAGCGTTATTATGTACTATGTAAACTGAAAGAAGTTGATTTTTATTCTTAAATTGTCAATTTTCAGTATGACAATATTATACTCCTCCAGCACCCCTTTGAATTATAAGCAAACGTTTTTTAAGTTTGTTGCTTTAACTTGAAAAAACTAAGAAAATTTATTTTTAAGATGTAAAATTTTGATCATGTCTATCACAAAACTTTAGGTTGAATGAAGATAATGTCACATAATATTTAGAATGTATTTTTCAATGTACTTTACAATTAAAATAAATGTTTAAAATTACCACCATTCACTTCTTGACAATACTGTATGGTCTATTAAAATATACTGTAGATTTTAAATAACCCTATAAGAAGTAATCGAGAAGAGTCAAATCGGAAGATTTAGCCGGTCATACCATCATTCCACGTCGTTCAATCCACCTATTGGAGAAAACTTCGTTTAAATAAATCACGAAACTCGAAATCCGAAGATATCTAATTGTCGAAACCAAATTCAGATTTTTGCTTTAATCTAAGCATTGCAAGGCAAAACAGACGTTGATAAAGATGTAATTAGAGAAATGGGGAATCTAAAATTGGATTCCACAACATATTAAAATAAATAATTAAATCTCGTTTAAATAATTTCGAACTATAAGTGCAAAATGCGGTAGAGCTCAGTCTTGTTAGTAGTAAATGGGTCGAACCTATCTCATTTGAATGATTAACATCAGAAAAAAATCTTCGTAATGTAGGCACTAAAAAGTTAATAAAAAAATCTAGATAAACCTCACCATCAACTGTGTCCTCAAAAAAATAAGGACCAATAATTGTATTGTTAAAGATACCAGCCCAAACGTTAACGTTTTTAAGATATTGCGTGTAAGTTTCACACACCCAGTAAGGATTTTCTCTGCTCCAATATCTACAGTTCTGTTTGTTAACCGTTCCGTTTAAATGAAACGTCGCTTCATCAGAAAAAACTATTTTGTTTATGAACTGCAAATTTGTGTTCATTATGTCCATCATCATTTCACAGAATTCTTGCCTTCTATCAGGATCATCTTCATTTAACTCCTGAACCAATTAAACTTTGTAAGGGTGGTATTTTTCTTTATGCAAAACTCTCAAAATAGATTATTTACTTACAACATTGACGACGGCAAATTCTCGAGTTGTCTTATGCGGATTTTCCTCAATCTCTAGTACATTTAACTTTTTTTCATCAGTAAATTTAACATTTCTACCTGGTTGTTCAATATTTTTTACATGTCCAGTATAACGAAACTTCTTTTCAATTTTGCTAATTTGCTAACTGTAGAAGGTGAAATTATCGGCTAAACACACGGCTGATTATTTCTAAAGTATATTTTAATAGACCAGGTAATATATCTGATTTAAAAGTTAGGACAACTTAAAAAATTAACAAAATAACCTCGAGGCCATACAAAATGTTGTACGAGAATTTCAAAATCGCCTCCGCCACCACCGTTTATAAAGTCCTGTGATTATAACACGCAAAATTGTTAGTTCTATAATAAAAAGCGATATTAACAAGTGAACTTGTGTAGTAAAACTGTTATGATCATCTAATTTTACTCCCGTGAAATTAAAGTTTCATTTAACAAAATACAGTGCGAAAACCCTTTGCATCTCTTTTTCCAAGATAGTAGCCAGGGACAAGGGCGACCCCACACTCTTGAACTTAAGCTTATACTAACTCCCCCTGTACATCAAAAAAATAAGACTGCATCCCCTGACAAACGCACGCTAAGGGCTAGAAATATAACATTTAAATGGACTACAAAATTATTAATAATCATGATTTTTAAAATCATTTTATAACTTTGAAATGATAAATTTTAAACACTCTCTGAACTACCAAAGTGCAATTTTTTAGACACCACGTACACATTCCATTTAATTAAAACTAAAAGCGGATATTTCATGGTAATGGGACCATCCTGTAAGCATATACAAGTAGATTAATCAATTAATATTGTAGAGGTACTGTATATATTATGCAATCGTGCAGTTGCATTTTGTTGTGTATAATGAGAAGTGCAGTGGATATTCTTACTAACACTGTTTGTATTACAAGACCAGAATTTTGCATATTATAACGATTGTTTGCAATATTGGTGTTAAGACAATATATTTTTTAAAAGAGAAAGAAAAATTTATTTTCAAAAAATTTCTAAATAAGTTTCAACAAAGATAGTTAATTTAATGTGTGCACCCTTTCACAGTTTGTCTTGTCTTTGCAATGATTTAAACTCAGTTTCGGTCTAGAAATAAGGTTTATATCTGTCCGAAAATCTGGTCTATACGTATTTTTCTTTACGTTGTTCCTTCTGCAGTTGAGATTTCCATTTTCAAATATATAATTTGTTCTTTCAATTAATCAATCTGGATATCTATTGGATACTCCAGTAATCTGAGTCGAACATGCCACTGAATACAACAAGTTGAATTTTGCTGAAAATCTCAAGTTTGGGACCCTGAAAAACTTTGCCATTCCTACCCACTGGCTTCTCCCTAAACCCCCCCTCGTAGAGAAGGAATCTGTACGCTGTAGAAAACAAATATTTCAAACACGAAATGTGTCATCTCGAACATTACATTACAATCCTTACAGCAAATGACCAGACGCTATGGAAGGCGACTAGGAAGCTTGAGAAACCATACATAACTGTTCCTTCCATCCGTAAACCAAATGGTTAATGGGCCTATTCACAACCAGAAACAGAACCAGCAGACCCTGATGAAGAAGTGAAAGAACTAATTAGCGAAGCATTTCAAATGTCCCTCCAAATTAAAAGTTTTACTTCTATAGAAGCCAGAAAAGAAATAAACAAACTCAACTAACGAAAGACCCCAGGTTATGATTTAATCTCGGCACAAGTACTAAAACAATTCCTCGCAAAACCATTATTTTGCTAACAGTTATATTTAACCGCATGCCAAGGTTATCTTCTTCTTCCTTTGCCCTATCCGTTTCGGATGTTAGCTATTAACAAGGCTATTTTGACTTTGTTTACGGCACCTCTGAACAGCTCGGTCGATGTTAGTCCGAACCATTGTCGCAGGTTATGCATCCACGAGTTTCGTCTTCCAAGCTTATCATACTTTCCAAAAATATGGAAATTCGCTGAAGTCATTATGATCCTTAAGCCAGGAAAAGAGCCCAATGAAGTAGCATCTTATCAACCCATCAACCTACTCCCAGCTGTAAGCAAAGTTTTTAAAAGATTGCTGCTACAAGGGATATACGTAGATGTCTAGAAATACTCTCTATTTCTAGACATCTCACAAGCGTTTGACACAGTCTGTCACAGAGGTCTGCTTTACAAGTAAAAGTAAAAATAGCTCTATCAAGTAACTATTTCCTCCTACTTAAATCCTACATATCAAATAGATATTTCTCTGTAACGTTCAAAGACCACCAATCAAACCTCTGTCCCATCAACTCCGGAGTCCCGCAGTGTAGTGTTCTAGGGTCGCTGCTTTTCTCACTCTACACAGCCGATATACCAAAAACTAATAATACTACAATCGCTTCCTTTGCTAACGACCGACGTAGCAATACTAGCTGTAAATGAAGATCCCATACAAGCCTCAGAAATCCTGCAACATCATCTGAACATACATATGCCCACCTGTAAGGATGGAAAATGTAAGAATACCAACAGTAACAGACGCTAGATACCTTGGTCTCCATCTTGGTCTTACTTGGAAGAAACATATCCAGACCAAAAGAAGGCAGTTCGACTTAAAATTCCGGCAAATGTATTGGCTTCTTGGACGTAACTCAATCAAATAATCTGGTTCTACGAACTAAACCTATCGGGCTGTGCAAAGCCAACGTCGCTGAACATTATCCAAAGATCCCAGTCTAAAGTGCTAAGATCGACAGTGGATGCACCATGGTACGTAAGTAATTAAACACTTCATTACGACTTAAAGATTCCTTTCATCAGAGACGAAATCCATCGAGCCACGGAGTCACAAAATGAACGTAAAATGAACCGTTCTCTCAGAAACAACGCTTGAAGTGAACGGCGATTTTCGGTTACGTGCGTAAAATCAATTTTTTAAATAAAATTTGTATCTCCACAAATATCTCCAATAATATGTTAACTCGACGATAAAAATCGATATCTTATTATATTACTATATTATCTAAAAATTAAAATGCGTTTTAAAGGTGAAGAATGCAGCTTTCGTATGCAATTCTTCCAATTTGCCGCAAATGAAGTCGGTTTATGTAAAGCTGAAAAATAAATAAACGTTGCGCGATTTTGCATTTACCAGTCTCATATAACCAGGTCAACCCTACAGAAAAACATTACACAGCTTTTTTCATTTGAAAAACATTTCAGATCTCAGAAATTATTCATCACACACCGCGTGTCGGTTCGGCTTAATGGCCAATTTGGCGTGAATTGGATTTTAGAGGTCTGTTGGTGAAATAAAAGTCACGAATACTCAGAAACACTCAGAAACAACTCATAAACTTATTTTAATAATCAAACGATGAACAAACACGAAGGAAAAATTTGATACTTTAATAAAGTTTTTGATAAAAACATTTTTTCGGGACGACTTCGAGGGGAAAAAGAAAATGAAAACTTTGCCGGCTTTATTCTACTTGAGCTTACTTTGTACTGGATGAAACTCTTAAAAGAAAAATAAAAGGTCGTTTAAAAGATATACTTGTTATGGAAGTTATGATTTATAAATTTACAGATCTTGATTGTAAATTTACTTGGAAGCTAACGTGGTTCATGATGAATATATATAATAATAATTCAGAAACATGGTAGGCAAAAAATTCGGTTATTTTTAGTTTAATTTATTAAGTTTAATTAAATATTATTTTAATTTAACTTTAATTTAAATTAAATATTAAATTAAATTTAAGTTTAAGTTTAAAACAAGTATGCCAGCAATTAAGACACTGCGATGAAGCCCAAGTAGCATAGATTGTAATTTTGTACGAGGAAGGATATGCACTAAAAGATATCGCACGACGTCTCAGGACACATCAATCTACTGCCGGAGTTCCCAACCAGGGGGGCATGCCTCTATGCCCCCCAAGGGGGCATAGAGAGATGTCAAGGGGGGGCGGAAGACGTTTGCGATTTTAGAAAGAAAAAAAATAATCAAACAACATTTACAAATAATATTACATACAATGTAATGTTTAATTTACACGGATAAAATTAATGAAATTAAATATGTCAACAACCGTTTCAAAACCCGACACCAACGTCGTCAATCGCAGTTTATATAAGTTTCGACAAGCCACTACATGAAATCCGCGCGCAACCCCTCCGCACCGATTCCGCATAACCCTCATTAGGAATTAGGATTAGATTATAGGCACAGTATAGTCACAGTATAAAGAGGTTGGTATAGTGCTTAAGCACTACACTGTGTCATAGGTAGATAGAAAATAGTTGAGTACCTACCGGACGTGCATGAGCATCTGTGACATTCATTCACACAAATTTACGAAAAATTTGACGTTTCGGTATCAATTTGTTGCTGAGCAATTAGTTTGAGTGTGTATAATTATTGTGTTTCACTGTTAAAAGGTAAGTTTGTGTATTTACAAACTACAGTTGTCATTTTTATTTAATTTACTAAATTATTGATTGAGCTAAGATGCGTTCGTAGATCGATCATTGGATCTTTTTTAACACATTACAATCAAACCTACGTGGCGAATTAATTTTGAAACGTTAAATACATTACGTTATTAAGATAAATGGGCATTTATAAATAGTAATTACATGTAGGTATTTTGCTTGTTTATTTATTACTGTTTTATTGTTATAGGTTGCAAAATGGCAGCGAAAAAAAGAAAGTTTTCCGAAGATTATATTAAGTTTGGATTTACCTTCATAGAAAAAGACGAGTTACAGTTACCTCAGTGTGTGATATGTATGAAAGTTTTAAGTAATGATAGCATGAGGCCCAATCGCCTTGAAAGACATTTGAAGGTACAACATCCTACTCTGGTTTTGAAGACGCAAGAGTTTTTTTCTTCTAAAGCAGAATCACTCAAGCAGATGAGATTGGATAAATCGGGAAGTTATCACAAAGGTGTATCGCAGCATTTCAAAGCTTCATTTGAAATAACTTTTATGATAGCAAAACAAAAGAAACCTCATATTATTGGTGAAGAATTAATAAAAGCGTGTGTCCTAAAAGCCACGCAGATAATTTTAGGAGAAGATGCAGAGCAAAAAATGAAATCTATTTCTCTTTCGGATAATACAGTCAAGCGTAGAATCGATGACATTGCAGCAGACATAAAGTCACAAATAATCAACAAAGTAATATTATCGCCATTTTTTGCAATTAGTTGCGATGAATTCACCGACATCGTTAATTGTGCACAGTTAATAGTGTATGTTCGTTACATCGGCGGAGATATCATTGAAGAAGAGATTTTGTACTCCCAATCTTTGACAGCAGGTACTACTTCTGAGAATATATTTAATTCAATATCAAATTTTGTTGAAAAACATGACTTGGTTTGGAATAAACTCATTGGACTTTGCACAGATGGCGCACCTGCAATGATAGGTGTACGATCGGGCTTAGCTAAAAAGCTCAAAGAAAAAAATCCCGCAATGGTTAGTACACATTGTGTTATTTATCGGCAAGCTTTGGCTTCCAAAACATTACCACAGAAATTACGCCATACTTTGGACTCGGCTATAAGGATTGTAAACTACATTAAGAGCAGCGCTTTGAACAGTCGTTTATTTACTTTACTTTGCGAGGATCTCGATTCTGATCACAAAGTTCTTCTGTTCCATACAGAAGTACGCTGGCTATCCAAAGCAACATGTTGGCTCGCCTTTATGAATTGAAATGAAAGAAGAAGTACTTCTTTTTCTCGAGTTCAAAGAAAAACACGATTTCTTCACAATGTTCAAAGATGACACATTTCAATGGAGGTTGGCTTATTTGGCTTACATATTCGATGCCGTGAATGAACTAAACTTTAAACTTCAGGGCAGTAACGGCACTATAATAAGCAATTATGATTATATTCAGGGGTTCATATCAAAGCTTCAACTTTGGAATCAAAAAATCTCTTCTGAAAATGTTATGTCTTTTTCTCGGCTGCTCGAAGCAATTAAAAATAATATACTTGACGCAAATTTGAAAGCTGACATAAAAACTCATTTGCAAGCGCTGAAAGACAAATTTCGCCGATAATATCGAGACATCATTTCAGAGTCACCAATATGGCGTATGACAAGAAATCCATTTGTTGTTGATGAGTTCCAATTACCAGAAGAAATTCAGGAAGAATTTCTAGATATGATGGCTGACTCGTCCATGAAAGATGACTTGCATCTCTTGACATTGGAGAAATTTTGGATTAAAAGATTGCCTGTGAATTCAAAGGTTGCCTCTCTTGCTTTACGAATACTAGTTCCTTTTTCTTCAACTTACTTATGTGGGACAGGCTTTTCTGCTCTAGTTTTAATTAAAACTAAACAGCGAAATCGTCTTGATGTCGATAGCGACCTGATGATAGCTCTGGCAAAAACAGATCCTAGAATCAACCAAATAGTACAGAATATGCAATCTCAAGTGTCTCATTAATATTTACTTTGTTAAATTTAATTTTTTTTTATAAAAAACATGTACTAGTTTAATTAAACTTTTAAAATTTGTTTATTAGAATTAAAATAAAATTTTAAGTATATAATGTGCGTTTTTTGTTGTATCTATTAAAAAAGTAAAGGGGGGACATGAAAATTTAATTTATAGTCCGGGGAGCCCCAACAAAGAAAAGGTTGGGAAACCCTGATCTACTGTTTTGAATACTTAAAGAAAAAGGTACCGTGAAACAAGATATTTTGTATGAAGGCCTAGTCAAGGACGTCAAAGGTGCACAACCGCAATTGATAACCGTTTTTTGGTTCTTAATTCTACACGAAATCGTTCATTGATATCGATGCACCTCAGAAATGAGCTATTAAATGTTAGACAAGTTAATGTGAGTCCAGGAACAGACGCCTGGCCAAAATCTTCTCCAATAGGAATATCGACAACTGGAAAAATGTTCTTTTCACTGATGAGACAAGAATCCTATTATGGAAGCCAGATGGTCAAAAACACGCCCACAGAAGAGTTGCAGAACGATTCGTCAGCTGCAATCTCGCCCAGACCGTTTGTTTTGGAGGTGGTGGCATAATCCTTTGAGAAGGTAATACTTAGTTGGGAGGTATGCACCGCACTTGTGGAAGCTATTGGACTGATGACTCGTATATTTAAAACGCACGGTCATGTTGTGTCATATGTTGGTTACATTGGACACTCCGCTGCCCTAGTGAGTAATTATTTTGATGATGTCCAAATTCGAAGATTGGGTTGGCCACCGTTTAGCCCGGATTTAAATCCAATAGAGCACATGTGAGATCATCTAAAATACCGCATACGACACAGAAATCCCGTTCCAAATACGACAGAGCAGCTTCGGCTTGCTGCACTGGATGAATGGAATGCATTTTTCCAAGGATATGTCCAAAATTTACCTGCGAACATGCCTAGAAGGATGCAAGCAGTAATAAGAGCTAGAGGGGGGAATACTCGTTACTGATCATGCACTTCTTTTAGTTAAAAAGACTTGTTTAAGCTATTTAAATTAGCATTTAAGTTTAGAGTGAAATAACCTTATATTAAGCATTTACTTTTTTCGCAATTTTCTCTGCAGAAAAACCTATAAACATTGTTAAAATAAACTCTATTTCACAATAAACGACTTGATTGACCAGAATTTATTTTGAAAAAACAAAAATTAGAAAATTTCAAAATATTCGATATTTTTGTCCATGAGTGTATCTCAAGGCACGTCAATAATGAATATTATAAAGTTCTTTATTATATGACAAAAATGTGCAATAACTACCTCTTAAAACTGGCCAAATTTCATTTGCATATCTCAACCGGTTTCAGAACAATATGTAAATCAATCAATCAGTTTTTAAGAAACATTTTCACTCGGAAAATAAAGTATTTGCGGACATACATTTGTCATTATATTTTTTCATACAGAATCACCACCTAAGTTTGTCGCACTTATTTACTAACACCCTGGATATCTTAGAATAGTATCTTATATAATTAAAATTTTTAATTATTTTTTTAACTCAATGACATAAAAATAAAATTAGAACACATCTGAACGCCTCTGAATCATAAATATTTATCTTTTAACTGCGTGAATGTGCTGTTGTATCTGTTAATTGACCTATATTTAATCAATAAAGAAAGGAATTTGTATAAGATAGTGGTTGTGTTTTTGATTATATAATTTATTATCCGCGTCTATTTTAACAATAACCGTTCGAGAACTGCATCAATCCACCTCGAAGCTAGATTTCAAAAAAACCTGACTAGGAAGTTCTGTTCACATTAACTTGTCGCACTTCCTGCTTTAAAAAGCTGAATAGAAATTGATATAAAGGTAGACAAAAGGTATTAACATTATTACAACACTTAAATATACAGTGTGATTCATAAAATAATTAAGAAAATAATAGTAATGAAAGTACACCCATACACCAGAGAGATTGGCTCAAATCAACATTTATTACATTATCAAAAAAACCTAATGCAAGGGAATGTGGACAATCGGAAAATAATGAAAGGAAAAAACGAACAAAGGTATAAACAAATACAGAAAGAAATCAAAATAGAAATCAGAATAGCAAAAGAAGATTTTTATAAATGAAAATGTGATGAAGCAATTGCAGGCAAAACATGATATTTTTAATGTACATAAAACAGTGAAAGAACTTGCAGGTACACAAAAACGTAAGCAGCCAAATACCCTATATAATGTCAACGGAAACATAATAACAGAACTAGAAGAACAGTTGAAGACATGGAAAAACTATATTGAAGAACTATATTTGCAGATGATAGACAACAATCTGAGCTAAGTAACATACAAGGAGACGAAGGTCCAGAAATAACGGAAAAGGACGTAATATACGCACTAAAAAAATGAAAAATGGTAAAGCCCCAGGTCCAGATGAAATACCAACGAAAATCCTTAAACTAATAGATAAAGACTCGATTCACATTTTAGTTGAACTTTTCAATAGCATTAATACATAAGGAAAAATACCACAAGAATGGCTTTTATCCACCTTTGTTATTATACCAAAAAAGATAAATGCCCAATAATGTAGTGATTACCGTACAATCAGTCTGATGAGCCATGTACTGAAAATATTCCTGAAAATTATACACTCTAGAGTACACAGAAAACTGGAAATGGACATCAATAATACCCAGTTTGGATTCCGAAATGGACTCGAAACAAGAGAGGCGTTGTTTGCACTGAACGTTATGTCTCAAAGATGTCTTGACATAAATCAAGGCATGATCACCTAATCAGACTCCTGACAGAAAAGAATTTAGATAAACGAGACATCCGACTAATAGCAAATAGGTACTACAATCAGAAAGCAGTAGTGAGAGTAGAGAATAATACCACTGAAGAAATTGAAATAAAGCGAGGTGTGAGACAACGAGTATACTGTCACCAACCCTGTTTAATCCCTATTCCGAAGACGTAATGAATAGAACACTCTCTGAGCAATCCGTAGGTATTAAAATGGTGTTAGATTAAACAATCTGAGATTTGCCGACGACACCGTTCTGATCGCAGAAACACTTGAAGAGCTACAGACATTGGTGAATAAGATAGCAGACTGCAGCGAAGAATATGGACTATCTTTGAACATAAATAAAACTAAATTTATGGTAATATCGAAATCAACAAAAAATGTCCAAAATTTATATTTACACAATGAAATTATCGATTGAGTTAGCAAATACAAATATTTTGGCACTTTTATAAATGAAGACAACGATAGCTCAGCAGAAATCAAAATAAGAATAGAAAAAGCCAGATCCATATTCACTAAAATGAAGAGAGTGTTCTGCGGAAGAGATTTGAGCCTTGAAATGAAACTTCGCCTGCTGAGATGTTACGTACTTTTTGTGCTGTTCTACGGAATGGAGTCATGGACGTTGAAAAAGATTGATACCAAAAAATTAGAGGCATTTGAACTGTGGATGTATCGCAGAATCCTGAGAATATCATGGACCGAGAGAGTCACAAATGTCGAGGTCTTGAGAAGAATGAATAAAGAAAAAGAAGTCATATTTACGATCATAAAACGAAAACTGCAATACTTGGGACACATTACAAGAGGCGAAAGATATGAACTGCTTCGAATAATTATGCAAGGGAAAATAGCAGGAAAAAGGTCCATAGGAAGAAGACGAAACTCCTGGCTAAAGAATCTACGGGAATGGTATAGCTGTAGCAACAACGAATTGTTTCGGTCAGCAGTTTCGAAAATACGTATAGCCCTGATGATCGCCAACCTTCGGAACGAAGATGGCACTTAAAGAAGAAGGGAATGTAATGACCACCGTATAATTAGTTTACTGAGCCACACACTAAAAATATTCTTAAAAATTATCCATTTAAGAATTTTCAGAAAAGTAGAACAAGACATTACTGAAATCCAATTTGGATTTAGGAATGCCATGGGTACATGAGAGGCATTATTTGGAGTTAACGTCCTCATGCAAAGATGTATAGATGTAAACCAACCACTCTATGTTTGTTTCATTGACTACAACAAGGCGTTCGATAACGTCCGCACAACCGTCTTATACAGTTACTTAAAGATAAACACATTGACAAAAAGACTTAAGAATAATAACTCATCTCTACTTTAACCAAACAGCAAAAGTCAGAGCAGGCAAAGAACTTTCGGAGGAAGTAGAAATGTAATGAGTGCGAACATATCCTGAAAGAAGTAACAACAACAGTTTTAGGAAAGAAGAAACAAGAAGGGAAGGGGACAGAATGGTATAATGCGGAATGGACACAGGCAACTCAAAAAAAGATTCAGGCGTATGGGAAACTCCAAAACAGAAGGAAAAGACAAAATCAGGAGGAGTACAAACAGATGAGACAAGCAGAGAAAAAGATACTGAAACAAAAGAAAAAACGACATTTAGAAAACCGGCTAAAAGGAACTAGAAAGGCTCAATTCACAAAGCAAATCGCAAAAATTTTAATAAAAATGTGAACCACAACGGATCTAGATTTAAAACTCAAGTCGAAGATGACTTGAGGAATCTAGGGGTCAGAAATTGGAAAGCCAGGGCGAAAGAGAGGGGGAAATGGACACTAATTCTTGAACAGGCAAAGACCAAGCCAGGGTTGTAGAGCCAAAGATGATGATGATGACGTACATATACACATATACATACAATAGCGTATGGTTTACGTTAAGTGAATTTTAAAAATTTATATGTACTTAAATATATATTTAATTAAACAAACAATATTTCCTTCAATAGCCCTGGTAAGATAAATGAACTTAACTGATAGGTGCAAACCAAATTTAAAATGGTTGCAATAAACAATCAAAACAATGTAGAGGTTGAGGTAAAACTAGGTATGGACTTACCGGTACTTTCAATGGTAATTACATTATTTTACGAAACCACGAACAAAACGAATTTTAAGATGTGTGTATTGGTCCGCTTTCATCTGTTCCATCTGTTTCAGAGCTGCGTCTGTTCCATCTTATCGACGCTCACGCTTTCGATCGCGAGATCCTACGGTTAAAGGGAGTGTATCGATTAATGTACACAACCGTATTTGAATTTAAACAGGACCATTAAAGAAGAATAAGGTTTACAGTCTCACCAATTTTTCTTTTGCAGACCTTACATCCACGTTAATCTTTTTTTTAGCCATAGATTAATCTATTGGAGAACGATTTTGATCGCATTTTTTAAATAGTTTATTTAATTGACTTCTATATAAAAATACGAATAATAGATCTTTTTGTTGAGCTACTCTGTAAAATATCACATAAGTGTGTGCTAGGAATACGATAAAGAAGATTAAAAATTATTTCCGGTAGGTGGATCTTTAAAAACGACTATTATCGCTTATCTCTCCGTCATGAAAGTTAAAAATTATTAAAGGAAAACTTCCGAAAAAACTGGGTTGCAATTTAGGCGAGTCTTGATTAAAATCTCTAGGACAAAGTAATTGGATTATTAAATTCGGGTCGCGAACAAAAAGCCAGCACGAAAAAGAGCAAATGTTGCGAGATGAAAGAATGTTCCCCAATAGAATAATTAAATTATTAGGGAAAAGGTACTGGGAATTTTACTTTTTATCACTCAGTTTCAGAAGCACTCATTTTCAGCCAGACCGGTATAAAAGTTTTTTTTTTATTTAATACGTTTAATTTAATTACCCTCTATGAAAAAGTTTTCTTGGAATTTGTACTGTCTGGGATATAATCTATTTGATTCCGAACATTTGTTATATAAATTCATGTATATAAGCATTTTGGAGCTTATTTATACTGTGTATTAGCTATAATTAAGTCTTTTCTCTGACAAGTAGTCGATTTTCTCTCTTGTTTTATGTACCCAAACTAATTTTCCACACTTACTTTTTCCAGTCTACATCCGACTACAATTCTTTGTACTTTCTGCCCAGTATCGGGCTACATCTATTGCCTTCGTATTGGTGCATTGTGATGGACAAAGTCTGCATATTCTCAGTTGTTCCACTTTCTGGATTTCACCACGTAAGTGCGTCTTTATCTGTCTCTTTATCCCATTTAATGATGGTCTGTTTTATCAGCGGTCCCGCTGGTATGTATGCGGTTGAGTGTCTTGAGTAATTCGTTTCAGAAGGAATCCTTGAAACAATTGAACAAAAACCGCCCCTTGTCACTTTCATAAAACTGGAAGTTGTATTAGAAGATCCAGTTACCGTTACCAGCATCTAGTACCAGTCCCGACAAGGTTCCAGGAGAATCATCTCTTAAGGAGGGGGCAATATTACTCCAAACCCTTGCTACGCCACTGATCAAACTTTCACAGACTTCGCGACGATTAGATCCACTGCTGTCTTAATAGCGGCTTCCCACGATCGGCGATTCTACATATCATCGCGCATAGCCGATGAGCACGGACGGCAACGCACCGCAGACAGCTCTTCCTACGATCCGTGACAGTCTGTGTAGGTCTTTACTTTTGTTTTTGGTTTCTGTATGTCGACATTAAATTGCATCTCTTCTTTTTTAAGTCTTGATTGATTTTTTTATTCGGTTCCATGCATCGTATATATCAATCCGGTCCTTATGCTCTGGCGCCATAGAATTCCATAAACTTGTTTCATTTTGATACAAATTTAAAAAATCAAAAATAGCTTTCTTTGTCCATTCCATTTTTTAGCAAAAAGTGCAAAACAACTTTGACAACACTACAGACAACTACTCGTATCAGCGCATGAACAACTTTTGACTTGCACTTGTCTGTTAAAACAAGGACGCTCTCGGATCGCGTCGCAAGGGCGTGTACGGCACCTTTAATGTTACCGACTGAATCTGCAACATACAGGCATGGAGGAGGAAGAGAACGATCTACAACTCGTCGGCAAGACCGTGTTGCAGTTCTGACGACAAGAAGAAACCCAACATTCACGGCTTCCAGAATTAACAGTATCTTCAGGCATGCTACTGGACGAGCGATTTCCAGTCAAACTGTGAGAAGACGGTTACATGCATCCAATTTAAGGACTAGACGGCGCGCTAGCCATCTACGACTAACTAGGGAGCAGCGTGCATGTAGATATCACTGATAACACTATCAGTGGAATTTGGAAAATTGGAGGAATTGTCTCTTTACTGACGAGTCCAGATTTCGTTGGTATACGAATGATGGCCGAATATTGGTCTCCAGGGAAAGAGGACAGCGTTACAATGAAAATCTGAGAGTCCCAACCATTCTTTTTGGAGGTGGATCCGTTTGCGTGTGGGGAGGCATATGATTTGATGGTCGCACGGACTTAATCCTCTTAATTAACGAGACAATGACTGCTACACGATATCGAAACAGAGTCATAGTACCAATAGTTATTCCAGTTTTTGGTTGTAACAATAGGTTTATGTTTTGGAAAACGTAGGTTCTTAAGTGAATGTGTTTATGTTTGGAATATCTGCGAAATACTATCATATTTAGTAGCTTGTACCCAACGCTTTGGTCGGAATCGAATGAGACAGTCTCCATCAGTTTTATAATACAAAATATATTATCCCAACACACAACCCTATCAAACATACTACACTAATCTTTACAATCTAAAACAAAAACCATCACAAGAAATCCTCGATAAATGTGAAGTCAGATTGTAATTTAATTAATTATTCAATAAATATTTGCATCTTCAGTTTTTTTTTTAAATTAGTTATTTGAAATCGCGGAAAACAAATCTGCCAGTTAATCAGGTCTGAGAACGATGTTTGAAATCGGGACTAAATGAAGACGTCCAATGCACAAACAACGTTTTCGATCAATATTTAATTTAAAAAATGCCTCAAAAAGGCAAAATAAACTTGCAAAACAAGTTAATTCTAGTAATTTGACTCCTTTAGCATAAACAGCTGTATTTTTCATAAATGTAGGGCAACATTTCTCATTATAAGAAAATTGTGATCCAAATTTTCGTATAATGACAATAACAACAGCAATCCAGAATTATTCCGCATTTGTATTATATGTTGTTATAATTGTAAAACGTAATTTCAAGAGAAAGATACAAAGTTTACGTACGGCATTTCATGTCGTAGATAGTGATTCAGCTTAGCCAAGAAATATGAACTAACTTTATAGAGAATAACTAGTATTGGATCAAGTAAGGAGAACGTGCGGCAGATTAGAAAGAATATCGGATTACTACTCTATCGACAAGCAGATGCCATTTAGCGGTACATGCCCTCGTGGATTACGACAAGTTATCAAAACTAAGCCTAGGCCTCAAGGTTTAAAAGAATTTGTAGCCACTACTCATGAAGGGCTGATTTCGAGATATACCAAGCTATAAGAACCCCATCAGGGGACAAGTCTGTAGGTGTAGGAGCTTCAGTGATCCTCTATCTTCTCCTTGATCTTCTTCTTGATCCTCAAAATATATTCCTCCAGGAAGCTGTATTTATTTTGACCGCTATTTTGCTTCCGTATCTTCCATACCACTATTGGAACGTTTAGATGTAATGGGATTGCATGGTACATGTACGATAATGATGAACCGATTTCCAAAGCGGAATAGTATGGGTTTTTGAAACAGATCGAGACATGAAACGTGGTGAATGTCAACAGTTTGTACGCGACAATATATTTGTTGTGAAATGGAAGGACAATAAGTGTGTTCTTATTTCATCGAATTGTTCATCTTCAGACGAAAATATTAACGTGAAAGCTGGGATAAACAGGGAACAAAATACACTGATGATACTACGCCAAAAGTGATTGCTAACTACAAAAACCATATGGGTGGGGTTATTTTATGTAATGGGTGCATTTAGAAAGCACAGATTAAAGCGGAAACCTGAATTGTGTTTCAAAACTATTTTACGGTTTTATTGTCAGATGTCGCTATTGCGTCCGTATTGAAGCCATTTTAGTGTTGCTTCTTAAAAGACAGAAAATATTGATCTTTCACGCTGAGAACACCTTTGAATAACTGTTCTGATGAGACCTCTTAGATCGAAATACGTATCAACAGATACAAAGGCGCTGTTTGCGTGAAATCAAATATTTGCTGTCTTTTCACTTTATTCGGATCTACTCTGTACGAGTACTAGAAACCAATTCGCTAAGGATTTCTGCTTAGTTGAAAAGACGTGTCGTGGAATGCAAATTTTAGATTCTCCACGTCTATTTTAACACCTTTATCAACGTCTGTTTTGCTTTGCAATTTTTAGAAAGCACAGATAAAAGCGGAAATCTGAATTGTGTTTCGAAACTATTTTACGGTTAAAATAAAAGATTTTTGGTTTATTTTTCAGTTCTACTTGTTTTTTATTAATTAAAACCAAAACTATGTATGCGGTTGATTTGACCATGCACGTGTTACAACATGAGCGTTGTTTTTTGGTGCGTTTAATACTGGATTAAGTAGTAATACATCGTCAAATATTTAAATGAGCCCATACGGAAAATACTTTTACATAACACGAATTAACACTTAAAACTTTATTAATTTCATGGAACAGTGACGAGATTTCATAATTCACTTCAAAGGAGCCGTGTGCCGCAAACGCTATGAAACGATTAAATTCCTGGTACGTCCTGAAATTTTGCCGAGTCCCAAATCTACATAGGTAAACACATTACACGATCAAAGATATATACGAATTAGCATCCCAAAAATGCGCCACAGGAAGTTATTTAAGAAGCATGAATAATCTGGTTTACCTAATTATGATCATCCAACCGAAGAATGTTCAGTATTTAGTATGTCGATAAGACGGAAAATGAGAGGAAGCTGGATAATTTTTATTTAAGCAGGACAAAAATGTCAAGACTCAAACAAAATGTTTGAAATTTCCTATATTTTTAAAATTTAAATCATATTTTAAAAATTGAATGAAGTAAGTTTATTATTTATATTTTAAACAATACTACATTGTTTACCGGATAGGAAAAGCTTAACATTCCTGGACGACTGTGAAGATTGCTAAGTCGAGGCGCAAGCCGAGACCCGAGACGCGGTGCTTGCCGAGGTAAACATACTATTTTTCCGCAAATCGTTTAAAATTCGACAGATATTGATTGATTTAAAAAAAACGCGATAATTTTATTCCCAAATAAATGGTGCTTTGAAATTCCTAATAAAATTACTTGGGTTACTATAGAAACGTATTGAGGTTGAATTGTCAAACTTGACGCTTATAAATTTAATTGCTGGTGTTCTCGAAAGTAAAATGATAAGTGATGATGAAATTTCCATTCCTGGGACTCCTCCAGAGCTGGTTGAGGCAGTGAATAGTGCTTCATTAGAATTATTGCCAAAGAAATCAAGAGAAAAGTACGAAAATGCATACAGACGTTTTATGGATTATCGCATGAGTAAAAATACGAGTTCTTTCTCAGAAAATGTTGTAATGGCATACTTCCTAGACCTTTGTTTAAAGATGAAATCTTCAACATTATGGGCCAATTATTCAATGCTGAAGTCAACCCTTGCACTTAAACACAATGTAGATATATCTACATACTCAAAACTTCGTTCTTTATTGAAACGGCAAGCTCAAGGTTATAGGGCAAAGAAATCTAATATATTAACGAAGGAAGAAATTGAAAAATTTATCCAGGAAGCTCCAGATAAAGAAAATTTAATGATTAAGGTAATTTACAAGGTTTTAATTTCTATTTAGATTATAGCTTTATTTATTTTTTAGGTGGCTGTAATATTTGGTATTTCTAGGGCCTGTAGAATGGATGAGTTAGTCCGAATGACTGTACACGATATAGAAGACTTAGAATCTAAGCTTTTAATCAGCATACCTGATTCGAAAACCAACAAACCAAGATCATTTGTAATTAATCAGATCTACTTGAATGTTTATCGAAAGTATGTTTCGTTAAGACCAGAAAATATGAACAGTGACCGATTTTTCTTTAAATATCAAAGCGGAAAGGGTTGTAGACAAGTGGTAAGAATTCATCAATTTAGAAAAATGCCCAAAATAATTGCTACTTATTTGAACTTGGTAAATCCGACAGAATATACTGGTCACTGCTTTCGTCGGTCTTCTGCAACAATATTGGTTGACTCTGGTGCCGACATAACTAGTTTAAAGAGGCATGGCGGATGGAAGTCATCAAACGTTGCTGAAGGATATATCGAAGAATCGCTTAACAATAAGGTTGAGGTGGCAAATAAAATTTTCACAGTACAAAATATTCAACAAAATGACACTTCCACCCTGCATGTTGTCCAAAATGTTTCTCATAGTTCTAAGAGTGTTCCTCCAATGTTCAATAATTGTACTAACTGTCAAATTACTGTAAATATAACAAATTGATCTTAAAAATGTATTCAGCAATGACTTGATGTTTTCAAAATATAAATTAATTCCTTATAAGCAATGTGTTTTCTATCATTTATGTAGGACACTAACAACTGTACGGAAATATCATTTCCTTACAGTAAGGAAATGAGATTTCCTTACAGTAAGGAAGTCCTGACTTCTTCTTCAAGAAATTTTGACAGGAATGTCAAAATTTCCTGGCGATTTGCGGAAAATTATATTATATTCAAATATTATTATGTTTGTACCTAACTTCACCTGTTGACGTATTAACAAAGCATACGTTTTTTACTTTCGACAGACAGGTCAGCAAACGAATGGGAAATATACCTGACGGAAATGTTTAAAGGAAAGGAAAATAATAATCAACACAATAACGTACATCTTCTTCAGCACCATCTTATTCTAATTCACTTAAGTTTGATAATAATAAATGTTGTGTTTTTGCATCCGACATTTTGCAGTACTGCGATACTCTATCAAAGTGCCCCTAAAGATGCAAATGATCGCACAGTACATATGAACTGCGTCTCAATTTGCGGATCCCCACTTAGCACGTGTGGCATAAAATCCAAAAGACCAAACTGATCTCCCTCATAGCTCCCGAACAGATGGTGTATTCGCAAAATTAACCAGCTAACCAGATTAATATTATCCTTTATGCTCGAATTTCCATCGCTGTATTTTTAAAAGAGATCATTTGTTTTCATATTTGATTTGTTTAGCAGATTAAGATTTTCACTGGAGAAAACACGTGTGACTTATCACTGTCTAATAGTTATAAATATTTTACAATTAATTAAAATTTATAGTAACTACAATTATTAAACATTCATGTTCGTATTATACGATAATATTAATAGCGAGAGTAAATACATCTGGTAAAACTTTGACTAACCACATGGCTATCAAATGGCAGTCACACGTTTTTGTTGGCGCTGTGAAAAATTATTTCTCCTTCTTACAATGTCACTTTAGAAACACTTGTTAGAGGCAAAGATTAGATATTTATATAAATAGACGTTTTCATGTTATCAATGCTTTATGGTTATGGATAGTTCATGGTTCATGTAAACTTCTGTTCATATTCAATTTGCACTTTTTTTACAATGGTTTTAATGCTAAATTTGAGGTTATATTTTTCTACACAGAGATAGTTTTTGAATTACGAATAAACCCGTATATAAAAATTGAATAATACAAAATAATACCTTATTTCTCTAGTAGTTTGTCGACACTCACCTGAAACAAATAAAAAAATATACATGTAGAATCGATGAATACTTAATGACATTCATTTTGCATGACAATGTACGATTACCGAAAAATTCCTAAAATTTACTAACCAAAATTAAAATAATTTTTTTGCTGACAGGACACTCTTTCATGAGAGTTCAAGAGAAGTCAATAGTGTCCATTCGTGGAGTTACATATATTAGTTATGAAAAGTGCTCATTTTTTGTTGGACAGTCTTAAGCACGTTAATACAAGGCAGAGGCGCATCCAGGGCGGATTGGGTGTTAAACCCCCCCTCCAGGGCGGTATTCCGACACTGTTACTCACAAATTTTAAGGCCTCAAAATGGAGGTAGTATAAAAAAAATTTCGGTGCCCAATCAAACCACTACCGCAAGGGATAATTCTAGGTGCGCTACTGACAAAAGGAACATACCTCATGAGTTCTGAAAAATTGGCTGCTGTTTTTCTTTTATACAGGGTGAACCAAACCTCTGGATTCTTTTATTACGGCTTAATTATGGAGGATATAAAAATGTTTATAACGAAACTGATGTACATAGGTTTTTCTGTTTAGTTTTGCATATATCCGCTTAGAGGGCGCCACCAATAATATTTCTTCTTCTTCACTGGCTTTACAATTCGGGGTGAGTCTTCGCCGCATCCACTATCGCCCTCCATCCTCTACGATCTTGCGCTTCTATACCCCATTGTTGTACCCCAATTATAGAAAAATCGGCTTCAACATCATCCTTCCATCTTTTTCTCGGTCGGTCTACTGATCTTGTACCATCTGATCTGGTCACGTACCACGTGACCTGCCCATCTTATTCGGTTTGCCTTGAAATGTCTGTAGATACAGTGAATTTTTTAAATTAGTGAGTCGGTCGAAAAATGGATCTTAGCCGAGAACATTTTGGAGCAATAATTTTTTACAATTTTCCGAGAGGAATATACCAACAACAATGTCTCGCTGAAATGATTTGTGTTTGGGAATGAAGCATCACACCAGTCAACTATTTCCCGCTGGTATTGCGAATTTCGACGTGGTCGTTCCAGTCTCAGCGACGAATCCAGGCCAGGTCCACCCAAAACAACAGTCACACAGCAAAATATTAGGCATTACAAAGACCTTATACCAAAAGAAATATTTTCTAAAAAATGCAATACTAATGTACAGGTTATTAGATTAAAAAAATGAGAAAATGTTCTTCTTTTTCTTCTTCTTTTTATATAGACATGACTTCTTACATTCTTCCTACTGATAGTCTTCCTATTGGGAAACCGTCTCTTGCCGTCTTTTCTACTCTATTTGTTGTCATTCGGCTTCTACTCTTTTCTTTCTTACCCAGTTTTTGATGTTCTCCACCTTGCATCTACGTCGTTTATCTGCGCTTCTAGCTCTGTCCCATAGTGTCTTACCATCAATGTTTCCAAGTGTTTCGTTTCCTTCCCGATATTTTTATTTCTTCATATCGTTTCATTTCTGTTTGTTCTATTCACTTGATCTTCCACTTCAGTTTCGAGCTTTCCGTAGCTAGATAATGTGATGCCTAGATATTTAAACTCCATCACTTGTTCTATTATCTGGCCTGCCAGCGCCAATTTAAATCTTGGTAAATTTGCTGCTATAACCATGCATTTTGTCTTTTTTAGGGAAATTAATTCTGACGGTTATATTAAATTGGTGCAGTATACGTTGTAAGTCATCTTCACTTTGAGAGAGTAATCTTGCGTCGTCTGCATGGCAGATTATTTTAAGTTGTTTTTCTCCTATTTGGTATCCTTTTTTAGTTTCCAAGCCCGGATAGAATGTGGAGGGTAATTGGCAAGGTTAGCAACCTACCAATCGTAAAAACAAATACTGCTCAAAGAAACAATGTACAGCCTCTGATTGATACTATAAAGACGACTACGGTAAGAAATAAGGACAAGCGAAAAACATCCAAAACCCAGATGATAATTACTACTTGGAATATCAGATCGCTCAACTCAAGGTTCCAAGAAATAATCCAAGTGCTGAAAGAGAAAAAAATGGTCATTTGTGCTCTACAGGAAACAAAAAAGAAAGAAGGACAAAAAACAAAGAAACCAGGGTCAAAGAAGGTGTAGCCTTACTAATACACCAAAGGTACCAAAATCACATCAAAGAGTGTCAATACATATCAGAAAGAATAGTAACATCAAAGATAAGAATAAAGTATACGGCCCAGAAAATAACAAGCCTCAAACAAGGAAAGCGTTTTATGACCAATTACAAGTAGCAGATCAAGTTAGAGGGAAGATGATAATATTGGGGGATTTTAACGCTTGAATAGGCAATCAAGTAATACCCGGAATTATACAAAAACATAACAAGGATATCAAAAACTAAAAATATTGTATTGGAAAATATTTATCACACAGTATATTGTATGGCTACATGTCAAAGATATTTCAAAGAAAAACTTTGAAATATCATTTACATAATATTTATTACCTTGAAAACCGACTACATCCCTTGAAAAATTTACATTTTTCTCAATAAGAGTGTAAATAATTCGAAAATTGTCAACTTTAGACTTATAAAATCTTATACATACTTCATATTTTTAAAAAAATGTATTCAAATATGTTTTAATATACAGGGTGTTCAATTTAAAAATAACGTTTTTAAACTAAAATAACTAAAATTAACGTAACTATTTTTAAATTATAGACGTCATTTTTATATTTTAAATGTTTCTGGAGACTGTGAACAGTTCTGTTTGCTATTGGCTTTATTGTATTTGAGTTTTAGGATGGCGTTTGACACTTCTTCTCTTGTTAGGTTTTCACTGTGTAGTTGACGTTGTACATTTTGTTGATTGTCTATGTTGTAACCTCCTTCTATATCGTTTATATTTAGATGTTCGCTGAAATGTTGTGCCCATCTGTTAAGAACTGAGTTATTATCATGTAGAAAAATCATTAGTTACAGCAAGATAAAATGCTACTCACCAACGAAACAACTTAATTTTTTCTTATATCGAACTTGGACCTCTAAATTAATACTCATTAGTTGAGTTATCGCAATAAATAACTCTACTCTAATTTACACTTTTTTATGTCTACTTTCATCCAGTTCTCTCAAATGTACCAAAAATCGGAAGACATCCAAATATTTTTGCAGTTTTAAAATTCGAATCCACCTTCGACAAATTACTTCTCATAAAATCCCGATTCGACGAATTTAACCTCAAAGAAGCTGTTTACTTTGTCTCGAGTGAAGAGTTGACCTTTTCTTTATTTTTGTCCTTTTTTTCTTAGTCGTCGATTCCGTTCTAAAAGCGCCTCTCCAACACCCACTGCTCTGCCACCGACTACATCATTTACGGCAACTCACAATATAAAAGGATTTTTACTCAAACTTTAAAAGATTCCTTTTTGAATTGTTGAAATAGGATGAAAGAGTTAAGAGTTGTTTGAAATAAAATCACTCGCTTCCTTAAAGATATTTAGGTATAAAATTCTTTGGTATATGTACAATTTTTCCTTGATTATTTGTTATTTGTAGATTTGTTTGGTGTGAATTTTACCTTGTAATCTGTCTGTCGTTAGTTGCCTTTTCTTTAAAAGTTAATTTTCTCGTACACAGTTTGCTTAAAAAGAGTAAATTTGAAATATTGTAGCGTAAAACTGACTAGCTGCTAGACTAACGGCAGTCTGTCTAGAACCAGTATACACCGTGAAATAGCTTAGAGCAACTTATGGTCCACAAAAATGGCCTACCGAACGTACAATTCGCTGTACCATCAGTAAGTTTGAAACCCAGTTTTCATTATTGAAACCAAAGAATCGATTTGTCGCCATTCTCTAACGCTTGTTTTCGGAAGAACAAATGAATTGATCATTGCACAATGGAGTAACGTGATGTTTACTGTCGAGTCCATATTTCTTTTAAATCATGTTGATGGACGTGTAAAAGTCTGTAGAAGACCAGGAAAGCGCTTTTTGGATTCTCTAATTCAAGAAACCCAGGCTTTTGGAGGAGGTTCAATTATGGTTTGGGTCAGATAACTTTAATTGGCCGCTATGACTTAGTAATTATTCAGCGAGGGACGATGACGGCAGTGCTGATATTATCGAAGTGCTTGAACCACATGCTGTCCCATTTGCTGAAAATATGGGTCAAGAATTTATCCTTCAGCAAGATAATGATCCGTGCGAGACGGCACGTGACCAGGAGAGTGCAAAATTATTTGACTACCCACAATATGCAGGTTATGGAATGGCCAGCGAGGAGTCCAGATTTAAATCCAACTGAACACATTTGAGATACACTCAAGAAGCGCTTGAAGGATCGTTAGTCCCTAAGACACCTAGATCATGTCGAGGAAGTTATGGTGGAAGAATGGGAACAACATCTAAAACAATAAACCTTTCAAAACATGATTGAAATGTCTGGATGTTGTGCAGAATTTCGGCACGTTAGAGGAGGCCATACACGCTATTAGTTTTGTTTTAAAATAATTTTTAGCAACTCTGTCAATGCTGTCATTAAACAAATTAATCGAATTTTTCACATTTAGCCCTTTTTTTTTTCAAAAAAATATTACAGTTCAATAACAAAAACTTAATAGATGTTATATCTTTCAGAGGAGTAAACGTAGGTAGTGATCACTATTTAGTTAAAGCACGATTTAAAGAGAGAATATCCAATTTAAAAAAGGAGATCGTGAAATGGAGAGAAAAAGTTAACGTTAATAAACTAAAAGATCCCGACATTGCAAATGTATTCTTCTTCTTTGAGTACCGTGCCCAAGTTTTAGGCGTGGGTAGCTTCCATGACGATTTGCCAATATCGTTCTCGATCTTGCGCTTCTTCTTCTTGTAGTGCCTATCCGTTTCGGATGTTGGCGACCATCATGGCAATCTGCACTTTGCACAATCTTGCGCAGCATGTAATAATTCATCTGCTGATAAGCCAGTCCATTGACGAAGGTTTCGGAGTCATGCGTATTTCTTTCCATCAATTCCTCTTCTTCCGTCGATCTTTCCATTGAGTATCAACTGCCTTATCCTGTATATGCTTCCTCTCGTTATATGCCCCAGATATTCGAGTTTTCTCTTTTTTATAATTTTTATTAAGTCACCTTCACCTTGACCTACTCTGTTCAAGACTTCTCTGTTTGAAATGTGTTGAACCCATGATATTCTAAGCATTCTACGGTATAACCACATATCGAAAGCTTCGAATTTGTTCATCATATTAACCTTCATAATGCAGGTTTCACATCCATAGAGTAATACAGGATACACACAACATTTTAGGAACTTAATTCTCAGCTGCAAATGTATACAGATAGCAAATAGAAAATCAAATAAGGACAGAAATCTTGGAAGAATAAGACACTAACCAACTATGGGCAAATATACGAGATATGAAATCGGTTGAAATATTGGGCAAAACCAAGTCAGAAAAAAGAAATCATTGGTTTGATCATGAGTGCGAAATGGCAACAAAGAGAAAGAACGCAGCATATCAAAAAACCATCGCAGGTTGTACACGAAGAAAAAAAGAAGAGTATAGACTTCATTCTCTCTAAGAAGAGGGAATACCAACAGAATACAAATCCTTAAATAATGGCCATCGAGAATTTAAACCACGCTTAAAAATTTTTAAAGACACTAACGGTGAAATTCTACATGATAAAAACTTAGTTCTTAACAGATGGGCACAATATTCTAGCTAACATCTAAATATAAACGATATTGAAGGAGGTTACAACATAGGCAATGAACAAAATCTACAACGTCAACTACACAGTGAAGAGCCAACAAGAGAAGAAGTGTCAAATGCCATCCTAAAACTCAGACAATAAAGCTCCAGGAATCGATGAAATCTGTTCGGAAATATATAAAAAAGGTGGTGATCAACTTTTTGCAGCAATCCATAAACTAATAGTACTTATTTGGCAGAATGAATTGGTACCAGGAGAATGGCTAAAGGGAATAATATGTCCGTTGCATAAAAAGGGTGATCAACTGGAGTGTAAGAAATATATAGGCATTACTCTGTTAGCATCTGCGTATAAAATCTTCGGCAATGTATTGTTTGAAAGACTTGAACATTTTACAAAGGATGTTGTTGGTCAATATCAATGCGGATTTACTGCTGGAAAATCAACTACACATCAAATTCAAGCACATAGGCAGATTCTAGAAAAGTCACTAGAATATAGCATAGATACACACCATCTCTAAGTCGACTAAAGCTCAATATATATAAGACCTTAAGACCGATTTTGATATATGGGCTGAGACGTGAGCCTTATCACAAAATGATGAAAGATTTCTTGGTACTTTTGAGACAAAAATCCTTGGAAAGTTTTTTGGGGTCGTAAATGACAATGGGCTATGGCGTCGAAAATACAACTTTGAACTCTATCAGTTATATATCCACCTAGATATTGTGAGATTCGTTAAAGTGCAGAGACTTAGATGGGTTGGACACATTGTTAGGATGTCATATCACGAATACACAAAGATATTAACATTTTCAAAACCAGAAGGCACAATAAGTAGAGGATGACAATGAAGGAGATGGATTAATGATGTGAAAGAAGACCTACAGATTCTAAAGGTCAGAAGATGAAGGGAAGTTGACAGGAATCGACAGCAGTGGCGAATTCTTTGTGAGCAGACCAAGATCCACAACGAGTTGTCGAACCACTTATGAGGATGATGATGAACAAAAACTTAAAAATATATTCAGAGCGAAAAGCCTTCGATATATTTAAAGAAAAATAATACAATCACAAAAATAATTAGTTCAAAAGTACGAACATCTTATATCCTATAAGTGACTTCTTTTTCGTTTTGATCAATGTATAATGATAATTGAAATTTCATCAATTCGCTAATTTTTCCTTTGTAATAAAAAAGTTTTTAATAATATTAAGTGAACATTTCATGTTTTTATTTTTTGTTTTATGCGCTTTTGATCCGTGTAGAACGGGATAGCGTAAGCCGTGTATTACCGTACAACAATGGCAATAAACGATAAGCACCTACAATAAAAATACCCTTCCATTATTTGCTGATAAAAAACCTACATCTACTTTATAGTTTACCATCGGTTCGCGTGTCGACGCTTTTATGTCTGACGTATAAAGTAAAAGTAATTACTATTCCAAATGGTGAAACGCGACATGTGTTTAAAAGGGTATGAATTATTTCTTTCTATTTTACATACGAGTGTGTAGGATTCACCAGCACGACCATCGTCCCATTAATAAAAAATGGGTCGCCTCCTTTGACGCTAGCGTTACATAATATCGTTATGTCAGCGTCTGTTTTCCAAGACATGAATATTATCTGTTTGTATTATAAAATGTATGTTTTGTTCCTTTTAGCTACTGTTGTAACGAGAATACACTAAAATGGAAATGGAGGAAACAAACTGAGATGCAAAAAATTTTATTTATTTATTAGTACGCACAACAGGCTATTAAAATATCTTCTTCTTCTGGTTCCTATCCGTTTCGGATGTTGGAAACCATAACCGTGCTCGCTGCGGCTCGAAACAGACTCGTTGAGGTTTTCTTAAGCCATGTTCTTAAATTCCGCAGCCATGATATTCTCCTTCTACCGGGTCCTCGCTTACCTTTGACTTTACCTTGCAATATAGACTGTAGCAGGGAGTAACGGTGCTGATTTCTCATAACGTGTCCCAGATATTGCAATTTTATGCGTTTGATCGTAAACACAATCTCTGGTTCCGTCTTCATTTTTCCTAGAACTTTCTTGTTCGTGATCCTTGCTGTCCATGATATTCTCAGCATTCTTCTATAAAGCCACATCTCAAATGCTTCAAGTTTTTTAATAGTGGTGTCTGTAAGCGTCCATGCCTCCGGCCCGTACAACAACACAGAGAAAACATAGCATCTTCAAACATATTCAAATCCCACAATTTGAAAGAGTGATTTCATAGTTTAAAAGCGGAATATCCTCAAATTTAAATGTACACAGCGGCCCTCGAAAACTACCCGTTTTCTCAATTGCAATTTGCGTTTTCTCATAAGAAATTACAGATTATATAAGTAGTATATTTATTTGTGCTTCTCTATAAAAGAATTGACCAGGAGTTGTCGTACAGTGTAGCCAATTCGTATTCACAAGTAGTAATTATGGTCATACAAAACCTGTATTCTTCCACGCAGCGATTATCACCGTCATAAAAATACCAAAAAACATGATTTTTTCAATAGTAAAAATTAATCACAAAATTGTAATAAAATAAATTTTATTTATATGTTCCGTTTTGTTACATATTTAAATTTATAAAATAAAAATCGATATTTTAAAACATTACTTTTCAATCTCTTGGCAACCTTGAGCTAAGCGACGGAGTTCCGACTCACACACAGAGCTGTAAAACTTGTTTGACGGTAATGCTGATGAAGAAATCAAGTCATATATTGTTCAATTATATTGGCGTTTCGGAAGGTATGTATGTGTTCCATTTTGTGAATATATTTGTTATAAATTTGTGTTATTGATAATACGAGTGTTATAGTTTGTCGTTTTATAGTAAATTTTTAGTTAACTTCTGTGATTATTTGGTTGGAGTTTCTGTTTATATTGAAGTTTTATATATAATATGTAGTTTTATTTGTTTATATTTTATGTATATATAGTTTTACATTCTGTGATTATTTGATTTGAGTTTTATTGGAGTTTTGGTTTATACAATGGACGAAAAACCGAGCTGTTCCAAGAGAAGACAACAAAATTTTGATGTTGATTCCAAAAATAAGAAGTCGCAAAAGAGACGGAAAATGTTAACGTCCGAAGAGAAGGTAATGATACGAAACGTTTATGAAGGAATTGTCGGCAGAAAAATGGCATTAAATATTAGCCAAGCGGTCGACATTTGTAGCAGCTTAACAAAAGCATCCGTTAGCTGTATTTATCGTGTAATTACAAATACATCGGAAAATCAAAATCACTCTGGGGTGGTGTGGAAACTGTCTTAAAATTTGTTTTAAAAAAAAATTCATTATGTAACTCTTTTAGGACGGGTCGCGTCAAAAGACGTTTTAGCGTAACTTCTGCGAGGTGGCATCAGTAAGCTTTTTGTAAAATTAATTGCTTTTTATTACTTTTTTGTTTGTGTGTGTGTGTGTGTGTGTGGCATTCTGTATTTTTAGGGGAATGTAGGGAATGACCCACACAAAATATGAATTCATATGTTTATTTACTGACGTTTCGATCTCTATATCCAGAGACCGTTTTCAATTATACAAATAATAGTAATATTTATTTTCTATGGCTTTTTGCTTGTCGTTCTGTATTTTTAGAAATAATTTTGGGAATAAGCCACAATATATTTATTCAAATGTTTAATTTACGGACGTTTGGATTTCTATAAAGAGACCGTTTTTAAACATACAAATGACATATATTTGTTTTCTCATACTATATATTGTGTTTATGGCATTCTGTATTTTTAAGGATAAGGTTGGAAATAAACCACAATATATCTATTTACGTGTTTTAATACACTGACGTTTCGATCTCTATTCCAGAGACCGTTTTTAAAGATAGAATAAAAAAAGAAAATAAATAATATAAGATTATAAAAATATATAATAATAAACAAATAAAAAAAATATAACTATCATTTATATTTTTGAAAGCGGACTTTGGACATAGAAATCGAAACGTCAATAAAAAGTTGTAAATAAATATATTGTGGCCTATTTCGAACAATAATATTTGAAAAATATAATATAATTAACGTTAAAAAAAAGTGAGTGTACGCCACTGGATTTTCATACGTCTTTCCCCACTTCACCGCCTTTAAACAATGAATCACTCTTCTAAATAGTGGAATTTGACCATATAAATATATAAATATAAAACATAGGGCATTTATATAAATGATTAACGAATTTCAATTATTTTAATCAAAACTCAAAATTACGTATACGAGCCCCTTCCCATGTCAGTTGGCCCCCCTATGGAATTTGTAGTTTAAGTCGATTACCATAAACAAATTATACTCTGCAGGTTTTATAATGTCCCATGTTAATTAATATGGCATTTTTATTAATATTTATTAAAAACCTTACCTTTTTTTTTATTTATTTTCAACAATAAAAAAAATCACAAAACCCTGGCTATGCATTTACTTATGTCAACATACGTTGATTTTTTCATAATTACGTTAAATCCAGAGATAGCTATGGAAAAATGTCATAGAAACAATAATATTGTTAGTTAATAATGTATTTTGTAGTATTGTAAAGCTTTTTGCCATTTTTGGATTGTATAATGGGTCGAGATAGAGATAAAGTTATCGATGACAAAATTCGTTCGATCATTATTATATTTTTAAATTCTGGAAAATTTTCACGACATAGTGTAAGAAATATGATCAGAAGATACAAAACTACAGGTTCGGTTATCACAAAACCTAGAAATGTACGAAAAAGTATAATAACCTAAGTAGGTCGAAAGGCATTAACACGCATTGTAGTGAAAAATCGACGAGCAAATTATATTATGGAGTTAAGTTTTATGGAGTGACGTTATTGGAAGACACATTTCTAGATCAACATGTTACCGAAAGGCCCACAAATTTGTCATGAATTTTGTTTTGGAGATGATTATTTCAAGACCCACACTGGTACACACTCATTGAAGTTCATGTAGCATTGTACATATCTCATTGAGTTAGTTCAAATCCGGTACGAAATCCCGCTTGCTTTATTGACTTTCTATTGCTCTCTTTTGTAGAAATCAAGTTTTTTCTCAAGACGATTCGTTATTACTCTTGTAAGGAGTTTGTATAGGTGACTAAGAAGACTTATAGGTTTTTAGTTTTCTAATTCATGAGGTTCTCCATTTTTGTACAATACAATTACCTCAGCATTGTGCTATTTGTCGGCTATATTACTGTCCAAAAGGCACATGTTAAAAAGGTTTTTTATTTTCTTAAGTAGGCAAGTGCCTCCGATTTTGTTTGAATCAGTAATTACACAATATTTGCCTGGAGATTTGTTATTCTAAGCTTTTCTTATTGCTAGTTTTATTTCGTCTATTGTGATTTCCGGTAGTAGTTCTGATCCTTGGTTGACCTTGCCCTTTTTCTTGTTAATATTTCTGGTACTTGATCTTCTTTATTTGCTTTGTGTTGCTAAGTCTTCATTTATTTTAAGGATTTCCTTCCTATCGGTTGTAAAATGACCATTTCTGTATACACCTATCAAAATGACTTGTTTCATTTTCTTTTTACAGACGCACGCGCACACGTACACATATGAAGAGGATTTCCGAGGGCGGGAGTTCTGAATGATGCATCACCATTTATATTCGACAAAAACCAATCACTGAAGATGGATCATTCTTGTGGGTAAAGAAGTGACTTCTTTTTATTCAACATCTCTCGTCTTCTGAACATACAACTAATGCGATGAAAACGATGTTTGAAGTAACTTTGATTGGGACGCAAAAATGTTTTCCAAAAAATTAAACGCATGCAGAAAGGGTATTTGATCTTCGTGAAAAATATTTTAAAAAAACAGTTAATAAAAAAAGGATGTTGGATGATCAATATACCTCTTTATTGTCTTAAGTCGCAGTCTATCGCATGCACAATATGTTATCGAAGGATGTGTAGGAATCAAGGTTCCGATATGAGATAACATTTTGGAAACAGAATGAATTCCAAATCCTTGACACCCACGAGTCCGTAGGTTTACTATCTTTATTATGAAATGCGTTATCATCATTATGAATATAAACAGAATCTTTCCCATATAGCTTCCGTAAATAAACAAGTCCAAGGTCCTCTTTTCTACAGAAAACGAACACTTTGATAAATATATTATTGTGTACAAGTTTGTTTTACCTGTATCTTATATTTTCTTGTCATCTTCATTACTCGGTCTCTAAAAGTATTTGTTTATCAGTCTATTTGTTTTTTGTACTTGATCTCCCAGTTCTCTCTCCAGGTATATTCCGTACGCCTTTTAAGTCCTCTATCCCTTCATTTTTCTTAATGAGAACGTTAGAAATCTCCGTGGCAGTATATTGTGGAGAATAGCTACCGAACATATTGAGCCCACCGGTATACGAGAGCACGGCTTTAATTAGGCTGTAGAGCCATAAAATGGATGGAATTTTGTTTATTTGAACTGTACTCTGCCCTTCCTGTCTATTTTACATCTTGCTGATTTTTTTCTCTTATAATCCGTCCATTCTCTAAGATATTTTTTCGTTTTTTGCCCGATTTCGGTTATTGTCCAATGATTCAAAAATTGGTCTTGTGGTTTTACCAAAATAAAACGTTTTTGCATTCACTTACTTATTTTATCTCGTTATTTGCTAGGAAACTACGATTGCCTAGTAAAGCCACATTGTTTTGAACCTTTCGACTCTCAGAACTCCGAGATATCGTTTCTACCTTTAACCAGAAAGGATATGATCTTAAAGACGTTCAGGCATAATCTTACGAATGGTAGATTCAATCAAAATCTAATACCAGCTCACGTTTCCTGTGTATATCTATGATAGAATGAACCGATATTGTAGGACCAGAAAGCAATGTTGCAGTGAACGCTTGGCCCGCATAAGCCAGTTATTCCAGTAGTAACTTTTCTGGTACCTCTTGCTGAAAACTCTTCAATTCAAAAGAATCGATAGATAGTCCTTATCCATACTGAACGTTAGCTTAAAAATCTCCAAAAAAGCTGAATACGATTTCCTTTCCTTTCCTGAATTTCCTTTCTTCTAGAGCTGCGTGAATATAATTACAGACTCTATGTATTTGCTCAGTGGTGGCATGTTATTGTCTAAATAAAAACTGTTGGTTAGGTATTAGTAGGGGATCTGCAAGAATTGATTATAACCTTTTCAGTTTTTCAAAAACCTTTGACATCATCGCCAGTAGGCTAATAGGTCTACATGATTTAATGTCTTCTGTATCTGTAGGTTTACGTGGCTTAGAAATTGCAATAATTTGTGCCACTTTCCATGGAATGGGGTAGTAGCCCGTTTTTAGGATTACATTGAATATCTGTGCCAAGTACAGAATTTCTTTTTTTGGGTTCATTTTTTCGTAGTTCAAGTTGATACGGTGATTCTGAAAACTTTTGGATCTCGTTTGTTATGTCAGGGTTGTTGTTGTCTGGAAAATTTGGCTGGAAGACATTCACCAGGTGATCAACAAACTCTTCGTCTTTTTCTTTATTGCTCCTAGCCCATCTTCCATTACATATCTGAATAGGAGGATTGGTTAATTGATTTCGATTTAATTTCCGTGTTGCCTTTCAAAGTGAGAACTCGATAATTTCCGTTGCTAATAAGTTTTTCAAGTCATAGTGAATGACGCTGAGAGCGGAATAAGAAGTCAGGTCATTGGAATGAACCGTGGTAAAGAGGAAATAAGTCAGTGGACCAAAAACAGGAAGATAAAATCAACATATAGTGCTAGGTAAGAAGAAAAAGAGATGTTGAATAACTAGCTACGGCGATGTTGAAGAAAAAGTACGACAACAAAGCTTAAAAACAAGTAAAACGGCGAGATATCGTAATGACACAATCTGGAAGAACAAACATCTAAGTCAAGACACAAAAACAAGAATCTACAAAGCAGCAATTAGACCTATATTAACATACACGAGCATGCAATACAGAATACATAAATGGATGGGTGACAAAACGAAAACAGGAGTGGAACGAACACATCGGTAGAATGACAGAAGATTAGATAGTACAAATAGCATGAGATAAGTCACCAAATAGACGAAGAAGTATTGGCAGACCAAGAAAAATATAGTGCGATAATTTAAACAATTTAGGAGGCTAATATTGGAGAAGAAACAGGTTTTAAAGCCTACATACAAGAAAAAGAAAAAGAGTAAGACATTGTTTTATAAATTAAAAAATACGTAATATCGCATCTAAAATAAAGTATTAGCTGTACTCTGTCATAAACAAAGTAAGTTCTTTCTACTACGGTATTTGCGTAGTTCAAAATTCCCAAAAAATAACTCTCGACTGCCAACTTTTCCCGATGACCATAACCTTGCCCCACGTCGAATGTAAAAAAAGTATCTTACTGAGGCACAACACATTATTCGCCCATAATATGCTTTAATTAATAAGGTTGTTAAGTTCTAATGCCCCTAGTTGAACTAACGGCCGCGTTAGACTGTGAGTTGGATCGAAACCTTCACCAAAATTGTCTCAACGGAAGCTGGTAAGTGAAGCGAGCGTTTGTTTGTATACACATCACAGTCACATTGTATCTTTGGACAATTTCCAAATTATTTTCGAGATCCCACGTTCGTTATACCATTACTTTCAACTTTCCAATACCTATCAATTGCGTATGTTATAAAAATAATGTGTAATAATTATTTTAAAAAATAAAAGCTGTCCA
Organism: Diabrotica balteata; assembly: GCA_918026665.1. Taxonomy (NCBI): domain Eukaryota; kingdom Metazoa; phylum Arthropoda; class Insecta; order Coleoptera; family Chrysomelidae; genus Diabrotica; species Diabrotica balteata. The sequence continues at coordinate 148,908,950 of OU898281.1, forward strand.
AATTTTAGTCGATAAATGTCGTTCACTCAACAGAAATTATACTTACATATAGTAGTTTGGTTTAGATTAGATGTAAATTTATCAATCTTCATAAAAAACTAAAACCGTATAACCTTACGGGAAGTTCATTGTTTTTTTACTTAACAAGACAAAACGCTCGTTCACGAGGCGGCGACTAGCATAGTGTACTGTTACCGTTCGTCGTTTTCGTGGTTCAGATACAGATAAAGATTGCCTTTCGAAGACTCGGCTAGTGTTCACATGTTTTATTTCGAGTGACAACTTACCTCCAACCTGATACGACGCGACGTCACTGTCAAGAGTTTGACTGAGGCGGTACATCTAAGGCTAGCTCAGCGAAGACAGGAAACTAGCGTAGATTGGCTTCTTAAAATAAGAATAATCAGATATAGTGCTTCTTTTTGTCTGTCTTTACTACTCTATTTGTTGTCAATCGGCTTTCATCGTTTCATTCTACTTTTCTATTTCTTACCCAGTTCTTAATGTTCTTCACCTTCTATCTACGTCGTATATCTATACTTCTAGCTCTGTCCCTAGTGTTTTACCATCAAGTGTTCTTCTCTCTGCTGTTTCTAACATGAATTTTGTCCTCTCTGTGCCAGGTCGTGTTTCTGCTGGGTATGTCATTATTAGCCTGATGACTATTTTGTAAATTTTGCCTTTCGTTTCTTTCCCGATATTTTTATTTCTCCAAATTGTTTCGTTCAGGCATCCTGCGGCTCTGTTTGTTCTATTCACGTGATCTTCCACTTCTGTTTCGAGCTTTCCGTAGCTAGATAATGTCATACCTAAAATGTAGATATTTAAACTCGATAACTTAGTGATTAGTGAATAGTGTCCACTATTTTGCATTTTTATAATTGAAAAGGAAAATTTTACCGAAAAACTTAACATGCTCTAACAATAATTTATATTTTTTATGCAAACTCGAACATAAAAGGTCGCCAAGAAATCCAGTATCAAAAATGTAGCCATAATGTTATGAATTCTGAAAATCGTCGTTGAGTTGCAGTTTTGTTTTGCTTTTATCCTTTTCGTGACCTACTTTTATGCATTTACCCTTGGAGACTTAAAATTTTTGGCATACGAAGATACGGAGATGAAAAATCGGTACAGTTGGTAAAACATCTAAACTTTTTAGTCTTTTAAGTGAAAAAATGTGTTATCGGGAACTAGCTTAAAATTCCAATAGTATACTGACAAAAGTATAGTTCAAAAATATATAGTATAGTTATAGTTCTATAAATTCTATAAAATAAATAATAAAAACATGTTAACCCTTCCAAGAACACTAATGAATGTACTAGGGATAGACTCTTTCACAGTTTTGTATATGAATGTTGTCTAAAATATTTTTATTTCTTCTACTGGTTTTCAATTTTATAATCTATTACTGTTTTCATCTGTATTTACTACTTTATTAACCCTTTAAATGTCAGTGGTGCCTATATTTGCCACTGTTTTTGAAGGTTATTATATCTATAGCAATGAATACTAGACCGTAAGTACAAACAGTACTGCTGCAAAGGATCTTTGTTGAAACTGGACATCACACGACTCGCGTATGCCTGCACAAAGCGGTTGCAAAAGATCGTTGAGCAGTAATGACAGCTAACAGTGTGTAGATTAGCTTTTCAATAACACTTTACCAGTGTTATTGAAAAGTTTTCATTCATTGAAATATTGGATAATAAAAGGTATAGTGGTGTAAAATATAGCTAAAAAACGTTTTGCCGTAATAAAGAATAAGTATTGATTTCTGAAAGGTTTTTCAATCTATTCAACAATCAAGAAATGAAGAAATTAACATCAGAAATGAAAAACACAGAAAGTGGACATTATGTGGAGCAAAATTAAAAGATTCTGTTATAAAAACGTGCGTCGTGACGACGCCATCTTGTGGCGCTAGTTCCGTGACGCTCGACTCAGCATTTTACTGTAGAGAATTTAAAAGTAATACATCGCTGCGCTTCAAATCCCGTGTAAATATGTGTCTGCGGTATTTTAAAGTAAGCATGTTTAGCAGAACTTTATTATCATTGTAGATTATCACTTGTCTGATCATTCTACTGTACTGACTGAATTGCCGCTACCATGCCTGTGTTAATAGATTATAAATACATTCAAATGAAGAACGTGAAGGATATTAAAGATCATACATATACAATTTCATTTATATGTTAATGTTGACTTGTGAATTGCATTAAACAGTCCCCTAAGGGCGGAGATGATTAAAAGCACCCCTTACGTTTCGTGTAGTCATTTAATTCGCAACATGAACATTTGAAATTTGTTCTCAATGTCAAATATTTCATTTCAGCCACGGAAATTTTCCCTTCGTTTCAATTATAATTCATACTTTAACTAACATTTACATTTTCGTGAAATTAAACACGATTTGCAGTAGTTACTTCATTTCGACGACCTTCGGTCAACTGCATTAATGTGTAACGTCGATTTTGTGACGCACTTGACCCGAATTTTCCACCACTAATCGAACATGTGGAGAAAACCGCAGAAGTGCATACATACTAGGCCGGAGGTTCGTTGGTATTTTAAGGATATTTGTGTTGATTTGATACCTTGAAATTGTATAAATCAGTCATGTTTGAAATATCTTAGTGTGTAAGAGATATTAACGAAAAACCGTTACAAAATCACTTTACGTGCGAATATGAGGAAACTGATAAATCCACTGCCTAGCTCGATCACGGATTAGTTCGATTATCTGTTACATTTTTTTTTAAACAACTTGAAGTAAGCGTGCTGTTTATATAGTTCAGCTCAACAGGCCTCAAAGGCCCAAGCCTTCAACGGTTTTCTTCCATTTCTTTCTATCTGATAAGTTTTTCCAATCTTGTACCCGCAGCGACTTCAGATCTTCTTTTGCCGACTTCAGTCATTATCTTCGGGCGCAGCCTCTTTTTCTTTTTGTACCAGCCTCAGTGTTTATTATTTCATTGGGAACTCTTCTTTCCTTCATTCTTGCTAAGAGTCTTGTTATTTTTGGTTGCCCATATATTTGCATTATTTCTTCATTCGTTCTTCTTCGCCAGATGTTCCCCTCTTTTACACCTCCGTATATCCTGCTAAGAATTTTTCGTTCCCATCTATCTAATTTTACTTCCATATCTTTATTTAGTGCCCAGGTCTCGCTAGCATAGAGTACTGTAGGTCGGATAACTGTTGTATATATTCGTTTTTTTTGCTGTTCTGGATATTATCTTCGACCTCAGTATCTTAGTCAGGCTCCCAGCACTCTTACTACCTTTGGCCATTCTTTTTATGATTTCTTGATTCTCTTCGTTCCTATTTGTTAGTGTCACTCCCAAGTAATCGAATTGGCTAACAACTTCAAAGTTATATTCTTTACTTGGGCTTTGTATCGTAAAGGACTGTCCTAGATGATTTTCGTTTCCCCTCATCAGCATATATTTTGTTTTTTCTTCGTTTATTTCTAAACCATATTCCCTGGCTATTCTCTCTATTCTAGTAAAGATTTCTCTTAATTCTGCAGGTCTCCTTGTTATTAAGGTAACATCATCTGCATATGCTACGCATTGATGCCTGTGATGATATATTGTGCCTCTAGTGTAGATGTTACATTCTCGTAAAATCTTCTCTAAGATCAAATTGAAAAAATCTGTTGATAACGGGTCACCTTGTCGCAGACCTCTATTGGTGATAAAGCTATCCGAAACCCGTCCTTCTAACATGACTTTACTTTTAGTATCATTGAGTATGCATTTAGTCAGTCTTACTATTTTTGGTGGAAATTCAAAATATTCTAGTGCTTCACATACTTTATTTCTTTTTATAGTATCATTTGCCTATCTAAAATCCATAAACAGCATGTGTAATGTTGGGTTGAATTCATATGAGCTAGCTTATATTTGTTTCATTATAAAATTTGGTCTATTACCGATCTGTTTGCTCTGAAACCTGCTTGATATTCACCTAGACAATTTTTAACTTTTGTTTTAATTTTATTTCTAATTGCTATGGCCAGAATCTTATACACTGTATCTTGTAGAGCTATTCAACTCAACTCTCCTCTCTTTGTGTGCTTTGTGGACTTCAAGAGAGCTTTTGACACGCTCACGCATACGGCCATATGGAAAGCACTGCAGGAAATAGGAATACCAAAAAAAATAGTAAATCTCATCAAAGAACTCTACAGTGACACAGAAAGCAAAATCCTACACAACGGCATAACATCTGACCCAATAGCTATGCTAAACGGAGTAAAGCAGGGCTGTGTTTTATCCCCCATACTATTTAACATTGTACTGGACTCCGTACTAACAAAGGTAAACTCTAATAGAGGAATTTACTGGGGATTAACAAACAGACTGGAAGACCTAGATTACGCTGATGATATATGCCTCCTAGCACATACAAAACAGGACATGCAACTCCAAGTAAACAAAGTACAAGAAGAATCAAAGAAGGTTGGTCTAGAAATAAACATCAACAAAACCAAAGAAATGCGATTTGGTATCAGAAACAACCAACCTATTATGATCAACGACCAGAAAATTGAGAGAGTAGCGGAATTTGTATATCTGGGCAGCATAATTGACTGTAATGGGGGTACAGAGCGTGATGTACATGAAAGAATAAATAAGGCTCGCAACGCCTACAACATGCTTAACAACATATGGAAATCCAGGATTTACCCAACTAAAACGAAATTAAAAATCTTCAACACAAATGTAAAAGCTGTATTACTGTATGGCTGCGAAACGTGGAAGATATCAGCACCCATAGTACACCAATTACAGGTTTTCATCAATACAGCGTTACGAAAAATCCTTCGTATATTTTGGCATAACCGAATCTCCAATGAAAATTTATGGAACCAAAGCAACCAAGAAAATGTCATAAAGCAAATAAGGCGAAGAAAATGGAGATGGCTGGGCCACACACTCCGTAGACCGCCAAATGACATTGCCAGGACAGCGCTGGATTGGAATCCCCAAGGCCGATGCAAAGTAGGTAGACCTAAGGAAACTTGGAGAAGGACAGTACTGGACGAAGGGAGAAAAATGAGAAAATCCTGGCTTGAAATCAAAGCACTAGCCAGAAATAGAGTTCGCTGGAGACACTTTGTGGAAGCCCTATGTTCCTCTTAGGAATCTTGGGACTATATATATTGTAGAGCTATTCCCCTGTAATTTTTACATTCTGTAACGTCTCCTTTTTTATGCACTGGACATAAGATTGCTTCTTTTCACTGATTGGGTATTTTTTCTTTGATCCACACATCGCGTATTAACTGAGCGATTTTTTCTTGCACCATTTCGCCACCTTCTTTTAAAAACTCAGCAATGATGCCATTTTCACCAGGTGCTTTGTTGTTTTTTAAGTTTTTTATGATCTCTATAATTTCTTCCTTGGTAGGTACTTCTTCATTTACATCTGGGTCCCTTACTTCTTCATGTTGTAGTTGCGTTTGTTCTCTTTCATCTTGGTCGTCCGTACATAATATGTTCTCGAAATAATTGACCCACCTTAATTTTTCATCTGTTCCACCTAACAGATTCCCCTCTTGATCTTTATAATATCTTGATGTGGTTTTGTACTGGGTTCGGTCTCGTTTTATTTATTCGTAGAAATTCCTGACTTGTTTATGTAAAAAATCTTCTTCAATACGAACTAGTTCCTGCTCTAAACTTGACCGCTTCTTCCTTCTACAGATCTTCTTTGCTTCCCGTCTTTTTGCAGCATAAGCTTTTTTACTCTCTTCATTATTTCTTATTATGCTATTTATTCTAGCTTTATTTCGGTCACTAATGGCTTTCTTACAAGCCTCATCATACCAATCCGTTTGTTTACATTGTCTGTTTCTTGTTTATTTTAGTATGAAAATACTAAAAAACTAATGAAAATTTTAGGTATTCCATTCTCTTGTTGATCTGCCTTGGTAGTACAGCTGGTTCATAAAAAAACTGATACAACTCTTATTGCATATTTTGTAAAAAATTAAGCAGTGTATTTTGAATGATAAATACTCATTATTTACATACTCACTGTCATTGCCAAATCTTTTTCACATAACTTATTCTGCTCAAACAAAAAAACCAAAAAAAATTTCTCCACATGCTAGCAAAGAACTAAAAGGGGTTATTCAATCAACGCTAAAAGCAAGAATTGTAACGAAATGATGGTTGGTCTTCCAACAGTTTTTAATATTAATAAAAGATGGAGAGAACAAGAAAGAAAGACAACTTGGCGCAGAATTAAAGCATAACGTCTCAGGTACCGAAATACAGCAAAAAACAAGCTTACACCACAACATTTTCTTTGTTTGTCCCAAATCGTCTGCAATCAGGACTATATCGTCTGCGTACCTTAGGTGGTGTAGCATCTCTTCGTCTACATTTATTCCTTTGTCACCCCATTCGAGGGTTTTGATCGCTTTTTCTAGAGCCGATATGAAAAATTTGGGTGACAACGTATCACCTGGTTGGATACCTCTTTGGATTTTTATTTGATTGCTGTTAGCGTGTAGTTGTGTCGAGCTTGTCGCATTTTTAAATATATTACATATTAGCCTCGAATATCGGCTATCAATGCGGCTTTCGTTTAGTGCTTCTATAACACTGTCGAGTTCTACTGAGTCAAATGCTTTGTGGAAATCTACGAATGTTAAAACTAATGGTTTGTTATATTCTATAGATTTTTCGATGAGTTGTTTTTTTTGTTTGGAGGTGATCGTTGGTTCCAAAGTTTGCTCTGAATCCAGTTTGTTCTCGACTTTGATATAGGTCTAATTTCGTGTCTAATCTTGTGGTGATTACTCTCGTGAAAAGTTTATAAAGATGGTTTAACAGATTGATTGGTCGGTAATTTTCCCAGATCAGTTTTTTCTCCTTTTTTGTGCAGAAGAATTGTTTTGGCTCTATTTCATTCAGATGGTATGGATTTCTTTGTCAAACATAGATTAAAGAGATCTTTTATTTTCCTCATTAGAGGTTCACTGCCATTCTTAACAGCCTCGATTACAATTCCATCGTCTCCTGGTGATTTATTGGATTTCATTTTATTCATCGCTTGTCTAATTTCACTAAGAGTTATTTGTGGCATGAGTTCAGAGCCTTGATTTAATATTGTTTTGTTTATTGCATCTTTTAGCTGTGTTTGGTTCATCCGTCTGATTTTATAAAGTTCTCCATAGAAGTCTTCTACTATTGTTAAAATCTCCTCTCTATTTGTTGTTATTTCGCTCTTGATCTGGCTTTTTCCATCATTTAGTTTTCTTCGCTGACTTTTTAGGCAGAGTCGTACGCTGCTTTGAAATCTACAAATATGTGGTGGGTGTTGACTCCAAACTCAAGCGTTTTCTCAAGAATCTGCCTGACTGTGAAGATTTGATCCTGTTGATTTAATGGGTCGGAAACTGCACTGGTAGTTCCCAACTATTTGTTCAGCATAGGGGATCAATCTTCTGTACAATACGTTGGACAATACTTTAAATGCCACGTTAAGTAGCCTCTATAATTATCACACACCATCATATATCCCTGTTTGTGAAGAGAGTGCATTATACCTAATTTCCAGCCTGCAAGCGTTTCATTCCGTTGCCAGATTTCGGTTACTAATTTATGCATGTGTTTAAAAAGAGTGTCACTACCATTTTTAAAGAGTTCGACAGGAAGATTGTCCAAGCCAGGAGCTTTGTTATTTTTCAGTTTTAAAATGGCTTCTCTAATTTCTTCTTCGGTGGAGGGCGGCTCTTGAGCGTTTTCATCCATTTCAGGCAAATTAATTTCTATTTGGTCTTCTTCACGACTGTCGGTAAGCTGTTCTTCAAAATGATTCGCTCACCTATTTAGTATCTGTTCTTTATCACTAATTATTGAACCATCTCTGTCTTTACATGCTGTTATTCTGGGTTTGAATTCTTTTTTGCAGCTGTTTATCTTCTGGTAGAATTTTTGAAAGTCTTTTCTATTGTGGTGGTTAAAAATCTCATTTAGAGCGTTTTTACATGGTTCTTTCTTTTTCTTTCTAAACGTTCTTTTTTCTTCTCGTCTAAGATTGTCATAGTCTTCCAGGTTTGATCTCGTTCTGCGCTGCTGAAGTCTCTTATATGCTTCATTTTTCTGTTGGTTAATGGATCTACATTCTTCGTCAAAGCAATCTGCGTTTATTATAGCCTGGTTAGGTTTTAAAAAGCTTTTAGTTGCTGTATGGATAGCTTCCTTGCATTTGGTCCAGTGTTCTTCTATACTTAAATTTTCGTCGATTCTTGTCAACTCTTCATTTAAAATTTTCCTGTAGTTATCCCTAGCGTATTCAGATTTTAGCACATCAGTATTATATTTCGTAGATTTTGTGCTCTGGCCCTTCTTAGCGTTTGAGATACTAGCCTGGAGTTTTGTTCTAACAAGGTAGTGGCCAGAGTCTATATTAGCACGTCTACATGCTCTTACATCTAGTACGTCCGAGAAATGTCGACTATGAATTAGTACATGGTCAATTTGGTTTTTTGTTTGACCGTCTGATGATTGCCTTGTGGCTTTGTGGATATTTTTGTGAAGAAAACATGTATTTACTACCAACATTCCCAATGATGCTGCGAGTTCAATCAGGCGTAAAGCATTATAAGTATAACCGTTCAAAAGATACGAGCGGGGAACGGACTTTTGACTAGCACTAACACTAATAAAATTATATATCTGTAAATGGTGTTTAACATTGGAGCCACGAATAGGATTACATTTTTATAAAATTATAGTTTTTCTTTGTTGAGAATTAATCGAATGTGTGTACTTACATCCAAAAATGTGTGCAGTAATAAACTAGTATTTAGTTTTTACACAACTTGACCGGACTATTTATAAAAGATTTGTATCACAATAGATCAGTATTATCTGTCGGCGTATAGCAAATATGTAGCAACCAGTAATCCCAAAAGTTATCGCATCAGAAAACAGAAATCATACATATTCGCGACCATTTCGTTTTTGTCTCAGATGAGTCATTTGTTTTGAGGACAATACATCAAATTGAATACGAATTCCGCGATTCAGGATTTGCAGCGTAACGAGTCACCTATTATTTTTACCCGACGAACAAATCGTGAGTGATCCGCTTTCCGAGCTTTTGTTTTTATTTTCTTTTATTGTATCCGCGTTTCGTTGCCAATACCAGATAAAATACTTATGAATTAGATATTCGGCGCCGACGGGATTTTCGCGTGGTTTGTATTAAAATTTATCTATCGTTCCATCTAAATATTCTATCTGGGACATTCCGGTCAAGTTTAGCTCATCCATTAGTTATCTGAGAATTTATTTTGTGTTTTTTGTGCCCTTGGCGAGATTTTAATTTTCTTCTTCTTAATGTGCCCCATCCCTAAGGACATTGGCGATCATCATGGCCCATTTGTCTCTATCTGCAGCCGTTCAGAAAAGATCTATTGACGTTTTTCCACTCCATTATTTCAACCAGGACCTGCGTCTTCTCCCCAGTCCTCTTTTGCCTTCCACCTTCCCTTGTATGACCAGCCGCATAAGTCGTATTTCTCGTTTATTAGTATGTGATCAAAGTAGCTCATTTTTCTTTTCTTTATAGTGTTGAGTATTTCTTTATCTTTTATCTTACGCATTCTTCGTAGCGTTTCCGCATTTGCTATGGTTGTGTTCAAGATATTTTCTACATTCTTCGATAACACCACATTTCAAAATTAATGAGTATTTTTTCTGTCGCCTCTGTAATTATCCAGGCCTCAACTCCATATAACAGGACAGAGAACGCGTAGCATCTCAATACTCTAGTTCTAATTTCAATGTTGAGTTTTTCATTGCATAATATTACTTTCATTTTATTAAAAGCACTTCTAGCTATCTCAATACGCCGTTTTATTTCCGTACTTCTATACCATTCTTCATTTAGTTCGCAACCTAAGTACTGATATCTGTGCATCCTGCCTAAAAGTGGTTTTATTTGTATTCAGTGTCATTCCATACCTTTCGCAGTATTGGGTAATGCGATCAACCAAGATCTGTAGTCCTTTTCTGTTGTCCGCAAGGAGTATAGTGTCATCTGCGTATTTAAGATTATTCAGAAGTGCTCCGTTAATAAATATGCCTTCATTTACGTCTCCTAATGCCTATTTAAACAATTCTTCTGAATACATAATAAAAATGAAAAGAGGAAAGCACACATCCTTGTCTTACTCCACGATTTATAGGTATTTATATTGTTTTTTGTTGGTCTATTCGTATTATGGCCTTCTGATATCGGTATAGATTGGCAATGATTCTCTCGTCTTCATCATCTAATTCTGTGTTCTGTAGTATTTTTGCCATTCTGCGGTGTTGTACTTTGTCGAAAGCTTTTTCGAAGTCGACTAGACGTATGAATACGTCGCAACTGACATCTCGACTTCGTTCGATTAGTGTTTACACAGTAAATAATGCTTCTAGCTTTTTATAGATACGTTCGTGTATCACTCGTAAGAACACTTTTAGAATATGGTTTATCAATTTAATTATTGTCCTGTGCTCTTCACGCTTCTTTTGTACTATTCTATTTTCTGTCATACTTTCGATATATTGATTCCATTCCACTTTTCTTCTTTTGATTGTAGCGTTTTATATTTAATGTCTATATAATAATATAAATTCGGTTTTAAATTGTCATAGTACGCCCCTGGTATACTAAGAAATGTGTTGTGTCTGTTATGAAATTCAAAATTTTTGAATGCGTATTTGGTCGTGAGAACGATTTTTGTTTAGATTAGCCAACAAATATTCAGCTTAAAAATAGTTTCTTTGAAAAATTATCGCAGTCAGGTAATTTTTGTTACTACGCAAAAATAATAGAAATTTCAAGGTTGTGTGAAGGAAGTCTTGTTTAAGTTTGTGGATGACAGGCTAACTGCGGGGAAAAGAGGTGGATTCGGCGTTCGAATTGAGAGAAGGAACGCGATGGGTACGAGCAGTCAAGCTTAATCAACCGAAGGGGAGAGTCATATCGATTTGAATCGACTTTTTCGATTCAATCGTTTATTTTTTTGGTAATGTTTTAATACAAGTAAAAAAAATGAAGATATTCTTGGTTTTTAATTGCCGTCTTTGAACAGAGTACTTCATTTTATATCGTTTACCTATGGTATGGTAGTCACCGGAAGATTTGAATGAATGCTGGAAGCTTTTGCGAAGTGTGGTGTAAGGTGTTCCAAATGCTAGCTTGATTCCTCAACTAGCCTGTTTGATCGTTCGTCCCGGAGTGTGGAAATGATTCCTGATGGTTGCTGTTTTTCCAGTTTGAGAGTTTTGTCCGATCTTATTCGTTTTTTTTACCCAGGAGATTTATGTAAGTAATCCTTTTGTTTTCATTTTGTAGATACCCCAATCCAACCCCATACCTTCAACTTATCCACGACCCAGCTCTCCAAAAACCAACTAAGTGCCGTAGGCACTTGTTTCGATTTATTTTGTTTGCCCAATCTTCTACCCCATGTTCTTACCCTGAGGTAAGCCAAATATAGTCGTTACATGGTCCACACGTTTATTTCCTCTATACCACATCTCGATCCTATTTCCTCGTTTGATTTTTTGCCACATTTGATGTGACTGATAGGTGTAAAACATTTTGGTGTCTGTCAAGTAAATTTTACCCATCTTTTTAGCCCAATCTCGCCCGTATTCAACAAAAAGTTCGGTCGATTGGAAGAGTTAAAAAATCAACAGCCTAAAGTTGGAAGAGTACTGCGATTAGAATATGGCCCTCCATCTTTGCTGTACATGATCCCCAGCAATTCATATACAGACAGGTCAAGCTACCAAGTCAAGAATTTTGCCATGCACTAGAAAATATGGATTGGAAGATTGTAGAAGGATGCTTGAAGTGATCTTCCGAGTGTTATGTGTTGATTGTTGTGTTGCATTAACCAGAAGAGGTCATGCCCTTCAAATACAGTAGGCTGTTATTTCTTCCTCAGGGGTTTATGCAGAGCTGGGGAAATCTGTAAATTACACCATCCTGGATTTTCACGTAAAGTTGCTGATCGGACCATTCAAATCTAAGAGGGGATGCGTACCGACTTATCACGTGTTACAATTCTCAGAAGGATATACGATAGACGGCGTTATCAATAACGGCCTGCCTTCAAAAAGCTATCGACGACCGAATAGAGATTTACTACTCCAGATAGTTCTAGAAATACTGTATTCGCTATACATATGAAAGAGCTGTTAATAGGAGTTAGTTATTGAATACAATATCGTGCTGTAAGCTTATAAATAAATAGATTTAAATGAATTAGAACACATTGATTTTGACGTTTCGATTTCCATTTCCGAAAACATTTAATAAAAATAAAAAATCAGTAAAAAGAAAATATTACTATTCGTAAGTCATATAAATTTTATCATTTATGTTTTAAATTAACATACATATGAAATAAAGTTTATTAATATTGCTTTTTTATGGCTCGATATTTGCAACAAAAACAAGCTATAGTCGAAAAAAATAATTTGAATAACACACGAAATAAGCCACAAGTACTTTGTAACAGTTTTCTTTTGTAACTAATAAGCTGCCTACATTAGAAGCTTTTCCCTAGGAAGGAATTGTAGACTCCCTGGTGTAAAAATGGAAGCATTACCATAATATAATATCAAAATCAAAGCTTACCTGCTGCTATGATCCTGAAAATTTCCGCCATCCAACAACCGCAACTTAGCAAATAACACGGCCGAAACGAACGGTACTTCCAGCAGTTCCTCGAGACATATCTCAACTTGAAACTTGTACTTCTTCTTTTTTGTCATGAAAGACGCCATTCCGGCGCCTCGTCCGTTGGTCATGCAGCCAACCACATGTGAGTCCTTAAGACATGCTTTCAAGTAGTGCTAGATCTGTGTTCGACAAACGGCGCGAATTTAGAAAAAAATAACGAATCCGCACTACTTAGGAAAGTATGACTGGTGCTGTTTGTAACGCACGTTTTCGTTGTGGACGTTATTGTAGTTTTACGAGTGTCGAGAAAGAGCTTGAGATGTCCCGAAATATGTGCAGTTTTAAACAGTGCTTTCGAGTGATGTCGATCTGAAAAAGAAAAACAAACTTAAGAAACTTTTTTAAATAGTATGACAAAAATTTATACATATCTCCAAATGTAAACTAAAAATGAGCAACATTCTTTATAGAATTAATTTGATTTTTTTTGTTTATTCTCTTATTTAACTCAGTTAAATTAATGAGTAAAGATTTTTGAAACGAAGAGCATACGATCCTGATTTCTTAGTCTATCGCCAAACTACCACACACCTATCACTGAACCGACAGGTTTCAGCGCATTAAAGATGAGTTTTTTGTTGATATGTAACAACATATTGAAGTGGGACCAGAGGAAAATTTTAACGTGTGGCGACACAAGATAGCGGCTGACAGCTGTCAACTGTCATGTCACCTGTCAACTCTCAAACGTGATTATGGCGTCAATTCTTCTTTTCGTCTGTCTGACGGGTTCAGAGTCATAAACTGGGTATTTTTTTTTTGCTTATTTCTCTGAACTTATTTCATATTTGTCCAGATATCTGAAAGTATTGCAGGGACACAAGAGGATTATGCCGCTATAATTTTAACATTTAAGTTTGATATTTTTTGTAATTTGAGTTAATTATACCCATTTAATAATAAAAGGCAAAAAGTAATTGTCCAAATAACAAAGATTTCCAACATTTCAAGATTTATTTTTTGTTTTCAAATCCCTTAGTACAGAAAATTAGGGATTTCAGTAATTATAAAGAGATCCAGATGCTATAAAAACATTATTCTGCATCATAAAGTACAAGATCGTATACTTTAGAGCACAATAATCGTTAAATATCAGTATATTTTATAGTTTATTTGATCATCCTTATCTACCTATGTATATAAAAAACATGTTACTCAAACAAATCGTTTAAACGTCACGATTAACAAACACTGTAAATTAATTTAATAATTAATCAGAACTTTCCACATATCGTTTGCTGTATACCTAATTTAATCAGTTTAAAAATAGTGTAGGAATCATGTAGCAGAAAAAGAAATAAAGAGTAGTAAATGAAGAGAGTAACATAAATATCGAGTTTCACAAACACAAAAGCGATTTACGCTACCCCGTGATTATCAAGAAGGCTGTAGCACAGTATAATGCTAAGGAATTCTTTATATTGTGGCTGTAGTATCTATCCAGAATACAAAAAATAATACACACAGGTTTGATGACTTAGATCAGCAACTCAGGGCAAACAGGAATCCCTCTCGCGCCAAACCATATTGGGCACCTTACACTGTGTAGTGATTACGGGTTCATATGCCTTCCAGGCAAGATTTGTCTTTGTGTTTGAGAGTAAAATGTTTTAACACTCAATAGATAATTGCATTTTAAAAAACGAAAACAATGACGAGGCCTTATGTCATGCCCTCAGTTGATTCGCGGGTACTTATTGTTTATGAAGGTTAATAATAATAACACTATTATTATATTTAATTAGAAAAGAAATAAGTTTTATTGTTTTACAAGTACAAGTGTAAGGTGTACAGAGACAAGTGACAAGTAAGCCATCAGATATCAATAAAAATAAAAGATGTTGTCAACATACATACAGATTGAACGAATTTAAAACGGATCATACAATTTAATATATGTCTGTTTGAACTGCATTTGAAATAGTGGACCAATATAAAACTTGGACAAAAATAAATCCATACCTGGGTATAGACATTGTATAAAATATCGTTCAACTATCTGTCTCGAAACAAAGTTTGTTTGCGTAAAGGAAGCGATAATAGTTCAGGAAATGAAGCTCGAAAAAAGTTAAAACTTCGCAATTTTTTGGTCCTGCATGGTTTGAGTTGAAATTTTAACAGAAGGTAGGTGATAGCCCAAGGATCAAAATATATATCGAACGGAAATGCGCTGAAGGGTTTTAGGGGTGAAAACTACCCCTAATTGTCAAAAATTATAAAATAACATATTAAACCTGAATATGGGTAAGATTTGGTTTGAATTAGTTAAATAATGATTATTTTATACTTTTGAATAGAGTTCTATCATATTTCAACCCCTAAAAAGCAACCCTTGTTAGAGATTAATGTAAAAAAATTACTAATTCTAAAAAAATGATTTCGCCTTGGATCGATTTGGATAAAAATTTGGATTTAAGCTTAATTCTCCCACTGCTTTATAGTTTATGTCATGTCGACGAACCCTGATTGTTCTTAGGGGTGAAAACTACCCCTAATTGTCAAACATTATAAAATAACATATTAAACCTGAATATGGGTAAAATTTGGTGTGAATTAATTAAATAATGATAGTTTCGTGCTTTTGAATAAAGTTCCATCATATTTCAACCCGTAAAAAAGCGACCCTTGTTAGAGATTAATGTAAAAAAAAGTAGTAATGCGAAGAAAATGATTTCGCCTTGGAACGATTTGCATAAAAATTTGGAATTAAGCTCAACTCACCCTTTGCTTTATAGTTTATGTCAAGCCGGTGAACCCTGATTGTTCTTGTGATAACTACCCCTAATTTTCAAAAATTGTAAAATAACATTACAAATGTTAAGATGAGTCAAATTTGGTTTGGATTAGTTAAATAGTGATTTTTTTATACTTTAAAATACAATTTCATACATTTTCAACCCTTAAAAATCAATTGTTATGAGTGCTATAGGTGAAAACAATTTTTTGCCAAAATTTTGCAACTTTTCAACTTTTGAAAATCACCCTTTACAACATTGCAGTTTTTATGAACTAATTTAATAGATATAAATTGAAAAAAGTAGAAAAAAGTAGAATTAAATACAAAAAAATTTATCAACATAAAAAGGCACCATATATTCTTATACATTTACATAAATAGTTAACAATATTTACATTTATAGGTAAAACAATAATAATATTAATTTTATTCGTCATCAATTACATCTTCATCGTGATCTATGTGATCCTCATCTTCTTCAATTATTGGTGGACTATTATTGCACCCTTCACCTGAGCACCCAGAATAAGTAGAGTTACAGTATAAACCAACTTTTCTTCACCCACATGAAACGTCGCATCCTTTTTTGCATTAACAAAAAATAAGTTTCAAAAGTTATTCGGGTGCAGGTTGTTTGTTCATGCGTACGGGTAATAACAAACCATCTTTGGAATAGATAGATTTTAATTATGGTGGTGGTTAAGGGGTTGTTTTCATCGATTTTTTCGTAAAAAAATGAGATATTGGCCTTATTTTCATCATAACTCACTCAATTTTTGAGCTAGAGTCTTTTTTTATAATAGGTCTATTTATGCTCTTTAAAAAAGGTTCTGTGAGTTTTCTTCCAAAAATGCATCATTTTCTCGATATTTGACTTTGAATCTTTCAAATTTGGCATTTGAAGAAAACCTCTGAACATTGATAGGCCGTATTTCGGTTCCTGTTATATCGCAAAAACATTTTAAAAAATGAATTGTATTTGTCTTTTTAAAAGCTACAAATTTGTTCTCTACAATTTTTTTAATAAAATGCACCATTTTCGAGTTATTCGCGAAAAATCGATTAAACACGTCGATTTTTTCGTCTAAAAGTTGTTATTTTCAATCGCGAATAACTTGAAAAATATCATTTTTACAAAAAAATGTATAGAACATTTTTTGTTTAAAATCACTTTTTTAATCGAAACCTGTAGTTAAAATGTAAAAAAAAATTCACCCCCGAGATGGGGTGGCAACCACCCCCAAGGCTTTTACGCACTTTGGTTCGATATAGATTTTGATCCTTGGCTATTACCCACATTCTGTTAAAATTTCAAGTCAATCCACGCAGGACGAAAAAATTGCGAGAAGAAATGCTTCATTTCCTGGACTATAAGTCGTTTGACCGCATAATAAAATCGTAGATTTATGTGTAGCTTTCAATTTTTATGATTTCAGAACCCAGCAGCCCGCTGAAGTATTGGATTTTTATAATATAATTATTTGATAACCTTTTCTTGGTCAACCACCTACAGCAGAATTGAACCGAAATACATAATATTTCGTATGTTCCGACTTTATTTCGTTCAATCTGTATAATTATAGTACTGTACTATACTGTACTGTACTATAGTAGTAGTACATATCTACAGGAATATTCCTTATCAGCCATAGGACTTCCCCCAATAACCATATTTTGGTCCAAATAACCTAGCCCTAGTCTGTTATATCTCAGACTGAATAAGATAAAAATATATTTATTTAAAAAAGTGTTTACAAATAGTTTTTTGTTGCGTTTTACTGAAATTCCTAGAATTATGGAATGCTAAACATTTACTTATCATTGGTATTAGATAAGTCAATCTTTAGCATTAAATCCTTCTTATCTTCCATTTAAAGAAACTTGTTTTTAAATGTGTATTTTAGAGGTGTGCCTAGGAACTACTTACGCCTCCTATTTGCATTTGTGAAAATACGGAAGAAAAGCGCTGGTATCGATTAGTTTCCGAAAATAAAAGTGGAATTCAGCCATCGAGCAAATCATAAAACTTTCTCTGCGCTTCAGAAATGATACGTCTGGTCTAGTAACCGCCATTGGATTACGTAGACGTTCACGTAATGTTTTATAATCGAAGATTGTTACGTACAGTGGTTTGATTTGAAAGAAAAATATACCCGGCAATTAACAATCTGCCTCTTTTGGGGCGAAAACACGAAGCATACAATTTAATGAATTAACTTGAATTTAAATTATGAAGATCAGGAAAATTCTTAGAATATATGAGTTGTACTAATGTACAGTTTCTTCTATTGTGCTCTATGATGGGGTATACGAGCCCCTTTCATATCGGTTGGCCCAACGTTAGATTGATAAGAAAATTAAATGTTGGAGAGCAAAAAAATAAAAGCGCAGCGTAAATTTTAGAAGTTTTAATGCATGGAATAACATTTTTTAATTTCCTAATTATTCTAGAAAATATTTTATAACGTAATGAAAACTATTGATTAAACCACTGAGTTACATCCACTTTATTTTTAATGACGTCCACAATTCTTCGAGGCATAGTTTTTACCCGAATGTAAACGAATCCCATATTTCTTGCAATTTTTCTTTCAATTCGTTGACGGACCTGGCAGGATGTTTTCTCAAAGCTTTTTTCATTTCGCGCCACAGTCTCTATCGGGGATAAGTCGGGACTGTTAGAAACCCATTCCAGAAGTGGTATCCCATGGTCTTCAATGCATTTTAAACTCTTTTTTGAGGTATGACAACCTGCGCCGTCCTGTCGAAAGACCAAATCTTCCGCTGATGTTAAACCGTGTTCCATAGTAGGTAAAAGAGATTCTTCTAAAATATTCAAATATTTGTCCGTGTTTACAATCCCATTGATAAAATGTAACATTCCCACACCTTTAGACGACATCTGCCCCAGATCATGACAGATGCAGGAAATTTGATTACTCTTCAGACAATCGGGATGTAAAGCTTCATTTTTTCTGCGAATGACGCGATTACTATCTCCAACATCATCATCATCATCAGTTGGCGCTACAGCCCTTCGTGAGCCGTGGCTTGCTTCAAAACATTCTTCCATCCTTCCCTATCGAGTGTCTGTCTTCTCCAGGCCCTCACTCCAATCTCCTCAAATCTTCCTGTACATCGTACTATCTACTATCTGCAACACACACTTCAAATCTGGACTCATCACTCCATTGTATTGAATCCCATTGTCACTGAGTCCAAACTTTATGCTCTTTTGACCATCTTGGTCTATTTTTCTTTTGTTATAATGTTAAAAGTGGCTTTTCCTTAGCCTAATAAAATAAAACAATATGAAATAAATGAAATTTATTAAAAACAATTCATACTAATTTTTTTAACTATAAAACTTTCTTTGTAGATATATAATAACGGATTGATTACGGCTGTCGCCGCTTCTCCGCCCCCAATTTCCATCTTTTTCTGTCATATGCAGTTGCCTCTTCAAAGTCTCTTGCCGCCATTGCTTCATCAATACCGTTGCGCCAACTTCTCTCTTTCTTCTTTCAGGAGGGATCAATCCCAGTACTCTTCTAGGCCATCTGTACTCTGGCATTCTTTTAACATGTCCGAACCAGATTAATTGTTTTCTTTCTATGTCATCATTGATATTTCGCTCCATTTTCATTTCGTGTCTTATTTGTTCGTTTCTAACTCTCTCGAGTTTCGAATTGTAGAAACTTATAGACGACGACGCACTTGAAATAATGGTGAACCTCTTTAACACAATTTATAGAACAGGCATCATACCAAAGAAATGGCTCTCCTCTACTTTTGTCACAATCCCGAAGACGAATAACGCCAGAGAATGTTCAAACCACAGAACTATAGCATTGATGAGCCACACCACAGCCACCTTTACTTCCAAGCCATGAAGTAGAAATTTGGCAACAACGCGTGGTAGTCCGACCGTGGTTTGTTTTGTTTAACATTTCATATAGGAAGGCTTGTAAAATGTGTTGAATTTGGTGTTTTTTTAACTTTATTCGAATGTTTTATTTGTAAATTGTGTTTAAATCAATTAGAAAATATTAATATAAATGAAATTTCATTAACTTTAGAACTTTTAGAAGATTATATTTAAACAGTTACAAAATATGTAAACTAAAAACAACAATAATAATACTTTTGTTTTTTGTTACAGATGCCCTGGCATTGTTGTGTATCTGGTAGCAAAACCAATTATGCCAGTACTTTAAAAACGAAAC
Source organism: Diabrotica balteata (assembly GCA_918026665.1). NCBI lineage: Eukaryota > Metazoa > Arthropoda > Insecta > Coleoptera > Chrysomelidae > Diabrotica > Diabrotica balteata. Next base: position 148,928,690 of record OU898281.1, read on the forward strand.
AGGCAGAAAGTACATTTTCGTTTCCCAAAGATCCCCAAAGAAGGTATACTGGGTTATGCTCTATTCATAGAGAAGGCTATACAATTACCAAATCTTCCGTAGTATGTACCAAACATTTTCATGAAGATGATATTCAGCGGACTGAACAATGAGAGATAAAGATGGAAATGTACACATTGAAAAGTTAATATTTCCCAAATTAAAAGACAATCCAGTTCCTAATATATTTTCTGAAGTACCATCATATGTAACAGTTCATCGTACTAAAGAAAGAAGGAATCCCGAAGACAGAAGAAACTTTTTGCGTAAGAAGAGGGAACAAGGATAACAGAATTCTTAGACAATGATTTAATAGATTCATTTGAATCATTTTTAAGAGACTTAGACAATAATATCCCGTTGAAAAACTGGACAAGTAAAATTACAAGTGACTGTGTATATTTCTATGTATTAAACATTAATCAGTTGGGACACGAGTGTGATAATATTTGTGTAATAGTAATAAGTAGTGTAATAGTTAGCAGTAATTGTAGTGTAATCGTCAATGTAGGTAAAAATGGATTAAGTAGTAATGATTTGAAATGAATTTTACAATATAGTAAATTAACAATATGGTCACAATTAGAAAACTTACTTTCTCCATATAGATCTGGTTTTTAGATAAGTGATAACAAATTTGAGTATTACATTCAAAAATCTTTTGAGAATATAGGCTTTTTTAAATCGATATACAAGTTATAAATGGTATGTTACATTCAACACATTTTTCATGCATACCTCTTTTAACTTGGTTTATATGACAAAAAAACCTATTCATATATAAAATTGCTACTTTCGCATAACTAAGTATGAAAATTCAACAAAAGTTATAAGTAAATAGTAAAATATTTAATTTTCAATTAGATTAATTTAGAACCATATTTATATTGTGTCTGATTTCTTAGGATGAATTTTGTTTTTAATCATTTTACACTAAGTTTTTACTTGACAAATTTTATATCTTTTGTATTTTTAATGATCTTTTTAAATGTCGTGTTAATGTATTGTGTTATTTATATGCTTAAGTACTTAATATTTAAAATTTCTAGAGATTCTTGACTGCATTTGATTGTAAGATTAACTGTTTGACACTGTATTTTAAGTGATATAAATTTTACTCTAATGATTATTTTATTGATAATATAACCTTAATAATAATAAAATTTTATATATATTTATTAGGTATATATAGGGTTTTATTAATTTAATTTCCCTAAAAATATTTCTGTAATGAATTGAAGTTTTCAAAATATCAGTTTCCTAAAATTCAAATTAGTTGGTTCAAATTTTCTGGTAGACCTTACAGCTAATTATCGGACTACCGACGTCATAGAATGCGGTGTTGCCTTTTTACTTCATGGCTTGGAAGTAAAGGTGGCTGTGGCCACACACTAAAAGTATTTTTAAAAATAATTCACAAAAGAATATTTAATAAATTAGAAGAGGACATAAGCGCCCCACAGTTTGGATTCAGAGGTGGACTGGGAACACGGGAAGCTTTATTTGGTCTGAGTGTGTTAATGCAAAGATGTTTGGATGTAAACCAAGACCTCTACGTAGGTTTCATAGATTTTGAGAAGGCCTTCGATAAAGTCAGACACCAAAAGCTGTATGAAATCCTAAGAAGCAAAAACATCGACAGTCGCGACATTAACATCATATCCAGGTTGTACTGGGGAGAAACAGCAAAAATCAAAGTTGATAATCTGTTAACCGAAGAAATTGAGATTCGTCGAGGTGTGCGTCAGGGTTGTGTGGTTTCTCCACTATTATCCAATATATATAGCGAAACAATATGTCAGGAAGCGCTCCTAGAGCAAAACATTGGTATGAACATTAACGGAGAGTTAATTAACAATATACGATACGCTGATGACACGTTAATAGTAACAGATAACCTAGCAAATTTACAGTTTTTGATGGAAAACATAAACACTCATACCAATAAGTATGGTCTAAAACTGAACATCAAAAAGGCTAAATTCATGATTGTAACAAAGAAGCTATACAACAATGTGAATTTAACCATAAATAATCAGCCAGTTGAAAGAGTTATGTCCTACAAATATTTAGGGGTTTGCTTCACTGATACTAATGACCAGACAAGAGAAATCAAGAGGCTAATAGAGATAGCGAGACAATCGTTTGTCAAAATGAAAAAGTTCCTATGCAGCCGGGACATAAATATAAACTTAAGAACGAGAATGTTAAGGTGCTATGTTTTCTCCGTTCTGCTGTACGGCATGGAAGCCTGGACACTGAAAAAGATAAACATCAAAAACATTGAGGCATTCGAGATGTGGTGTTACAGGAGAATGTGGAAAATACCATGGACAGAAAGAGTAACAAATCAAGATGTTCTGCTGAAGATGGGGAAGGAATGCGAAGTCATAAAAACCATACAAACGAAAAAACTGGAATATCTGGGCCACATAATGAGAGGAGAAAAGTACTCTCTGCTTAGACTCATAATCCAAGAAAAAATCTCGGGAAAGAGAAATGTGGGACGTAGGAGGATTTCCTGGTTGCGAAATTTAAGGGAGTGGTATGGGTGCAGTTCAATACAGTTATTCAGAGCTGCAGCCAACAAAGTAAAGATTGCTGTGATGGTAGCCAACCTCCGATAGGAGACGGTACTGCATGAAGAAGGAAAATTATCTTGACAATCATAAGAAATTTGTATTAAACAACTCATTGCGAGATATGGAGCACTCGAGGTACCGTATGTCACGGTATTTAAGGTTATAATTGAAATAGGATGATGTACACCTTTTCTCCAAAATATTTTTTGTAAATGTCAATACACCGATACATCTATATATAATCGGTTTAAAACGTCCTCCGACGTCTTCCGATGCCCAATCTCCATGCATCTCTATCTTCCCAAAGATCTTCGTCTAAACCTCTCTCTCGGATCTCTCTGTCTATTCCTTCTCTCCAGCTCTTTCTGGGTCGGCCTCTTTTTCTCTTTCCATGTGGTGACCAATCTATAATCTGTTTGGGCAGACGATGTTCTGGCATTCTTTGCACATGTCCATACCACTTTAGTTGTTGTACTCTTATATCTTCGACAATCGTATGTGTGACTCCCATAACCTCTCGTATACGTTCGTTATTAATTCTTTCGAGTTTTGATTTTCCTGCGGCCCGTCTCCAGTAGTCCATTTCCGTGGCTTGTAGTGTTCTTTCAGTAGTTGCCTTTAACTGCCACACGTCACTTCCATACATTACTATGCTCTTTATAATAGTGTTGTATATTCGATGTTTATTTTTTTTGGATATATGTTGATCCCAGATAATACTATTTAGTTGAGATATGGCCCTTCTACCCTGAGTGTTTCGTTTTTTTATAGCCTGATCTGATTTGCCGTCGTCTGTGATTTCTACTCCTAAATAGGAATATTTATTGTTGTACTTAATGTGTTGTCCGTCGTTTAAAACTAGATTTTGTTCTTTACCACCGATGTTCATGTACATTGTTTTATCTATGTTGACTTCTAATCCCCATTTTTTGTATTCTTCAATTAATTTTCGAGTCATGTATTCTAGGTCGTCATATTCGTTAGCAATCACAATTTGATCATCAGCAAAACATAGAGTGTACAGGTTGTTATTGTTTAATTGTATACCCATGCCGCTGCATTTCCGCTTCCAGAGTTTTAATGCTTGTTCCAGATATATTTTGAAAAGTGTCGGCGCTAAGCAGCATCCCTGCTTCAGTCCTTTGTCTACTACAAAACCTTTGGAAACATTCGTTCCTATTTTAACTTTGGCGTTGGCGTTCTCATATAGTTTTTCCACTGCTGTTATGAGATTTGAGTTGATGTTCGTTTGTCTGAGAGTGTTCCATAACTTATTTTGAGGGATGCTATCGTAGGCCTTTTTTAGATCAACAAACAAAAAGTGGACTTCTTGATCTACAGCAACCTTTTTTTCTATAAGTTGGGTGATACAAAAAAGGTGGTCTATGGTCGATCTACCAGCTCTAAAACCCGCCTGTTCTTCTGCCTCCATATCAGTGTATTCTCTTTCTATTCTATTTTTGATCATTTTCCCATAGATTTTACTAATGGTACTAGTAACTGCTATTCCACGGTAATTGTCGCAATTTTGTTTGTTTCCCTTTTTATGTAAAGTTGAAATGGTTGAGGTTTTAAATTCGGCTGGGACCTCTACTTTGTTTATGCAGTTTTGAAAGAGTATTGTCAAATACTCATATAGTTTTTCAGTTTCATATTTTATCAGTTTTGAGGGTATATTGCCAGGTCCGGGCTCTTTTTTGTTTTTGAGTGAAATACAGATATCCCTTACTTCCTTTTTCGTGATTCTTATAGGAGATGCTTCAACGCGTATGTTTTGGTTACTTTCTTTTATTTTGAATTCCATTCGGTCTTCTTGTAACAGTTTACTGAAGTTTACATGTCCCATGTTTCTAACGAAATTGGTGAGATTAAATCTTTTTTCTTGTCGTTGGTCCTAAGAGATTTAATAAGTTTCCAGCTTTCTGTACTTCTAGTTCCTCCTATGTACGTATTTAATTTTTGACAGTTTTGATCCCAGGATTCATTTTTTTTTCTGTCTTATCATTTGTCTCACCTATCGTTTGTCTCGCTAAGGTGAGACAAACGATATCTGAAATAACTACATATAAATATGTGACCTGTAATGTATATGTATAGCTGTTCTCCCGTAAGAAACACATTGCCTGTCTTACCTGCACTGCACTTTAACTGTGGCTTCTACTATAAGAGCTAGAGAACTAGATAAAAATAAATAATTTGATAAAGTGTTCAAAATAGGAAAGTTGCAATGATAACAATGACAGTGTATCGTTAAAATCTATTATCTGGATCTGTGTTTATACCTAAAAACTAAAACATATCATTGAGAAAAAATAATTACTACGGTAGGCTTTATTTCATATTAATGGGTTGTTACGATATCTTATCGCTTTGATTTTATTTAAGTTTAGATATATATAATTTTGCCACGGTGCATACGTTTTTATTATGTTTTTATTACGAAGTCGCCTTAATTTAATATTGGTATAATAATAAAACCCAGCGAGATAAGGTAACACATATATAACAATAGGTATTACACATAAATCAACCGTCATATTCCTCTTTTTGCGTACATTGAAATATTAACATAATATGTGTTACAATCTCGATGTTTATTGGCGTCCATACAATGCAAAGAGATCAAGAGGCAGACTACAGATGAGGTGGAAAGATGACATCAGGAAACAAGGAGGTCCCACATGGCAGAGAACAGCTCAAGATAGGGAAAGATGGAGAGAACTGGGGGAGACCTATATCCAACAATGAAAGGATAGAGAATAGGTTCAAAAAAAAATCTCGATGTTTATCACTGATTCAGAAAACACAAACTGCAATTGCGGCGAGCCAGATCAACTAAAGAAAATCTTTCTGAATTTGATAAGTTTTGAGCAGGCAATATTTGGAAGCTTGGATAACTCATACGAATGATGGAAAAGACGTGGAAAAGAACAAAGATGGCTCTTTGGATTTCTTTTCCTTTTTGTTAGTATTTTTATAATTTTTTTGGTGGCCGAAGCAGTTTTTTGAGTTTTTTGTGATTTTTTTTATAGAATGTCCGAGTATATATTGAAAAATCTTAATACCATGGGCCTACACAGTGCTGCTTGTACTCGTTGTTAGAGCTACGAAATATCCACATTATTTCTTGTTTATTTATTTTGCTTACTCTCTGGTAATTTTTTTTTATTTACAAACTCGCATCAGCTTCTAAGGCTACCGAAAAAAAAAGTATTAACAATAATTGAATAGCGTAACAATTAAATTTTGTATAAATAGTTTATTGCTTTTAGATATTGTATAATCACTTTGGCACGACACTTTAAGAATAGTTCTCTCAAATTTTTCGGGATTCCGAATTTACATCTTTCCGCACCGTGTAACGGGCACTCCACTAGAAGGTGTTTTACTGTTAGCGGAGTCTCGCAAGCATATCACTCCGGTTGGGGATCCCTGGTCATCAGATGTCCATGCGTAAGGCAACTATAACCAAGCCGCAGTCGTGTGATGATAACCAGAGAAAAGCGATTGGTAAAACTATCAGACCATGGTTGAAATATTGGTTTTATCTCAAGTAATTTTGGCTGTTTTTTGTGCCATCTGCTATTCCATATGTTGACTATTTTGCTGTGGAAATATGATTTGAGATGTGTCGCTGGAGTTCTTGGATAGAACCCAATAGTTGTGTCCTCTAAGGCTTCTCGTGCATATTTATCCTCCAGCTCGTTTCCCGTGATACCAATGTGAGATGGAACCCACAGGAAAGCAATGTTTCTGAGATGAATAGATTTTTGAGATGATTTCTAGAGAACTTAGTGAGTCAGTAATTATTAAAAAGTTAGTTTCAGGACATTTTGTAACATGACATATGGCTTTATATATTGCAAAAAGTTCTCCTGTTAAAATAGTATTAGTCTCCGCTATTCTATATTTCTTTATTTCATCCTCTGTTACAAAGGCAGATGATACACAATGCCCTATTTTAGATCCATCTGTGAGTAACTGTTTGGAGGAAAAAATTGTGAAATTAAGGTTGATATTTAGAATTAATTAGATGACGATTTGTTTCTTTCTTATTTTCTGATAATAAATCCAAATTTATGTGAAGAGAAGATATTAGTCAAGTAGGGGAAGTTGGCATCTTGCTAGGATAAATTTCGAGGACTTTAAGGTTTAATTCATTTATGGTTCGTCTGCATCTTTCGTAAAAGGGAATGTGGGTTTTTGCGTGCTGGATATTGGAGCAGCGAATGGTTTGGTAAAATTGTAAAGAGTACCGCTTTGATGCATATGAGAGCATTAATTCCTGTCTTCTTAAATATAATGGTAGTTCACAGAGTTCGGTCTGAAGACTTAAGACAGGGGTTGTTTTAAATGCACCGCTTAATATTCTCAGAGCGTTATTTTGAATGGTGTCTAAATCTTTTAGAGTTGTTGATGAAGCAGACGAATAAGCGTGGCATCCATATCATGAAGCTGTTAGGTAATTTTTCCAATGTTCCTCCACGTTTTTCTATCTTCTGTCAATCTAGCACATTCTGACAATGGAGCGCCAATGGTAGCAACAATATGGTCCGTGTATCGTGTAGGAGATCTACCTCTACTTCTTTTGCCTTCTACTTTTCCCTACTGATCTTAGAACAGATCAATTTTTTATGAGTAAAGTTCTACCGTCCCCTCCCCAGTTCGTTCCAGAAAGACATGCCAAGAGGTTTAGTCTTTTTTGACATATACCTGATATATATTTGATGTAGTCCTTCCAGTTTAGAGCTTGATCAAATATTAAGTCTAGATATTTAATTGTATTTACATATTCAAGTGTCCGACCCCCAAGTTTTAAAGTATTTATTTCTTCTATTTGTTTTGGTCTCTTTGAGAATATGATACAGAGAGTTTTAGATGAAGTAAATTGAAAACCACTCCTTTTAGACCTTGCTATAATTTTATCAAGTTGATCTTGTAGTAATTTGGCCATACTCTGTGTATTGTTTCCATTTAAGTATATTATAAGATCATTCGCGTACAATCTCGCTTGAATGGGATTGTTCACTGATTTGATTATATCATTAATAGCTATAAGGAAAAGCTTCGGCCTGATTACCAAGCCTTGGGTGTACCATTTTTTTGATATCTCTCATTAGATAGAAGACCGTTTACTTTTACATTGCAATTTCTATTTAGGAAAAAATTTTTAATAAAACCAAATATATTTCCTTGATAGCCCCATGATTCCAGCGTTGAAATTATAATACATTTTTGGTTGTTGTGGAATGCCTTATTAATATGATTCTATATCTACTAAATTGTCGGTAGTCGATCTTAAAGGATGAAATCCGATTGTTCATTAATCAGTTGGTTATTTCTGGTAAATTTGTTTATTTAGTTCGGCTAATGTTATCCTGGCTCTTTTCTTCGCTATTTCAGTCACTCTGACTTTCTGCAGTTCTCTGCAGCAAGTCAGAGTTCCGCGATGTAGTTCGGTACGTTGACTGCCTTTCGTTTGTCGATATTGCCAAGGAAAAAAAGCATTTAAAATTATCAATAGGTTCGATATGTTTTCCAACAACTCGGTAATTACAACCAAATAAATTATCGAAATAGTTTTAAACAGCCCTTGTGTTTACATTTATAGATAAAATGTAAATTGACATTTAAAAAGATAAGAGTGTACCTGTTCGTTAAACACTACAGGTAAATTTCCATTACGTTATTTATTTAATGCATCGCCTGTACGAAAATAAATGTGTTTTTTCGATGATTTTCTATAATTTAGACAACTCTATTATTTTTAGTCCTCAGCTATTGGAAAAAATTAATCTCCATGTTCCCAGTAGACAAACAAGACTAAATCAACCCTTTTATGTTAGACCCCATTGCACAAACTACGGACACAATTCCTTTAGTTTTAGAACACCAAGGTTTGTTAATCAATATTCCCAAAGGTTGGATTTTTATAGTATTCCAAAAGAATTTAAAGCTCAGCTTAAGAACTGTGTGTGATAGCTTGATCTCCTTGTGTTTTGTACATTCTTTGTTAATGTTTGTTATTTAAGTTCAAGTTAAGTAGGTTACGTTAAGAATCTTCTGTAATTTATCGATAATGTTTACATTGTATTTTAATTGGGCGATTACCCGTTGATAAATTAATAAATAATAGATAAAAACGGACCATTAGACTTAGTTTTCTATTATATATATTTTTTATGCATATCAATTTATCATTTTTTTAACATTCTTCTGTATATTAATATTTTATGAGTCATGTTTGTCCACTGTCGTTGTTGGACGTTTTTTCGTCTCTGTCGAACTTCTTAAATTAATTTTCTTCAGATGCAAGGAAAACTGTTAAAGTATGTGCGGTTGCCGACAAGTAAGCTTTAAACGCCCTGCATTAAAATTAATCAAAAAATTCAAAGAATTCAAAGATGAATTACCCACAATGACGCCAATTCTAACTTCCGTTCTTACGCAAACATTCACCTTCGATACTGAATTAGATCGTGAACCGCAGATTGGACCATCAAATAAAATGAAAAAAAAAATTTCTGGAAATTGTCAGTGAGTTAGGCCTAATGGGATACCAGTTTAAAAAATGCCTCTCCAGACTACCTCATAGGTGGTCTGGAAAAAAATCGATAAAAAAACTAATAATAGCATAGGGATGTTAACAAAATAATAAATTATATGAATAAAAAATATATAATAAAGATTTTATCATATTCTTATGAGTATTCAACTCGGGAGTGCTGTAAAACCCAGAGAAATTAATGAAATTAAACACATCTGTAGTGAAAATTATTCCTTGAAATCCTTCTATAATATTGCTCTGATGTTTTTTTATTGTAAAATGACTAGAAAAAAATTATGACTTGAAAGAAAATTTGTTCTAAAATTTTTAGTTAGTTTTGTTAATAACCTTTTTATTTTCCATTTTACGACAAAAAGTAATAGCATTAAATTGTAGAAAAATTTAATTTGCTAGTTTGCGAGATACAGCGCAAAAACCCTTTGGCCCCCTTTTTCCAAGATGACGACCGGGGACAAGACCGCAGAAACCTAAACTTAAACTCATACTAATCCACCCCACACATCAAAAATATGTAATGTAACTTTGCAATGGACTATCTGTAAACCTGTGAAGATTGTTTAGCATATCGCATTGTTTTTTGCGGTTGTTGGGATCCACCTTTTCTGGAGCCTGTTTTTAATTTTTTCTCTTGTCTCTGCTACTTTATTAGGTGCCTTTTCATTCTCTAAGCAGCGTGGTCTCCAACATATATGTACAAACAGACAAAATACATGTATTGTGGATATAGGTTAGCTTTCAATTTTTACTTTCAATTTACAGGATTCTTGTCATTCTTGTATACTACCTCAACTTCCCAAAAGCTGCTCATAATAACCGGATATATCTAGTAATATCTGCATTTTGACATATAGGCACTCAATAACATTTTCTGCATGTCAAACAGAGATGTTAGTAGCCTCTAAGCTCATATGTTTTTTGATACAGTAGTTTGTAGACTTTTGATTTAACTGTTGAAGCATTTAATTAAATTCATCAGTGTTACTGACCATTAAACCAATGTTGTCAGCAAATCTAGGATGATTTAAGTTATAGACATCAATATTAATTTCTGCGTCACCCAATTCTAGATGTTTAAAGAAGCCTTATAGGACTAAAGTAAATACTTTGAGGATATTATTGTCAACTTGTCAAACTGTTCATCATAATATTTGTATTTTATTTATTTTAGTTCCTAGTTCGTCATGATTTTGATCTGATAACATAAACATGATTTTATCACACCCACAAATTAGGATAAAACGAAAATATCTGAGGCACTGAATATTTCATATGAATGTCTTCATCATATAGTTCACATAGATTCGATATCTGCAAAATGGTTCCCAAATGTCTGAATGTTCTATGAATTAGATTTCAGTACAATTCTATGACTTAAAATAAAGCAGCAATTAAAGACACTTTAGTTCTAGGCCTAAGATTTTGTGTTCAAAAATCTGCTAGAAAAGTTCTTGCTTAACTTTTTTTGTGATTTCGAGGAAGCAATGAGTGATTTTCTGGAAAAAGATAAAACAATAACTGAGAATTGCTATTCAACATTACTGAGTGCTACACAAGAAAAAAATGGAGAGAAGACATGAACAGTTGTCTAAAGGTATTTTGTTTCTACAGGACAATGACCTTTACACACAAATCGCATGTTGTATGCAAAAAATTCATCTATTATGAATCTAATTACTTAGGCACCACCCTGATTCATTAGATCTGATTCTGTGCAATGGTCATGTCTTGCTCCTTCATTAGTGCCATCTCCACTAATAAAGGTTGGCTATAATCATTGCAAATTCATCTCTATCTTCTACTTTTCTTAAAAGCATCTGTGTGTTTAACCTGGTCCACTTGCAAATGTGTTTTCAACCAGGATATTTGTTGTCTACTAGGACCTCGTTTCCCTTTGATTTTACTGTTCATAATCAGCTGCAACAACTTGTACTTATCATTTTTACATATGAGTCATTTCCTCAACTAAAAAAATCTTAAAAGTTCATAAATTTTATTCCAACTACGAAACAATAGCAGCTTTATATAACTTTATGTTAATCAATTTTAATATGAACTACTACATAATACTAATAATAATAAATTCTACAGTATGCAGAGAAGTAAAGTAATATAAGAAATTCATAAGTTAGTTAGATTTTAGATAATTATGGCAACATTGCACTGGAAAAGTCCAAGAAGTTCATTAGTAAACTTTGATTTTCTACTATTTTTCAAACAATAAAAATAATAGACCATGAAAATATTTTGTTACCTGAACGCTTAAAGCCAACAAAGTTCATTTTAGTTTTGCAACTCTATGAGTTGTTACATATTGAATGGCTACGAAAACCTTAGTAGTTTTACATAAATTCGAAAAGTTTGAAATATTGAGTAAAAATGTAGCATAACCAATCATTTTATTGGTTTGTTGGGTTTCAGGCTTCAGGGTATATAATTTATGTAATTATTTTTGATTTATAAGATTTATTATATTTCATATAATAATTTTGTATTCTAAAAAAATTTGTCTATATAAAATCATTTTATAATAATGTAAAGATGGAAATTAAAGAAATATATTTTGATATATTCTGACAATTCTGGGTAAATACTTCTTTATTTTCCATCTTTTTATTATTTTTAATATGTGAATTTATGAATGGTATTGAGTTGTAGAAGATTTTCTGTATTTTAGATAGTTTATAGGTTATATCCTGTATATCTACATATACATACATTTAAAATGTAGTTGATACAGACAAGAGGTACATTTGATAATTTATGTACATAATTAACTGAAAACATCACAACAATAAAAAAAACACCTTTATTTACATATATGCTAATTTGTATTCACAGTTGAATTTGCTGGATTACTTAAAAACCATTTATAAATAAACAATTTTATTTAAAGAATATCCTAATATTTCAGTAATAATAACACCTACTAAATGTTAGAAATACATTTGTAGGATAGCTCTGGAACATAAATTCTAATTCAAATATTTATAAATATATCCCAAATCTACTGCAAATTTTTTAAAACTTAAGATATGTATTAGAATTTAGAAAAAAATCTAAGGTGGCTTATCGTTTGCATTTTAAAACAAACGAGATAAGGCACATTTAGCTACTTAATTACTTTAATAAAATGTAATTTAGCATGATTAAATTCGTCAATGTTTAGGGTGTAAATAAGGAAAAAATATCTGTTTTTTATTGTTGTCATTTAGATAGAAAAATCAGGACTAAGAATTGTCATAAGTCACTTAAAATTCAACACGAAAAGTGTACTAACCTTAATAAATAACAAAATCTTGCACAGTTTTCATATGAATTTTGTTGTTGAATGTTTTATTAAAAGGCACAACTTTTGACACTTAACACTACTCACGCGCCATTATAAAACTGACTGACAGAGGAGAGCCACTGCCACTCACAACTCACTGACAGAACAATAAATGCATGAATGGAATGTACATTTGAACACTAATGGAATAGTTTTAGGATTTTGAAGTATCACAGGACAATAGGACATCTTTCTCTTACATGAAGACGAGAATATATACGTCTTTTTGACAGACTGAACCTGAAGTGTACTGTACAGATCCGACTTTAGTGTTAGATACTTAATTCTTTCGGGAACAAAAGATGAATTTTAAAAAAATCAAACGTTTATCAAACTGTTTTAATATGTTTACTAAATTTATACATGTTAATAAAACCTCCACAGAACGAATTCTGTGATACTGCATTGTTTTCATTTAAATAAAAATAAAATGGAAGTAACTTTTGAGGTAAATACGGTCCTCACTAAAATGAAAATTTAATATTGGCTGTGCTGTAATCACGAACATCCAGAAGTATGAAGTACGTCAGATTCAGTACATAGCCCTCTAGTAAGGTAAGTCCTATGGAAAGATTGGGTGAGAGTTTGTAGCGCCAAATGCGGACGGGCCAAAACTATGGATTAAAATGTTGCCACTAACACATTGTTTTTTTTTTTCGTTGATACTCAAAACCCTTTAGAAATAAGTTATTGTAAATTTTATGTAATTTTAGTAGAATTTCCTACAATCTTTGTTTTTTATTGGAAAACATTGTATAGTGTAATCATTATTTGGGTAAATATACAAAACTAGTGAAACTATGGCAACAGCACTTACATCAACGTCATACGCCTCTTGATATGTCATACATTTACCTCAAGGTTAGTACATATACAGGTTGTCTGGTAACTTTACACCAATCATCGTCGAGAATCTAATGGCGGGAATGACGTCACTGAGAATGCTACATTTAAATTCATTTGCTTTACTCCTTGAAATGAACTCGAAAAGCAACAATGATTGTAAATATATTAATCTGTGTATATCGAAAAAAATACGTTTGGACTTTTAATAACCATTTATTTCATTCAATCTTTAAAAAATGTGGGAGATAAGTACCTGCAGAGTTACAGAAATCATGAAATATTATTGCAGCTAAACATATGTAGTAGAATACCATTACTATATTAAATTGGAAGTAGATTCTTTCTTGTGTATACATGTGACTAAAACATGTTAATATACTATATTAATAATGGGTTGAATACAATTTACTTTTTTAAAATTATTTTTGAATTAAGTATAATGCTTGTAGTGGATTATTATAAATTCCTCCAAACAAGTAAACTATGCTGAAAAAGAGATTCAACTAAAGATTTATATACCAGAATTAGTAGTTTTTCCCTTAAGTTCAATATATTTAAGGAACATCTGATTACATTGCTGGATTATATATTAGAATATAAAAAATATTAAAACATGATTCCATTAGATAGATACCTTTTAAGTTGTACATAATTAACAGTAAATTATAAAAATAAAAATCAGTGATTTAACACATTTTTACTGAAGATTTAAATGACTATACCTACTTACCATCTTTTTTCAGCTTTTTAGGTTGTATGTTTAATAGTTTGCCTTTTAAAAGCATCCTCGTAATCTTCCATGCGAAAGTGTATACTACAAACTCTTTTATTAAAACATTACCACTTATCCTTCCTATGACACTTGCTCATCCATTGCTTTTGAATTTATACATTTTTTTGAAAATGAAAATAACATTAAATTCCTTCTTTCCTTTTTGGAATTTTTTTAATTATATTTGCAGATTGCTACACTACAAAAATTTCCACCAGTCATATGAATCAATAAAAAAATTATATTAAGTTATGTTTTTCCTGCAATAATCCAAATGTTACCTTTACTATATAATACAGCAGAAATAAAATCCAGTAAGACACAACCACGTTAAATGTATCTTAACACTTGTATAAAAGTATTGGGTCCAAGTTGTATACTAAAAATCAATCAATAATATCTATAGACATATTATATCTCAAGATATTAACATAAACTAAAGCACTAACGATATTTAACAACAAAATATATCTTCAAACCACTTCTCCTATTTTGTTTTCAAACAATTCGTAAAATTGACCCCCTGGGTGACGTCACACGTCATATTTCATTCTATCAATGCCATGAGTTACCATGCAACCTCCCTTTTACTAACCTTGCATCCACCTAACCTAACGTGACTAGTAGCGCCGTCGCCATTATAAACGGTTGGGCCCATACAATTCACTCTACCCACATGTCCTATTTCACTTACACTACAATTTGTGGTATATACTGTGGAGTCAGTATGAGAAACATAACAAATAAGACAATTGAAATTTGAAATAATTTTTAAAATATTTGTTTATGTAAGTGAATTTGTATTTTTGAGAATGTTACTTTAAAAATGATTATACTTTTTCATCAGATTAATTTACTAGTTATACGTTTTTTAAGGACTCGAAATGAGTCTAAGAGCAATATGAACAAAAAAGTTCTACCTGTAAATAATCAACAGGAAGATTCTGAGAATTCCTTGAGGTTTCGGCCTCCAGTTTACAGACAGCGATATGGAGAAGTGTTTAAAACTCTTATAGATAGTAGATGGAGGACTAAAATTAACACATTATGTGATTTTGGTTGTGCGGAATTTGGAATCTTCACTTTTTTAAAACAGTTAAATAGACTGAACCATATAATATTTGTTGATATTGATGAAGATACTTTAATGTTTTATAAATCTAAAGTATATCCTTTAACTATCGAATATTTAAGTAGACGAGAAGAAGCCTTAAACGTTAGTGTTTTTAAGGGTAGTGTAGGTGATCCAGATTATCATCTGCTAAATGTGGATGTGGTAACTGCCATAGAGCTGTGAGTATGTTCTACATTATATAGTCTCTGTTTCATTTTAATCATAATAGTAAATTTATATTATTTCAGAAGTTAACCAGTATATAGGCTAGAGAATGGAAAGGAAGACATAAAGGTTTTAAGGCAAATATGTGGAAAGAGAGGTTTATTGTTATATAAAATGAATTTCCATCAAGTAATGGTTGAATCCATTACTTAGAGGCATATGTACACTTTTTTATAATAGTTTTAAAATTACAAAACCCAAGAGCCAAACATCAGCTCAAGGACATCTATCCTCCACAAGTCTCAATTCCTTGAAGAGGCTGGAATTGTCTAGGCAATAAATCTTCTAACTCTAATAAATTCTACCAAGCAAACGAATGGTTAGAATATCATATAGAATTCTGGAATTTACATATTTACCATTTATTCTTACAAAGTCTGACACTTCTTGAGTACAGTTTTCAGAATTGTTGACATTCAAAGTTTTTGCTACCTGTTTGTTATCTATGAAACTTTTTCTATTATTTTCAGTCACAGCAACATATTCTACTTCTTTTAATTGTGTACTATAAATTGTTCAAATACTTACTGTAAAAAATGAGCTTTCTAAACATCTTTCAATGTAGCCTTCTTTACAGTGTTGAACATCTCTACCCAGATACCTTAGATGCCTTTGCTTATAACATATTTAGTTACATGGAACCAAAGATAGTGATGATAACAACACCAAATGCAGATTTTAATGTACTGTTTGGATGGGAGGACAAAATATTTAGACACTATGATCATAAATTTGAATGGACAAGGCAGCAATTTCAAGATTGGTGAGTATAAAACCAATTAGGATTATACTATCAATAAATCTATAATGAACCAAACTTCCTTTTCTGTTTTGAAGTTATCTATCTTTGGGCATTCACCAACTCTTAATGTTTTACTGTTTTGCGGTCCAGTTTTCATCGTTATAAGGTGGTCTACTATCTTTTGTTTATTATAACATAACATAACAATATCTTTATTTTTAGAAAATAATATACATTCCGTGAACATAAAATTATTTAAAAAAAATACACATACAAATGGTCCTCCACAGAATATGGCTCAAGAGCTACCAGTAATTTAAATATTTGATGTTTATACAAACTTAATCTTTCCTCCCTTTTAATAGGTTCAGGCAGTTTATTAAACAATTTGATGCAGCAATAAAGAGCATTTTTTTCTGTTATACTTAACCTGTGTATTGGAATTTTATAATTATATAACCTGGTATTTACTATACTATTGGGCTCAAAGTTCCTAAAGAGTATTTTATTTTTATATAGAAACAGTAAGCATTCTTGAATAAATACAGCGTAAACTGTTAAAATATTATTACTCCTAAAATGCCCTCTACATGATTCCCTACTTTTTAAGTCAAACATAACTCTGATTATTTTTTTCTGAACCAGAAATACATTATTTATGTCCCTACTGTGGCCAAAATTTATTAGAGCATATCTAAATTTTGCTTCAAAATTAGCATGATACACTGTTTTTAATGAGTTACTATTCATGTATTTTTTTAGAACTCTAAAGCTGTAAATCACTTTACTCAAAGACATACATAACTGGTCAACATGTTTATCCCAACATAAAAAAACTGTCAATATATAATCCTAAAAATTTGGTACTGCTGCTAATATTAAAGTGTCATATTTACAATAATACTGTTTGGCATATCTGAATGTGCATAATTTGTCTTAAACAAAAGAAGATCTGTTTTATTTTGATTTAAAACCAACCTATTCATAGAAAACCAGTCTTTAGCTTTCTGGAACTCTAAACTAGCATTAACGCTTAGAACAGACATCTTTACCACTGACTAAAATGTTTGTATCATCTGCATAATTTGTTATGCTGGAAGTAGTATTAGCAACTAGACCATGAAGATCATTGATATAGATCACAAACAGTAAAGGACCAATCACACTTCCTTGTGGTACTCCAATATTGATAGTGCTTTCAGATGAGATGCCTATTTCAGCGTTTTTATGTATTTTTACTAAATGTCTCCTATTTGTCAAGTAGGACTTAAACCAGTTCAATGCTGGTCCACATATACCATATTTCTCCAATTTTTCAAATAATATGTCATGCACTAAACAGTCATATGCCTTTGATAGGTCCAAAAAGAGACCCAAAGCCATATGACCAATCTCAGTACATTTCAAAATATCCCAGACAAATTGAAAAATCGCAGTCTGAGTTGATTTTCCCTGTTGATAACCATGCTGATTTGCACTAATAATATGACATTTTGTTAAAAATTCTGTTATCCGCCTATACATAGTCATTTCTAAGATTTTTGAAAGGAACATAGAAGGCTAATTGGTCTATAGTTATTAATTAATTTAGGATCACCCTTTTTGTAAACAGGTGTTACTATGGCAGTTTTCAGGCATTCAGGAAATACACCAGATTTTAGTGAATTATTTATGATTTTAGTGAGAGGATTCACTATCTCCTTTATACAAAGTTTAAGGATTTTGGTGGGTATTTCATCAATTCCACAACTCATTTTGTTTTTTAAATTTGAAAGCATAGTCTTCTCATCATGGGCTAAGGATGGAATGCATTGATCAGTGCACAGATATGCTAAAATAAAAAATGACTGAAATGCCAGTCTGAACCACAAATCACACGACCACACACTCCATGGGGTATAAATGCAGTCCCATGCATATGTTTTAACAAAATAAAACAAATTAACATCAAATAACTTAAAATAAAATAAATTAATATAATACAAATTTAATTAAAAACATCTCTCCATGAGAACAAAACAATAAGAAAGCTATGTTTTCCCTCCTCTGTTACTCCCGTTGTGCTACATCCCATTTTTTCTTCTTTAAGATCGTGTATAGTAGCACACCCAATTCCATATTCGTTTGCCAATTTGTTCATATTTTCTCCACTATTTAACTTCTTTAAAATGTCCATTTTATCTATCAATACTAGAATCTGGTGTTTCTGTTTCCTTGAATCTGGACATTTTTAAATACAATATTCTCCTGAGGGCCTCGATGGTGCTAGAATATTGGACATATCAGTTATTGAGATTCTACTGTATATGTTCATTAAAAATGTAAAATACCTTGAATGTCCAATTTTTTGCTATCATGTTTTTATTCTACAACTTTTTCAGGTCAAACAACATCATTGTTCGTTTTCCTGACTATACAGTGTATTTTACTGATATAGGAGAAGGACCTGCAGGGACCCAAGCCTTAGGAGCATGTAGTCAAATGGCAACTTTCATTAGAAAAGATTTATGCAACGAAAGCTATATTTTACAAAAATACATGAACCACTGCATCTGTGATAATGAATCTATGTGCCAAGAGAACACTGGAACTGGAACTGTGATGAGCTGTAAATGTACCTGTAATTTATGTTCTCCGAGTTCTTCATGGGGAATTTGCACGTATGTACTAAATTGAGACACTGCAGAACAAAATGCTGTTATAAAAACTTTCCCTTTGTAGGTATTATAGTTTTTCGACACCAGCGACTGATAGTGATAGTTTTAAGGATCCCTCCTATAATGTTTTTTATAAGTTGTTGGACCAAATCGAATATCCAGTCGATCAAGATAGTCGAACGGAGAAAGAGAAAATTCTCGATGAATTTAGATATAGAATAAACATTTTAGGGCACATGAATGGGAGATTCTTCGTTGAAGAGAGAGATCGATCTGAAATACCTATAATAGAACTGTTGTATGGACCCGAAGGAACAAATATAACAGATATTGAGCTATGGCAAGTATTTCACTATTCTTCATTGCATAAACACAATTCCTAAATTCATAAGTGTGTTCCCAGCATGCTAGTCATGATTTGTGTGCTCCTTCTTTAAACATTTTGACATTATTAATGAAATTTTTTGTATTATGTCACTGTAGTACTTATCA
Source organism: Diabrotica balteata (assembly GCA_918026665.1). Lineage (NCBI taxonomy): Eukaryota > Metazoa > Arthropoda > Insecta > Coleoptera > Chrysomelidae > Diabrotica > Diabrotica balteata. Next base: position 148,948,055 of record OU898281.1, read on the forward strand.
AGCCTAAAATAATGAAATTAAGCCTTTGAGTAGAGTAGAGTAAATTTATATTTGCATAAATTTTTAAACATAATTGAGCAAATAACGTCACATTATTAATTACAGATTAAAAAAATATATATTGACATCAAACATTTAAAATATTAACATTACAAATAAATATGTAAAGAGAAATAGGCTAGGCACTCCACAGTATAGGCTCAATATCAACTAGGTGTCGAAAAATCTTTCTTTTAAAAGCTCTATAGTGTGTTTCCTATTGAATGCCAGATGGTAGACTATTATAAAATTTAACACACGCATACAAGGGACTTCTCTCTGTTATAGACAATCTGTGAAGTGGCAAATTCAAATTAAGGCTTCTTGTATTATATTCATGATTGGGAAGCAGGTGATAAAACAAAGAAATAAATTTAAAAAGGAACATAATACATTCAAACATATAGATGGCTGAGAAAGTGAGTATATTGAGTGATTTAAATCAGCCTCTACAGGATTCTCCCGCCTTTAGTCCTAAGATCACCCGGACTGCCTTTTTTTTGGACTATAAAGACAGTTGAGCTATCTACTGCAACATCGAGCAAAACAGAGGAATGTAAGGTATGGGACAAAAATTGCTAGACGGAAGTGCTATCTTGAGAGCCATTTAAACAGAAAGATAGTCTCTTCTGTTAAGAAGCAATTTTTTGGTATGTTATTGTCCAACTGCAATGAATTTATTTATATGAGAATAAAGTGCTAATACTGATGTAAAATCCCTGGTCTAGATAGCTCTTTAACATTCTTAATGAGTAGCAGGTTCTATTCAGTTTTTTTGTTGTATTTTGTATTTGTACCCCCAATTCAGATTCTGGTCAACATGAATACTAAGAAATTTAATTGATCTAGCAGGTTCCATGTTTTGTGATAGAAAATTAATTGTATCTGGAAACTGTTCTCGTGACTGGCTGGTTCTAAAGTAGACAACAACTGTCTTACCAGTATTAAGCAACAACCGATTACCACTGAACCACTGTTCAACCATGCTTAGAATTTCCTCTGCCACTGTGAGGAGTGTTTCTAAAGTTTTTTCCCAGAAAAGCACATTTGAGTCATCAGCAAAATTTAGAAGGTTTGAGGAATTATTGGAACTATTAGACCAAAAAGAGAAAATGTCTCAGAACACTCCCCTGTTGTATACCTAATTTTAAATTGATCGGTTCATAGTAAACCTTACATCCCCTTTTCTCCAGGCATACCTTTTGCGACCTATCTGTGAGAAATGATTTTATCTATATTCAAGAACATGATCTAGGCTATCGAAAGCCTTAGATAGGTCCAAAAAAGCACCCAGTGTTTTCATCTTTGCCTTCAGTTTTTCTAAAATTTTTGATATAAAATCATAGGTAGCTGTCTCAACAGATCTCCCTGCAAAAAAAACTTGACACAACTACAGTCACGTAAAACTTATGTGCGCCTTGTTTTACGCGTTAGTTACTCGTCCTTTACAGACGAGTCTTTTGTTATAAGATATTCACCTGGTGTCGCCAAAGAGTGTGGAGAAGATCCGGAGAACGCCATGCCCAATGTTGCATCTCTACTAGAGTGCAGTTTGGTGGTGAAGGTATAAAAATATTTTAGGCAATTTCTTTGGGAGCAGATGATAGAGCGAAAATGCGAAGAAATCGAACAACTACAAAATAAACACGACAGCTTTAATGCACATCGGAAGATCAAAGAGTTGACGAGGAGACAAAGTAACAGACACAACATATTAGTAGACGAGAGTGGAAACATTATTATGGACACAGAAGAAAAATTAAGAGTCTGGAAACAGTACATAGAACAACTGTTTAAAGATCAAAGAGACAATGTAGATAACGAATACATAAACAGTGACACAGGACCAGAAATAACAAGAGATGAAGTGGAATACACGATTAAAGAAATGAGGTCGGGGAAGGCTACAGGCCCAGATGAACTACCAATAGACATAATTAAACTCATCAAAGGCAACAACTTAATAAAGATCGTGGAACTATTTAACAGCATTTACAAATCTGGTATCATACCTAATGAATGGCTAGTAACAACAATAATAGCCATACCCAAAAAGTCTAATGCGAGACAATGCTCGGAACATCGCACCATCAGTCTCATGTGTCATATATTAAAGGTCTTCTTAAAAATCATTCATCGGAGAATATATAAAAAATTGGAAGTTGACATCGGACCCTCTCAATTTGGCTTTAGAGACGGACTAGGAACTAGAGAGGCACTGTTTGCTTTTAATGTTCTAACACAACGATGCTTAGACGTAAATCAGGACATATTTGTGTGTTTCCTAGACTATAACAAAGCATTTGATACAGTAAAACATAGGCCACTGATGCAAATACTGGAAAATAAAAATATTGATACAAGGGACATGCGAGTGATAAGGAATCTATACTACAAACAAGAAGCTATAGTACGAATTAACAGCTCGATATCAGATAGAATACAGATCAAAAGAGGTGTTCGGCAGGGCTGTGTGTTGTCTCCAACCTTGTTCAATGTCTACGCGGAAGAAGTTATTAAAAAAGCTCTTATGAACGAAAAAGCCGGAGTAAAGATCAACGGTCACCCCATTTGCAATATCCGATATGCTGATGATACCGCGCTCATAGCAGAAAATATTGACGACCTACAGAGAGTACTAAACAAAGTGGTAGAAGCAAGTGAAGAATTTGGTCTGTCACTGAATACAAAGAAGACCAAATTCATGATAATTACAAAGAAACGTATCAATAATATCAACTTACATGTAGGACAGAATCTCATTGAACGAGTACAAAATTACAATTACCTCGGAACAAATATTAACGAGTCAAACGAATACACCAGAGAAATAAGAATAAGAATAGAGAAAGCCCGCAGTGCCTTTAACAATATGAAACAAATGTTGTGTAGCCGAAACCTAAGCCTAAAGCTGAAAATACGAATACTTAAATGTTATGTTTTCTCGGTCCTGTTATATGGGGTGGAGGCGTGGACACTAAATAAGCAATGTATGGGTAAGCTGGAGGCATTTGAGATGTGGCGTACCGAAGAATGTTAAAAATCTCCTGGAAGGATAAGATAACTAACCAAGTTGTATTAGACAGGATGAACAAACAAAAGGAGGTCGTATTGAGTGTTAAAATGAGGAAACTACAATACCTGGGACATATTACACGTGGGAATAAATATCAACTGTTACAACTAATTATGCAAGGAAAGATTGAAGGTAGGCGCAGCATAGGTAGGAGAAGAATGTCATGGTTGAGGAACCTCGGGGAGTGGTTTGCTTGCACTTCCATACAATTGTTCCGAGCGGCAGCCTCCAGGTCAAAATTGCCATGATGATAGCCAACCTTCGTAGCGGAGATGGCACGTGAAGAAGAAGAAGATAGAGCTATGTTGGAGGCAGGTGACCTTAATGCTGATAGGTACATTAGGGAACGTTGGGAAGAGCATGTGCATTTTGTAGGTAAAAATTTTCTCCTAATTAAGGATAATGCTCGGTCGCACTATGGCCAGGAAAAAAATGCAATACTTTACGGATGTTGGTGTTCCTGTACTAACTTGGCCTCCTAGAAGTCCAAACCTTATCCCCATAGAACATTTGTGGAAGCGATTTGGAAACTGTGGAAACGTTAGATCATACACTGGTAAACAAGTTAGAACAAATACCGCAAGACGAGAATGCTGCTTTGATCGATTGTTATTGAACATTTAATATAACAAATTTATTGGAATTCAAGTTTTGCTAATGTTTTTTTTTTTAATTCTGTATAACATTTTACATAACCCGGAGCTTAGTGTCCGGGGTAGTCTATATTGAGCATTTAGAACATGCATGTTTGTAGTGTGTGCTTAAAAAATGTGAAAATGTTTAAAGAGTGTTTTTACTGTTAAATTTTTTTGCATTCCATTTTACGCCATTCTGGCTCTTAAGGTCAAAGGATATCAAAAAGAATGTGTAATATCATGTGTATGTTTGTTTAACAATAAATTGTAGAACTGAAAACCTTTGTTACCGACTTTACCGAAATTGTGATTTTAACTACGTCACCGACCGAAAGTTTGACAAGCTTTTTGTCATTGACAACGTGAAATGGAACTTATAGAAAATAATCTCTCCCATAACTGTCAGTGTCAGTGTTCAAAATTTTCCGTGTTGAAACTAGTTCTTTTTTAGTACGTTGTTAAAGAGTGATGGTTATGAAGTCGAGGATTGCATAGTCCAAGAAATAGGTGAATCCGAAAAATGTGTTATTTACACACCAATATTGATGGATAACTGTTCAACTTCTTCGGAATCTTCAGAACCAGAAGGTGATTATAATACATTTATTACACCTCGAGGAGATACCGATTCTGATTGGGATGAACCCACAAAGGAGGAAACCACCCATAAAGGTAATGTACATATACCAGTTTATAACACTCAAGGTTTTGAATTTAGTTCGGGAATTAACAGACGCGGATAGATATGCGATAGAAGACTCTTTAGTCCAGCCAAATAAAATTTTAATACACGTAAAGTATTTTGTATTAGGTTTCAAATTGGTAGAATTCGGTAAAAAGAAATGATTTTTTCATGAAAGTTAATATTGGTTGAATTTTACGGGATCATTGGTACATCGTCAAAATTATCAAAAAATCAGTTTTTTTCTAGATTTTCTAAATAGAATTTTATATATAATTTGTAGGTAAAAAAACCGTTGCAATTAGAATTGGCATTTACATAAACAAAATGAATATAAAAATCATGAATGTGTTGCTTGTGTGAGTCCATATCAAATAGGTAAAGAAATAATAATAAGACTTACTCACAATCAATTTAATTTAACAATCTGACGACCGGTTTCGCTTTCTACAATTTGCAAAGCATCTTCAGGTCTAGATACAAAGTTAAACTAATGCTGCAATAAAATAAACCCAATTAGGGTGGTGTCTAATAAAGATAAAATAAACAAATAAGTTAGTTCATACAAATTATAGTAATTATGCCAATATTACATGTCTGTGGTTTTCAAACTGAATAAATTTGAATATTTAAAAGGTATTAACAGACAAGGTAAGACCCACAATTGGTATAAAGTAGTAATATTATATTGTAATAAATTAATAAATGAGCAGATAAATAAAACAAAACAAACATTACTTACATGCCGGTACTCTATTAACTGATGGATGGTAGGTCATGGTTGCAAAAATCATGTATTGTTGATTGGAGAACTTTAATGTGCTATTGCAGTTGTTTTGACAATAAACGGGAAGTTCTTAAGGAGAACAGATTTGATCCAATGAATTAGAGATAGGTATATTGTGGTTGTTTGTCAGATGAAAGTGATGTTCTTTACTATTGTATTATTTAAATTATTTACACTTATATCAGAGATATATTTTTGGAATGTGTGTTATGGAAATGTGTATTTGGAATGTTTGGAATGTGTGTAAATAATTTATAAGTAAACAGTTAAAAATTAAACTTTTTTAAAAACATGAAAAGTTGAGACTTAATTAAGAGAATTGGAGTAAAAGAAACATTCTAAGTATTGTCAAAGAACCTTTTCAGCCATTTGAAAGTGACCTTGCATGTTCTCAAATGGGATAAACAACTGTAACATTTTTTTCTTCAACGCCCTTTATCTTGAAAACGGATGACGTTACAAACATTTTTTTACTAAGCAACCCCTAATTACTTTTCAATTTTTTACCTATCCTAAAGGATGTTACTTTTTTTTTAAATACCCTATATTTATTTAATTTTATAATTATTTTTGGATATATTTTAAAATAAATTAATTTCATTACAGGTACTTCAGACGTATATGACCTATAATTTTTACCGCCCACATCAACCGTGTTTAAAGAAAACAACAAAAACATTCTAGTCTCCATACCGAGTCTCATTTAATATGCCTGATTTATAATCATCTCATTTTTCATTCAGCACTCGTCCGAACATTGTTCTCTCAACAATTGTCAAAAGTTTGTACGAGTTGCGCAAACAATTTGTTTACTAGAGTTAAGTCTTTAAAACTTGTGTAGGGATTTTCTTTGTGTACAACGTTTTCGTTTTCTCTATTTTTATTAAATTTGTTGTCTCAATGAAACTGTTGCTGTTAAGAACCTTATATTTATATGATTGATGTAAACTTGGCAATTTGGCAATTTTTGCGTACCAGTAAGTAATAGGTCGAAAATCTATCTCGAAATAGCTTCGTCGAAAGAAATGTATTATTTATGTTTATTACTATTTCAGAAATATGAAGATAAATTAGAGCAACTATTTTTTAAATGAAAATTTGAAAGTAATAGTTTAAGTAATGTTTTATATTTGTATTCTTTATCGAATTATGTTTTTGTTCAGTGTAATAAAATTTTCTTTAACGTTTTCTTTATTAGAACCTACATCAACCCATAATTCCTTTTTTGTCCCTATATCAAATATAGAAGTATGGTGGTTGTATTAAAAGCTTTTAAGGTACTATAGTTTCATTTCAGATATGTCCGTTGAAGTAATGGAATGTGCAATTTCCCTTTGAAAACCAATATTTAACACACAAAAAAAAAGTCTTCGTATGTGGGTAAGTGGGTATATTTATTTACAAACGTTTTCGCTGGAAACGGAGTTTCCAGCTGTTCTCCGTGCGTAGAGGTTTTCTCCCCGGCTCTGGAACTCAATTTTTGCAATGTATGTTACCTGAAGTCATATTTAATTTATTACTGAACAGTCACATTTAAAGGGTTTTTACCCATGTATTTTTGGTGGCTCAGGCATTTTACCCTAGCGATTTTAAACCTGATGATGGACTGTTTAGTCCGAAAACGTTTGTTTTTTTGATGTAGCCCTTTTAAGGGTTTTTAAATAAATATACCCACTTACGAAGACTAACCTCTTTTTTTGTGATACGTGGTATACAGCCAGCTACAGGAATTGTTTTCCTTGTGGATTTCAATATTTAACAGTATTAAATAATTAATATTTTAAAACACTCACTCTGCTCAGTGCAAAGAGTTACATTGCATTTTTCACACATCTATCTAACTCTCATGTGCCATTGGCCATCAGAAGTATCCAGTATACTCTTTGGCAGCGAACCAGATGGTTTGTTAGATGTGGATCGTCTTTATATGGCTTTGTTGAAAGCTCTGCAGTAATGGCGGATAATATTTCTATAAAATAGTAGCAAATCTATTTTGTCATTTTTATTTGTAATCCTATATAGTTTCCAAGCATTGACAACTGCTACATTTTTCATATGGGTAAAGAGTTCCCACCATTTATTTTTCATGTATGCAGATTTACCCCTTGATCGAGTAAGTCCACACCCCCCATTGATAAATTGTAGGATTTGAATAACGGAGGTTGTGACTCTGCTACTTTTTGTTTTGCACACCAACGCTTCACTTGTGCAAGGGGATCTATTCTTTGTTAGTTCCCATGTACTAAAAAGAAAGCGATAGATGGCGTTTCAGTCGGTCTAAAAAAAAGGTGTCCGATGGTGGACACTAATTCTCAAGATTGGTACATCTGAAACAAAAAGTTCCAACAGAATTAAAGAAAGGACCCTTACAAGACAATTAACCACTTTTCATAAAAAAAAAATCGAAAAATTAATTTTAAGATGCAAAAATTGGTAAAAAAATCGATTTTTTTTACCTTTTTCTTCAAATCACCCCATTTTGTTTTGGATTTTAATTTTCGATTAAAAGTAGTTGATTGTCTTGCAAGGGTGCTTTTTTTTTAAGTAATCCCGTTGGAATTTTTTGTTTCAGATGTACCAATCCTGAGAATTAGTGTCTGCCATCGGACACCTTTTTTGGAGATGTTAACTTAGGCGCCCTCTAGAAAATGGGGTATTCATGAGAACTAAAAAAAATTGTTAAGGCTGTTTTATCGGTACAACCAAAACCTAGATACAGTGTTTTCTCTGTTATTTACCGACAAAATATCTCGAAATTTGGATATGTTATTCAAAATTTTGTTGCCTTTAAACTGATGGTTTTACTTTTTAATTTTTTTTGAAAGTTCTTTTGAAATATTGGATTAACGTTCTATTATAACCAAACTTTTTACGCCCATCACTTGAAAGAGTATTTTTTTCTGTGATCGTTGGTTTTTTTTTTTCACCTTTTTATGTCCAGTAATAATCGAGAAAAGCGTGTTCAAACTTTGAAGAAAATTGCTAAAAAATACTGAAATCTAATAGTGAAACGTGTTACTCATCATTGCCATGATGTTTTTTGCAGTCACGTTTCACAAATCTATATTCAATACTATAGCTAAGACATATAAATTAAAAATGTGATAATTATTTTTAAAACATCTACGATAATCGAACAAAAAAGGTATTCCCGACAAAAGTAATTTGAATGGAGAATAATGCATTTGTTGTCATTAAACCAACCGCCGGCCGGCGCCACTGCGAAAACAGCTGTACCCGTCGTCGGCTGGCGTAAGCAGTGAGGAAAAGTAAGTGATACGCCCATTTCAAATCGCAGTGTGTTTTGACTGCTAAAACAGCCTTAACTCAAATATAAGATATTATTAAAAAAATAATGTTGGTATTTAATAAAGGAGCTGAGTTAAAACTTTTTTTGAAAATATGCATTTTTTATCATTCTGATCTGTACTACTCATAGTACCTTAAGAAAGAATCAATATATTAGATTATTTGCAGTTTATCGAATATACAATGCCAGCTTACATGGCGGAAAATATAAGAACAAATATGCACTAGAGGACATTTCAAATGAGCAAAATGTCTTTCTATATACAAGAACACTGGTGTAGACATATGAAAAATGTTTAAAGATAATATCTCACACATAATGGAAAACAGGGTAAAGTGGAGGAATGGCTGCTGCTTAAAGTCTTTTCTTCTTCATTTGATCGGCAGTCTTGTTCGATGTCTACATAAAAAACTGTTTTACGGCCTAATGCAGGTGAACATAAATTATTATTTTTCCTTCTTTCTTGTAAGGTAGACCTTGGAATAGGAACCTCTCAGCTCAGAAGCTTGTCTTTCTGGTAACCCATTTTTGATAGCTTGAAATTAGTTTTGGCTAGTGAGTCGATGTTTCGAAGCAATTAATTGAGTCACAGAACTGTTTCGATACATTAAATTAAAATTTACCGTTTCGAAACATCGAGTCAGTACGTGTCATATCTGATAATGATAAGTATTCATTTAAAAATGTTAATGAAAATCTATACTACCAAGAAAAAAAGCCTAATTAAATAAACCTAAAACAATAAATTTGTGCTTAGCAAGCTCAAATCCCTAATCGTTTAAACAATCCTCAGAACAATCACATCGCTGTCACGTGTCTCATGATACTATGATTAACAAGATAGGATCTTCATGTGGCACAAAATTGGTCGTGTTCGCGCATGCCGTCATGGAGAGTAGAATTTGAATTCTTGTTAAAGTTAAATGGGATTTGTATGCATTCTGTGATGAAATTACTAGACGAAAATAAGTTAAGAGGTTTAATAATTGCAATAATCGTACACATAAGGATATCTCTAAACTATTTATTAAAGAATATTTATTGACACGTACAAAAAACTGACATTTCGAACGTGTAACTCTCCAATGACGTCACGACTTATGCGCAATATCTTATCTTATAATCATAGTATCATGACGTGTCTGACAGAAAATGAATCTACACGAAACATTGTATCTTTGCCATCGAGCAAAAAGACAAAAGATCTTCGTTATGAAAAGGAAACCAAAAAAGTGGCCTCTGATGGCGGACATATCCGGAAATGCGAATACGCCAAATTTAAATTTTCCAACACTTATTAACAGCAGCTATAAATAGTTTCAGAATGGTCTTAGACGAGACGTTTTAATTAAATATTAACGATAACAGTCTAAAATGTGAACAATTGTCAAAAAACTTCAATATAAATAAAATTGCATGTGACAGTTGGGACAAACAATAACATAACCCAACTCAATTTGATTTCTTAAACAAGGAAAGATTCTCTTTCCTTGTTTAATGTGGCCTCTCAAGATGGCACTTCCTGTCTAATAATATTTTTGTCCCCACTACCTTTACATTCCCTCTTTTGTTTTTTTGCTCGATGATCTTTGCATAGCGACCGACAATGAATTGTTATGATATGAAATATATGAAGTTATAATATCGGGTAAACTGTGTCAATTGTTTCGAAACATCACAGTGAGTTAATTCAAATGAGTCATTCTCTATTACATGTCACTTGTAACTGCTCCTCAGTCCTTCGAGCTCTCTATTAGAGTTTTTCGAATTTCAAACCATCGAGTTAGATTCTATTTAACTCGATGTTTCAAGTTTCAAACTAACCGGAATTACCCAATTATGCAACCCATATTACTTATGATGATAAACAAATATTTTGGCGCTGATAGAGACAAACACATTATTTGTTACGGAAATTATTTTAAACGGAGTGATACGTACTATAAGTGTCCATATAACTTAACAAGTTATTAACAAAATTATCTTCAAAAATACTTTGCTGATGCTGATATAATTAAATCTCCGGAAAACGTGTTCAACTCAGAACTTTAATACAACGATGGATAAAACAACTTCACTGCAATGACGGTAGGCAACCAACATTTCACCTACATCGTGCCAGGGCAGTACAGTACACGAATTTTAAAACGGCCGGTATTCCTCCAATTTACCTGCAAATTATACATATTACGGCAATTATCAAGCGTTTAAAATTTATTCCGTAAAACAAAATCCCTTGTGGCGTTACTTCTGAAAAACTTTTTTGTAAACGTTACTCAGATGCAAAAAAACGCAACGGAGAAAATTTTGGTCAAATTCAAAGTAATTCATTTTTTTTATTTTTAGCCCTATTTTGATTATTTTTTTGACACACTGTGTATAAATTTATAAATTTTAATTTGGTATAGTTAGTTTTTTAATAAAATTTTATATTTGACTTATTGTACGGGATTAATTAAAGTGAGGTTTTTTCTTAGATAAATAGATAAATCTTCGACTCTAATATCCATGATCAATCATAGGTACACAAAATGTAAGTGTCAATATGACATAACGGTCACCATAACCACCACGTCGTATTACAAAATAACTCCAAAATAATTATAAAAAGACCTAAATTGTGGGTAGCAAAGTCATTTCGCTTCTAAAAATGAACCAATCCATATTTTCACATGAAACAAAAAACATAATACTTAGAAGACATGGTTACAACCAAAAAACAAGGTTTTGTGAAAATCCGCTAACAGAATTATTCCACAGGATGATTTAAAACCAGGATAAAAAACCACCTTTCGATTAACCCCGTATAAGAAATATACAAAATTTTATTAAAAAAAACACTATACTAAATTAAAATTTGTAAATTTTTACCCAGTGTGCTAAAAAAATCATCAAAATGGAGCTAAAAATAAAAAAAACTGAAACACTTTGAATTTGACTAAAATTTTCTCAGTTGCATTTTTTTGTATCTAAATGTATAAGAAATAAAAATTTCGTTACTTTTTTAGATACGATATATCTTATCAAAATTTATTGTTTTGTCTCCACCGAAACCAGTGTTGGTAGGTGATCTATTAGGAATATCGACCAAACATTTAGTCATGTAATATCGATATCAATAAAGTTAAATATTTTTTCTTCTAGTTATATTTCTATGGTAACAAACTCATTATGGTTATCGTATTCGAAATGTGACAAATTTGTCAATATAGTTTTTTATGTTGAGTACTATTTTTCCCATTTTTGTATGTTTTTTTATTTAGCGTATTATTTTTATAATATAATATAAATAAAATTCGTGTTAACATCTTACACTGAGTGAGTTACCGGGAAAACATGTCGCGCCTTTTTTCCATCATATCGGAAATCGCTCAGATTCCGGATGCAGAAGGTCCATCTGTAATCTCGGCAGATGCCAACGAAAGAAAACTAGCCAGACGGCAGAGAATAGAACGAAGAATCGCTGCCATAAAATTGCAGCAAATTAAAGACATGGGTGAAATAATAGAGGAAGCAAAACATCCAGTTGAAATGCAGATGGAGACTAGTGCTGACATTTTGGAGAAATTTCTTCAAGAATCGCAAGAGTATTTAGAAAATATTAAAGTGGCTAATGATTCTAGAGAGGTAGGAGGTATATTTTATAAAACAACCATAAATTTAATCGACGTTACGATTTAGATTGATAGGAGAGAAGTTGAAACCATCAGAAGGCAACAGGTGATAGCACAGTTAGAAGCTGAAGCTCTAGAAGCACATAAACAGTTTAGTGAAATATCAGGTAAGTTTATCTGTTTCCTTTGGTAATGCTCTATCTCCTTTTAAAGAAAATTCCGAATATAATCCAATCCATGTACCTAACTTGGAACGTTTTTTGCTCTTCGTTATAGGGAAAAGGGGGGAGTAGTGACCGCCTAAGCATTTTGGTTTATTTATACTGCTACATACCTTTAAAAATTATACTGTTAACGTAGATAAAACTTCAAACCTTAGTACTTCCAAGTCTATTTACGAAAAAGCTTTAAACAGAACAAAAAAAAATTAAAACGGTTTTTCAGACTTCTGCTGGTGGAAGTGGAAGCATTATCTCTTACAATAATACCTTTACAGGCAAATGGGCTGGAATTCAAGAATACAAAGATCCTTTGCATATTCACGAAGATATTCTAGAGCAGAAGATGAAGTGCGATGAACTGATTCAACAGAAAGACGAAATCATCGAAATGTTGAGGAACGAGCTAAAGATATCTGAGAAGAAATTTACGAGCGATCAAACGAAACAGAACCAAGATATCAGCATTCTGGGTCAAAGGATCGAGAAGCAAATCAATTTCATGAAAAGTGCTTATTCCGCCGAATTTAGTTTGATTGGTAAGTTAAGAACTAGTATTTAAATAACTAAACTATACTTTTGTTTTCATAAATAACTCGATCGTGTGAAGGGTTTTCATCGGCATTGAAACTTAGCTAAAGCTAACGGGATTTATATATCTTAATATTCGATTTCCGGTATGGAAATCCTATACTCTAATTTGGTTTATATATTTCCTTGTTCTGGTCTGTGTTAGTATTTTACTCTTTTGTATGTACGTTTCTTTGTTCGTATTCTTTGGAATATGATCTGTTAGTCGTTCTTTTAGAGTTAATCTACAACAATTAACCTGTTTCCTTAGTGTGACAGAAATAATGTACGAGCAAACCTTGCATCTCCTTCTAATTGTCGGGATTTATCGACCTCGTGCCCCTCCCACTGAAGATTGTTTGGTAATAATGAGAGAGTGACGTGGTCCATAAATCTCGGCTATCAGAAAGAGGTGCAAGGACCAAGGACAGCTCGTACATTTTTTCTGTAGCACTAGGGGAACAAGTTAAAATTGCATCGCGCTGTCTAGGTATTATATGTTTATAAATTTGAGTGTAATCAAAGTGGATCTGCAATGTAGATTGCTACTCTTTCTATAGGACTACCAACATTGTACTGTTACATGGGTGCCCTCTTTTTACCAACTGGGCCATTACTGGTTGCACACAGTTCACATTTCTGGCACCATCTTCTCCCGTCATCTTTACAGTTCACGCAATAGAACCGTTCTCGAACCTTTTGCAGAGTCTTCGTAATACGAAAGTGTCCACCTGATGCACCGTCATGCAACTGACGCAATACTTCTGACACTTTACTTTTAGGTACAATCAACTGAAGCTTAGATTCTGTACCATTATCGTTTTCAAAGATTCTATACAGAAGATCTTTTAGCACTAGGCAATTCCATTGGCTCCAGTAAGACTTGACTTTGGACTACATGTCTTGCCAAGTAGGCCGCTCACTTCGATGTATCCAATCCAATACTCTTTTTATACATGGATCATCTACTTGAGCGTCTTGTAGCTGTTGAGGCTGCCATTGATCATTAATGACGGTGGTTCGTCTCACGGGGCAAAGCCATTCTTCTAATTTAAGACAGTGGTTACAATTTGCACTGTATGACCGTCTTGACTGAGCATCAGCCTTTGAATGACATTTTCTAGCCCGTTGTTCGATCTGTTCGAGCTTTCTGACTGTTGTATTCCAACCATTCTCCAGCAAGGTTCACCATTCCAACATCTGGGTTCACATCTTTTTGACATCGTGTTATGAACTACTTTCCGTACGATTTTCCTCCAGACGTTTATTGTTTTGTTCGTCGCTCTCTTCAGAGGTTCGTACTCGATAGCTCCGTGACGCTTGGCTTACTAGTCGTAAAGATTTCTGTAGTTCACTGTCTCTCAACCTATTAACGAAGGTATCTATAGCTATTTCTTCCAAAAAGTTTTTGATACCTCTTAATAAGCTAACCGCGCTATACGAGCAACACCTGCTTCAAATTCTTGCAAATTCACACTTGCTCGTTGAATTCTACTTCTTATTTGTACCTTGTAGATTTGTTGTAGATGGACATCTCCGTAACGTTTTTCCAGTCGAGTGAACAAGGTCTGGTAACACTTTTCTTGACCCTTAGAAATCGATCTTAGGATATCCGCAGCATCACCTCGTAAAGCAGCAGTCATGGAAACAGCTTTTTCTTGTTCTGTCCAATGATTGGCTGTCGCAATAGCTTCAAATGGTCTAATGTATATGAACCAAGAAGACTTTTCATCAAATGGTGGCAATTTTAATCTCATATGATGTGTCGTTTCATCTCTAGGTGCTTCTTCTTTCACTACCGGATCTAAAACTAATGCATTATCTGGTGGTACCACTTTCGTATTAGTTATCATGATCTCTGAATTGTTTGATCTTCTCTTCTACCTTATCGAGTGTTCTAGAAACTTCTTCAAATTTCTCATTGTTCTGTCTACATACTTCGTCGAATCTTCTAGAAACATTTTCAAATTTATTATCATTTTTTCTAGAAGTTTCTAGAAGTACTACTCATCGGAGGTGGGCTATTTCGTTACAATATTATTATTTTTATGAACTCTTCTATATTTCTCTATTATCTAATCCAAAATTACTATTTTTCTATATTTCGGTACCTACCTTCTTTTATATAAAGCTCTTCCTTCTCTTATTATTATTATATGAGAATATTTTATTATTTCTATTTTTAGTTTTTTATCAATTATATTATCATATTTTATTATACACAATATGTTGTGAACTGCTTAACCACACTACAAAGAGGATTTATGTGGAGTTATATCCAATTGTAATTTCCATATTTCTAAACGGTTTCCTCACAAGCTTTTATTAAAGAAATGTACATTCCATGATTATGTTTTATTATTAGAGCAGGTGATAACCGAAGAAAAGCAAAAATATATCGATCGCAGCAACCAGAAATGGGAGGAACTTGCCCGGAAAAGACACCAAGAAGAAATATTATTATCTGAATATATATTTAAAAAACGAGAAGAAATAGCCCATAACATTGGCCGGATGACCGTACATCACGAAGATCAATTCAGAAAGACAAAAATCCAGTTGGAGCTGGACGTTCAGAATGCTCAGAATGAATTCGAAAGAATCAAATGCCTCGTTCTATCGAATACCGAAAGACTGGATTATAATTACCAAATATTAAAACGAAGGGAAAATGAGAATATCACCATCAAGAGTCAGCAGAAGAGAAGGATCGGTAAATTGCAGGTAAATATCTTCTTCTTCCTGTTTATAAGAAACTATACTGAAATAGCAAACTAATTACTTCGTTATAAGCCGATCTCGTTATATCAGTAACAATAATACTGTGCATACATATGTATACAGATTGAACCAAATTAAAACGGAACATACAATTTAATACATGTCTGTTTGAACTGCATTTGAAATAGTGGACCAATATAAAACTTGAACAAAAATAAATCCATACCTGGGTATAGACATTGTATAAAATATCGTTCAACTATCTGTCTCACAACAATGTTGTTTGCGTAAGACGGGTTTGTCTAAGGTAGCGATAATAGTTCAGGAAATGAATATCGAAAAAAGTTAAAACTCGCAATTTTTCGTCCGCATGTATCCAGTTGAAATTTTAACAGAAGGTAGGTGATAGCCCAAGGATCAAAATCTATATCGAACCGAAGTGCGCTGAAGGGTTTTAGGGGTGAAAACTACCCCTAATTGTCAAAAATTATAAAATAACATATTAAACCTGAATATGGGTAAGATTTGGTTTGAATTAGTTAAATAATGATTATTTTATACTTTTGAATAGAGTTCCATCATATTTCAACCCTTAAAAAGCAACCCTTGTTAGAGATTAATGTAAAAAATTACTAATTCTAAAAAATGATTTCGCCTTGGATCGATTTGGATAAAAATTTGAATTTAAGCTCAATTCACCCGCTGCTTTTTAGTTTATGTCATGTCGACGAACCCTGATTGTTCTTAGGGGTGAAAACTACCCGTAATTGTCAAAAATTATAAAATAACATATTAAACCTGAATATGGGTAAAATTTGGTTTGAATTAATTAAATAATGATAGTTTCGTGCTTTTGAATAAAGTTCCATCATATTTCAACCCTTAAAAAGCGACCCTTATTAAAGATTAATATAAAAAAATTAGTAATGCGAAGAAAATGATTTCACCTTGGAACGATTTGCATAAAAATTTTTAATTAAGCTCAACTCACCCTCTGCTTTATAGTTTTATGTCATGCCGATGAAACCCTGATTGTTCTTAGGGGTGAAAACTACCCCTAATTTTAAAAAATTGTAAAATAATATTATAAATCTTAAGATGAGTGAAATTTGGTTTGGATTAGTTAAATAGTGATTTTTTTATACTTTAAAATACAAATTCATACATTTTCAACCCTTAAAAATCAATTGTTATGAGTGCTATAGGTGAAAACAATTTTTTGCCAAAATTTTGCAACTTTTCAACTTTTGAAAATCACCCTTTACAACATTGCAGTTTTTATAAACTAATTTATAAGATATAAATTGAAAAAAGTAGAATTAAATACAAAAAAATTTATCAACATAAAAAGGCACCATATATTCTTATACATTTACATAAATAGTTGAAAATATTTACATTTATAGGTAAAACAATTATAATATTAATTTTATTCGTCATCAATTACATCTTCATCGTGATCTATGTCATCCTCATCTTCAATTATTGGTGGACTATTATTGCACTCTTCACCTGTGCACCCAGAACAAGTAGAGTTACAGTATAAACCAACTTTTCTGCACCCACATGAAACACCGCATCCTTTTTTGCATTGCCAAAAAATAATTTTCAAAACTTCATCGAGTGCAGGTTGTTTGTTCATGCGTACGGGTAATAACAAACCATCTTTGGAATACCATCCCCAATCTGTTGCTCTAATATTTTCATTGCCAAGCCATAGACATGAGCAGATGTTTTATTCTGTTGTATGGGATTTCAAAATAAGAACGCTTAAAATTTCGAATGTATAACGCCCCACTAGCTAATATACCGGTTTTGTAGATTATTATGCTCCGAAATGTACTAGTACGGTACTAATGGAATTTTCCGGAAAAAAATTCACTGGTTTTTTAACGTATTTCCTTTAATTTTTAACGATAGAGTGTTTCTTCAAAAACAATTTGTAGAGGTTTTTAAGAGCTACAAGGATCTGTGAATTAAATCTATTTGGAACCCTTGGTTTTTAAATGGGGTGAGTTTAAAGGGCTCGAAAAAGATGGTGCTTGATCGTAAATCGATGCTTTAAACGGCTATATCTCGCCAAATATTCATTGTACAACAAATCTAAATGAAGGATAATTTTAGTCATTAAAAAAGCTACAATTTGGTAATTTGTATTTTTTTCATATATTCAGTATTTTCGGGCATATTTAAAAAAAGAAGGGTAAAAAATATGAAATTGTAAATCGTTTCTCGCTTTAAGCTGTACTTTTTCTAACACAAAGCATTGGGTAAAAACTTCTTGGACGTATTAACAATACATGTACAAAGGGAATTTCAGAAGGGTGAAGATCGATTTTAATTATGGGAGTGGTTAGGGGGTTGTTTTCATCGATTTTTTCGTAAAAAATGAGGTATTAACCTTATTTTCATCATAACTCACTCAATTTTTGAGCTAGAGTATTTTTTATGATAGGTCTATTTATGCTCTTTAAAAAAGGTTTTGTGAGTTTTCTTCCAAAAATGCATAATTTTCCCCGATATTTGATTTTGAATCTTTCAAATTTGGCATTTGAAGAAAACCGCTGAACATTGATAAGCCGTATTTCGGTTCCTATTATATCGCAAAAATATTTTAAAAAATGAATTGTATTTGTCTTTTTAAAAGCTACAAATTTGTTCTCTACAATCTTTTTGATAAAATGCACCATTTTCGAATTATTCGCGAAAAATCGATTAAAAACGTGGATTTTTTCGTCTAAAAGTTATTACTTTCAATCGCGAATAACTTGAAAAATATCATTTTATAAAAAAAATGTGTAACACATTTTTTGTTTAGAATCAATTTTTTAATCGAAACCTGTAGTTAAAACGTAAAAAAAATTTTCACCCCGGAGATGGGGTGGCAACCACCCCCTAGGCTTTGGCGCACTTTGGTTCGATATAGATTTTGATCCTTAGGCTATTACCTACCTTCTGTTAAATTTCAATCCACGGAGCACGAAAAAATTGCGAGGTGAAATGCTTCATTTCCTGGACTATAACTGGTTTGACTGCATAAATCGTAGATTTATGTGTAGCTTTCAATTTTTATGAGTTCAGAATACAGCAGCCCGCTGAAATATTGGATTTTTATAATATAATTATTTGACAATCTTTTGTTGACCAACTACCTACAGCAGAATTTAGCCGAAATACATTATATTCCTATGTTCCGAATTTATTTCGTTCAATCTGTATGTAGTTTTCTAAAACATTAACTTTCCATAGTGAAGCCATTCGGAGCAATATAAGATGCTAAATACTGTTTGAATAGAGTTTTTGAAAACAAATTGTCGTTGAAAACAAAAAATAACTTTTATTATCAATGAAATACATTACAACAAAAAAGAGTTGTTTACTTTTATTGTCAATGAAATATATTACAATAAAAAAGACTTTTTTATTGTAAATGTTGTTTTTTATTGTAGAGTTGTTTACTTTTATTGTTTTATTACAAAAAATAAACTATTGCTTCTGCAATTGGAAGATGTCTGAATTTTTGACTGCTTTAAATTATCCAGTATCATTCTATCTATCGTATTTTCTAAAGACGTGAAACAGTTGTATGCTTCTTCGTTTGCTTTGTCTTTGGATAAAGTTTCTTACAACATTTAAAGCACTTTCCACATCTTGTCTATTAGGACCTTCTTGCGTAGATTCACCGCGATTGTCCGGTGGATTCGAAATTCTTCTGTTTATTTTTGAGCATGGTAGATAGGGTGAAATTTGAAATTATTCTTTCACTACAAACTTCTGCTTTCTTCTTACCGTTCTCAACATTTTTAAGGATGTTAATTTTTTTTTTCTAAAGTAAATGCTGTTCTTTTAAGAGTCATAGTGTGTAATCTATGTGACTATGTAATCTATAACACAATTTTCAAGACGCGAAAGCACAATTAGGAAACAAATGATAAATACCTACGACAAAAACAACTGTGAAATGAAATTCTGGTGAATTTTTTTTTATTTCTCATATTTTTAAGCCTTTTTACGTAGTTTATTAGGTGCGAATCGTCAGACCCCTACACTGACAATTGTAAATCATAATTTGTAATTATCCGACAACACGATATCGGTCGGCAGATTAAACAGAAGAAGTTTATTGCGGGCGGCAGTTAAAAAGAGTATTTATTTATAGCCACGGCAGGGCCAAAAACGTAAAAAACACGTTTTTCGATCTTATTTTCTGTAGTTATAACTCTCTCATTTTTTCTCTCGTTATATGGTTTGCTTTGCTCTTTACTTTGCTCCCGGTTAACTGTAA
Organism: Diabrotica balteata; assembly: GCA_918026665.1. NCBI lineage: Eukaryota > Metazoa > Arthropoda > Insecta > Coleoptera > Chrysomelidae > Diabrotica > Diabrotica balteata. The sequence continues at coordinate 148,967,992 of OU898281.1, forward strand.
AAATAACATTGCACAAACTACAAGGATAATTAATAATTTCTTCACATTGTAGGATACAATCAGTGAACTGAAAAGCTCTCTAACTAGTTATCGAGAAAACACTAACAAACAAATAAAAAAAACCAGCGAGAATATCTTAAAAATGCATCAAAATATATTGGACATCGATTCCAAAGCTGACCACTTCGCTTTAACCAACGAAAAAAAGTTCAACGAGGTTTGGGACCTCAACAACAAAGATTGCCTAGCGTTACTGGATAAAATAACCGGTATTGATAAAATATTGCATCAGCAGCAGTTGGGAGCGCGCTGGATTCCACCCAAATATAAGAAAATAGATAAAAATTTTATGAGTAGTTACAATAGGGCTGTAGATATCATCAATGAATTTTCTGTTAGTTTAGCTACTCTCTCGAAGCCGCTTGGAGAGACACAGGTAACATGTTTGACGTTTATGTTTATTTTTATTATTTAGGGAACATAGCTCTTGCCACTTTGCCTGAAATAAAATCTACATTATTTTTGTCTATAACTTTACCTATGACTTATTCCTCTTACTCAATTACGTATTCTCTTTGTAGAATCTGTTTATTGCTGATAGTGAGATTGAATCGACAAATCCTGTATACAACAGTTTGGTCAAACATGTTTTAAACAAGCTGTCAACAAAAAGCGGGTTTTTGACGGAAAAATGTCTGAAAATGTTGATAAAAACGTACGAAGATACAGAGCAAAACTTGGTGACATTGAACAATGTATTTATTGCTTTAGATATCAAACGACAACAAGATATAGACCTTATGGTCGAATACTTCTTGCCATATTGTTGCTGTATCATCTGTGCGGATGCTGGGTCTCGCAGTTAGTATTCTTACCATATTATATTAGCTAATTTATAATTATTATTTATGCATGATAGAGTAATCTTCACGAACAATAAATATTTATAATTAACAAATGTCAATGTAGTGATAGCTGAATAGGTTGACGAAATCTTTCCATAATTTGATCATAGCAACCATCTTGTAGGTTCACTTGTATCAACTTCAATGCTGAGTCGCCATTATTCAACTTTAACTGGTATTTCAAATCTGACAAATGGTCAAGCGGATATGCAACCCACTAGTTCAATATCTGAACTGGAAGAAGCATGTATTGCTGTACATCAACGTGGATCTTTTATAGATGATATAGTTTCACAGGTACGTTAAATAACAATATTTAACTAGGTTTAGTTGTTTTGATGATCATTTCCGCTCGAGGTTTTGATGATAATGAAGACCGTTGATGAGTCATTTAAATAACCACTTTACATAACCTGAGGCGAAAAATAACAGTTATCCATGCCCATAATGACAACTTCCTTCATCATATAGCCAATACGTAATTGTGTAATCGTTTTTGAAATCGTAACATTAAACCTAACTCTTTTAACTCCCGAATAGTACTACACTTTCCTTTGGTATAGTTGCGATAAGAAATATAGTAGAAAGCTCAGATTTGTAGATTTTGATAGTTCTGCGTTAAGATATAGTGCGGGGGCTGGCTTTTCTTCAGTGTTGCTATCCTACCACATTATCCCACATACGCCACATAACTTTTTAAAATAATGAAATTATAGTAAAAGACACTCTACACTCTACTGAGGAACTGCTTTCCCACTAAAACGCTTTGAAAAGTATCCGGTCGATTGTAGATGAAAGGGGATCAAACGTCGCCGCATTTAAAGCGTTCTATAATATATTTTACTGCGACTATACAAATGATGACAGTGCAACTGACAGTTTATTCGGTCTAACGTTAGCAAGATAGGTGGTTCATTTCGGGTCATGGGTGAATATAATAAGAATAAACATTTTTATTTAAAAAATTCCTCTATAAAAGGTATATTAATGTAGAAACCCATCAGACATCACAGAACGTTTTCGGAATAACTATTCTATCGTCAGAGCTATCTGGGTTTACATATATGAAGTCATTAAATATGTGGGTAAAAACTCTTTAGATGTAGTTAGAATAACTTTGAATTACCTACATCTTTGATATTTAAAAACCATGGTTTAAGTTATAAAACGAATTGAGTAACGCATTTAACCTTGAAAATTAGTCAGTTGCCAGTCTGTATTTATACTCTACTATGACTCTACCACTGTAGTAAAGGAAGAGTTAGAGGAGTTGTCTGTCTAGGCATATATTCGATAGGCGCTACTATGTATGACGTCATACCTCCTGCCATAACGATTTGTAACAAGTTTTTTAAAAACTGTTTTTTACCACTTTTTTACATAAATTATATCCTTACGTTTGTTTTATTTGTTTAGGTGGTAAAACATGACTCTACTTTTGAAGATGACAAATCTCTTAAACTGGAATTCAAAGAATTCTCTTGTTTTGATGACGAAGATGCAGAAAAAGAAGCAGAAGTAAAAAAATCTGCCCGAAAAAGGGCGCGACATAAAGAAAGTGTAAGACAGATTTTGTGCAAAAATAGTCATCCACTCGTATTGAGTACAGTATACGTTATTTCGGCTCTGAAAGATTTTGTAGCTAATTATCATAAAAAGGTAAGATAAATGTTATTTAGAATAGGATAGACTACAATAGAATATAATAGAAATATGTTTATTTACAAGAAAAAGAATGAATTTAAATGACATATTAAAATTGTCGAATTTTAAACTGTTTGTCCTCGTTTTAGTGTAGTGTTTTGTACAAATTTATGTTATTTTTAATGTTTCCACATTCTACGCTTGCCGGATAGTTTACATTTTGACGAAATGCCCCTGAAGATGCTATTTTAAGCGAAAGTACTTGGGCTAGATTTAATTAACTTGTGCTCGATAATAGCCTTATTTTCAAAGTTCATTTATTCGAGCATTTAACCTCATTTCTTTTGTTATATTATTTGACTATTTGAAGACAAGCAGTGTCTTGATAGGTACCTTTATATTTGACCATCGATTCATCGATACTTTGATTTTCACCAGATTTATAGCAGTTTGCAAAAGTATGTGTTAGCTTGTCAAACATTGGTCGTAACTTGTATAGTTTATCATAGCCCTCGTCACCTTTCTGGGGTCGTACTGTATTATCGTTTATATGCAAATTTCCCAACATCCATGAAAATCGATCCCTGGACATGACCGATGATATAAAGTGATCCCTTATTTGAAATTTAGATGACCAATAGTTTTTATAACTAAGCTTCTTCGTAAGTCCCATCATCAAATTTATTCCAAGGAAAACACTTCATTTCGGCAACATTCGTGGGAATAATACGTTCATCAAATTGCTGCGTTGCATACAGATTTGTTTGAAAAACCAATTTTTCATTTGGAGCTTCCTCAGTGTCAGCATCCTCGTCATTCTCACTGTCGCTATTATTTGATATGACTTGAAACTCGTCATCCTCAAAACTCATCTAATTCATCCTCAGATGGAGCCCTTGAAGTGACTGACTCTAAATCTGATGGTATTTCGTCAATCAAAGCATATGCCTCGTCTGAGGCCAACTTCCTAATGTCCATGACCAACACCTGAAGTAAAACAAAAACAGAGATGTAGGCATATCCCACTGACCTGGTGATTCCATAGGAGAACCACACATTTTATTTGCAAATAGTAAATTTATGCTAAGTTTTACAAACACAAAATTATCAAATATCACAAAAGAACCGCATAATAAACAGAAATAACAAAAAACTTACCGAATAAATTGCTGATTTCAAATAAAATATATTGTTTGTCGTTCTTCACTTCACAACATTCGTGACTTATACAAAACAATTGTCGATTAGTGTGTCTGAACAATAAAATAATACTGTGTGGTTCCAAGCAATCACTTCTAGGCCGTTAACAAAAATTATTTTATTTGTGGTATCTTTATCGAACCACTAGACCCCAAAGGGTTAAAATAATTTCATATAAATACAATTATTATTTTTAAACATATTTAGTTTACATAATAATTAAATTTACTATCAAATGGTACTTATTTTTATTATTTTATTATAATTTAATATTTCGTTTAAATTTGACAGTACTGTGTACTGTGCCGCCTAATGTAATATCTTTTTTTAATAATAATGCTAACATGTATTATATGTTTTTAGAATGGCTCCAGTCCAACTGTAGGCGAAAGACTAGAACGAAAAAGGCACACAATATCGAGACTACTGGACGATAAAGATATAGAAAAATATTGGGCACATTTGAAAAACACTTACAATGAATATAACACCCGCGTATGGGACGGTCTTCGTGAAGGCCTTCTAAAATATATCTCCGTCTTAAAAGCGCGAAAAGCTACTAGCGAGGAGGTATTAAAGTTGAGAAAGAGAAATAAAGATCTGAAGAAGCTTTTGGCGGAATACATCGACCACGGAGTGTTGTTGAAGCCACCTCCCTGCTACGTAAAACCCGAGATTACACCTCACTATTCCATATCGCCTACTGGCAACTAATAAAAAATAAGCACTAAACATTTTTGTTATTATTGCGAAACAACCTAACATTCTAAATCGTCGTACAACTTGTCAAATATAGGAACAAATTTGAGATTTTGGATGTCTGCGCAGAACAAAAAAAAATACATCATTAGAAGGGACAAGGAGATAGTATACAGTCATCTCAGTCTAGCGCGTAGATATGAGATGCTTCGTAATGAATATTTCAAACTTCTTGCTATATTTGACAAATTTTACAAATGTTAAAGTAGGAGATTGCTCAATTACAATTAATTGTGTTAATGTTACTTCACATTATCTTAATTTTTACCTTCAAGATACTTTTAATTGGATGATATCACATATATTACAATCTGTTGATTTTTTTTATTTTTATAACAATAAATTTAATACAAAAGGCATCATAATGCATACAGAAAGAGAAACAGACGCCTTGTTTTGATTTTAAGTGGACCTTGTCCATCCGTCAGAGATTTTACCGCTAAAAATCATACGAACAAGCTGAATTTTGCCGAGAACATTAATTTTGGGACCCCAAAAAAGATGCAAAAAATTTTACCACTTAAACCCCCGGACCTCCCCGTAAAAGCTCCCTCACAGATGGGAAAAACGCAAAAAAATCGATTTACCAAAAATCTGTATGCCGTAGAAAAAAATGTTTTAAATAAAAAATGTACCTGAGATAGTTTTTAACAAAAATATGCATTAGCATTTTTTGCGTAGAATGAACCGTTTTCTCAGAAACAAAGCTTGAAGCGACCTGCGATTTTAAATGTAAATTCCGCACGCGAAATCAATGTTAAATAAAAGTTGTATTAACTGGACGGAGTGTCCTATCGACAATTAGCCCAGTCTGGTTATGCAAAAATCATCGATTTCGCGGCAAAATCTTTCGCAGATATCTGAAGATTATAAAACATAGGTGGGGGTTACTAGATGACGAATAGATGAAAAAGTACTCGTATTTTTACCTTGCGTTTTTTTTTAAATAAGTTATGATCACAATTTGATTTTTTATCTATAAGTGTTTTCCCTTATATTTTACATAAATAATGTATTTTTATTAATTCTAATTTATTGTCTTTATTATTTATCAAAGGTTTATAACACTTAACAATTTAATTTAAAGTTTATACTAATTTATCTTACACTAGTAATTACATAATTTATTTAAAATACCAGCGTTACATTTAAAAACCCGTCGCGATATTATCTTCTGACTAACCGTTTTCTACAAAAAGGTTTCTATTTATATATCATGAATGACCGTTATTCATGAGTTCCGGCGATTCTCTTTGGCTAGACTAGAAGGTTAATCGACCGGGTCTTCATTCGACCGGTTTCTAGAACCTTCGAATCGTAGGGTACCGACCGTTTCAGGTAGATATTACCTGGAATTTCTGCCAGCTATAAAATAGCTAGAACATAAATGAGAATTAAAATATTTACGAGACATATTTATCGTAACAATACTATTCATATATTTTTTTATATCAATAATAACTTTATTTTCCCGTTTTTTAAGTTAACATTGATAAATAATTTACGGAGTTATTCGCAAAAAAGCAGTTTTTTGGCACTAATTTATAAATTTTATTAATTTTTTTATTAACAAAATAAAATTTTATTATAGTTTATTTTTATGAACGAGAGAGTAATTAGCATAATTTTAACTGGTATCTCCAACCACTCCATGGGCGTGCTCAAGATTAATTGAAAAATTACTTTGAATAATTGTAAAAAAAAATGAATTATTTCAATGTTATAAAGTGTTATGTGTATGTAAACAAAAGTGACCTCTTTTATCACACACTATATTAGAACTGACTGGCCTACATTAAAAAGGGTTTTAAAAAATTCACATTTTTTTTAATTTTTAAAAATTACAAAAGAGAAAAAGAGTTTTTAAAACCGGCTAAGGCATGTTAAATAGATGAATAAAAATATTAATATAAAACTTACAGCTGCTTGTTACAAATCCAAATCAGATTCAGAAGATGAACTTTCAGAACCAAGATTTATAATAACTGGCTCGATCATTTTATCAGTAATATTGTCAAGCTTCCACATTTTTTTCCTCTTCTTTAATAGTGGGATTTACTGCCTTTTCCCAGTTTTCAGGTTTTACATTATTTACTGCCTCCAAAAACAACTGTTTAACATCATGAATTTTAAAAGTGGTATTTTTTCTTGAAACTTCACTCTTTATCTGTGCCCATACCAGTTCAATCGGGTTTAATTCACAATGATATGGTGGGGATCTAAGTACTGTCATTCCACGATTTTTGGCAATTTCATCAATTTCGTATTTTTAAAATTTTTCTTTATGAAGGGCACACAACGAATAAAGTTCCTTTCTTATAGATCCGGGATGGTACGTAATATTTTTTGAACTCAGCCAATTCTGCAAGTTTTTTTTAACCACTTGGTTGTGGGCAGTCCTTCTATAAGTCTGGAGTGATAACTTGCATTATCCATTATTATTACACAGTTCTTGGGAAGAAGATCTATCATTTGTTCGAACCATTCTTGAAAGACATCAGCGTTCATGTCTTCATGGTAGTCACCGGTACGAGTTGATTCAAAAGTTAATAAACCACCTTCAACAAAACCGTCTGAATTGCCAATGTGTACTATTATCAGCCTGCGTCCCTTTCCTGATGGTGGGTTTAAACCAGTAGATAAGTTATTTACAAAAGCGTGCCTTTGACTTGTAACAGTTTCATCGTGCCAAAATTTATTTGGTGTATGACCCTCGTTGATCCATGTTTCATCAAGATAAAATATTTTTCTTTTTTGGTTTCTCATTTCCTTTATGGTTCTTAGAAAATGTCTTCTCCATATGAAAATATCGCTTCTTTCTAATAAAATAGACTTTCTGGGATTCTTTTTCCAGGGGAAGCCTATTTCTTTTAAAAGTTTCCATAACGTAATTCGACTCATTTCTGGGTAATCCTTATCATCTCGAACTGAGACAAGAACTTTATCCAATGTTGGAAATTCTTGTCTAAAGAAGAATTCATGCACTTTCCGTCGAAGTCCTTCTTTAAAATGATATTCTATTTGAAATTTTGGTTTCCCTGGAGCATTGCGTGGCATTTGAAAACTACCACATTTCTCTTCTTTAATAACTCTGTAAATCGTAGATTTCCCAACACCAAGTGTACTGCTAACTAACTCAACGGTCTCATCAACACTTTCACATAAACGTTTGTCTGTAAATGATTTAAAACAATTAAATATTAATGTTTTTTCATTAACTATTAAAGGACCAATTTTTCGGCGTTTACACGGCACTTCCAAATTTTCCATAACACTAGTATGCACAATAAACTGCACCTTGTAACTGAAGTACCTACTTTTAGTGAACTGTTAAGAATTATGAATACGCCACTTGGACCTTCCTACAAAATGGAAAAGCCCACTATCACATTTTCTGTGGAATAAGTTTAGAAGGTAATTATCTAGTCAATTACTGTCGTAGATTCCTGGAATTAAAGAATTAAATGTTTGATTGTTGAAACCCTTACTTCGTGGAATGCACTCATTTCAGATAAAAAAAACGTTTTATTTTATCTAAAGAATTAAACTTTATTTTGCAACTAGGTAGGTACTTATTAAACTTTTATTGGTTATATATAACCAATAAAATAAACATCTTACATTTCTTGCAAATTCATTAGTACTTGTTAACCTCCATCACTCCGACACTGGCAACCTTATTTAGGGATTAGTAACCCTCACAACTATTGTATTCTATTCTGCTCCAACCTTTATACCTGATGGTCATACTCAATTTAAAATTGTTTTCCTATATACTTCTGTAAACTTGTTGACAAATATCTGTTTTTCATTGAGTCACCCGTATCAACAGTTTAGGGCTTTGCATACATAATTTATTGTTTTATTACTCTCTCATACATAAAAATACACTATAATACATTTGAACATCAAGGAATTACCGTGTTTTAAATTTGTGCGAAATTTCGAAATTTAGGGACTATTCTTAAAAAAATAAAAAAATTAAGAAAAAAATCGTATTTCCATTGTTTATAAACATTAAGAAGTAAAATTTGCACACATTTTGAATTAAAATCTAAACTTTATATTGAAACATAGCTATAAAATTCATCCAATTTTTCGAAACTTACAGCCCTTCGAAACGAAGGTACTTTTGAAAGATTGACATAGGAAAGTAGAGGGGATAACTGTTTCAGCTCCGTTTTTATTTTCAAGATCGGAACTTCAAATTGAAACACGTAGAAAAAATTTAATTATCTCGGCTTCCATTGCAGCTAGATGCCTCTTCTTTTTTAGACTGGAAATATGCACAACTATATAGTTTTCACTGGCCAGAAAATATGGGAAACATCGGAAAAATAATTTCCCCCACCCACCTCCGGAAATCACGGAAAATCAACATATATTTCTTTTCATTTTATATCAATGATGTAATAATACTTATATATTTTATAAATTAAATTTCAGGTAATTTTTTACACATTATATTATTATATTCCTTAGATTAATTATAATTATGTTGATTTTCCGAGATTTCCTGTGGAGGGTAAAAATTATGTCATCATTGCGACAGATTATTCCAGCCAAATTAAAAAAAAAAGTAAGTTTTTTACGGTGAATTTCAAATGGACTCAATTTTTCCGAGGTTTTAGTTGCTACTATGATTGCGAAACAATAATTTCAATGATTATACAAAAAAACTTTTTTGATAATTTCAAAAGTAAATAAAAAAATTCTAAAAAAACACAGAAGTTAAAACACTTCACACTTGTATTGTTGTATAAAAAACAAATAGTTAAAACTTTTTAAAAAAGTGTCGTCAAAAGTTAAGTACTAGCATAACGTTTTCGATCTGAACAGATCATCCTCAGTGCCTTGTATAATTGAAGCTAACAATAAAGTTATCGGTGAGACCTCCATATATGGGTTTACAACATTCCAAATATTATGCTGTGACTCTAGAGTCTAGGTCGATGACAATGGATAAATTTTAATTACTCGATTATCCATTGTCATCGAACTAAAGTCACAACATAATTAAAATGTAACATTTTAAATGATGTAAACCCATGTATGGTGGTTTCACCGATAACTTTATTGTTAGCTTCAATTAGACAAGGCACTGAGGATGATCTATTCAGGTCGAAAACGTTATGCTAGTACTTAAATTTTGACGACACTTTTTTAAAAAGTTTTAACTATTTGTTTTTTATACCACAATGCAAGTGTGAAGTGTCTTAACTTCTGTGTTTTTTTAGTCGATGGTATACAGCCAACTACGGGGTTTTCCCCATTAATTTTAAAAAAATTCTATTTCTTTCTTTCGTTCCTTTCTACATCTATTTTTATTTCCAGATGTAAAAGCGAAATTAGGCGAACCTTCGACACTAACAGAAGAAAATTGTTTAAATGAAGTCACCAACAATTCATTACCATTGGAAACTCCGCAACAACTACAAGGTAACCTAATATAGTAAAATAATATTATAGTCCAAACATGTATTTTAGATTAATGTAAAGCTTTTAATAACTGAATTTTACTGTTTTTTCTGAAACTTGCTTCCAGAAAATTGTGTAAATAAAATAGTACTTGTAAGCACTCTTGACCATGTAGTTGCGCGAAGGTGGAGTCAAAATTCAGGTAAAGACAGAAAGATTCTATTGTAAGTGGAATTATACTAACCAAACTAAAACGTTCTACCTTCGACTGCAACCTCGAAATTGTCGAAATAATTACAGTGTTGGATTGAGTAATAAATAAAAAATTGCACGGTGCATAACCAAAATGGTTTTTTATGTGCATTTTGTATGCATATATTTGTAATGATTTTTGTTCAAATTTTTTTAAAAGCTGGGTTTAATTTGGTATTTTAAAACTCAACTTTCGGTATTAAACGTGAAAAAAGCCCTATTGTGTGTGTGTGGTGTCATCGAATTTCCTGACTGTGGACTTAATCCATTAGCCGAACTTATTTTTGCTCTACAAATATTTATGTCACATATTATTATTAAGATAAGATTTTGTATTTTAAAGATATACCTAGATTCTATAACAATAAATGAATAATTTAATCTTCGGTTACAATCATACATTATTACACATTGATATAGATATATCTATATCATAAAATATATTCTAGTATTATTCACATTATTCTTTATTGTATGTTTTTTATTATTATTATTATTATTTTTTTCATTTTATTTTTTTATATATATGTAATGTATTTTTTTTTCTTCTTTTTTTTTCTCTTTTTTTTTTGTTTTTTTTTTTTTTGTTTTTTTTTTTATTTACATTATAAGGAGTGTCAACAAGGAGTACTTCTGCTCAGGGGTCTTTCAGAGCAATGCACACACACAAGACTAGACCACGGAAAGATAGGTAGACAAATGGGATAAACACAGGTATTAATAGTTCACAATTTTAATTTTATATTAAGTATGTGTTTAATTAGGATCTCATATACACGTTCGTCTAAACTAGATAATATTGTTTTTAGATTAAAAGGTGTTGTAATATTGGTTTCGCTATATACTTGATTCATGAATTGATTTATTTCTATTATCTTTAGTCTACAGTTTAGTATCATGTGTTCTGCAGATCCTAACTCACCACATTCACAAAGATTACTATCACTAAGACCTATTTTAAATTTGTGTTCTGGAACTAGGCAGTGTCCAAATCTAAGTCTGCATATGTATGAAACAACGATTTTTTCGCCGTGGTAATGATTAAACCAGGATTTAGCTGGAATATTTAATTGTATGTTTTTGTAGAATAGCCCTTTAGTTGAGTGGTTATACCATTGCTGCCAGGTTTTGGTTTTATTGCTGGTAATATTTGCGTAAACATCATTTAATGTTAATTTATAATCACTTTCATTTTCTTGTTCGGTGGCCTTCTTAGCTAAAGTATCTACTATTTCATTGTGTTTAAGATTAGAGTGAGCTTTTACCCAACAAAATGATATTTGTTTGCCCTTAGCCTTAAGTGCGATATATGCTTTAATAATGTCAATACATATGTAGTTTGATATGTCCTTCAAACTTTCCAGTTTAAGTAAAGCACTTTTGCTGTCTGTAAGGATTAGAAATTTCTCTTCGTTATTGTTTATACTGCTTATATACTGCATTGCTCTTAGTATTGCAATAAGTTCTGCTGAAAATGTTGTAAAATTTTCATTAAGTCGTATACCCTCTTTATACCTTGTCCTAGGGTCCCACACGGCAGCGGCCACTCTCGAATTCATTTTTGAGGCATCGGTATAAATTTGGTAATGTTCCGGAAATAAAGTTTCTATATCCACATTAAACATGGCATTCCTTAAGTAAACTGGAAATTTCGAGTAATCTCTCATGTAGGTTGGTTGTATGTTTGGTATATTGTTGAGATTTATCTGATGCATGGATGACAGAGTTGATGTGTATAGATTATTTTTAAATTGTCTTATTCTATTGTAACTTTCGGCAAGTAGTAATGTTGGCTTTTTCCTCCAGTATTCAGTGGTTAGGTCATTTATATAAAGTTTGTGGCAGTTGTTACATATTATGCTCTCTTTAGTTATCATTTTAGTTATAAATTTTTCACACATAGTTTTCCTTCTTAACCATAGTGGTGGTTCATTACATTCTACGCTTAGATTTGATATTGGAGTACTCATCAAAGCTCCTATACATAATCTGAGGCATTTATTTGAAAGGATGTCTATTTTTTGAAGATGGGTTTTGGCGGCTTGATTGTAAAAGTAACATCCGTAATCTAATATTGATCTTATATATGATCTATACATTAGTAATGCTATGTTGGGATCTGCTCCCCAGGTTGTATAGTTTACTGCTCGTAACGCATTGTACCCTTTGTCAGCTCTTGCTATGATGTACTCAATATGATCTTTCCAAATCATTTTTCTATCCAGTATAATACCCAAATATTTAACTTTGGGTTGAACTTTATACGAGACATTTTGCAACTCCACTACTTCTGGAATGTTTCGTTTTCGGGAGAATATGCAAGCTTGTGTTTTTTTGGTTGATATGTTTAATGCTATTTGATCTAAGTCTTCTTGTAGATGTTTAAATACTGTATTTATTTTTCTACCGCCTTGTTCGATTTCCAATTGATCTACATATATGCATATATCATCTGCGAATTGTAATATTTTACCTTGTTTGCTAGTTATTATGCTTTGACCTATATGAGCTGTGTAAATAGTATATAATATTGGACTTAAGATGCTCCCTTGAGGTAACCCGATGTTTGAAACTCTCGGTCCTATTAGTTTGTTATTAATTTGAAGATAAAGAGTTCTATTGATGTAAAGTTGATGAAGTTTCCAGCAGAGTATATCTGGCAGTCCGATTTCTTTCATTTTATGGTATAGAAGTTGTAGGTTCACATTGTCATATGCATTTTCAATATCTATGAATGTAGCAAATACCGACTTGTTGACGGAAAATGAGTTATATATATCCAGTATTAAGTGCGTTAAATTTTCCATCGTAGAACATGATTTTCTAAAGCCGAATTGTGTTACAGGTATTTTAGAATTTTTTTCTAACCAGAATTCTAGTCTACATTTAATCATTCTTTCCATTGTTTTTAACACACATGATGATAGTGAAATGCCTCTATACGAATCCGGACAGTTTGGTGATTTGTGTGGCTTGAGAATTGGAACTATGATGTACTCTTTCCATGCACTTGGTATATCCATACTCATCCAGATATTGTTTATTACATTTAGTAGTTGAACTTTTTTATGTATGGGTAAATTATACAACATACTATAGTGTATACCATCTAATCCTGGAGCTGAATTATTATGTCTTTTTAGGCAGTTCTTTAATTCTTCCATGCTAAATGCTTGTGTGAGAAATATGTTGTCTTTGTTTGCTTCGTCATTGTCATGTCTATTATCCGTAGGGTTCCTGTGATTAATTTCTCCTTCTATAACCCAAGGTCTAGCAATTTTATTAAAAAATTTATCTGTCCACTCACTTACAACTATCGGATTATTGGGAGGATTATAAACGTTTTTTAATTTTCTTATTTCATTCCATATTTTGCTAATTGGTGTATTTTTATTTAAACTATTACAAAAGTTTTTCCAAGAAGCTCTTTTGCTGCCTAAAATAATTCTTTTTTTATAAGCTTCTGCTTGTTGATATTTTAAATAATTATCGTAATTAGATAGTCTTTTAAACTGCAAAAAAGCTTCTTTTTGTTGTCTTATAGCGTCCCTACAATCATCATTCCACCATGGTTTATTAAATTTTGCATTGGGCTTCCCTTTCCTCTCTGGAATAGAGCATTTACTAGCTAAATTGATAGAGTCACAAAATGTGGAATATTCTTGCTCTGAACCATCTGATATATTATTATTCTTTTCATTGTTTAAGAGATAGGTAAAGAAAGCCCAGTCTGCCTTTTTAATATTCCATGTAATTCTAGATCTAGATATATCATTAGTTTCAATGACACTATTGCTATTAGTGACGTTATTATTAGTATTATGGTTAAATTCTATTACTATTGGGTAGTGATCAGAACCCAGACTCAAAGTTTCTGTGTGCCAATTAAATTTGTAATAAATATCCCTAGAGCAAATTGTTAAGTCTATAGCAGATCTATTTAAATTCATAGGTCTACGAATTAATGTTTCTGACCCATCATTTAGGAAATTAAGTCCACATTCCTCCATAGCCTCAAAAAGATAAATACCTTCTTGATCGGTGACATCACAGCCCCACATTTTATTATGGCAGTTGAAATCTCCCCCTATTAAAAAAGGTTTTTGTAAACTATTAAAAAATTTAACCCATTCGTTTTTTGACACACATAATTTGGGTTTTGCATAAATGGAATATAAATTTAAGTTTTTATTATTTATTTTAATCTGTACTGCAACGCACATGACATTATTTATTTTATAAAAATTTAAATTGTTCTGAAAATTGATATTTTTTCTTAATAATATCGCTACTCCGGCATAACCATCTGATCTATCTTCACGGAATATGTTATATTGGGAGAAGCTTATCTTTGAATTCGGTTTTAACCAAGTTTCACTTAAAAGAATAGCTAAGAATTTATTTTCGAAAATGTACTTTTCAAAATGGCCTTTATTGTTCACTATTGATCGTGAATTCCATTGTAAAATCTTATTATTTACTAGGCCCATTTAAAACTTTTTCTATATTACAAAATTAATGGGAAAAACCCCGTAATTGGCTGTATACCATCGTTTAAAAAAAACACAGAAGTTAAAACACTTCACAAATGTGTATTTAGGTATAAAACAAACAAGTTAAAACTTTTTAAAAAAGTGTCGTCACATTTAAAGTTCTGGCAGAACGTTTTCGATCACTACGGATCATCTTCAGTGCCTCGTATTTGTTGCTAACTATATAAATATGGTGTCTATAAGACTACCATGTTTGATTTGGTAAAGTGTCACATTTTACATTAGGTAATGTTGATACTGTAGGTCGATGACAATGGATGTATTTAAAATTTATTACTTTAGGGACTACATGTCTCCTAAGCTCGAGTACTTGCACGTTGTCAGTTGAAGCGACGACACAGACCTGGTCTGTGTCGTCGCTTCAACTGACAACGTGCAAGTACTCGAGCTTAGGAGACATGTAGTCCCTAAAGTAATAAATTTTAAATACATCCATTGTCATCGACCTACAGTATCAACATTACCTAATGTAAAATGTGACACTTTACCAAATCAAACATGGTAGTCTTATAGACACCATATTTATATAGTTAGCAACAAATACGAGGCACTGAAGATGATCCGTAGTGATCGAAAACGTTCTGCCAGAACTTTAAATGTGACGACACTTTTTTAAAAAGTTTTAACTTGTTTGTTTTATACCTAAATACACATTTGTGAAGTGTTTTAACTTCTGTGTTTTTTTCTATATTACTTTTAATGTCGTCTAAAATTTGTTTGTTTGCTATTGGAATTAAGTTTTTGTCTAAGAAATTTTTAAATATTGTTACTATATTATCAGTAATTTGTTTACTAGTTAGTGAGTTTTGTTGGACTATTTTTGTTTGATTTTGATATAATGGGTTGTTTATAATTGGTAGCGACGGGTAAGCAGAAGTGCTTGCAGTGTCCAGTATATTTTCGTGTTCTTTTGAATAAGGATAAACTGATTTATTTTGAGCTCCTTCGCTCCATTTTCTCTTGGTTGTCACTGTGTACCTATTTCCTGTGTTTGTTGAATTCAGGACTGTCCTATAGCTACTGCTGTATTTTAATTTTGCTTCTTCAAAAGGTAAATTTTCATTTGCCATTATATATTTAATGCCCTTTTGTTTTTCAAACTCAGCGCACTTGTTTCGATCTAATGCTGAATGGTTTCCGAAACATAATATACAAGTGGGATCTGTTAAATCGCATACATCTGAATCATGCTCCTGTCCGCACTTGCTGCATCTTTTCTTACCTCGACATTGTGACGTAACGTGTCCGTATCTAATGCAATTAAGGCATTGTATTACTCTCGGAACGTAAGGTTCCACTTGGTATATCATTCGTTCAATGATTACTTGTTTTGGAATCATTTGGCCTCTGAAAGACACCACTATCGTACCCGTCTCCACCAGTTGATCATTTTCTTTTCGCTTTATTCTTTTAACGTTTATTACTTTAAAATTGCCGTATCTTGGAACAATAATACCTTTTAATTCGTTTTCTGAAATATTTTTGTCTACCCCTTTAATTACCCCACTCTTCTGAGTAAAAAAATTTGGAATATATAAATCGTAATTTCTTTCTATTAACTTTTTACATTCCACTAAAATATTAGCGCTTTTATATGTGTTACATTCAATTTTAATTTTATTTTTTCCTATAATATTAATATTAACAATATTATCTTTAATTGCAGGTACTGCACCTAAAATTAATCGTGCTGTCGCTATGCGATGCAATCGGCCAATGTTACCTTCCTTATTCTGCATAAAAACAAAATAAGGACCTTGGTCACCTTGACTGTATTTATTTTTCACCTCTGACATTATTGGCTGGCCTATATTAATATTTGTTTTATTGCTTACCTGATAATCCGGTAAAAAGTTTTTTGAATTTGTTATCGGTACCTGTTTTGATTGTGTATTAATATCAATATTTATAATTTCCTCAGACTGCTTTTGTTTTTCATTAACTTCATAATCCATATTACTAGCGATATCGTCAATCCTTCCTCTGTCAGGTGGATTTCCTCTACCATCTGAATTTAATTCCATTTTTTGGTAAAAACAACAACAACTCTATTAATTAGCACTTCGATCACACAGAGAACTATTCGCTTCCGCTGCTACAATCGAACTGGTAAAGCCCTATTATTTATTGCAAAATTATTGTTTATAAGTTTATATTTTAAGTTGAAACATATAACTAATATTATGAGATGAATAACTAATACACATTTAATTTAATAATTTATTTTTAAAATTTCTAAACAGTTGTACCTACTTACAAATTATATAATTTTGTATTTATTTATAAGTGTATTTAGGACGGTAAATTAAACGATATTCAAAAAAGAGTACAGCGAATAATTTGATTTAGTGATAATTTGTTTACTGATTTGTTGAATGCTAATGATTGATTTATAATTTGTTTGGAATTCTCCATACGTCATATCTACCAGAAATCAGAGATTACTAAAAATTGCAATGAGGTTAGATAAGAACAATTAGAAACAATAGAACAATAATTAGGTGCTACCTACCTATATGTGGATTTCCTTTTAGTAATTAGTTGGATTTAGTTATATACCTGAATTCCTTAAAAGGTTGCTGCTGTGGAGATACGTTTCATCAGTGTAGATAACATCATAACCCTCAGCTCTATATTTTTTAGATATTCGGTTCGTTTGGCTCGAATATCCGTTTTTTCCATGAGTATTTTTGGGTTGTCATTTGTTTTTTGCCATTTAAAACCTAATTTCTTCAACACTTTTCTGAACGACGATAATTTACCTTGGAAATTAATCTCATTCTTAACAGCGTTGTAAACAGCTGACATTGTAGGCCTGCTGCCATGAATCATTGCAAAAGTATGCACTGTGTTTCTTATAATTTCTCCCTCATAACCATAGACGTTGGTTTTCGGTTTTGGCTGATTAATCTTTTTTCTGGGAGATTTAAAGACATTTCCCGAGCTTCCTGAAGGAGATGAAAAATCGGAAACTCTCTCTCCTTCTTTAATGATTCTTTGGACGCTACTTTTAGAAATTTCGTGGCTTCCACAACCATATTTAAAACCAAAGATTTTGTGTTGTTTTTTTCTCGCTCCTTTTTTAAAAACTATACACATTGTTATTAACACGCTGTTATTAATTGTGATGGCACTGTGAAGAAAATGAAAATATAAAAATATTTTAAAAAAACAAAGACTTCAAAAAAATATAAACTCAAATCAACATAAATCGTAACATACGAAGTAGTTTAAAAAAAAAGATTTTCCAATATCAAATATAAACCGATTAATTAAAACAGACTGCAAGTAATTTTTGTTTTGCACCAGTCTCAAAACAAAAAAGAAATGAAAAAATTTTATTAAAATTTCCTTAATGCGCCCCTATGTATTTTAATTTATGATAAAATACCTACCTTTTGACCGCTTTTAATAAATTTGAATACGCAACAGGTAAACGGAAGAAAACACACAAACTTATTGAAGTTAACACCTCAAAGTCAGAAACACAACTAAAAATTTTCAAGTCGATATTTTCACGTTGCATAGTACAGTGCGTTTCGCATGGAAGTGGAAACTAAACCAAATTTCGTCTACTGCGCCGTGGTCAAGAGTGCTTGCACGGACTTTACTACTAATACTTAGAACTTTCTCAACAGTATACTTGCTATGTTCTTCTCCTTTGCTTGGCACTAGAAAAGTTACTTAACATCTATGAACACAATTGTCTAAAACCTTAGGTAAAATTTACTAACAATTCTTGTATACTGTTCTGAAGCTATTTTTCTTAAGGCAATTTATTAGGAATAAGCCACAATCTAGTGCCAAAATAAGTTTCTTTTAAACAATAAATTAATTAGATAAAAAAACAAAATTTGTTTAATTTAATAACTTGTCAACTAGCACTGAATTTCAAACAAGGCTCTCAGTTCAATAGTTAGTCCGTATAATTAGAGTCCTTTTTTTTGCTCGATACATTAATGGATATGGAAATGGCTAAGGTCCCGGGAACGTGTTGCTGTAATGTACTTTCCTAAGATTATCAGTTTATACACTTCATATCTGTGGTTATTTTGGCTAGATATTCTAGTTTGCTCCACAGCTAAATTGATATTTTCATCACATTTTTTTTGCAAAATCAAAATTGAGATTAATTTTCGTAGCTGAAAAGTCCCAAAATAAATGGGAAGATCAAGAAGAAACGGATACATTTGACGATACAATAAGTTCTCGTATACCATCCGATGAAAATAACAAACTGCATTTGAAAAAAGCTTTACACTTCGAAACACACTCATTTTCAAGTGTACCAAACAATGTAGATAATGAAAAATTGGATTTTAGAATTAATGAATTAGACAGGTAAATATTTATAATTTTAGAAAATTAAACAACATTTTTGAATGCTTGAAACAATTTTTTTCTTTACATCCTAGTATATTTCACGAATTCTGACTTCTGTAGTTAAATATTTCATATTTTGCACTTTTCTGTTTACCATTCCCATGTGTTCTCCAGCAGACAGATAAGGCTTTTATTCTGGCTTATTCAAATATTTACTAGCTTACTTTAGTTGCCAGATAGAGTCTTCCAGCATTATGTTTTATGTTTGTAATCATGCAATGATTATCAGATGATTGATTTTAGAATCCGCTCTTCAGCGTCCTTAATAGACGCCTTCATGTCAGTTCAAATTAGATGTAATGAGTAGCCACTTCATGATTTGCGTTGTCACGAGATGCGTTGTCTTTCGTGAAATAAAATCGTTGTCCATTCGCCAGGCGAACAGCTAAAAAGTTAATTTAATTTATTAATTTATTAATTAATATTAAATTTTAATTTGCTAAATAACAGGTTTCCTGATATCAAGTCAACAAAAAATGCCATTGGCCGTGTCCTTAAACTCCACCAAAGGATTCGTAAAATGTTTTTTAAAGAAATCGACCCCATAGCAGGCCCGTCCACTTTTCCTCCACTAAAGAAGAGAAAAATGAAGATTCCTACCTCAGACAGTAACTATGAACCAACCCTATTAGAAGATATGAAATCTTTGACGAACTGCATTATAAAAAATACTTTGAATGTACTAAATGTGGACGATGACAGGAGTATTGTATTTGATAATGGTCCATCGACGTTTACTGGTAATTGTTTGATACCAGACATTGATGAAAGTCAAATGCAATGTCTGGATGTGAATGGAATTACTGATTCTCTCATTGATGTTAGAGGAAATGCAAGTAAGTAGAAATTTTTAAGTGTAGCTCATTTATATCTAGTGGCAGTTTCCGAAATAGCAATCGAGGAATAGAAATTTTAATATTATATTTATCTCCGTCCCTTTCTTGTGAAGACTAGAAAGACGGTTTTAAACATACATATTGATGAATAAGTCGATAAGAGAATCTACAATTTGCATTCCACGTGTCGTTCATCACGGCAAAAATTCCTAGTGAATTAGTTCCTAGCGCTCGAAACGGAGTAAATAAATAAACCATTGTAAACTGTCTAGACGTAAGAAGCCTAAGATGAGCTGATGGAGACACGGATCATTTTCTGGTAAAAGCGAAGATAAGGACAAGAATAGCGTCCAAAAAAAACACACACAAGAATACACCAACACAATTATGGAATACCGAAGTTCTACGTAATAACGAGATAGAACAGAAATTTCAAAAGGCTATAAAATACGCTCTAACACAGACAGAAGACTATAACAACATATACTCATCTTGGAAAAATTAGCTCGTACAAGCGTATCAGATAAAATACTAGGACACAAAAAGAAAACAACAAAAAAATGGTTCGATGATGATTGCCTGAACTCCACAACAGCAAGAAATATGGCTAGAAGGACCATGAACAATGAAATGTATAGACAAAAAAGAACAGAGACAAGAAAACTAATGAAAAGGAAGAAGAGGAAGTATCAGGAACAAATAATCAGAGATATAGAAGAAAAAAGAAAGAACAAATAAGCGGGACAGTTCTTCAAAGGAGTTTCAGATATCAAGACCATGTACCAAGCAAGAACAGGAAACTTCCTTCAAAACGACAGCGGGCAGCTCATCACGAATGACAAGGCAATCCTAAAAACCTGGAAGGAATACTTCTATCAACTATTGAACGACCAATCTAGCAGAAATACATCAAACATAGAGGTACATAGAGCTGAAATAGAAGACCAATACCCGACATACGAAGAAGTAATACAGGCAATTAAAAAAACTTAAAAATAATAAGACACCAGGAAGCGATGGTATACCCGCAGAGTGCTTAAAATATGGAGGAGAAGCGTTGTACTGTTCTATATACAAGCTAATTCAAGACATTTGGCGAGAAGAAACAATGCCAGATGAATGAAAAGAAGGGATTATTGTACCAATACACAAAAAAGGAAATAAAAAGCAATGTATTAACTACAGGGGAATAACACTCCTAAACACCACCTACAAAATTCTTGCAAATATCTTGCTAGAAAGAACCAAAACATACACAGAAGAAATCGTTGGAGATTATCAATTCGAATTTAGACCGGGCCACTATACTATTGACCAGATATTCACAATAAAACAGATAATGGAAAAATACTGGAAGTTTGATCGTGAGCTTTATCAGATGTTCATAGATTTTAAATAAGCATTTGATAGAGTATGCAGGGACAGACTGTGGACAGCGATGCAGGAATTTGGCTTTCCAAAAAAACTAGTCAGGTTGATACGGATGTGTATGGAAAGGTTAGGATGTGAAAGATTAAGTGAGACAGCAATACTCGGAGACATTGGACAATGGACTACAACAGGGAGATGCACTTTCACGACAATTTTTCAACTTAGATCTGGAGCACATAATCAGAAGTGCAAGAATCTAAAAACCGAATACAGTATTTCATCGAGAAGGACAAAGAAACAACTAACAAGACGTACGAAGATACAGGTCTATAAGACAATCATTCGACCCATTGTGATGTATGGAAGCGAAAAGTTGACGAAAACAAAGGCAAACGAAGAGAGACTATGTGTTTGGGAAAGAAAAATCCTAAGGAAGATCTTTGGTCTTGTGCTGGATGAAGCATCAGGACAATATAGGATAAGAACTAACAAAGAGCTCGAAGAACTTTACCCAGACGCCAACATCATTAAGGAAATAAAGTCCAGAAGACTTCAATGGGCAGGACACCTCAGAACACATTCTAACGAATAGTAAGACCGGCGTGGGAGGAAGTCCCAACTGGAAGGAGACCATGCGGACGCCCTCGTCTCCGGTGGCGAGATAATATAGCAGGAGACCTAAGCACTATGGGCGTGGAGAATTGGATGGAGGTTGCTCAAGACAGAAAACAGTGGAGGCATGTTGTAGAGAAAACCCACGAAGGGTTGTAACGCCACGGAGTAAGTAAGTAAGTAAGTAATATAACTCTTCTCCAGAGGCTAAGAAAAGACAAAGAAATTATTAATACCGTAAAGAAAATCAAATTGGCTTAGTTTGGCCACATCATCCGTAATTATAAATACCGACTTTTACAGTTGATTCTACAAGGCAATATTGAGGGTAAGAGAGGCCCCTAGAGGCCCATTAATTATTTTAATACTTATTGTACTATCACGGAAGAAATTTAGTTTTAATTCAGAGCCTCTGCATAAGTTGCTCTGAGGAGACCTAATAAGATTGAAATACGTATAAGCGGCAGGCAGATGCCCTGCATTAAAATTAAATCTAAAACCATCTTTGTTTTATTTCTTGGTAGTGGATATGTGAATCCACAACGCTAAATACTCTATTTGTTACTCAAATTTATAATAAAACTATTTACAGATATCAATGGTATTTCTCCCAGCAAATTTATCATAGAAAACAACATAATTAACTTAAATCTTCAAGTGCCGTTAAAACCCTCAACAACTTCTCAGCCAATACCGTCTTTAGTATCTTCGGTAATATCAACGTCTGATGAATTTGCTGACAGTCGAGAAGAAAGAGCACGTTCAGAAGACAATGTTATCGATATAAATGATTCGGACGGTATTTCTCACTGCGACTGTGACGAATATTATGAAGATGCAGTAAGTGAAGTAAGTAACATTTCTATGTTCTCATTAATTAAAAAATTCGAGTGAAAAGAGAGCGTTTTCGTTTTCGTACCGGTTCTCTCAATATAATATACATAGTGGACCAAAAGTCTGGAGACGTCTAATTATACCTAAATTACGGAAGTTTTATAAATCCCGTCATAAATTAGTTATTCCTAAAACAAACATCCAACAAAATGTTTCACTACTACTACTTGTCGGTTTATAACGTTCTCCACAGTTTTCCGACATCCAATCGCCACTTAGCGCGGTTGTTTCATAGGTGTTCTTCTATGGCCCTCTCTCTAAGTTCTTTATTTATTTCTTCGCTCAAGTAAAAAAAGCTTAAGTAAAGTTACTATGTTCTAGAAAGTTCCCACATCTGCGTACGTGACCGATTGTTCTCTTGCGTTCGAGAGATCTGGGGATGGTTCTCGAAGCCGTTTCGAGATGCAACCCTTACATGGGCCATGCTAAAAGCATGTTCGTAACACTTTGCTCCTCTCCAGCTATTTACACACATTTTTAATTTCATCTATTGTTAATCTTATTGGCGAGCCGACTATTGTAATTCTATCTTGGTTTTGATTTGTATGTTCTTCAAATTCGACTTTATTCTCTACCAAAAATTTCTTTGAAATACTCTTCCCAGTCTTCAGGTTTTATGCTCTGTATTACTTCTTTATTCCTTTCTTTTCCCAATTTTTTATCAGTTTCCAGTTTTCTGTGCTTCTGGTTACTCCTGAATAAGTATTTATTCCTCCTATAATTCCTAAATATTCCTAAAATAAATTTTTCAAAAATTACATTTATCCATTAGATTTTATTTACTTAAGACTGATTTGCAGGGAAGTATGACAAATTCGGTAGAACAATCAAGCACAGAGGCAGTTGCAGATCCGAATTCCACAATAGACCTAACAGCATTCGACACCGATGTTTCGATTCCTGAAGAAAATGCACAACATCCAGAAAACTCAATGGGTACGAATTACTTGAGTTTTGATGATTTAATCGTTGTTGTTCCTCTTCTTCTAGATCCGTTGGAAACGCTTGGTAAGAAGTAGTCAAAACAATCATTCAAATTTATTATTATATGCTGTGGCAAAGTGTACGATAAGCGATTCTCAGTATATTTCCTCATATACATTCTCCGTATTTACTGTTTGTAGAAGTCCTCCTGTAGAAGTTTCTAGAAGTTACCATTAATCAATTACCTTTATCCCCTCTTTTTACTTAATGATTTCTAAGTGGACAGTATCTACTTGTGTTCTATTAATTTTTTTTACACTTTTGCAAGAAAACTTTTGTTCCTCGCTTTCTATGTTTAGAAAATAACCACTTAGTCCAGGCGGTATCTCTTTCATAACGATTTTTGAGTGTGAAACATATTCTTCTTCTTGATGTCCCTATCCGTTACGAATGTTGGCATCATGACGATCATCATCATCATGGCAATCTTTATCTTATCTGCAGCAGCTCAGAAAAGCTGCACAGATGTTGTATTGAACCAGATTCTGATGTTCTTTAACCAACTTCTTCCTGGACCTCTTCCAAATATTTTTCCTTGCAAGATAGCTTGAAGGAGAGCACATCTGGATTCATTTCGCGTAATATGTCCGAAGAATTGTAACTTTCGAGATTTGATAGTGGTCAGTACCTCTCGGTTCTTATTCATTCTTCTGAGGACCTCCTCATTTGTGACGGGATCCTAAGTATTCTCCGATATAGCCACATCTCTAATATATATTATCGCAGCATTCTTACTTTTGTATAAAGAGTGTATGAATTATCTTTAGGAACAATTTTAGGAGATGACTCATAAGGGTTGTAGTCATCGAGCAAAAAGACAAAAGAGGAAATCTAATCGTTATGAAAATGAGACCAAAAAAGTGGCCTCTGATGGCGGACATATCCGGAAATGCGAATGCGCCAAATTTAAATTTTCCGACACTTATTAACAGTAGCTATATAATATTTTTCTGTGTCTTAGACGAGAAAGTTTTAATTAATTATTAACGGCAATAGTCTAAAATGCGACACAATTGTTAAAAAATTTCAATATAAATAAGATTTCATGTGACATTTGGGACAAACAATAACATAACCCAACTAAATTTGTTGTCAAACAAGGAGAGAGACTCTCTTTCCTTGTTTAATGTGGCCTCTAAAGATCGCACTTCCTGTCTAACAATATTTTGCCCTCACTACCTTTACATTCCCTCTTTTGTCTTTTTGCTCGATGGTTGTAGTACGGTAATCTTCGCATTTTTTGGCTCCTGGTTTTTTTTTAAGTGCAATAAACTCAGATTTCAGCCATTCTGTTGATATTTTTCCAGAGTTGAATATATTGTTGAATATCTTTGAGATTATTGCTTTGCGACTATCTTTTAGATTTGGGGCAGAATACGAATGGTTTTCCCAATTGGATGCTTGAAATTCTAAACAACCAAGTAAGAGAAGACAATTTGATACCTACAAACGATTTAGACGAACCACATTTTTATTGCCAAGGAGACGGATTAGGTAAAGATTCTCTTTAAGTTTGTCTTCCCTTTTTAGTTATAGGACACAAGTAACTAACATTATTCTATAGGTGTTCACTCATCTCTACTTTCGGTAGAAGTGGACGAGGGAGAAGAAGCTTCGTCTGAATCAAGCGATGAATCTGGAGATTACGCCGAAGTAGACCCAGCTATATCGTCCATGGATATGAGTTCACTTCCAGAAGATTCGCAAGGACTTTCTACTGACAACCAAGACTCTTTAGAAGAAGAAACTGACAACAGAGTTGCTGCTAATAATCCTCCAACAAGATCGCAAAACGAGACCGAAACAATAGATTCCGTATCTACCAATTCACATTTAGAAAATGAATAAAAATTACAAATATTACGTCGTATTTAATTTATTCTCAGATATAGTGTCCTCTTGTCTTCTCCAATTGTTTCTACCTTCTTCTTTTGGTGCTATTCCTCTGTGGATGTTGGCAATCACGTTGGTCCATACAACTTTGTTGACAGCTGCTCTAAATAGATGTATGGTAGTCATTCCTGCAAACTGTCTGGTTGTTCTTCAACCACGATGTCCTGCGCCCTTGAGATCTTTTGCCTTCTATCTTGATTTGTAAAATTAGTTGATACTTCTCATGTGCATCATATGCCCTTTGTAACATGAAGGATATAGAAAATTCTGAGCATGCGGCGATAGCACATTTCGAAAGCTTCTCATCGTTTTGATGTTGCCTCCGTCAAGGTCCAGGCTTCAACTCCATATAAAAGGGTATAAAATACATAGTATCTCAAGACTCGTATTCTTATATCAATGTTCAGGTGCATATTACATAAAATTCTATTAATAATTGATGGATTCGACCGTAACTTGATGGAAATTCATTTTATGTAACAATAAAACACTGAAAACTTCGATTTCAAACTTCCACAAAATTTATTTTAACTTATCACTACAGCTGTTTCAGCTGATTGCATTTCTCAAGTGATCTATTTTTGGCATCCTGGAGGGGAGAACTGTTTGTCTCAAGTTGGTCATTCAGAATTATATCTGTTTTTTAATTTGTTAATTTCCATAGATTCTAACAAAGATAGCTTAAGGCCCTTATTTTTAATGTAAAGAATTTTAAATTCGTCATTAAAAGAATGATTGTGATCTAGAAGGGGAAGTACGTATGTAGTCTGTTTTTCTATTATTGAAAGCCCTTTTATGTTCTGCTATTCGTTTATTAAAGTTTCTACCAGTTTTGACAGATGTAAGTTTTTGGGAAGTCGCCACATTTAAGTTTGTACACACCACTGTGTAAGTGTTTTTTATTTTGGCTCTTGTTATTTTTAATATATTTGCCTAGGTTGTTATTTGTTTGGAAATCTGGCGTTATTCCTTTCTTTTTTATGTGTTTGGCTATTTTGCCTGTATATGTAATCGAGCAGAAGGTACTGGGTTTTTTTCTGTGGTGGTGGAAATGCTAATTTCAGGGCTTTCTTATGTAGTTTTTCATTTAGCATTTTATTGTTTGTTCGTTGTATCCGTTGTTTACTGCTATTTGCTTGATGATATTTAATTCTGTCTCGAAGTTGTATTTTGACATCGGAATTTCTGTTAATCTATGTAACATACTATGATAGGCTGCCAGTTTATGTTGTGTTGGATGGGATGATGAATTGTGTCAGTATGGGTAGGTTTATGAAATATGGAGAAGTCATGTTTATTTTTAAGTCTTATAATTTTTAAATTTAAAAAATTTATGGATTGATTTTGTTGTTTTATTGTAAATTCAATATGATTATGAAGTGAATTAATATATGATAAAAATTAATTGAGTTGCCTCCTGTGAAACATACCAGTACGTCGTCTACGTATCTCCACCAATATAAAAACTGTTTAAATACGGGAAGTTTTGAAATCCTTTTCTCTAGATGATCCATAAAAATA
This sequence comes from Diabrotica balteata, assembly GCA_918026665.1. NCBI lineage: Eukaryota > Metazoa > Arthropoda > Insecta > Coleoptera > Chrysomelidae > Diabrotica > Diabrotica balteata. The sequence goes on from OU898281.1 coordinate 148,995,217, forward strand.
TCTGATAGCAATGGGCTTGGAGGATTGCCCATTATAAGTCCTGCACTATTATTTGTATATATTTGATTATTAAATTCAAAGTAGTCTTGGTTAATGCAAACTTCAAGAAGATATAAAATTTCAGAAGTAATTATTGGATTTGTACTATTTTGGTCTAAAAGGTTTTTTACTAGAATAAAAGTTTCTGTAGGAGGGATACTAGGAAAAAGATTTTTTTTACGTCAAATGAAATTAATCTGGAGTTGTTAGGTAATTGAATGTTGTATTTTTTATTAACTAGTTCTATAGTATTTTTATACAATAACTTATAACAGTTGATTCAATGTGTTATCATAGTTACCTCCATTCGAGACCTGCTTGGAAGTCTTTCCTAAAGTACAAACAAAAAAGGAGAAATTGTATTAATATAAGAAAATGAATTGAGTTTAGGGGAATATATGACTGGGTGTAGCAAAAAAATGAAGTAGTTTTGATTAATATTTTATTCAATTTGTGTCAAACCAATATTTTAAAAATTCACTTTCGGAACTGGCTTCCATAAACATTTTCCATCCCGTCTGTAACAAAACAAATTATTTTAGTGTCACACTCCTATAAATTTTACGAAACACAAATGTTGTTAGATATCAGACCTATGGCGTGGTTCTCTGCATGAAATGTAAGAGTGGTGCATGCCCATCATCATGTTAAGTTGAATAAAATTTAATAACATTAAAAAGAACTTACATAAAATCATACTTCTTGTTTTGTAACTAACGCCATTCTTCAACTAACCTGAAAAAAGAAAAATAAGTTATATAAAGCTGTAACCTTTAGCATTAAAAGTTACTAGTTTTGACATGTTTGCAAATCAGACTTATGGCTTGGTTCTCTGCACATAAATGTAAGAGTGGTGCATGCCGTTCATCATGTAAAATTGAACAAATTTAAAGGTTTTTATTAAAAAAGAACTTACATAAAATAATGGTCCTGTTTACGAGACTCAAAAGTAATTATTCAACTAACCTGAAACAATAAAACAATTTGTAAGTAATTTCAGTATAAAAAAAGTGAAAAACTTTAAAATTTTTCATATCAGACTTATGGCATGGTTTTCTCCACATAAATGTAAGAGTGGTGCATGCCCATCATCATGAAGTAGATATTTTATGTGAGGCAGATTTCTTAAGATTTAGATCTATTAAGACTAAACTCCTTATGATTAAGAACACATCAATCATTTGGGAAGAGCTTAGTGAAAAGAACTCTTCTCTTCCAATTTTTTTAGTCTCTTCTTTAGTGTAAGTGCCAGAACGTTCCGATAGAAGTATCATCATCATTTTGGCTTTACAACCCTGTGTGGGTCCTAGCCTCTCCAAGGATTCTCTTCCAGTCATCCCTATCCATCGCCTTCCTCCGCCAAGCACATATTTCCATATTTCTCATATCTTGGTCTATGTTATCTAGGAATCTTGTTCTGGGTCTTCCTCTTCTTCTTTGACCATAGATAGAAGGGTCCGATAGAAGTATTATCTCTTTATATTGACTGAAGTGAAATAGATCAGAGATGTGCCATCGATCATCACTGGGGGGACTTTTTTATATCTTTCTTATGCCAGTTAATAAAAAATTCTGAACAACCATAATAAAATCAAAATGTATAAAGAAATATTGTAAAACTTACCTCAAAATGTGATTGTGATAGTTTTTCATAAACAAAAAGTTTCGTAACTCATTCTGTAAAGAAAAAAATGTATCAAAAAGGGTAATTTTCTTTGTAAAATCAAATTAATTTAATAAAATAATCAGATAGGAGCGAAAGACAATGCTAGTTTGTAATCAAATATTTTCATTTGAACTATAATTTCATCATTTTAAATATGTATATCATTTTTGAAAATTACTTTTTCCAACCCTCAGACAGCCAAAACAGAAAATTATTATGATTTAAGGTTTTAGTCATTTCTCACAAATGTATATTTTATTGCCTCATAAATTCAAGTTTGTGGAGTGTGTACTTCTTAGCTCAATCCATTTGTGTCACCTAAGACCTGGTTCGGATGAAAATTTCAAGCCAAAAATTATACATTGTTACAGCATTGATGTCCAATATAAACGAGTGTCAGAATGTTCATGTAAGAGATCTTGTTTGTGATGTCCTCTTACGCTTATTTTTTAATTGTATATACAACCACATACAATGCTTTAATTGCATTGCAAATAAGTATCCAGGATGGAAAGGCAGTACATCTATGAAGACTAAGAGAACTTTTATTGAACACCTAGAGAAACAAGGCATGGCATTAAATTGAATACGAATAGCAACAAAACTCAAAGGGAATGGAACAGGGTTTCAGAGAAAGGTTTGTCATGGATATCGTAAAAGTATATTCATGTTAGTCGGTCAGATAGCTCAGCGGGCTGTGCGGCTGCCTCTCATTCGCTTCACTGTCGAATGGTTCAGTGGATGTGGGTCGAGCCCCAGCTCGGTGTACGGAAAACAAAAAGTCTAACGCAGCAGTTTAAAATTCTAGATGAATCTGCGGCTTAGACTAGGATATGCTGGTATCTGATCGGCCTATGGTGGAGCAGTACGGCAAGAGATAAGGGCTTGCGGCTTGGTGATACTCCTCCATAGATCCCTACCGGACGGGCGTAACGCCTAAAAAACCGGATATATATATATATATAATATATATATATATATATATATATATATATATATAATATATATATATATATATATTCATAGTTACTATCAGCAATTCCAAACATAGAAGGTGCAATTGTGTAGGAAACGAGAATAAGTACAACAAGTCTTGAACTACAACATGTTTTTGACTGTTCATGTAACCATTATTTCGGCCATCAAAGGGTTAATATATAAATCTAAGAACAATGAAGTTCTTAACAAATAAGTTCTGTTTACTTTTAATTTAAAGCTGGTAAAAATATATAAAGAACTAACCTGAAATGTTTTACATCAGACGGCTATGTGGGTAACAGAAAATTCACTATATTCCAAATTAAGATCCATTTCTAATATTGACACAATCATGGTCTGTAAAAAAAAAATCAAATTAATATGCAAATATAATTTGTTACATTCCTAAGTATTTTATATTAATAATCAGATAGGAGCGAAAGACATAATGCTAGTATGTAATCACATAATTTCATTTGAACTATGAACTCATCATTTTAAATATTGTCTACAAAATAAGGGAAATTCGAATGACATGTTCTATATATTCATATAAAGATTATTACCTGCATAGTAGATTCTGTTCAAATCAGAACATTCAATTTCAAATAAATGAAATAATAGTGCTCGTTATATTGTATCCACTTTATATCCTCATTGTATCTGATATCCATGTTGTAGATTGTCAGTTGCTGTGATGTCTGTAGTTTGTATAACAATATTAATTCTAAAATAAAACAAACTAATTTATAAACTTTGAACATCAGGAAGAAATTATAGAATTTATATAATGAATTTTCAGATAGGAGCGAAAGACAAAATGCAATATTTGTAATCAGCTGTATTCATTTGAACTATGAACTCATCATTAAACCAATGTTAAAATTATGGTTGACTATTAAACAGTCCCATATATATACAGGGGCCCCTTGACTAAGGCATTTTCAGTAAGGAACCCTATTATTTATTTTCCACAATACTTTAGCCCTACTAGCGCATGTAATCTCAATCCTGATAGTAAAATGGTTTTAATAAAATACAAGTGGTTATAATGTAAACTTAACATGAACATTTTCTGAAAAAAACAAGGATTAAACTTCGTTCATTTGAGTTTAAATAGTATACTGATATACCAAGTCGGTACTGAGTGCTGCTAGGTAATGAATGCTGAAAGCATTTGAGAGGGGTGGAATTCGCTCATGCTTTGTTTTCGAGGACTCTAGCCCACCCCTGTATATGATCAATAAAATATATATAGGATCTGATAAGTACATTGGCCTCAAAATCATAAATATTCAGAGAAAACTTTATTATACAATGAATATCGATGTAAAATTGTATATAGAGGAAAAAGAGTACTTCACAAAACTTTATAAACACCTTAGTAACATCGTAAAAATATCTTAACTTACCTTGGTTGGTTGTGTCAAGAGGTATAACATTGGCAGGCATGATGCTGGAATCTAAAGAATTTCCTTAACTGGAGTCATTGTTAGTTAGTTGCTGATTCGATGGATCTGGGGAGCTATAGTTGGTTCTGACCACAACTATGATAGTAGTTGCGGTGCTGCTCCAGGTACTTTACTGTGAGGGTAGCACTGTAAGTAAAAAATCTGTTGATTTTTTGTTGTACATGCCAACAGTGTTCGTGTTTTGTCATATGTTATCAGTGTTAAAAAGCTCGTTATTGTGAAACATCACCGGTTTCAGAATAAAAATGTCATCATGTTGACATCTAATATAATAGATTAATAAATGATTTTTCTTCATTGTGTTCATTTGGAAAGGACCCACCCTCAATAGTTCATAAAGAAATGCAAAAACAGGCCAATTTGTAAATTTAGTTTTGCTTTCACTTGTTTTTTTAATAAGAACATATTTTTCTGTCAAAATTAAATAGACAATGAAATTGAATGAAAGATAATATGTACTATGTTTCATTTTTAACAGTAGAAACAAAAGAATTGAGTTATTTAAATAATAAAAAAAAAACAAAACATAAAAAAAAACAAAAAACAGATGGTCCAATTGAGATTCCCTCACTTCTTGGCAATAAGCTAACCTCTGCTTGAATTCTGGAATAAAGCTCTAGAATAACCTTAATGAGCTTGTATGTGGATTGTCCTATATGTATGTTAGCATATTTGTGAGTTTAATGCAAATACTAAAAATCTTCAAAAATAAATATTTGTTTTAATTTATGCAGATTTATTTAATTAATAAACTGCATGTGAATAATTGTTTACCTGCAAAGTTACAGTTAATATTGACCAAGGGTCCATGTCCACTTCCAATGATAGTTTAAATTTTAACAATTTAACAGAAAATTAAATCCTAAATTAACTAGACAATTGGAACTGAACAGAGTATTACAAATGTAAATGTTGAATACTACTTACATGACAATTAGTCCTTATTTTGCTGTAATATCCTCATAATTATCCAGGAGTAACTAAAAAAGTTTGATTGTTAAAAATGTAAAAATTATACTTAAAAGTTCCTTTATTATAAAATATTATCAGTTGGTAGTGCATGTGAAGTTTAATCACAAATGATCATGTCTTGGTGATAGGGTGTTCATCATGTAAATATTCTATTGAAAATGTTATCTAAGAAACTGGTGCAGGAGAGTAGGATGCTGTTATAGGGTGTTCCTCATATAAATAAAACTATTGAAAATTTTATCTAAGAAACTGACACAAGAGAATAGGATGTTGTAATGAGTATTACAAAAAAATATAGATCTAAAAGCCAGCACGGAGGCTAAACGTAACTATAAACTACTAAGATGTGAATGATAAATACTACTTACACAAAAATTAGTCCTGATTTTGCTTTAACATCCTTGTAATTGTATTCTCCAGGATTAGCTGAAAAGATATGATTGTTAGGAATGCAAAAAATTATACATCAAGCTCTTCAATTGTAAGATATTCTCAGTTGGTAGTGCATGTAAAGTTTAATCACAAATGTTCATGTCTTGGTGATAGGGTGTTCATCATGTAAATTCATTATTGAATATTTTATTTAAAAAATTGGCCCAGGAGGGTAGAAGAATGTTATACTGCATACTACAAAAAATTGTACATCTGAAAGTCTACAGAAAATGCCTTTAACACACACTTTTTACTGAATAGTATAGTTTAAGACCAGGTAGGCATATTTAGGGTCAATCATCATTTCATAATTAATAAAAATTACTGGATATGATTTATTTCCTTGAAATATCTTAAAAACAATATAAGAGGCATCTTATCAGATCAAAAAAATTGAATGAGTCAGTGTTTTTTTTTAATAATTAGTCACTTGTCAATGCAGACCTAAAACAGAAGCACCAAGTGATATTGATGTAATATTCAAGCATTATCAGCAGTGAATAAGCAAGAGTAGTAAATTAAAGAAACAGTAATTGAAATAACTTACAACAGAAATACTGTAATATTCAGTACATTTAGGTTAATGCATGTACAAAAAAAAATTAATTTAAAAGGAAAAAAAAAATAATTTATCAGAGATACATTAGACAACTTTGTCTAATCTGAAAACAAATTACAAAATTTAAAATAATGGTAGTACAAATGGAAAATTCCTATTATAATACAAAAGAACTCAGTTGGTAGTGCATGTTGGTATAATCATATACATTCATGTCTTGGTGATAAAATTGTTCATCATACTAAGGACAATAATAATGCGAATTGACAGAAGTGTTTTTCTTAAAATTTTTATGCACTAAACTTTTACTCTACATGAAACAAGCAAGAACTTAGCCTTCTTGTTGTACTACTAAAACTATATACATGACATAACGTTTTTGGAAGACCAAAAAATCATGCACTGGTGACAAATTTCTTCCATAATTAAGATTCTTCTAAAATAGCTGGTATCTAAAATTCCTTCAATATAAATTTTTCCTACACATACATTTAAAAGAGATTTAAATACTGCATGTTTTCTGCAAATAACCCAACTGTACCTGTCTTCTACCCACACTAATGTGACATTATTTGCTCAACTATGTTTAAAAATTTATGCAAGAAAAATTTACTCTACTCTAAACTTCAAAATCTAGCACACTGTTGCTGCAAAGTGAATCTACGAATTCGTCTTTCAACAGCATCACTCTTGCTTTTGTGTCAGTCTCAGTAAAGTCGGGTCCATAGATATTTCATTGGCTGGCAAATTCAAACCGATAAATTGTATATGAAATTCAAGTAACCAATGTCCAGGGACATATCATGATACTGGCTATTTCACAGACATAAATTTTTTGATGCAAGTAATAAATCATAAAATAACAATATATAATGTGTATATATAATGTATATATACACATACATGTATATATAGTGTATATATAATAGTATAATGGGGCATCTCGCAATTGCGGGCACTCTAACCTAACCAAGCATTTATATGACATTTAACGTTCACTTAAATGGTGTCAGAGTTGCCAAGTCTCCAGTTTTTTCATACTCTCACATAATATACAAATGTTGATTAAAGTGATTAAAATTGATTAAAATTATATAAAAATTAATAGTAATAATTAAATTACCGTATATAATAGAAATGCATTGAAATTATATAAAAATTCAAAGATTTTAGTTAAATTGAAGATAATAATCAATTGCATATACAATACAACTGATTAAAATGATATAAAAAATTTATTTAATATATTTAAATCTTGTAGCTTCTCATAATACAAATTATAATTTCGTAAAAGTAACTTATATTTTAAACCTTCATATACATTTTACAAAACAAATACCGCAAGTTTTATGCTTATTTAAAATTTGTAGCTTCTCAATTATTTCGTAAAAGTAAATTTATATTTGTAGCATTCATATACATATTTTACTACAATAAATACGGCAACACTGTGACGCAGTGCCTTGAGGAAAATATATTTGGTTAGGTTAGAGTGCCCGCAATTGCAAGATGACCGTATAATGTGTATATTATAAGCAAAGAGCAGAATCTGATTTTGGAAAAACAAACCAAACGTTATATTCCTTTGTTTAATGAAAAACTGAGTTGTTTTCACTGAAATAATCATATTAGTGTACCTAGTCTAAAATATTTCTCTTGCATAAGAGCTCTCTCTCATCATCATCACTAACCAGTAGATTAATAATAAATTGTCCACTGTTTGAAAATAATTGTCTTAGTCTTCTGTACTCATTTTCTACTATTACTACATGGTTTACAGTTTTTTTTTCCAGTCAGCACTTGTAATCCGATTCATATTGAATTAAATTGACATAAAATTTTGGTCCCCGAATAAGTTCGATAGGATTGAATATGCAAAAATAAGGTGGGAAACTCAAAACATATGGCCCTGTTGTATTGCAGTAGTATCCAGTATATATTGTTTCTTATAAGTTTTAGTACGAAGCACTTCAAGTAACTGTTTTTTATTATAGTTGTCTTCAAAATACAAATCGTTATCTGAGAGTAAATGTCTTGAAGATGAACTGTTACGAATTCTTTTGAGAAACTTCGAGTGATAGTATTGTCGATAACTATCACACTGCCCAGTGTTATATTGGGAAGTAATGTATTTTAAACCACTCTTCGAATATAGGAAAATTCATGATAATCTACACTGTAGGTGATTTTTCCCATGGTCAATTCAAAATTATTCTGCAAATTATATTTGAAGCATTATTTGGTTAAAACATCACATTTTTGGTGGTAAAAAATATATTAAATACATATATTAATTTGTCTGGACTAAAGGTGGTAAAAGATGGTCTGGAAGTTACATTTTTGTATATATACATATATACACATAATTTTTTATAGTAACCAAAGATTCTAAATAGATTAACCTTCCGAACATTATACCGCTTTCATATTTATTGGGAAATATTTGAACTAGTTTGCTAAAGTAGAGAACATAAAATAATACTACGCTTACCTGGTACAGTTGGCCGGTACCCCCATTTTCTTTGTCCTGAAAATAAAATTAGAAGTTATAAAATATGATTTTGACAAATAATTACTAATTGTGAATAAAATACATCAGTTGGTAGTGCATGTTGGTATAATCATATACATTCATGTCTTGGTGATAATATTGTTCATCATAATAAATCTAAGTAGCTTGCATTGACTGTCGATGCTAAATTCATGATAGAATCACAATGGTTAAGATATTTTATTGAATATTTTAGTTACTTTTGACACTTAGGCTAATATAGTAAAGAGAAGATAAACAGTGTCACAGTGTATATATTCATTGCCTTTTAACACGTTGCATGCCTTAAGCCTAATGATATGCTATTGATAAGTCCACCCATCCAATGGCACTACAGCCCAAATCGGGCCTTGGCCTCCTTCAACAAGCTTCTCCAATCAGTTCGATTTACCGCTGTTCTTTTCCATAAACGCTTGGCAGTTCCTGGATTGACTTCGTCTTTCCATCTCTTTTTAGGTCTTCCAGTAGGTCTTTTTCCCTGTATTCTTGAATTTAGTAATTTTCTGGGGATTCTAATGCATGCAGACCATGTGTCCTGCCCACTTTAATCTTTGCAATTTAGTGTATTGTGCTATTGTTGGTTCGCTATATGGTTCAAATATTTCTCTATTATACCTAATTCGCCAGGTGTCAGCTATGGATAGGTACTGAGAGTATTTTTGAGCTATTTTGAAGCTCATACATATGATTAGCATGCAATGTGTTCAGAAAGTATGCCACTGCCTTCATACTTTTGACAACCTGCACAAAACAAAGACAGACGAGACATTTTTGTTTTACATAATAGTAATACTGAAGAAACAAAACTATGTAAACATATAATCAATTTTCTCACCTTATTCTATTTCATGATACAGGTTTCCTAGCTTTGCACTGGACAAATATTCTGGGAACATCAATATTCTCTTTTTTGTTAACAGTCCTCCTGTGTATGTATGAATTTAGAACTATTTCATAACCACATTCTTCTAAGAGACTTTTCATAAATTCAACTGAGAAAAAATATGATCTGGTACCATCTTGTCTCATATAAAAGTTATCAGCAATCTTGTGGCCTGCTTTGAATCTCAATTGTGCCATGTCATACAAGCCATAGTCCCTAAATAGTAACAGTCCGCCAGGTTTTAGTAAAGTTTTTACCCGTCTTAAAGTATTCGTAAACTTTTCAGGGTGTACTGCTGATAATACAAAAATTAAAGTTGCAATATCAACAGTATTTTCTGGAACTTCTTCATAAACATCATCTGTTGTAATATCACACTGAAAAACCTAAAAAGACATCACTCACATCAACAACTTCCATCTATTTAGGATTTTGATATACTCAAGTGTAAAGTGCTTATAGCCTAGAGAGGAATGAAAAACCTTGAAGTTTTCAAAGTTGGAGATTTTGACTAAAAATGTGTAAGAATATCTGCAAAATATACTAAATATGTCTAGGAACATGAGGACATAGGAAAAACAGATTTTTAAAATTTTTTATGGTATCAAGGATATAGTTGCAGCTGTATGCTCACCTTCTGAATTAAGCTAGAATTGTAACTTGGATGCCCTTTTACAATATCTACAGCTCTTTGCGATAAATCACAAGCTATGATTTGAAAGTTTAATCCTTCCTCGACCAACGGGAATATGAAATTACCAACACCGCATCCTATTTCAAACAATATCAATATATCTGATTCTTGATCATTTAACAAATCTTTGAACTCTCTGGTAGTCCAATGGCGATCTTTAAAAAATCTATTCTCATTTCTTTTATAAAATAAATCCCAATGCTTCTTAGCTTCAAGTTCTAATTGGTTAGCTTTGAATTCACTGATTATTCGCGTATCTTGTAATTTAAGATTTTGTATCTCTGACTCCGACAATGTTTTAGTATTGTCTGAAAAATCATTTTCCGCCATTTACGCCTACAAATATACAAGACACGCGTTGTATTTAAAAGTAAACCTTAATATTTTATTAAATAAAATGAAAAATATGCAGTGATTAAAAAAATTCAAATAGATTTAACTAAAAACTTACTTGGTGAATGGACTGCCACTACCAAAACTATCAAAATAAAAGAACTACCTCCACGATGCTGGTTGCTGATAAAATGAAAGAAATCTAACACTAACAAAAAATTTTTAGCTATAAGAATTGGTTGGTAGCATTGTACAGACTACGGGTTGTTGTGTTGCCAACTAAAAAGATTTTGCTTGACAAAGTCTTTATCATATATTTATAATATATTAATTCAAAAACAGATTGTCTTACTAAACATATACGTTTTATAGAAAAAATTAGTGTAAGACAAGGTTGTAAAGGTCTTAATATATATCTCTCAGATTCGTTTTTTTGAAATTCGTGAATTAAATTCATTCTGTGTGTCCAAATTTACTGGCAAAGTTAATTAACAGCCTTATTTACAAATGTACATATGTACTGCTTTGTATGAAAAGTATAGAAATAATTAAAAGAGATAATTTCTTTAAGGACTTTTCTATCTGATGATGTTGCTTTCCACACAGAAGAAGTATAAAAAAAAAAAGAAGTATTAGTTTAACCACGAATCACCTGTTTATAACCTCACTCACTTGTCATCTGTTATGGAATATGGAATTTATTGGAAATATTTGTTAAAAAAAATCTTGATAAAATGGATAATATATTAGAGAAGATTAAGAAAAAGGTAAACGAGTATTTTATTTTAATTTGCTATATTTTGTGTTTCTTATGATGTGTCATGGAATTTATTAAAAATTACATTACATTATAAAATTACAAATTCATTCATTTTGTTCTCTGTAAAGTGTGATTGGGGTTGAATTTATGAGTTTTTTATTCGGTATTTATTAATGTCACTAAGAGATAGAAGGGTAAACAGGTATTCTTAGGTCTAATTTAACTTTTTCTTTTGCTAATAACCTTGTATGGTTTGTGGGTATAATAACAATAAAATAAATTCTGTTTTTTAAATAGACCTTTGGGCATTTCAAAAATCTCTCCTTGCTTTATTGTCAAAATTAATTAAACTTTAAACGCATTAGTAATATTGTTGTTCTCATGCAATTTAAGTAAAAGCACTGATTTACAATTATTTGTACAGTTACCTTGATCAAACAGAAACTAAGAAAGAGTTTTACTTAAATCACAATTGATTGTGATTATTTTACATTACACATTATTACTGAGCTTAACCTGTAAATATTTATAATTGAAATGAAATATAATTGCTTAAACTTCTAGTGTATATTTTTTAGACAATGAAGTCAACAGCTAAACCAGATGACCTAAATATTTCTAAGAAAAAAAAAGAAGAAACCTACAGTTTAAAGGCTTTCGGTAAATCTTGTGAGCCTTTAGCTGACTTTAATATCACCAAACCTTACATAGGCATTGAATATGAATTTCAAAGGAAACCTATGAAAAATGTTAAAATTACAAGTTGTACAGTGTCAGACCTCTACCCGGGAAATGATAAAAGCACCAACCAATCTTCAATGGGTAATTGTAATGTTTATTAATATTTCTAATATTCCTTCTTTAGAAATACAGTCCTCTCTCTTTATAACGATGTGCAGGGGACCGGGAATTCTCATCGTTATAAGGAGAGATCGTTATATAGAGAGAGACAAAATTCAATACTGTAATATTAATATTACTGTACTAAAGAACCTACATATTTTAATTAAAAAAAAACTGTCAAAACGAATATAAATGAATTAACACTGTATTGTACACCACAGATTTATTAAAGAATAATAATATAAGCAATACAGTATAAAAAAAATGACTGTAAAATTAAAACATGTGTACTGTACAATAAAAAAATAATATGCTACTGTAAAATATATTTAGCCTACATTACCAAAAAAGTCTACCACCTTGGTCTGTTTTCTTTTCCCTTTATACAGAACTGACCTGAGCCTGTCCTGAATACGCATAGAATCTTCCACAGTACTCATATTATCCTCCTGGTAAATGAAGAATCGATGCAATACTTTTGGTGCATCCAGTGCCTACTGAGGGGTCGGAGCTGGTTCTGGCTGTGCTTCCACTTTCATGTCACTGTTTTCTTCTTCTACACGAACTGCTTGTAGGATGTTTTTTTCCTTTATCACAGGGATTTTGCTGGATAACAGCCTGGGAAGCTCTGTGTGCTTGTCTTCTCCTGTCAGATATAAGAAATATGATGTGCCATTATGATTGAACTAGGGAATAATAATGGGGTGGTTTCCTGTTGCCTTCCTCATTGCGGTATCACAACCATTCAAACTGCTTCAGTCATGCCTGTGATAGCCCAGTTTCAAGCCAATACAGGATTATTTCCTCTACATCTTGAGCTGGTACTGGTAACAATTTATATTAGATACTTAAATTTACCAGTCACTTAACTTTTCACAAACAAATTTAAACTGTCCTAGTTATTTATAAAATACTTAACCTCCTTATTAATTCTGTCGTAGTGCTAATAAATAAATAGTTGTAAATAATAAAATTTTAAATAGGTAAAGAAATAATTGTTATAATATTTATAATAATTGTTATAATAATTGAAATAAATATTATTTCTTTACCTATTTGAAATGGACTCACACAAGCAACAAATTCATAATAAAATTTTAGGCGTATCTGTTGAAACCATCACCCATTTGGTACCAAGAAGACAAGAATGTATAGAAGAAAAGAAGAATAAAAACCAAGTAAAAGAAAAATTGCAGAATCATACTGAAAAACAAAGAAAAAAGAAAAATAAAGTGAAAAATAAAGATGATAAGAAGTCTCAAGCCGTAGAGGAAGAGCTCCAAGCAACTGCGACAAAACAAATAAAAATCTACAATGAAAGCCTAGATGAAGTATTACAAGCAATAGCGCAAAAATGTAAACAATCGAAAGAAAAACAAACCAAAATACAGAATGGTAGTGGTCTTAGAGAAGAGTCACCATGCAGAATAGATCCAAAAATTAATACAAATACCAAATGTAAAGAAGTAAAAATCCACAAGGAAAACGTGGATAAAGAAAAAGTAACTCCAGCAATATCGCAAAAACTTCCAAAAGCCAAAGAAAAACAAACACAGAAAAACAAAACGAAAGTGCAGAAGGGAGAACTTAGAGAAGAGTCACCATGCAGATTAGATCCAATAATTGATACAAATAACAAATGTAAGTTTGAGTTGTTTTTGTGGGAAGGTAATCAAAGACTGGTAGTTCTTAAAGAAAATGAAACACTTATATGCTATGGCTATTGTTCAATTAAAGTCATGTATGGAAAACTTGCAATTTTAGGATCCATTTTAGATAAAAGATCTAAAATGGTCGACATATATTCTCCCAGAGGGAGTTCCTTATTAGCCTTGAAAAATGTTACAGATGAAAAAGAGAGCCCTAGAAATTGGGCATCATTAAAGGAACATGATGTTCTCAAACAAACCTCACTCAACAAAAAAGATGTTGTATTTATTGTTAGTTCTGGAACAGAAAATGATAAAATCAAATTTTTGAAACAATACACATCAGAACAAATATTTCCTAAAATTACTAACTTGAATGTCCCACAAGTTACATTTTACAACGATGGAAAATTTAATTCTATTGCCATCCACCCGGAATGGGGCAGAATAATAAATATGGTAGATGAATCTTCGAAAATGTTGATTGTCGGTGGAGGTGGGGTAGGTAAAAGCACTTTTGTGAGGTACTCCATTAACAGGTTGTTGAGTAAGTTTCCAAAAGTAAGAGTTATCGATTTGGATCCAGGTCAATCTGAATTCACAGTTCCGGGATGTATTTCTGTTCTAGAAGTATCAGAACCTGTTTTCGGACCAAGTTATACACATTTGAGGAAAGTAAAAAGGTAAGATATTACTCTTGGCCAATATTTTATAAAGGAAAATTAATTTTTTGTTTGTAATTATATGTTCCGTTATTCGTCCCAAAGTTAAGAAAGGTTTATATATAAATTTCCTGTGTATAGTTCTTTTCACAGCATTTTTTCAGTATCACTTTTATCTCTAGATTTATAGTGTACCATAGTAAAATTTACACTGAGATTGCAGTATGGTTAAGATAAGACAAATGGGTCGGGGGCAAAGTAGTGGTCACTTACAGAACCACACAAAAGTATTTATGGTGGGGCTCTAGTACGAGTAAATAGAAGACAACTGAGTATTTTGGAAACATAATTAGATGACCCAAATACTATTTATTTCGCCTTATCATGCAGAGAAAAGTGGAAGGCAAAATAGAGATAGGCGTAAAAAGCTGTCTTGGTTACGCAATATTAGACATTGGTGCGATTTGACAGCTGAAGAACTGTTTCGCGCAGCAGCTGATAGACAACCATTCTAAAAACTTATTAAAATGATGATGACCAACACTTAATCACAGACATGGCACTTAAAGAAGAAGAAAACAGTAACCAATTCAATCTTACTGTACCGTTTTTAAATAAAACGAGCGGTTCGATAGTATCTAACAACTAAATTTAACTCATAAAAGTGTAACGATAATATTTTGCCTACCACAGGGGGCATTAATACGAGAGATAGAAAATTGGGGGAAAAAACTATTGGGGGCGGAGATAGGGCAAGCAAAGTAATCGCTACTGATGCGAACGGCACTCAGGGTTTCGTAGGAGAGCTGGGGTCGTGGATAAGTAAAAGATAAGGGCATTGGAATGGGGGAACTACAAAAAAATGAAATAAAGGGTCGTTAATCTCTTAAGATAAACAAAATAAAAATAAACAAGGAACACCTCAAGGAATTTAATATAGGGCGCCACTTGAGGTGCCTAATTATGCCTATTACAACTACTAGTTGTAACTAGGGAAATAATTAGAAAACAAAATCAAAACATAAAAAACGTATCTTTTTCAAATAAGAATCAAAAAAGGTTTGGCTCAAAAAAATAAATAAAAAGTTAAGACAACAAAATTTAACCTTTATTTATGTGTCACCACAAACAGTTACAAAATGGAGAAATACAAAATACAAAACTTACGTGTCATCCGCTTACAAACTCCAGGAGTTGGAGATACTACATAAAACTACAAATTTATATGGAGGTTAACCTTGTTTAAAAATAAAACAAACTAATAACCAAAAAAATAATAAAAAACGAGCTGTCATAAGTTAACATTAAATTTCAAAAAAAAAAAACTAAACACACAAATTGACAGCTCAACTCAAAATCTAAAATTTACAATTTTAAATGTCAACGAAAGCAATTATTTAATTTAAAACAAATTATCTGTCTTTACTTTAAAATTTGATCAAAAAGTTACCTGGATTTTCACTAACAAAATACACTAGAATTTGTGGAACCAGACGCCACTGGAATATCCGACACCATAACTGGAACTGAGGGCTTTACTCTCTGTGTAATGAACACAACTATCTATCTTCATATCTCAAACAAATCTATCTCCGTACTGCCAAAAGCCTTGGATGATAACCAGGGAGAAACAAAACGAGGATGGAATCGACGATTCTTCCATTCCTCACTCAAACATTTACTGAACCATTAACTTCACACTGCTACACATTTTCTTCATAAAAAAAAACGAACAAACGTCTTCATAAAAAAACACAAACAACGAGGAACATTTCGAATTTGAAGTCACATTCGGACATAACGTTGACCGCTTTTCACCGTGGCTCCAACGATAGTGACGAAATTAAAAATTTTTTCGCTTAACTTGAATATAAACAAACAACGGAAATAAAAACGTAGATATCTTTTTGCGACGCATAAACTTGAAAAGAAATTGCCGAAGTAAAATAAACAACTCTCAAATGGTTTTATTACTCGGCGACGAAACACTTTTGGGTACTTTGAAAGATACGAACTAACAACACGGAAAACTTCTTCGTTTCATTTTTTAAAAATATGTAAGGAGTTTTTAATATATTTTTTTATACGAGGAGGTTTCAATATACTCAAAAGAATCAATGAAATTGAAAATGCTACAAAAGGACTGTTTGTATATGCAAGTTATTATGTACTAGAGTAGTCCACCTCTAATTTGTTTGCTTGACAAGTCGATCTCTCTTGCGGTTGAAATTTCCGGACGCTTCTCTAAGGACAGGTCATTGTCGTCTCGAGATGCAACCGTTATATGGGTTACGTCGAATGCATGTCCGTAACAGTACTAATATTCGGACCGGAAACTTTTACGCGACACTGTCAAATTCGTACATGTAATTACGCAGGACAGGCGTGTTAATTTGAATCTGGAAAAATGTATTTGTATTTTTAATCGATTAAAATATTTCACATTAGAGTGTGATAATTATATTCTAAAAAAATTTACTCATATATCTCTTGTTTTAACAATTAAAATAATTCAAATATGATAAAATTGATTTTAAAAGTGCTCAAGGATCTAAAAAGGAGCTTGTTGATGAAGAACAACGGACAAAAGGCACTAATTTTATACACACTTTAAAAAATTCGTAGTTTATTGGACATAGATATTAAAATTTAATATATTTTTTAAATATGTTATTTCAGATCACTTCTGACAAATATCGATACAGGCCATGCAGTTAACAGGTACCTAAATTGTATAAAGAACCTAATGAACTCCATAACTGATTTTGAAGACATGCCAACATTGATTAATTACATGGGATTCACTCAGAGCATAGGCATAAATATCGCATGTTCAGCTGTGACTTTCGTAAAACCTACACATGTAGTCCAGATCAAGAGTCTCGATGACAAAAATAACTTTGAGACAAAACTCAAGGCGAAAATAATCAAGGATTATTGCAACATGTTTGTAAGTGATATCAGCAATAGCCTGAAGTATACTCACATCGAAATGATGTCAATGAACAGCCAGAAGAAGGTTGGATTGTCTCTGAAGCCTAGGCAAATACGGGAAATGGCTGTGGTGGCTTACTTCTCACAAATTATGTCTGATGACGTAAATCATCTTTCCAGTCATAAGATTCCAATGTATAAGTAAGTATATTTTTTTAAAACTTTGATTCAAAAATAAATTACTGATTCAGATTTTTTAATCTAGATATCTATCTATATTTTTATCTAGATATATAGAATAGATAAACCAAGCAACATTTATTGTCATTTACTAGAAAATCACCAAAAATAAAATAAAAATTTACCTGTACATAAATTACACCTGTATGTATAATATGTTGCATACCATTAAGACAGGTTTAAAAAGTATAATCACCTAAGATGGGCCTCTATACTTGAGAATCAAATTTGTAGGCAGTAAATTCTCCGAACTGTTAATGCGATAGTACGACAACATCGTTGCCAGTTTGTGAAGATAGATTTTCTAGCAATTTATAATTTAATCATTGACATCCAGCAAAATTGTCTAAAGTACGATAATATTCTTTGTAAAAGTCATACATGACAACATCGTATTCTAAGATCGGTAGAAAGGAATAGTAGATCAACGTTGTCATAATATAAAGAGAGATAAATTGCTCATTGATTTCCTAGCGGACCTATATTTAACTTTAAAAGTGAAAACTTCTTATCACAAAAAACACTTCTCAAAAAACGACTTTCAAATTCCATAGTTTTGTACAAAACATACGAGACAAAGAAATTTTCTATGACATTTAATGACAAACTATAACTTTTATTCATGACATTTTTTGTTGGTATATTTTTTTGAAAGAGCCAGTTGATTATTTCACCTATTCGCCAGGCAGTCGTTGGTGATGGCTCCAACCGTCGACTGTGGTATGACGCATTGTCCATAACAACGACACAATTTGCTTGAAGGTTTGGTAGAATATTTGAAAACCATCCTTCAAATCTTTGAGCGTCCATTTCCTCATAGTAATCGTTGGTTTTCTTGGGTTCGAATAGTAAAAAGCCCTTTATTTTGGTTATTATCAACATTCGTACTAAAGTAAGTTAGTTTAAATCGGCCTATTTTAATCTCAGGAATCTAAGATTAAGTTATGGCCATTCGTTGCCAAACACCATGTATATTATATTAATATATATATATGTATATATATATATATATATATATATATATATATATATATATATATATATATATAATAACCCAAATGTCAATAATATTCATATTAAAATTAACATAATTATAAATATTATTATTAACATAATTATAATCAAAAACAGGAAGCAACACTCAAGAAATAGCGGAGATAAACAGGAAAATAAAATGTATGTGCATCAGAGATAAAAACAACCATATAAATAACGTGTGTCAAGAACTGGAGCAACATGCAAACCGCCATGAAAGTCATGAACTATTTAAAAAAGTTAAATATTTAGCCCGAGAGTTCAAGCCACAACTTCAAGCCATTCAAGACTCTAATGGAGAAGTAAAAACCGACATAGAGAGCATCGCAGAGACCTGGAAAAATTACTGCTCAGAATTATACAAAGACACTTCAAAAGATGACGCATCAGTCTCAGAACACAAAAAACATGCAATCAGAGAGGCTGAACCAATCATTTTACGAGCAGAAGTAGAGAAGGCTCTTAACCAACTAAGAAACAAAAAAACTCCAGGAATCGATGGCATAACAGCGGAGACTCTAAAAGCAATAGGCGAAATTGGCGTAGATGTAATGCTGGATATGTGCAACATGATATGGATCACAGGTGAATGGCCTGATGAGTGGTATGAATCAACCTTGATCCCTATCCATAAAAAAGGATCACTAACCATATGCAGCAATTACAGAACCGTTGCCCTTATCCCTCATGCAAGCAAAATCCTGCTACATATAATCAATGAACGGCTAAAGAACTTTCTACTTCCAGAGATAGCCGAAGAACAATGTGGATTTGTACCAGGAAAGGGAACGCGTGAGCAAATACTCAACACCAGACAGATAGTAGAAAAAGAGAGAGAACATAACATACCAATGTTGCTCTGTTTTGTAGATTACACAAAGGCTTTTGATTCAGTAAAATGGGATCCTCTCTGGAGTATAATGGAAAATATGGGAGTACCTAACCACCTAGTTAACCTAATAAGAAATCTGTATAATAAAAACTCAGCCAAAGTTAAAGTACATGGAATATATTCAAATGCATTCAAAACAGAGAAAGGAACTAGACAAGGTTGCATACTATCACCATTATTGTACAACATATATTCTGAATATATAATGAGAAAAGTACTAGATGAATGGGATGGAGGAATCACTATAGGAGGCAGAAAAATCAGTAACCTGCGATACGCAGATGACACACTTATACTAGCAGCGAATGAAGTCGAAATGATTACCATCATCGAACGGCTAAGCCGAATAAGTGAAGAATTCGGACTTCAAATCAACACCAGAAAAACAAAAATAATGATTGTAGACAGAGCAAATAATAATCTACCGCATATACGCCAAATAGGGATTTTCGAAGTAGTCGACAGATTTGTATACTTGGGCTCTCTGATAACCAACAATGGTGATTGTTCCTCAGAAATCAAACGTAGACTAGGAATGGCCCGAACCGCAACTGCTAAATTAATTAAAATATGGAAAGACCGAACAATAACAAGGAATACTAAGCTTAGGTTGGTCAATGCCCTTATTTTTCCCATTGCTACATATGCAGCTGAAACATGGACTCTCAAAAAAATCGATAGGAGTAAGATCGAAGCCTTCGAAATGTGGGTATATAGAAGAATTCTACGCGTGTCCTGGACAGAACATAGAACCAACCTGTCAATTCTGGAAGAGCTTCATATAAAAGACAGGCTACTAAAAAAAGTAAACCAAGCATACCTAACTTACTTCGGCCACATAGCTAGAAGAACGGGCACCATGGAACTATTGGTAGTAGAAGGTAAGGTAGAAGGCCGAAGACCAAGAGGAAGATCTCCAATACGATGGGTGGACCAAATGAAGAGTTTGGTGGGAAAATCCCTACATGAAGCCGTCCATATGGCACAAGATCGCAGTCAATGGAGACAGCAGACTAATAATATTTAGGGTGTCACTACGCCCTGACAAGGGCTAAAGGATTGAGGAGGAGGACATAATTATTTAATACAAGTAGCTGTGTCGTAACCTTTTTTTGACATTTTTCGTACACCATTGGAAGACCTACAATAGCGATGAACCGTCACTATTACTTCCAAGAATTTACTGCCTATATTTCTGGATTCTGACTATAGTATTTTTTGAAAAGAGAGATAACATCCAGTACACCTAATTACATGTTAATTACAGTGTTTTTACTTTCTATTCTCTATCACAGCAAAAACTACTCGAATTAATATAAATGCAAAATACGGCAATCGTGCTGTATTACAATGTAATATGCTAACTACTCCAGTCGCCTTGCCTATGATAAGCAAATCTAATATTGCATCCAATATTCTTAAAAATGCCGATCCAAACCTATTCAAATTAGGCCCGACAGTCGATGTGTGCTGCCGCATTGAAGCGATGCTAGCGCGATCAGAATGGTTTCAGAAAATGCATCCAAAGATATTACAGTCACCGTGCGCTGTTGCCAGTAATTGTCATTCGTAAAGTAATTTAATGATTTCTTGAGAAACATATTTTATCTTTAAATATTTTAATTATTACAAATCAATTTGAAATATGATATGTAGTTTTAACTACTGATAATAAATTTTAGATTTTAGGGGATGCAATGCATCCCTTGCATCCATGTACCGTACGCCCCTGAATGTAAATAAATTACCTTCACTAAATATTTGAAATTCAGGATCTTTATCTGAATCGTAATCATCGTAGCTCTCAGAATTGCCACTATTAACATCAAATAATCAATTTAGATTTGAACAACCTGCTTTGACTTGCGCCACCATGGACATAATACATTATTTTCATGCTTATGCATGTCTTTTACCAAATTTAAAAAAAATAATCTGGCGCCATCTACTAATCGGTGTATAAAATAAGTCAAGTTTTCTGCGTTGTCATATCCCTTGCCACGTCCTTTGCCACCTTTTATGTAATATTTCGGGAAAAATCAAAGTTTTCCATTACCATTGTTTACTACCGAGCTCCCCAACTGTTTTGATCGATAATTTAAGCATTATACAATTTTTTTCTTTTATATTTTAGAATAGATCTGAGTTCCATAAAACTTAGCAACGATAAGGGCCAAAAGATATCTCCAGCAGTAATTAACGCCCAACTAGTAGCTATGTGCTCAGAAATGGACAGCGATGGATACTTCGAAGTTTTTGGTCACGGTGTCGTACGAGAAATCGACGACTCAGAAAACCGCTTGGTTCTTATTACACCCGAGCCTCCGCAGGTGTTAGAGAAGGTTTTTCACTTGGTACGTCATAGCGTATCGCTGCCTCCTTCTATGTATATGGATATCAGTGACGTTACTACATCTATTCCGTTCGTAATGACAGGAGAACTGGATAATCGGTTGGATCAGATGGCTAAAAGGTCTTATCTTCCGGCCAATAAAACTTCGGTGTAGTAGTATGTTTTTATATTTTATTTTTAGATTTGTTGAAGATTTTTAGTTAATAATTGAAAATTGTTTTGTGTTAATAGTTCTTTATAAGAATGTGGACTGCCGGGTCAAAGTCATATTTAATATTAATAATACATCTTTTGCGTTTGGATTGCGGCGTTTTTATTAATGGATCTACGCAGGTGGTTTAGTTGTGTATCCCAAGTGCGAAACCGGATGATGTTCACATTTATTTGTTAACATCAATCTTTTTTCGCTGAATACACTTGATAAGAGGATTTTCCAACTTTGCTTTCCCTTCTAAAAAGTAATTTTGCTCGGAGTTCCCAAAATATGATACTTTCGATTAGGACCTCATCGCTCTTCACACGGTGCTAAATCTGGCGAATGTGGTGGATGGTTGATGAATTAGTATCCCACTTTATATAATTGTGCCGTGCAATGACTGCATAATAAGCGAGTGCGTTATTCTGATGAACGAAAATGTTACTCCAGATCTATATTATCTTTTGTTCTTGATTACCACAGATATATATGTAGTGTTTCTTTACGCATCTCTTCCATTTCTTGATTATATCTTTGTGTTAGTGATAATTTAGTTATACACATGTCTTAATTGTCGCAGATATTAATCGATTACAAATACAGAATGTTATAATCCATTCGCTTAGCTAGGGCATATTTTGACAGCTTCATTGTCGGAAACCTACAACACAACAATTCCTACTTCTCAGTATTAATAGCTCAAGTATACTACTATTGCAGACTTCTTTCTTTGAAAAAAAGAAGAATTATTCTAAATAGTGGAAGTGTATACTAAACCCATCAAATTTTGGGTAGTATATATTTAAAAAATATATACGTATATTTTGGCCTAACCGAATCTCCAATGAAAATTTATGGAACCAAAGCAACCAAGAAAATGTCATAAAGCAAATAAGGCGAAGAAAATAGAGATGGCTGGGCCACACACTCCGTAGACCGCCAAATGACATTGCCAGGACAGCGCTGGATTGGAATCCCCAAGGCCGACGGAAAGTAGGCAGACCTAAGGGAACTTGGAGAAGGACAGTACTGGACGAAGGGAGAAAAATGGGAAAATCCTGGCTTGAAATCAAAGCACTAGCCAGAAATAGAGTTCGCTGGAGACACTTTGTGGAAGCCCTATGTTCCTCTTAGGAATCTTGGGACTATATATATATATATATATATATATATATATATATATATATATATATATATATATTTAAAAAATATATTTTAGTTGTTATAATTTAACATAACTATTGATTATATGGTGCAGATAAATAAATATTGATTGTGGATAATTCGCAAAGTTCTATTTTATCTACTATTTATAGTTTATTTTTATGAACGAGAGAGTAATTAGCATAATTTTAACTGGTACATCCGACCACTCCATGGGCGTGCTCAAGATTAATTGAAAAATTACTTTGAATAATTGTAAAAAATAAATGAATTATTTCAGTGTTATGGGTATGTAAACAAAAGTGACCTCTTTTATCACACACTATATTAGAACTGACTGGCCTACATTAAAAAGGGTTTTAAAAAATTCACATTTTTTTTAATTTTTAAAAATTACAAAAGAGAAAAAGAGTTTTTAAAACCGTCTAAGGTATGTTAAATAGATGAATAAAAATATTAATATAAAACTTACAGCTACTTGTTACAAATCCAAATCAGATTCAGAAGAGGAACTTTCAGAACCAAGATTTATAATAACTGGCTCGATCATTTTATCAGTAATATTGTCCAGCTTCCACATTTTTTCCTCTTCTTTAATAGTGTGATTTACTGCCTTTTCCCAGTTTTCAGGTTTTACATTATTTACGGCCTCCAAAAACAACTGTTTAACATCATGAATTTTAAAAGTGGTATTTTTTCTTGAAACTTCACTCTTTATCTGTGCCCATACCAGTTCAATCGGGTTTAATTCACAATGATATGGTGGGGATCTAAGTACTGTCATTCCACGATTTTTGGCAGTTTCATCAATTTCGTATTTTTTAAATTTTTCTTTATGAAGGGCACACAACGAATAAAGTTCCTTTCTTATAGATATGGGATGGTACGTAATATTTTTTGAATTCAGCCAATTCTGCAAGTCTTTTTTTAACCACTTGGTTGTGGGCAGTCCTTCTATAAGTCTGGAGTGATAACTTGTATTATCCATTACTATTACACAGTTCTTAGGAAGAAGATCTATCATTTGTTCGAACCATTCTTGAAAGACATCAGCGTTCATGTCTTCATGGTAGTCACCGGTACGAGTTGATTCAAAAGTTAATAAACCACCTTCAACAAAACCGTCTGAACTGCCAATGTGTACTAGTATCAGCCAGCGTCCCTTTCCTGATGGTGGGTTTAAACCAGTAGATAAGTTATTTACAAAAGCGTGCCTTTGACTTGTAACAGTTTCATCCTGCCAAAATTTATTTGGTGTATGACCCTCGTTGATCCATGTTTCATCAAGATAAAATATTTTTCTTTTTTGGTTTCTCATTTCCTTTATGGTTCTTAGAAAATGTCTTCTCCATATGACAATATCGCTTCTTTCTAATAAAATAGACTTTCTGGGATTCTTTTTCCAGCGGAAGCCTATTTCTTTTAAAAGTTTCCATAACGTACTTCGACTCATTTCTGGGTAATCCTTATCATCTCGAACTGAGACAAGAACTTTATCCAATGTTGGAAATTCTTGTCTAAAGAAGAATTCATGCACTTTCCGTCGAAGTCCTTCTTTAAAATGATATTCTATTTAAAATTTTGGTTTCCCTGGAGCATTACGTGGCATTTGAAAACTACCACATTTCTCTTCTTTAATAACCCTGTAAATCGTAGATTTCCCAACACCAAGTGTACTGCTAACTAACTCAACGGTCTCATCAACACTTTTACATTAACGTTTGTCTGTAAATGATTTAAAACAATTAAATATTAATGTTTTTTCATTAACTGTTAAAGGACCAATTTTCGGCGTTTACACGGCACTTCCAAATTTTCCATAACACTAGTATACACAATAAACTGCACCTTGCAACTGAAGTACCTACTTTTAGTGAACTGTTAAGAATTTTGAATACGCCACTTGGGCCTTCCTACAAAATGGAAAAACCCACTATCACATTTTCTGTGGAATAAGTTTAGAAGGTAATTATCTAGTCAATTACTGTCGTAGATTCCTGGAATTAAAGAATTAAATGTTTGATTGTTGAAACCCTTACTTCGTGGAATGCACTCATTTCAGATAAAATAAAACGTTTTATTTTATCTAAAGAATTAAACTTTATTTTGCAAATAGGTAGGTACTTATTAAACTTTTATTGGTTATATATAACCAATAAAATAAACATCTTACATTTCTTGCAAATTCATTAGTACCTGTTAACCTCCATCACTCCGACACTGGCAACCTTATTTAGGGATTAGTAACCCTCACAACTATTGTATTCGATTCTGCTCCAACCTTTATACCTGGTGGTCATACTCAATTTAAAATTGTTTTCCTATATACTTCTGTAAACTTGTTGACAAATATCTGTTTTTCATTGAGTCACCGGTATCAACAGTTTAGGGATTTGCATACATAATTTATTGTTTTATTACTCTCTCATACATAAAAATACACTATAGTTTGTTTACTATTAATATTGGCTGTGAGTACGTGTGCTTGGTTGTATAGTAATTTCCAGCCACTTTTAGTCTGTCAAAAAGTAACTAACTTCGCAAAAAAATAATTACTAAATTCACTAGACAGTTCGGACTGGGAATAGCGAACCGAGTATAGCATTTATTAATAGATTTGTCAACAATGTTATTAAAACGTCGTCCAATCGCAGAAGATTTATTACACAATAGAATTAAGATTTAGTTTGAAATAAAACATTAAAAATCATTAAATTAGTTATATCAAAGCCATGATTGTTATTTTACTTTGATGTATAGAGGGTAAATTAATATTTTCATTTTTGTGCCTTAAAATGTACCTCTTCCTCTTCTTTCTATTCTGTCAATGACCGTTTCTGTAACATTCATCTTATTTCTTATAGATTCGTTGGTCTTCCTTTCCAGTCTTGATTTTCAGATCGGCATTAATTGTCCATACTTCAGAACCATAACAAAAAACTGATTCAATTATGGTTTGGCCTATTCTTTTTTTGTTCCTTTTGGAAATATTGCGATTCCACCATAAGTCCTTGTCTTAGTCCTTTAGTTACTTTTATTGGCTCTGATAGTCTATTTCCGATTTTTAGGTAAGTAGTGTTACTCCTGTACTTTTGTGATTATTCCTAAGGTATGGACACAATTTAAATCTTGAAACTATATCATACGCCTTTTTAAGGTCGAATGAAGGTTAACTGTACGTCGGTACCAACCGCTATTCTTTTTTCTATTAATTGTGGGAGTATAAACGAGTCTTGTACTGATAGTACAAGACCTACCTGGCGTAAATCTTTCGTCTTCGCTAATTAGATGTCCTACATCATCTAGTATTTTTCCATTTATTATCTTTCCAAACAATCTCCCGAAAGTAGGTAGGACACTTAATCATCTGTAGCAGTTAGGATCTTTTCGATTACCCTTTTTAAAGATGGACACTTGGTGAGAGGTTTTCCATTCAGATGGTACTTTAATTTGTTGGCAGCATTGATTCATTAGAAAAGGTATCCGTTCTATTAGGAGTGGACCTCCTGCTTTAAGTAACTCTACAGCTATATTGCCAGGTCCTGGAGATCACCCGTTTTTCATTTTAATTAACGCAGTACGGACCTCGTTGTTAGTAGTATTAATGTTATTATTGGTTTGTCTCTCCATACTGTATTCCTCTTCCATATATTCCAATCTGGACTCTTGGAGTAAATTTGTATAGTAATTTTCCCACTTTTCTATAGGAATTAAGTTGCTTAAGGAGTTATGGGTGTTTTTCTTTAGATTAGTGATAGTTCTCCATGCTTCCGTAGTCTGAGAACCAACAATTAAATTTTCAACTTGGACACATTTTTGTTCCCAGAAATTGTTTTTTGCTTCTTTTATTTGATTGCGCACTTCTCCGTTTTTATGTACGGGGCACGGGGATACCGGCCGTAGCGCTACAACGGCGGAATTTCAAAAGGTACTTACTTAAAAACCACCCTCATGTAAATATAGCAGCGTTAAGAGATTGTTCCCATTGTTATTTTACATTGTTACTTATAAAAACATCTTTAATTTTAAGTTCCAAACATCGATATAATATAATAAGGATGGAACCTAAAAATAAATGCTTGCGTCCAAAGTAGCTAGTAACAATGGCCGATCTTGTTTCCGGAATTTCAGTGGTGTACGAAAAAATTCTTTTGCTACATACAATAATTATTTATTTTTGTTTTTAGTTACATTTGAATCAAAGGTATGATGTGTAATATTTTAAACTTAAAAAAATATTATTTTTATAACATAAAACATATATATTTTTATTTATAGTTGCGCATCTCACGCCACTGATGTGACTGGATACAAAATGTTAAAAATTTAACGAATTTATTAATTTACCTAAAAGAATGTATTAAATTATTGACTTGAACACATAATGTTCCTTGTTTAGCATTAAAATATCGGGAAATAATTAATCACCTGTCAAATTCACATCGGACATTGTAGCTAGTAATGTGACGTCACTACCATCGTCTATCAACACAGAATAATAAACAATCAGAAGGGTCACTCTCAGATGCCGCCTTTGAAGTTTTTCAGCACGCGCGCCATGTTTTAGGAGGACACAGACATATGATTTGTGTGGTTATGTAATTGTTTATATTTATGTTTAATTATATTATATTTATGTTATTATATTTAACAATGTTAATATAATTGTATAATATGTCTATGATTGCCGTAAGTCGAATAAACCTGGTTAATTTTTCCATGCACACCACATAAACAACACTAATTTCTTTAAAATCCTCCTAAAACATGGCGGAACATCTGCGCGGAGGAGATGCGCGTACTTAATTTTCCGTGGAGAGTGGGTATTCTGTTTGTTTATTATTCTGTGCTATCAACTACATGTAAAAGTATCAACAGGCTCCATCCTAAAGGTCGATTCAGACACATCAGTCACGTCTCGTCACAGTGATTGCGCCGAACCGAATAATCCGTCATACAAAATATTCTTTAATACAAATATGTTGCCGGCATTCACACTCATCAGTTGACAGTTTCCCAGCTGTCAGATAGTTGATAGTTCTGTGACCAAACAGGACCGGTTCGGCGCCGAAACTATGACGGGACTGATGTGTCTGAATCGACCTTTAGTATATTATATTGATGGTTTCAAAACAACTGGAAGATATAAATGACAGTTGACATATTTTGGTAGATTTAGGTTTTTAAAATTTTGATACTATGATTCAACCCAAAACTTGAAAAAATAGTTAGGTTGAGAATAAAAAGGGGAATTTATTCCGTTTCAAGATGTTACCCTAATATTTTGTGATACTATTTGATATATGTACAAATATGTATTTTTGAAATAAAGTTTAATTCACATATAGTCTTATATAATTTACTGATGGGGAGTTAGTATTTTGACTGATATTTTATGAAGAAATCGGCAAAAACGTTGCCGATTCACCAATAAAACCGATCAGGAAATAATGATGACAGGGATAAACGGGAAATACTGTTGCGAATTGAGGAATAGGATAGAAGTGCTTGTTTGAAGAAGTAGTTTTGATACTATTTAGATTGGTTATGTCATGGACGTATATTAGAGAACTGAAATACAGAGAGGCTAGGTAATACGATATAATAGTAAAAACCAACCTGAAACTGACGGTTTAAGATGTTTTCGACTAACCCACCTTGTATCTTCAGGAATACGATACAGCGGTCAACCTTATAATCCGATTACGAAGGTATTTTGGCCGACCAGTGTCGTAGCGTGGGAAAACGTCAATAGAACTTTTAAGAACGGCTGCAGATAGAGTCAAATGGGCCAAGTTGATCGGCAATGTCCTTAGGGATGGGGCACGTTAAGAGGAAGATAAAGTTCATTTCTGGGAGCTTCTTGCTTCATCGATATATTATTCACATAAAAGCCGAGTACATCTAGAAAGATTTCGCCGATAGTTATCTTGCATAAAAATTAATTTGTTAAAAAAATGTGCTATATATAAATCTTAGTGAATCATAGAATAACTATTATTTGAAAAGTTAAATTTGGGTGTAAATTGGCATGGCACAGCAGCAGATTGGAAGTTTCACATAGGATGAAAGAGCTTCAATAGATAAAGGAAAAACAATACATCAAGTATTGATACATATTTACTTTAAGATATAGCTATAAAAAGCTATCAGTACATTAGTGTACAAGTTTATTGATATTTAAACAATATTACTACCGCCACAGAATAATAAACAATCAGAATGCCCATTCTCCATGGAAAATTCAGTACGCGCATCTCGTTCGCGCAGACGTTCCGCCATGTTTTAAAGGGAACCGAGGGAAAGGGAAAGTGTTTATGTGGTGTGCATAGAAAAATTAACCCAGTTTAATTGGTTCACTTATGGCAATCATAGATATACAATTATATATAATACTGTTAAATATAATAACATAAATATAATATATATAAATATAAACAATTACATAACCTCATAAATCATATGTCTGTGTTATGTGTTTCCTTCTAAAAAATGGCGCGTGTGCTGAAAAACTTCAAAGGCGGCATCTGAGAGTGGGCATTCTGATTGTTTATTATTCTGTGCTACCGCCACTGAGTTATGAGTAGATAAGAGATCAGCCACTACAGAATTACATGACGATGACAGTGATGACACTCGTAGCACAGAATAACATATAGAACAGGTAACATTTGATCATATTCTGTGCTTGTAGTAAACAAAATATAACCTTGAAATTTTGTTGACGTATATGTTTTTAATATTCTCCGATAAAAAGAAGTTACGTCGACTCTACCGGTTGGTTGGAAGTAAAGTGTTTTCAAAAAAATAGGAAACGTGTTTTATCACATCATTTGCATTTATGTTTTAATTAGTATAAGCTAGAACTATGACTTCATTCAAGTTGATTATATTTAGTATTAGTACTGTTTTAGCCATAACTTATGTAGTTGCTGATGAATCTTGCCAAACTTTTGCAGGAGGAAGTGTTTATCCAGCGTCTGAAAAACAAGCTGTCCACAATTTACAATACTCAAAAGCAGTTAGTAAGTGTTGTATTTTACTTGGGTTTCTTGGGAGATATAATTTTATTTCTTTCTACTTTTATGCAACAAAAACTATCTTTCAGATTTTTCCTAATAAACATATTTATAGTCACTATTGACTAGAATCATATACTTTCTTGTTATTTATGACACTACTTTAACTCTCTTGATGTCAATAAGATTGTTTAATCTTTTTCAGTCTCAAAACCTGCTCCTTATTGGGAAGCTACAGCAGTTAAAAATGGAGAAATTGTTCAATTGAAATCTACAGATTTCTTAGGGAAATACTTGGTGTTCTTTTTCTATCCCCTTGACTTGTAAGTATAGGATTGCTAATAATGTCCAATTAGACTTATATAAAAATTATTTTCAGCACATTTGTCTGCCCAACCGAAATATTAGCCTTCAGTGATAGAATCAAAGAATTTAGAAAGATCAACACAGAAGTTGTGGCTTGTTCAGTAGACTCACATTTTACACACCTGGCATGGATAAACACCCCAAGAAAGGAAGGTGGATTAGGAAATGTGAATTTCCCAATTCTTTCAGACTTAACTCATAACATAGCAAAGGATTATGGAGTGTATTTGGATGATTTGGGACATACCCTTAGGTGAGAAAGTATATGAACTAAGATCAAAATTTATTTAATCTCCTTTAAAACACAAAATTATTATTATTACATTAAGAGAGTGCTTACTACTTCTAAAAACTAATAACTATATTAAAAGCTAAACCTAGACAGAATAAAACAGGTAAAAAACACTATACATCTAAATTAAATTTTAAGACAATAACTTTTGCAGACTAGAAATTTGTTTCAAAAGCAACTTTTATTTGTTTCACAGAAGAATTTGTAACGATAGTATTTTGCCTACCACAGGGGCATTAATATAAGGTAGAAAATTGGGGGAAGAAACTATTGGGGGTAAAGATAGGGCAAGCAAAATAATCGCTACTGATGCGAACGGACACTCAGGGTTTCGTAGGAGAGCTGGGGTCGTGGATAAGTAAAATGGGGGTTAGAATGGGGCAACTACAACAAAAAGAAATAAAGGGCTTTTGGGATAAACAGAATAAAAATAAACAAGAAACACCTCAAGGAATTTAATATAGGGCGCCACTTGAGGTGCCTAATTATGCCTATTACAACCACTAGTTGTAACTAGGGAAATAATTAGAAAACAAATTCAAAACATAAAAAACATATCTTTTTCAAATAAAAATCAATAAAGGTTAGCTCAAAAAAATAAATAAAAAGTTAACACAACAAAATTTAACCTTTATTTATGTCACCACAAACAGTTATAAGGAGGAATACAAAAATATTCAACAGTCACAAAATACACAAATATCAAAACTTATGGTTATGTATGTATGTCGAGAAAGGATAATACTAACTGTCATATATCGAAATGAAATATTAAACCTTTTTGAAACATTAATTTTAATTATAGCAGTCAACTTTATTTAAAAGAAAACTAATAGGACAATTAGCTAATCCATAAAATTTATAATTTCATTTATTTACAATTTTTTAGTTTGTCATCAAAGCAAATTTCTTTATTATTGAAAAATTATTTATTTTTACTTTGAAAAGTAATTTTTAATTTTAAAAGTACCTGGTATCACTGACTGATGTATTTCCTTTAAGAAAATTTTGGAATCGGAATTGAACCAAAACACTGCAAAATATACAACTGTGTCCCACTTAAGCTGCAATTCAGTCTGAAGTGACTTATGAACACAAATAGACAATTTTTTGGAAGTTGGCCACTGGAATCGGGCTTCGGATCATCCTGAATGACAAAAAACTGCAATCTTCAAAACTCGCCCACTCAATTTCCTCCCAAAATCATGTGAACCTCTTAAACGGCTGGAAACGCCGTTTTACAAATCTCTCAGATAAAACACAGCACGAACAAATCGGTGGTTAACTCAACAAAAAAAACTGCCAGATCGCATTTTGAGTAAAAATTCACTTTTCAAATTAAAAAAAAAAACGGCTTGGAAGACTACACCCGCAAGCTATTCCGAATCTCAATTCCAAAACTTGACTGTTTTCTTTGTCTCGGTTTACTCCACACTGCTACTATTTACACATTTTTCCATAACAAAAATGCAATAACGAATTTAAAGAAAATCCGGACTAAACAATGAAACCGACTGACTTTGGCAGCGATTCCACCGAGAGTGACGAAATTAAAAATTTGTTCGCTTAACTTGAAAATCAACGAACTGCTGAAATAGCAGAACCAACGAACGACGTAGATATCCTTTGAAACGCATTTACATGAAAAGAAATCGCCGCAGTAAAATAAACAACAATTAAATGGATTTATTACTCTACGACGTTAGAATGATTGAAAACACTTTTCGAAAGATACGAACTAAAAAACAGAAAACATTCTTCGTTTTATTAAGACGATTTCATATACGAGGCGACTTTAAATATACTTCAAAGAATCAATCAAATTTAAAATGCTACAATACCCCCACGTAAGAGCGAAAACTGGACTAACAGGAAAAGTTTTCGTTTAGGGCGAACAACAATCAGGTTGGAACAACAGTAGCATTTTTTAACTACTGCAACAACACATAATGACTTCAATAACTCAAACAGAGCAAAAAACAACAAACAAAAATCATAACCAAAACTACACATCATAACTGTTTATGGTTCTAACATAATAACATACAAAATAAAACTGGATGCTCGATTTGACGAATCGGTACCAGGTACAGTTCGTTGGCTCTTAAGCACAACGACACAATGGCAGATTTCTACTAAAATGGCTCTAGCCTAACCAAAAACGTGGAACAGACCAGTGTTGAAGTTTCTGGGAGCGAAAAGAGGGGTGCTTCCAGCTCAACAAAGGCGGGTGGCCAACAACACAGCTTGGACAAGCTTCGCTATGGTTATCCACATAATAGATAACCAAAACAAATATCAAACAATAACAAACTTGACTATAACAGTCAAGCTATGAATTTTCAACCACTAGTTGAAAATCAAACACAAACAGAAGAAAACAGGATGGCCAATAGTTCCATAGAAATATCCTCTGGGATCGACACAGCGAAAAATTTCCAAGTCAGGAAACTCCCAAAAGGACCAAAGAAGAAAATAAATCAAAAATGCTAATACACAATCTTATAAAAGAAGAAAGAACAGGGGCACATGGCATACAAGCCATAATCAATACACAATCAGTTCAGTCTCAAACTAAATACTTCCTGAAGAAACAAAAAAAACTCGTAACAGTCTTCCAAAGAAAACAAAAAAGTTACGACAACACTTCAAAAGAAACAAAAACATCATTACAGATCTCCAAGGGAACTAAAGAATCACTATAATCTTCCAAAAGAACAAAAAAATCATTACAGTCCGTCATCAACAATAAAACTTCCAACTGGGTACACAAATCTCAAAAGCAGGGCAAGAAGGGTAAAGAAGAAGAAGAATATCTATACACAAGGCAAAAACTAATGCTTATCTTCCTTAAAAGCTCAACAGGTCACCTGGCGGACGAATCCAAAACTCATCGACCTAGCCGTTCCTCTTATGACAACTAATAAGGTCAAAGACATAGTTTGGAAAGGGAATAAATGGGCAACATCAGCAAATAAACCTCATCATTTCACGGATAATAATCGAATACAACATCTTGATACAAATCAGAAAGAAAACGTTCACTATTCTTCAATTAAACTCGAACATGGTCACAACAATAAGTCTGGGGAATTCTTAGTGGGTCATTCAACGGTAGTACTAGAAATACTTCAGATGTTTCACTAACATGGTCTCACAATCAACATAAACAAAATTTTCACAATAAGCGGCCAGGTACTTTCACCTCAGCAAATCAAAACGTCACAATGGACAATGCAAGTATTTGTACCTCCGCTTTTACCAAATCAAAAACACTACATCACAAACTCTACAACAAGAAGGAATGCTATTGAGACTAGGTCAATAGTCTTACTTCAACACTTAGAAAGGCTTATCCTTTCTAATATATCACGGAAAGGGAATGCTGCTACGCAGTCTTACACAACAACAGAAATATCCAAGGAAACACAAATCCAGGTCACATGCCTGTACGTCCTATATGATACTTCAAAAACACAATACTCAAATCACAAACTAACACATTTTAGACCATCAACATATCTCCACTACATCTGACCACACAAAGACACGGAAAGACACTAAACTAACAGACAGAAAAAACATCACAACACTTTCGCTATGTATTCTCAACAAATCGGCCTTAGCCAGGAATACACGAAGTCATACCATCACTCTCTTCTACGTGTACACAAAAAAGAACTTGGGAGAAACACAAGACTAACAGACAAAAGAAAAATAACAATACTCCGCTTTGTCACTAACAAATCGGCCTTAGCCAAGGACAAACGGAATCGTATCATCATTTCCTCCTACTTATAACACAGAATAGGGACAAAGAAAACACGGGGAAACACGGAAATAACAAACATAAGGGAAATAACAATACTTCGCTTTGTCGCTAACAAATCGGCCTTAGCCATGGACAAACGAAATCGTACTATTACTTCCTCCTACTTATAAAACAAAAGACAACAAGGGAAAACAATGGACAGATCATGGACTGTAAAATCAGAAACTTTTTCTTTTTCGGGGCTAAAAAAATTTCACACATTGCCTGGACTATTAAACTTTAAAGATACGAAAAAATTTGACCTATATTTTTCGTACAACAGCTGATTAGAATGCAATAAATTCCTCAAACACTCAATAAGAAGACGAAATAAATTGACTTAACACTTAAAGAAAGGACAGCGTCTACATACGAAATAAATTATTTCGTTAACGTAAACAAAATTCTTTTCTCAGACATGGGATGATTACTTTAAGACGAACAAGAATAAACAAACTTGATATCGTTCACATTTTAAAAATGCCGACAATAAGAAAATCGCATTTCAAGCATTGGCGAATGATATCATTCCAAATACGTATTATTTAATTCACAAGGAAAAATAGACGAGAATTAAATTTCAACGTAATTTTACGAAAACTGGGCACAACAGAAAATGGAAATCGTAGCAGTTAATTTGGGACAGGAATAGACTTGATTTAACGAAAAACTGGATAAAACAAATCCACAAAATAACAGGAAAAAAAACGGTTCGAAGCAAACTCAACGAACTTCACATACAGGGTGGGACAAAAATACTGAAACAATGATTGGGTGAAAGCAAATACACAACGTATACAAAACAACATACTCGATAAACTTCACAAACAGGGTGATACAAAAATACTAACAATATTGAAAACTTGACTTTTGATTGAGCTACATAAAATAACACAAAATAAAAAACCTTGCTCTTGTTCTGAAAACTAAATGAGATTGCTCTTAGGCAAAACTAAACAGCACCTCCGATCACGAGTATAAACACTTGTCATCATTCAGATACAAGACAGGAAACACAAAAAGGAACTCAGGGGAACACAATCTCCTAATAACCCGTGGCATTACATACGCCGTCAAAGCTGGTTAATTAGGGAACAACAGGGGAACACAGGGGACTACTCTTCACATTCACAATCTCCTACTAGCCCGTGGCATAACACAAACGCCGTCAAAGAGGGCCTAGAGGAAACAATGAAATGGCATAGGACAAACGACAAAACAACAACTGTACTCATCAGCTCAAAGAAAAGTCACTCAAACAATAAACACATTTACTCAAAATGACCGGACAAAACAAAATTACAAAAACCGATTTTTCTGTAAGAAATGTCAAATCAATCAAAAATAAATGGCACAATAACGGTACACTTAATTTGTTACTGTAAATAACTTAA
This sequence comes from Diabrotica balteata, assembly GCA_918026665.1. Lineage (NCBI taxonomy): Eukaryota > Metazoa > Arthropoda > Insecta > Coleoptera > Chrysomelidae > Diabrotica > Diabrotica balteata. The sequence continues at coordinate 149,031,406 of OU898281.1, forward strand.
AATTCAATATTCAATCTCAAAATATTTGCTTTCATTTACCAATACACATAAAATACATATAGAAAAATTTCTACAGTACACGAAATAAAAGAAACAACATTACATATGTCAATATACAACAAATACATCTGTTGATATACAATAATACATATGTTAATACAAATACCATACAAAGAAAAAACAACAATATATATGTTGATACAAATACATAAACAAACTGTTTGTGGGACACCGGGGCACTACTCGGAAGGCAGGGTTTCATAAAAATGGCAGAAAATTATGGCAGAAAAACTGAAAAAGATATGTTGCTTCTGGAAAAGGGACAAAAACCTAAAGATGCAGAAACATTCAAAAGCCTGAAAAAGGCCCCACGCCAAGGGCGCCATTTTTGTAACGATAAGATACAAAAATGGCGAAAATCTAATACAGGCCACACACGTTGGGCGACATTTTTGTAACGATAGTATTTTGCCTACCACAGGGGCATTAATATAAGGTAGAAAATTGGGGGAAGAAACTATTGGGGGTAAAGATAGGGCAAGCAAAATAATCGCTACTGATGCGAACGGACACTCAGGTTTCGTAGGAGAGCTGGGGTCGTGGATAAGTAAAATGGGGGTTAGAATGGGGCAACTACAACAAAAAGAAATAAAGGGCTTTTGGGATAAACAGAATAAAAATAAACAAGAAACACCTCAAGGAATTTAATATAGGGCGCCACTTGAGGTGCCTAATTATGCCTATTACAACCACTAGTTGTAACTAGGGAAATAATTAGAAAACAAATTCAAAACATAAAAAACATATCTTTTTCAAATAAAAATCAATAAAGGTTAGCTCAAAAAAATAAATAAAAAGTTAACACAACAAAATTTAACCTTTATTTATGTCACCACAAACAGTTATAAGGAGGAATACAAAAATATTCAACAGTCACAAAATACACAAATATCAAAACTTATGGTTATGTATGTATGTCGAGAAAGGATAATACTAACTGTCATATATCGAAATGAAATATTAAACCTTTTTGAAACATTAATTTTAATTATAGCAGTCAACTTTATTTAAAAGAAAACTAATAGGACAATTAGCTAATCCATAAAATTTATAATTTCATTTATTTACAATTTTTTAGTTTGTCATCAAAGCAAATTTCTTTATTATTGAAAAATTATTTATTTTTACTTTGAAAAGTAATTTTTAATTTTAAAAGTACCTGGTATCACTGACTGATGTATTTCCTTTAAGAAAATTTTGGAATCGGAATTGAACCAAAACACTGCAAAATATACAACTGTGTCCCACTTAAGCTGCAATTCAGTCTGAAGTGACTTATGAACACAAATAGACAATTTTTTGGAAGTTGGCCACTGGAATCGGGCTTCGGATCATCCTGAATGACAAAAAACTGCAATCTTCAAAACTCGCCCACTCAATTTCCTCCCAAAATCATGTGAACCTCTTAAACGGCTGGAAACGCCGTTTTACAAATCTCTCAGATAAAACACAGCACGAACAAATCGGTGGTTAACTCAACAAAAAAAAACTGCCAGATCGCATTTTGAGTAAAAATTCACTTTTCAAATTAAAAAAAAAAAAAAACGGCTTGGAAGACTACAACCCGCAAGCTATTCCGAATCTCAATTCCAAAACTTGACTGTTTTCTTTGTCTCGGTTTACTCCACACTGCTACTATTTACACATTTTTCCATAACAAAAATGCAATAACGAATTTAAAGAAAATCCGGACTAAACAATGAAACCGACTGACTTTGGCAGCGATTCCACCGAGAGTGACGAAATTAAAAATTTGTTCGCTTAACTTGAAAATCAACGAACTGCTGAAATAGCAGAACCAACGAACGACGTAGATATCCTTTGAAACGCATTTACATGAAAAGAAATCGCCGCAGTAAAATAAACAACAATTAAATGGATTTATTACTCTACGACGTTAGAATGATTGAAAACACTTTTCGAAAGATACGAACTAAAAAACAGAAAACATTCTTCGTTTTATTAAGACGATTTCATATACGAGGCGACTTTAAATATACTTCAAAGAATCAATCAAATTTAAAATGCTACAAATTTAAAAAGTCTATATCACAGTTTTTAAAAATCTTTTAAAAAAATTTGAATTACGAATTATGAAGCCAAGAGTTCTGTATGCCTTTTCAATGATGATCCGATAATGTTCATTAAATCTCAAATTTTCCTGGAACATTACTTCAAGATCTTTGAAAGTGTTCTTTCTTCAAGTACAGTGGTAGAAATTTTGTATTGGTTCTCCATGAATTGTGTTTTTCGAGTGATAGTAAAGACATGACATTTAGAAGTGTTTAGAAACATTTTGTTATCAAAGAACCGTTGACTTACTGAGTTCAGATCACATTGCAGCATCTCATGAGTCCTGCAGAGTTGAAATTTCTCAAAAAATCTTAAAATCACCTGTAAATAGCAGGCTTGTCAAAAACTTCACACATTGAGGCAAAGCGTTAATAAATATAGCTAACAGAAGAGGACCTAAGTTTATACCTTGTGGTACACCTGATGTCGACATAGCCTGCCGGAGACAGAGTTCTGTCTCCGGCTTCTATACAATATGTAGCTTCTCCATATAAATTTTAAAGTGTTTGTTTGTCTTAGTGTATTGTATTTTGTATTGTTATGTCCAAATTTTACATTTGACATTCTACTATGTCGGATAGGCCACAATTGACGAAATGCCCCTGAAGATGATCTATTGATCGAAAGTACTTGGGCAAGATTAAATTAATCACAGTGTTCGATAGTTGCCTTGTATACCCTCAAAGTTTAATTATTCGAACATTCAACCTTATATTGTGTTATTTTTTTTGCCTTGAATGTCGTAAGATTTAATCATACTCTTTTAAAAGCAGATAGCTTTTCATTGTTTCAGTCTTTAAGGTTTTTGTTTACAATGTTTTTTTTCGTGTGGAATCATCTTATTTTTTTTTGTAAATTCGTGAGTTAAAATGTATTTTATGTAATTAAATGAAGTATTCTCTATGTTAGTTCAAATTTTTTGTACTTATATGCCTGTAATTTTCGTTACTAAAACACATTCATACTCAACTGAATCATTTTTGAAAATAGCTTGGTAATCAACTCTCATTATCGTTATTATTTTTATGGTAAATATTAAAAATTTTAGGGGCTTATTCATCATTGATACCAAGGGAGTGGTTCGTCAAATCACAATGAATGATCTACCAGTAGGAAGAAGTGTTGATGAGACAATTAGATTGGTTCAAGCTTTCCAATTTACAGATCAAAATGGTGAAGTATGTCCAGCTGGATGGAAACCAGGACAAGATACAGTAAGTATACTACAATATGGAAAATAATATTTTGGTTCGATTTTCTGTATAAAAAATAAAACAAAAAAACAGTTACTGTGTTGCTTTCAACTACTCTGAGCTGTTCTGCAAAAGAGCTGTATTGGAAATTAATAAAAGAAAGTTACAAAATGATGATAAATAAATAAATGATACAAAATTAAGTTTTGCTTTCATAATAATATATAATAAACTATTATTTAAGATAATTTCTTTTTTAGATCATCCCCAATCCAGTTGAGAAAAAGAAATACTTCGAGAAACACTGAAGAGTGAATCAAAATCGTGATTTTATCATTGTAAACTTAAATAATTATGACTGACTGAAATTTTCTTAAAAAATGCATCATTTTACATCACATTTTTACCCTTTGTTACTAACTGTTAATTCTTGTTTTATGATTCATATAAATATTATTGGCATGTTCATTCCATTACATTTTTTTAAATAAAAAGTTTTGAAAAATTTAATGCAGCATTATTTGGACCAACCAACAGATTTTGAAGAGTGCTCAAAGGCTATAAGATATTCAAGAAACTCTCAATAATAAAAAAAAGGACCTACTACTGTTGCTACAACACTCTTAATAGTGTCCTTCGCAGCTGTAGGTGAAACTTTTGGAAGAAATAATTCTAGAACAACAAAAAACAATTTATTACAAACACTGGACTATACCCCCAGAACAACTGAGCAAGTATTTCCATTTTTAAAAATAAATGCACAAAATGTCCACAGAAATGGCTCTTAAATTGAAGATCTGGGTGCAAGAACCGGGCAACTCCATTTTGGTGCAGGAATCAGACAAATCCAATGAATCTTCATTAAGTTTGCATAGCAAAGGATTTATCTGATCAAGAATTACAGTGCAACAGTGAGGAAATGAAAGAGTATATCTACCGTCAGAATGGATAAAGTTAATTGAGCAAATTTCGAAAAAATTCAAGGTGATTCCTGCAGAGCAAAAGATGATCCTATACTTTTTGGACCATTTTAAATCAGCCCGCAAAATGTAATATAAAATAGGTATACAAAAATTATCAGATTATTGAAGTAAGTTCAAGATTTATTTCCACAAAATTTTTATGAACCAAAAAGGAGATATACAGCATTCTCAATGCCTAATAATAAAGCATACTCAAAGACCTTCTTGGTCTTCAAGAAAATCTTGGTTTTTGCACCAAGGTCTTAAATTATTCTTGAATACATGCTTAGTAATTGTTCATTATTGCAATGTAAATACTAGTTAAAATAAAATACAAATATTCTTAACTAAACTTTTATTTTAATAATCTTGATTACAACTATTCATAAAACTTCCTGATTCAATTACTAAATTTTCATCCATTCCATCATCACCTACTTCTTCTGAATCAAAATACTTTTCTTCTTCATCATTATCTATTTCATGCATATCATCATATGAGGTGTCATTGTCAACTTTCTCATAATTAAAGTCCTCATCTTTTCCATCTAAAAACGATTCATACATAGTTGTGACAAATTCGTCTTTTAGCAATTTTCTTTCTTCCAGTGTAATAAAGGTAGATTTTTGTGTAGCGTTTGGCATCTTAAAGGTATTTTTACTGCCTTCAAACTCACCCCAATGCGATGTCGATGGCCGTGAAGTAGAAATGTCTGATTCTTCTTCGTCTGAGTCCTCTTCCTCCATTTGATTGTTTTCTATTTCTTCTTCATGTTGTCTAACTGCTTCAGCATTATCTCTATCTATACCTACAAAATAAAGTATATAATAACAGCACTAAAACGCAGTACATTAGAAAAAAATGGTAATAAATAATTGCTAGAAAAACTCTAAAATAAGAGACAATCACTAATAATTAATCAGAAGAGAAGATATTAAAGGGGACACTAAATTATGTTCACTCACAATTAATAGATAAAGATTATAGCTGTTTTGTCTCTGAAATCACATACATACATATCCCAACTTTGTATTTGTTTACAAATATGTATTTTTATGTTACCAACCTTCCATTAATATTTTAACAAAACTGGTTTCACTATTCATCTCATATTTATCTCTTTCTTTTTTCTCTGCTGCAGATAAGTATTGTCCAATGAGTTGATTGTATAATAGTGGATTTCTTTTCATCATTTCGACCTCAGAAAAATATGAGCTATCTTGAATCATTTGCATCATAGCTTGGTATCTAAAAATTAATTTGCACTGAGAACGTAAAATTCAAGAGGTTCAGTTCCATATCTATGGTAAAATCAATTCTTCTCTAACTCTACTAATTAAGCTATTGGAAGTTAAATAATGGTAACCCCCATGTGTTCACTACATATTTATGGGGTATATTTAATTCAGTTAGATCATAATTGGATTTTATCACAGTTTAGTAATTAAATAGTTTACAAACAAATTTATTCTAAAATATATTAGGAAAATGATGAAGATTTTTGTAAGTAATATAAAAAATTAACAATACCTTCTATTTTTGACAACTACATTTTGCGTATGCCCTTGTGAACTTTTCATTAGATCATTTATAAGTATATTTATTTCTTCATTGTTAGATTCTTCTTTTAAAAGTTCTTTGAAAGAGTGCAGTTGTGGATACTTAAAATATTTACCAAATTTGATAAGAAACTGTAGCTTATTTTCATTATATAGTTTTAAACCAATTTCAAATTTTTCTTCTAGAGTTAGGTCGTTTTCCCATTTTTGTTGACTTTTGAAACAAATTTCATCGTTTTGTGTTAAGGATTTAATAATTTTATCCCGTTCAACATCCTCTTCAATAATTTGTAATGTTTCTGATTCCTTTTCGACTGTCATACTTAAACTAAAATAAAAATTCTTTAAACTTGTATTTTGATTTAGACCGAATCGGACTCAGTCCAAATCAAGAACCTAGAAATCCTTGAGTCTTGACAACAGAATTTTTTGGTTATATTATTATTATTATGACAAGTGTCAAACAAACATTACAGGGTGTTAAAATCACAGACCACTCGTCTAGACGCCTAGTGTCACCAAACGGAAGGGTGCACAAATAAAAACGTGCGTTGACCTTGGATTTCCTTCTCGATGTTCTCAGGGTACATCATCGAGCAATAAGACAAAAGAGGGAATGTAAAGGTAGAAGGGGTAAACATATTGATAGACAGGAAGTGCCATCTTGAGAGGCCACTTTAGACAAGGATAGACAGTCTCTTTCCTTGTTTAAGAAAAGAAGTCAAATTTAGTTTGGTTATGTTATTGTTTGTCCCAACTGTCACATGAAATTTTATTTATATTGAAGTTTTTTACCAATTATGTCACTTTTTAGACTATTATCGTTAATATTTAATTAAAACTTTCTAGTCTGAAAAATATTTTATAGCTATTGTTAACAAATGTTGGAAAATTTAAATTTAGCGCCTTTGCATTTCCGGATGTGTCCGCCATCAGAGGCCACTTTTTTGGTCTCCTTTTTATAACGATTAGATTCCCTCTTTTGTCTTATTGCTCGATGGGGTACATATACAACGAACTGTTACTAGTAACGTAACATTGGTTAAAATATACGCCCACCTCAATACCGGAAAATTTTTTTTAACCTAAAAGTTTATTATTATTAAAAAAAATTGTTTGTTTATTGATGGAGGAATTATTAAATGTTGAATCATTTTTTAAATCTTCTCAAGTCCATCTTTCTCGAGAATGGCTCGAAAGCTGTATACAGTGGTGCAAGGAAGAAAACCTCCCATCAAATTACACTTTAAAAGATTTGCAAGTGAATGTTTTTGAACAGTGGTTGCTCTTAGATTTAAGGGAAGTAGAAGTAGCTTGTCTCCCATTAGATATATCCTCCAAAGTAAAATATATTCTTCAAGGCAAATATGCCTTACAGTTAATGCAAGTTGTTGATATATCGAAACCTAAATATTTCCAACTACAGAGGATCAGAAATGGTGTACCTAAGAACCTTGAACAGGAATCTGAGAATTCCAAGAGAGTACTTCAACTCACTTTAACTGATGGTGTACAGGAAGTTATAGCTGTGGAGTACAAACCAGTAGAGTGTTTGAACCTTAATCTCTCTCCAGGTAGGATGTATACCAGTGGTATTATTTTCAGAGTACAATCAGTGGTATTATTTTCATTCTCAAAAGAGTATTGATCATACAATGAAATGATTAATGTACTAGTTTCAGTCTATTGTTCTGTTTTACTTATTTAGACTGTTGATAAATTCATATTTTTTAGACCACTCAGTGTAAAAAAAACAAAACAAATCTGAAACTGTTTTTTTTTCTTAAACAAATCATCTATTTTAATAAATTAGTTTTAACTGTGTATTATTGATTCTTTTAGGTATAAAAATAAGGCTAATCGGACCAATTCAGGTAAGGAGAGGAAGACTGATGTTAGAAGATAAACATGTTAAAATTATTGGTGGTGAAGTGGATACTTTACTCATCTCTAATGCTGCCGAAAATATTCTAGCCAAAAGTTTGAATCAGCCATTGAATGAGAAACCCCAAATTATTAAAGAAAGTATTTTGACTGCAGATACAAATATATTCAATGAAACAGGTAAGCATTGTACTTACTAACTTATATGCGGTTTGGATCTTTTTAAAATTTATTAGGTTATTTATTATTACATTAATTATTATTATAAACAGAAGGGAGTTAGTGGTACTATGTAGATCTTCCTCTTGTGAACTATTATATCAATTTTTTTAATTTATAAGTGTACAATAGATGGGAAGACAAAAAAAATTACCTATATTATCAGATACTACTTGATCGAACAACTTGAGTTGGAGACTTGTAGTTATTTTATTTTTAAGAGTAAGTCATAATCAGGTGGTTTTCCTAGTCTATTGTGTTAAATAAAAAGTGTGCATGTTTGCATTTATACTCATATTTAAAGGCTTATTGGATACTCAGAGAAAAGAAACACATTTTATTATGTTCCAAACATATATGATTGAATAGTGCATGGTAATGTTCATTTGTTACAGATTTTGACCTTATTCCAAAACAATGATTTGGAATAATGAATTTAATTACGTTCCACGTGTTGTTCTGGCTTTTTAGCAAGATAATGTTTGATTTTCTGAATTTAACATTGAATTATGTAAATCTTAATTTTTTAAGCCAGAAACCAAGTATCATTTGCAGGAACTGCTTAGTATGTATCCACTGAGTTTGTTTTATAGTATTAGCCCAGACTGTGGAGTATTAGGGGAAAAGTACTCTCTAATCCAGGAATTTATGTAATGTGGCCTATATTATAAAGGACAACCTCAGGAGCGTTCCGCCAGTTCATTCAACAAAAAATTTTTGGTTATTGTTTATTTATGAGCATTTATAGGTGCACAATACGTATTTTTTGAGTTTTTTTCATTTTTTGCCTAAAGTAAGTGTTGTAATGCGTAATTTCTGTATAGATAATGAAAGTACTCTAAAAGAACTGCAAATTCAGCCGGTATACATTCAATTTAATTTATTTATTATTGCAAAATTGCTTTTTTATTTATTTTAAATATATAACATTCAAGCCGATAAAATTACGAATCAAGTGAGCAGTAGTAGGCCTAGATCACTTAATTCGCTGCTGAGATATGTTAATTAGTTTATCCTACGACCTTCAACTTTGAATGCTCATAGGATTGCCAAAAAAAAATGGTAGAGGGCTAATTATTGTTTCATTCTCTTCCTAAAGCCGTAAATTTTCATAATCTTGAGTCTCTTCATAAATTTTGAGAGTTTTCTTTGTTCATGTATCAAGTACTTTATAAGTATTAGGTGACAACATGAAGTGGATTATTTTTAATTTGATAATTCTTTCAGAGTTTTCCTCTACAACCCAAACCAGAAATACCCAGAGTAATGTGATAAATAATACCCTACTTCAAAATCAAAGAGCAAACAATCAGTTTGATAGCAATAGAAATTTAAATACTCATGTGAGTAGTACACCAAAACCAAATACAGCCCCACCACAGTTCCAGAATGTAGACGATTTTGATGATGATTTCAGAATAGATTCCGAAATTGAAATGCTCATGGAGGCAGAAAGGGATTTTGAAGGAGATGTTAGTATGACTAAAAAAACTAAAAGCAAAACTCCTGATTTGTTTGAGGATGATTTTGATTTTGAAGCTATTGATATACCTAGCACTCTTAAACCTTCCACTAGTAAGAATGCTGCATCAAATTTGAATAATTCTAAAAGTATCATTAATATATCTGATAGTATAGATGAAAAAAATAACAGTGTGAGGTAAGTACATCGACATACAGGGTGTTTCAAAAAAAGGTAACCCTAACTACTGGCAACATTGTAATGAAATTTTATACGAATATGTTTTGGAAGTTGATACATCCCATGAATTTGTTTTTACATCTGATTCTCATAGAGGGCGCTAGTTACACGGGTCGTACTAAGTATTAGTCAATATAACTTTTTTAAGAGTATAATTATTAATCAAAATTTCAAGTAAACTTAAACATCAGTCAATTTTACACGAAAAAGGTACTCTTGGTAAAACTCGATACTGCGTACCGTTTTCGAAATATTTTGATTTGAAAATTATGAAGTAATAATTGATGCTGGTATAAAATAGTTAGTAATTAAACAAAACTCACAAGAAGAAAATTAAATTAATGACTAAGAACATAAAATAAAATTCAATTACAGTAAGTGTTCAAAATGCCCTCCGTTTTCGCAAATACACAAGTCTATTCTTTTTTCTAAAGATTCCATTAACCTTTTAAACGGTAGGGGATCAGCTATAATGTCATTAAATTGACGTTGAATACTTTCTTCCAATTCTTGGCGTGAATTTACCTCTGTAGCATAGACTTTTTCCTTCATATACGACCAAACTGCGTAGTCCAAAGGGTTAAAATCGCATGACCGAGGAGGCCAATGAATCGGAGCTTCTGCACCTCTACCAATTCATCGATTCGGAAAATTATTACTCAACCAATTACGTCACCTACATCAAAGTGTGGTGAAGCTCCATCGTGCATAAAAAATAAAGATCTTCACTCGTTTAGCGTTAAATCTTCTAATATCTCGAATAAGGAATTGTTTAAAAATCAAGATACATATCACCATTTAAATTTCCGGGTAGAATATGATAACCTATTAATTTGTTACCTAAAGTTGCTGCCCAAACAATAACTTTAAATGAGTGTTGGTAATGTGATACCCTTTTGACTCGTGGATTCTCATCACACCAGTAGTGTGCATTATGGGAGTTAAACATGAACTGCACTAGAACATCCTAAACATTCGCCTAAGGTTAATAACATGTCAGTGTATTCAACATTTGAGTACATTTTGATTTGATTTTACAAATAACAAGATTTCAAAACTCTAATTATTGTTGATTTATCGTCATAACAATCAATAAATGTCAGATTTCCATGGCACACTTGGAGAAAATAGAGGTATACGTATTAGAACTTTATCATCACTACCAGCATCAATTATTACTTCAGAATTTTCAGCCAGTATCGAGCTTTACCAAGAGTACCTTTTTCGTGTAAAATTGAATGATTTTTAAGTTTACTTGAAATTTTGATTAATAATTGTACTCTTAAAAAAGTTCTATTGACTAATACTTAGTACGATCCGTGTAACTAGCGCCCTCTATGAGAGTCAGATATAAAAACAAATTCATGGGATGTATCAGCTTCCAAAACATATTCGTATAAAATGTCATTACAATGTTGCCAGTAGTTTTTGCAAAATCGTAAAAAATGCGTAAATTTTTTTTTCTTCAACGCCCTGTATCTTGAAAACGGATGGCGTTACAAAAATTTTTTACTAAGCAAACCCCAATTATCTTTCAGTTTGTTACCTACCCTAGTGACGGGGTTACCTTTTTTTGAAACACCCTGTATATCTAGATTTCCTATAAAAATTACTCTAAAATTCATTTCAAAACTTGATATTGTTTATAGCACTACTCAACAGTCTGATAAAATAGGAACATCCACTGCAAGTGCTCCTACGCCAGTGGTATGGTCTGTTGAAAAGCTGGTTAAAACTATCCCGAATGTTTCTAACGGAAAATTCAAAATAAGAGCCAAATTCAAAAAGATAACTGAAAAAATGACTGTAGTAGAGGACAATTTCCATTTAGTTGCAGAAGTAGAAGATGAAGGTGCTTCAGTAGCTTTAAAATTCCATTCAGATGTTGTTTCAGACTTGATCGGTTGTTCAGTGCAAGAGTTTATGGCGCTTAGGGAAGAGTGGTTACGAAGTAATGTGGAGGCGAAGAATAAAGTATTAGGGGTAAGTTTGTGTTGATCCTTTATTTTTATATTAGGAGAGAGATCATCATCATCAGTAGCTCGACAACCCTTTTAAAGTCCTGGCTTGTTTTAGGATTTTCCGCCATTCTGTTCTGTTCCTTACTTTGTTTTTCCAGTTGGTAATCTTAAGTGTTTTTAGATCTTGTTCCACTTGTTCCATGTATCTAAGTTTGGGTCTTCCCTTTGACCTTCTCCCTACTGGTGTTTGCCTCATTGTATGTTTTGGTGTTTCAGTCGCCAACATCCGTTCAACATGGCCCATCCAGCGCAGATGTCCGATCTCTATGGATGTTATGATCTCGGGTTCGTTCTATGCTGTGTATAGTTCAAAGTTATATCTTCTGCGCCATATGTCATTTTTCTTTACCCCCTTATATATCTGTCTAAGGATTTTTCGTTCAAATGTATCTAATAGGTTCTCATCGCTTTTCGACAGTGTCCATGTCTCTTATCCATATACAAAGACCGGTTTTATCAGGGTCTTGTATATTTTGCATTTGGTTTTTCTTATGATGTTGTTAGATATTAGATGTTTAATTAGTCCATTATACAGGGTGATTAATTAGTGTGAGGAAGCTCAGTAGATCTGTTATAGTAAAAATTACAAAAAAAAAAGTTATTAACAAAAATTGTAAGCAGCTTTAAACTCCATATTTTAAAATTAGTTACAATCCTACAGGGTGTTCCGTAAGATGGTGGCAGACCAAACTTATGTTTTTTTTAAATGAAACACCCTGTATTTTATTTTAAATTTAAAATCGGCTTCACTTCCACATCACAACAATGTAAAGTTTTATTATGTTATACCGGGTATTTAAAAAGTTATAACCAATATTACCTGAAAATCGTATCAAGTTTAACTGCATTGATCTATTGCAACCATAGTTTTTTAATAATTGTTAAAAACTATAAAACATATTCATTTTCATAATATTCGTTAAATCAAATACATGGTAAGTCAAAATGCAAGTACATTATTTTCTTGGTAATTTTAAATAGAACACCCTGTATTTTATATCACTATCGAAAAGAACTAATATATTACTTCATATTTTATGAAGTACTCCCTATACCTAAAGTTATTAGTTTTAAAGATATTTTTATTTTCCATCAAAGTATTAATTTGGTAGATATTTTAACGTTTACCAATAATTATTGTGAGTTGGCCATGATTGATTTGTCAGAAACTGACAGTTTGACATTAATATTTATTAATTCAGTATTGAGGTACACCGTAAATTAGCAACAATTAGATATTATTTAGTAATTCAGTAATTGATTCAATTTAAATTAGCAATAATGAATTTTACTACTGATGAAATGGTAGATGTGATCTGGTTGGGGGAATGCAATAAAAATTCATTACTATCAGCTAGAATTTATCAAGAACGGTTTCCAGATAGGCGACAACCTAGACAAGATACATTTGAAAAATTGAAAGATTGATTTAACCGCACTGGTTCAGTGAATTATGAAAAACATGAACGAACAAAAACTAGTGTGACAGAGGAAAACGAAATGAGTGTGTTGATGGCGGTTACAGAAAACCCACACACAAGCATAAGGACTATTTCCAATGAAGGAGAACTTAGTTACTACTCTATTCAAAACATTCTATCTAAAAATAAGATGCACCCTTATCATATTCAAAAGCACCAAGAATTAATTAATGATGATTTTCAGAAACGAATAGTATTTTGTGAATGGGCCTTAGAAAAAATTAATGAGCAGAGAGATTTTTTTGAATATGTCCTATTTGGTGATGAAGCTACATTCCATCGAAACGGTTCTTTTAATAGGCATAACTTTCACTACTACTCAACAAGTAATCCATACCACATAGTAACACATAGTCAAACAAGATGGTCTCTAAATGTGTGGGGAGGTATCGTCGGTAACCATGTAGTAGGACCATATTTTTTTGAAGATAATTTAAATGGTGAGATTTATTTAGATTTTATCGTAAATCAGTTACCGATATTATTAGAAGAGGTTCCACTTAATATAGGTGAAAAAATGTGGTTTCTACATGACGGTGCTCTTGCGCACCACAACGAATTAGTACGTGGTAAACTTAATAATCAGTTTGGGGAAAGATGGATCGGAAGGGATGGACCGGTAAGGTGGCCCCCAAGGTCACCAGAATTCAATAAAATGGACTCATTTTTTTGGGGTTACGTTAAGAACGAAGTATATAAAATACCCCCAACAACAAGGGATGATATGAAAAATAGAATCCGAATTGCATTTCAAAATATTTCTTTACAAATGCTTAGTAATGTAACCAACTCTTTCAATGACCGTTTTCAAGCATGCATAGATGTTTTGGGAGGTCATTTTGAACACCTTACTTAAGTAAGATAAGTTAAACTTACTGTTGTTTTTAATTTTTCTATGTGTTGTTATATATTTTTTTTTTATTTTCCGTCGGTTATTTTTTATAAATTTTATTTTAAATAAATTGTTTTCTTTTCTGTGTCGTTATTTCGTTACTAAATTATTAAACAATAATGTCAAACTGTCAGTTTTTGACAAATCAATCAAAACCAACTCACAATAATTATATTGTGAGTTGGTAAACGTTAAAATATCTACCAAATTAATACTTTGATGAAAAAACAATAATATCTAGAAAACTGATAACTTTAGGTATAGGGAGTACTTTATAAAATTTGAAGTACGATATTATTACTTTTTGATAGTGATATAAAATACAGGGTGTTCTATTTAAAATTACCAAGAAAATAATGTATTTGCATTTTGACTTACCCTGTATTTGATTTAACGAATATTATGGAAACGAATATGTTTTATAATTTTTAACAATTATTTAAAAACTATAATTGCAATAGATCAATGTTCCTATACTCCTTTTTAATTGCACAGGGAGTTAAACTTGATACGATTTTCAGGTAATATTGGTTATAACTTTTTAGATACCCGGTATAACATAATAAAACTTTACATTGTTGTGATGTGGAAGTGAAGCCGATTTTAAATTTAAAATAAAATACAGGGTGTTCCATTTAAAAAAACATAAGTTTGGTATGCCACCATCTTATGGAACACCCTGTAAGATTGTAACTAATTTTAAAATGTGGAGTTTAAAGCTGCCTACAATTTTTGTTAATAACTTTTTTTAGTAATTTTTACTATAACAGATCTACTGAGCTTCCTCACACTAATCAATCACCCTGTATGTTTTATTAGCGATATGTATTCTTCTCTTAACTTCTTCACTGACATTGTTATCTGCGGTAACTACTGAACCTAGATATGTAAAATTTTTCACGTTTTCAATGTTATAGTCTCCTATTGTCAGATTCTGTAGGTTTCTTTGGCCTGTCGATTTACTGGCCTTCATGTATTTGGTTTTTATTTCATTATGTTTAAGCCACTGTTTTGTGCCCTCTTTCTATCGCATTAAATGCGTCTTTCATCTCTCTTTCGCTTCTAGCTATGATATCAACATCATCTGTAAATGCCAATATTTGTACACTTTTTGTTATTATTGTTCCTCTGGTGTTGATTTTTGACTCCCTAATTATTTTCTCTAATGTGATGTAGAATAGAATACAGGATAAGTCATCTCCCTGTCGTAGGCCCATTCTCACATGGATTGTTAGTTAAAAGAGAGAGATATAGATTAAAAAAGTCGATTAGAAATAAGCTGTGATATTCTGAAGATTCACTCAAGGTTGTTGTTTTTGAAGTCTCTGAACAATAATTTTAAATTGTTTTTGACCTAAAATTGTCGGAGCACTGTCAAAAATAAAAAGAGAAAATGTGAGTATTTTGAATACTTTGTCAATAGACAAAAATTTTATAAATTGTATTGCTTTATTTTTTATTTCAGGCCTTGGATAGTTTGAAGAATCGTCTTACAGATCTAGATAACGTACTAGAAGTCGTGGTCAATGTCAAAGAAAAATTTCCAGTTCTTGTAAAAATATTGTAATTATGTTATTTATATTAATAATAAATGTATATATTTTTATAAGTTTTAATATTCTTTTAAACCTACCGTTGAAGACCCCACAGCGAATATACCTATTTGAAGATTTAGCAAAAAAAGTTACAGGAAAAGTATTTGAATTAATGTTTTAATATTTTTTCGTTGCCAGTGATTTTTTCCTGTAAAAGACTAAAGATAATCGTTTTTTCGTAGTTTAAGTTGTAATATAACATTCTGTGGAAACCTTTCTATCAAATTGCCAGAATGACTGTTTAAAATACAAACGAATTAGAAATGTTTGGAAAGGTTTTTAAAATCCCCGCCGATTGTGATGAATCCCACATCGGAAAACCGGTCAGCCTCACGGATTCTGGGGAGGCACAAGCTCAACAAAACGCGCCAAAATAGATACGAACAAAGAAAATAGTTACTACTAGCCACATACAACATCTAATTGATGGCTAAAGATGAAAAGGTCTACGAATTAGAAGAAATATCCAAGATAAAATGGGATATTGTAGGACTATCAGAAGTGAAAAGAAGAGGCAAACAATGCATGCATCTAAACTCTGGAAATTGCCTATAACTATACAGGGAAAATAGACGAAACATATCGCACATCCAATTCAATACCGCTACAACTGCAAATTTATAAATTTTACAGGAGAGGCAAATGAAAATATGAGTGACAGGTTTTTTTCTTCTACAGAATAGATATTTTAAGACAAGTAACTGAATATTAGAATATTAGTAATTCAATAGCATACGAATGGATATCTTTTTTCAAAAACAAAAAATATTTAACCGTTAAAAATATTTGTAAGATATGGCGGTATTGCATTATCTTTTTAAATTACTCAATAACCATAAATGCTACGATTATACACATTAAAAATGAAAAACCAGACACAGTTATACATGGTACTCAATGACGTATAATATATAGACTACGCAGTCCCCTATTCTCGCTATAGAATCGAGTGTCCGAAAGATCTCGGCTGAAGCCGCTGAAGGTTGAAGGTATGTTTATTACAACAGCGGCGTGCTCATTTATAAGTTAATGACAATAATTATTTTTTTAATTAAAATTAAATATTTATGATTTCTTTTTGTTCCCGTCTATAAGAGAAATAATTATTTTGATAAAATAGTATGGCATTTTACTAAAATAGTAAGTAAATAACTATCAACAATTTAAAATAAAATTTGCTTGTCACACAAAATGGAGTACGTCCATGATGTTTTCAAACACAAGATCAACTTCGTTATGCTTCGTAAGAAATCATGAACTTCGTGCATCTTCGTATCAAAACAATAAACAATAACAAAGGTATTCATGTTTTGGACACTTTTTAAAGCGTTCACCGAGTCTATATATTATACGTCATTGATGGTACTTTACTATGGTCTGTTTTTTAACCAGGAGGAGTAATTCAAATTTTCCGCGCCGTAATGCTTGTTTGCAATTGGTCCAACCGCAGGCAAGTTTACTCAACTAAATTATGACATATTGACACTAATGACATTTGTGAAATTTATTTATTATTTTCCTCTAATATATAAATCGATTTCTGACTCTTTAAGTTGTTTGTAATAACTTGGACTTGGTGATATGCGAATATTATTTAATGTGATATTTTTCTAGATGATATTTATACTAAATATAGTTTAAAGTGTTTATAAATGTATGTTATTTATATCTAATTATCATAAGAAAAACGGCAACTATCCTTTAAATTTAATGTATACTTGTTAAGAAGCATTTCTATTTTGTTTTCATCACAATAAAAGAACATTAGTAAAGTAATGTTGTGTTTTAGTTTGATTGTATTGATACAGATGGTAAGAGCGCCTGCCTTTAAACCTAAAGGTCGTGAGTTCGAATCCCACCTGGGTGGAAATTTTCGTTTATTAAAAAAAATTAATAAATGAAAATAATTTCTATCCTTGTGTGATCGGTACACACCAGAGGGACCGCAGACGTTCGGATACAATTAGCGTCTCTTAGCAAAGACAATGACGTCGACTTTGCTAAGTATCAAGACAATTACTCTACACACACAAACACACACACACACACACACACACACACACACACACACACACACACACACACACACACACACACACACACACACACACACAAACTACATTAATAAACTTATCTTGATTGAGACTGGCTGAATGACAATTGTCCAACCCAAAACACACACACACAAAAAAAAGTATTGATACAGTTGATTTTGTTCTTCCTGGTTGTAGATCATCACAACAAAACTGCAAAATTATGCAATAATGCAACATAATAGATTGCATTTGTTGATTATCTCACAGAAATCCAGTTTTTTTTAGTAAATTTTATTTGTTGATAACAAATGGGACAAACTCACTGTCAAAATTAAACAAGAATCCAGCATTAAAGAAATTGTAAGTACACACTTATTTATACAAAGTATCTGGTAAGAAAAAAAAACTAGATTCAAGAAATTGATCATACCAGAATAAGAATATGGTCTACTATTAAAAGACAAATTTCTGAGAAAACCATACTTAGATCTGTAACATTATTGACTCTCCCGATCAAAATATTCTCTAAATTATAATTAAATACCATAGACTCAAGAGATCTATAAAACTGGATCACCCGATATTCAAATATATATATACATGGGACCAAATGTGAAAAAAGTCCTTTTTTTATTGTAATAATTGTAATATATATTGGAAGTGAATTGAAAAAAATTATTTTATTATTCAAACATAAATAAAATTAGGTTAAAATTGACGTGTGAGGTTGTCCGATATAAGAGAGTTAAAGTGCAGGTGACACGTAAACGTTAACACTAACGTAAACGTAAAGATATTACGTTTACGGACACTATACGTTTTAGCTGTGAAGTGTAAAACGTTAACGTCTAACGTGTGTTTCTAACCTTACTTTTACTCAAATTTGTTGTGGATTAATTACAAATTTGAATGATTAGACAGTGTCCTCTTATATTTTTTTCCTGGTTTGGTTACTTTTTTATGAAATATTTTGATTGCTTTTACAGCGGAATGGAAGATATCTTTAATATTTAAAATGTGTGGGGAATCTGATTTCGAGGATGATGACATGTACGATGCTGTACTTCTACATGTATTTGGTAATAACTTATTGGAAAATTGATATCCGTCATTTTTTTTCGATTTTTTTCACTATTTTTAGATTACAATAATACAAACAAAAGATGAATCTTTGGTTAAAATCACAAAACAACAAAAAGTTTTTAATTTTCGGAGATTTGACAGAAATTCGGTAATACTCGGAACCATCCGAACAATTTGGATAACGTTAAGGGAATCCGTAAACGCACTTAAGGTTACGGAGACCCGTTAACGCAAACGTATGTATTCCTCTACTGCGCACGAGTAGCTGTCAAATTATACGTTAACGTTTTGCCCTGCACTTTAACTCCCTATAGATTACTCGATTACCGCAAGGCCGAGATAATCAACAAAAAAAGAAGATGTATTTGGTGACTTTTCTGGTAACTTTCTTGGGTGTGAATCTGTCTTTTTGGTTTACTCCTCCTGGTTAAAAAACAGAGTATAGATAAATTTAATAATTATAATTGTATATTTATTATAAATCACTTACAAAAAATTAACTCAACAAATTGAAATAAAATGGTTGGTGTACTTTTTCAATAAGGTTATTTTTGTATAATTCCAGTAAATGCTCTTTTGTTTTCTCTTCTACAGTAGGATGCTTTTCGTAGGCTGGTTTCAAGTTATATTGCTCGAAAATATTATTATTATCAGAAAAACGACGAGTAGAAAGGTTAATAGTTTTATAGGTTGTATCGTCAAAGTTAGTTTTGTAAAAAACTTTTGTAGGAAAACACTTTTCTAAGTTATCTGAATTTTTGCCCAAACATTTTTGAAAGGTCCTTGAAATCAAAAAATTCTTCAGTGTCCATTTCGTTCACTTTATAGGGTCTACCGTTTTTTTTTTTTGGCAGTACTTATTAGAGGTGGCCACTGAGATGTAACATAAATTGGGTTACTTCTTAATGCTCGCTTTTTTGCTTTCTCGATTACTGCATGCATCGAATCCCCCTCATTTTGGGTATGACCTACAGTTAAAAATTTGTGAGTAATGCTATTTATTTCAGTATGTGTAACTGCATATAAGTTCATAACCAAAACCGCCTTATTCTTATTCTGGCCAACGCAGTTGTCAGAATAAAAAATAGATAATATATTTTCCTGCAGGTAAATTAGATAGATAGCTATAGAGGCATGTTGCAATTTCATTAGCTCCTCGCATAGCAATGGCTTCGTTCCAAAAACAGCAGAAACCGTTTCTCGATGCTACCTCGAAAATCGTAAAATTAAAGCAATAGGGACGGCACTTATAAAAAAATGTAGAAATATCTCCGCAAGGTGTAGGTAATACTGCTTGCAAATCGAAGCAAGCTACTATGAGTTTATTATTTTCTTTAGCCTTTAGTAATATCTGTTGCTTTTTCTTCTTGAATGCATTGTTTATACGCCTCACAAATTGCGCACTGATCTTTCTTCGGTTTGAAAAAGGAGATATTAAATTCTGTGTTAAAAATTGTTTCATAGGTATCTTTGTAACACAAATTCACAAACAACAAATAATACCAATCGCACAGAAAGAATGTTCATAACCAAAAGTTCTTATTTATTCTTTAAACAATTTAAAAAATGAATATTTTCAACTCCTTATGGGAGAAATACTGGTAAAACAGATTTGTTTGGAAACGTCTTCTAAGCCCCGCCCATTGTGACGTCAGGGTAGTCCATACACGCAGACAAATTAAAGTATTCATATAAATCCTTGCTATAAAACGAGAGCAAGATGATTTTTGACCGCTCGCAGTTTATGGTTTCCTGGTACAAGGATTGTAATTTTGCAACAGCTTCGAATAACACGCAACTACACTGAATATCTTTCCTTACTCTGAACACGAATGTTTTTCTTCTTTCCTCCTCTATAAACAACATTCACATGACTCAAAATTATATTAGACTTTCTCTAAAAGAATTTGTATCCCAACACTAAGGATTATTAGATAGATGGATTTCTTTACACTAGATTGTTCTAAATTTTAAGAGTACTTTTTAACTTCTACGAAATTCTTAATCCAATACCAGAATACCACACCTATACCATGTATTTAGTAAGTATGACCATGCAATATAATTGCTTACCAAATCTGGCAACATTTTAACTGAGTATCTTAAAATATAATGAAGATAA